>OY282584.1:23818570-25018570 GCA_958298965.1 Chrysolina haemoptera
GCGATAATTTGAACCACCATAATTTTTTTTCCGAGGGGGCGAAAATTATTTTCAAATAGCTTTGTTTGCCGTTGCCAGTTTTTATCAGAGAAACGTGTACTCAAGGATAGCGTCTTGCACACACAGCAAATTTGTCTGTTGCGTGGCAGCGACCCCACTTCCCAATCTTATAAAACTTTTCGCCCCCTTTCAAAATGAATACAACCAAAACAGCTTGTGAGTGACTTTGCGGAATTTCTGAACTCCGGCAACCTATTTTCCTGTTATAATGAATATTTTCAGTTTTCCTTAATATGAGACATCTCGATTTCCTGTTGTTCGTTTGGTGTCTTGGTTCTGCATCCCCTGAAACCTACCTTCTGGTGGACCATGTATACGAAGACTGATATTAGGACCAGGTAGATGAACGTCGTCCAAAAACTTGGGATGTGTGCTACGTCTTTAAAGGATATTATTGGTTCATTCTCCATTATGGCTGTCTTTATTGAGTGGATCTGACTTCCTTTCATCTAGGTCTGGTAGGATGATTGGTTCGCTGTTGGTGACTTGGTGGTCATTGATTATAATTGGTCCCCACAGGATAACTGGCATCCAATTGGAATGTCGAATAGGTAACTTCCAGGTGGCAGGTTTTCGATCTCGTTTTGGCTTTCACACTTAATCCTGGTCGTTTGTTGAGACGGCAGAAGGACAACCCATTTGTTCGAGTTGTGCAGTTGCCTGATGGCCGGTCTTGATAGATGGATGGTAGTTCCCTTGCATGTGGAGGTGTTTTGGACATTGAGTAACTGGATTTCGCATGGATTATCGTCTGTCAGCTCTCTGATGTCAGTGGACGGGCAGATATAGGTTTGATGAGAGATCTTCAAACGAGGATCGCTCAAAAATGCATACAATTTCTCGTTTTTTGTTAAATACTTATTTTGAGGTACGACAGCCTTAAACTGACCCTTAGTTAATATTGGAATAGAGAAAAGATGATAATAATCAAATTTTGAGGAGTGGGTGATGGGAATATGTAAAATATAGGTTATTCTGAAGTTTGAGATATAGCTTTCGAGACTTATAATTTTTTCAAATAGCAAAGTATTTTCGAAACTTATTTCAATTGGTGATTGGTCTTCGTTAAAAATCTTCTTTAATTTTTGTAGTTCGTTGAACAAATCTTTGGTTTTTATTATTTTATTATATATGAAGAATGTTCAGTCTGGTAAATTGTATTGAATTTTCGACATCTTGTAAAATTGAGTTTATGATCTCGTATGTGTTAATTATCTGGTTCATAATATCTTTGATGAACATAGAATTTTCTTTATGTGTTTGATTTTCAACAATTTTCGCAATTTGTTTTATTTTTGAATCTAAAAGCTGTTCGTTATGTTTCACTTGCTGAACTGTACTATTGAAGTGATTGATTAATGATATTGAAAGTGAATTTTGTCTTTTGATGTTCGTTACTAGATTATTTTGATTATTTTGCAATTCGTTAATCAGACGATCATATTTTTGCTTTTCCCCGTCACTGGAATCTAAATTTCCTGTGATTGATTTGAAAATTGATCCAACGCAGTTTATAAGACCACGTTTTGTTCTGAGCGGGTGTGGTAAAATATTGGTAAGTCTATCAGTTACTTTTTCTTCTGAAAATTGTAATATTTTCAAATAATTTGACGTCCCATGAGTATTCTCCGTGACCGCCTACAAGTGTCCTCACGTTTTTGGAGTGGAATTTCAGTTTATTCACCTCAATGATTAGTAGACTCAAATCGTAAAAATGAATGAGTGCATACGCGTTTGTTTCTACCGTGGCTGTTCCAAGTTTGAGAGGAATAAAACCTGGATTGTTCTTTAGGTTTTGTTTATATATTTTTTCCTGGAGTCCGAGAGTTCCATATTATCTGAAAAATTACTTCATTTTTAATGGGAAATGGGTATTTTTTGAGGGGACGTTTTAAATTGTCCATGTGAATTTTTTCTTGGTGTGGTGATATGAAATGAACTTCTACCTTGTGTAAAGCAAGAAGTTCAGATATAAGGAAGTTGTTAAATTCGGTACCATTATTAACGATAATTCGTTTGGGAATACCGTGATGAGAAGAGAATTGAATGAGGTTATCTGCTATTTCTGTACCTGTCAAGGAGTTAACTAGATATGCCTGTGCGTACTTTGAAAAGCTGTCTATAGTTGTAAGAAATTTTGTATTTTCGATGGTAAATGTGTCTAGATGAACAATTTCGGAAGGTTTGGATGCTGTAGGGGTGATGTTTAGCTTCATTTTGATGGGGTTTTGCTCATATTTACTTTGTTGGCAAGTAACGCATTGATTGATATATGGTTGAATAGATTCTTTTATGTTCGGCCAGTAGTATTTTTCTTTTATTCTTGCGAAAGTTTCATCAACACCCCGGTGGTTTGATTTACCTTCATGATGGTTTTGAATAATTTCCTGAATGTCATCTTTTTTTGTGACGTCCAAAAGCTTTTTTGTACACCATTTGAATTTGATAGAGGGCCACTTGAAATACTTTTGAATTATTGCCGAAAATGGTTCATAGAGTTCAGGGTTTTCAAAATAGACAAAATAGACGATAAATTCTTTAATAAAACTTAGGATATCATTTTCTGTATCATTTTGTGATATTTGAATATGAATGCTCATCTTTTTCTCGAATAGAATGGTAGTTTTGGGTTTAGCCGGGGAATGAAGAACTGAGCTTATAATCAATTGATTGAGCCCTAGGCTCACGGCACATTGCGCTATTGGAATTGTTACAACAGGGTTCTGTTCAGCATTTGAGTGAATAGTGTTATCCTCGTGGTCTTTGGGTTCTGGTAGGGGTTCATCTCCCGTACGTTCGGTATCAGGTTGGACTAGTAAGGAAATGTCGTCATTTTCCTCTCTATTTATGGAACTCATTGTCTTCCGTTAGTAGAGGTTTTTCTCCTGTACGGTTGGTATCAGGTTGTGCCTGTGAAGAAAGGATGTCGCTTTATTCATTATTTGTGGCAGGAAATTCGTTGTCTTCATTTATTTCGTAAGAGGGTGCTATGGTAGGAGTATTTTGTCTGGGTTTTCCAATGATTTGAATATCAGAAGAGGGTTGATATTCCGGGGTTTCAAGGCAGCGATTCACTGGGTTTCCTTGACCACCGAAAATAACACCATGGTTTGCTAGATGTTGTGATTCGTCAAGTATATCATCCAATTCCTCCCAGAAGGTTTTTGTATCCTTAGTATGGATTTCAACACGGGATAAAGCATCGGCGTTGGTGTTCAATTTACCTTTTTTGTATAGTATGTTGTAATCATATTTGTCCAGTTGTCTCAACAATTTTGAGTTGGGGTCCTTCAGGGAGAATAACCACTGATGAGGTTTGTGATCAGTAATGATATTAAACTTTCTCTCAAAAATATATGGACGGAAGTACTTGGTAGACCATACGATCGCAAGCAGCTCTTTCTGAATTACTGAGTAATTTTGCTCAGAGTCATTCAGGGTCCGAGATGCGTATGCAACTGGCAAATCTTGGCCAATAGGACCTTGGGAGAAAACAGCTCCCAGACCAAATTTACTTGCGTCCGTGGTGAGGTTAAAAGGTTTCTAAAAGTCGGGGTACTGCAGAATTGGATCGTTGATCAAAAGGTTCTTGCAAGTATTGAAACATTCCAAAAACTCTGCCTTATGCTTGATTTTTGCGCCCTTCTTTAGGCATTCAGTGGTTTAGTTAATCTAGCAAAATTATTTATAAAGCGTCGATAATAGCCTAACAGACCTAAGAATCCTTTGATCTGTTTGGTAGTTTTTGGGACAGGGAAATTTTTGATGGCAATGATTTCATCTGGATTTGGCTTCACACCTTCAGGGGTCAAGACGTGGCCCAGATAAGCTACTTCCTTTCGTAGGAATTCTGACTTATCCAGCTGAATTTTAAAATTTGAGCTCCCCAACGGATTGAAGACGGCTTTGAGACTCTCGAGATGTTCTTGCAGGGACGTTGAAAAGATGATAATATCGTCGAGGTACACCAAACATTTTTCGTTTTGGATACCACGAAGAATATTATCCATTACGCGCTGGAATGTTGCAGGCGCGTTCTTCAACCCGAATGGCATTCGGAGGTACTCGTAATGCCCATGTTTCGTATTGAAAGCTGTTTTTTCAATATCGTCCTGTTCCATCTCAATTTGGTGGAAACCACTGACTAGATCGAGGGTCGTGAAATACTGGCATTTTCCCAGTTTGTCCAAAAGATCGGTGATGTTCGGTAAGGGGTACTTGTCATCTATCGTCTTCTCATTGAGCTTATGATAGTCAACGACCACCCTCCATTTTTGCTTCCCAGGAGCATCCACCTTTTTGGGAACCACCCAAATTGGCGATGACCAAGGAGAATTGCTTGGCCTAATTATTCGCTGATCAAGCATTTTTTTGATCTGATCTTCGACTTGCTTGTGAATGAATGGATACCTGTATGATTTGGTATATACTGGTACCTCATCAGGTGTTTAACGCGGCTTGTAAAAGTCAGTGGAGTATCTTCATAGTAAAAAATATCCGAATATTCTTTGTACAATAAAAGTATTTTGGATTTTTCCTCGTCATTCAAATGGTCACAACGAATTTTTCTAAATCTAAATTTTGTTTTGGTGAATCATCGAAATTATGAAAATCGATTTTTTGAACTTCGTTCTTATCGAATTTTTCAACCGTGATCGGTTCAGAAAAATTTAAGGTTACTGGTTTTGTGGTATTGTTCAAAATTGTAGTGAGAGCTTTGCCTTTCTTTGCGATAGTAAGACACTCTAGAACTTCACAATTATGGAAACGTTGGTGAGGTATTATTATTTCACCATTCTGAATTGATGTTTTGACTTATATCACTTGCTCAGATCTTGGAGCAATCGTAATTAAATTGAGATTGTTTTTTGTTTCCTGGAACCGAAGTTTTATCTTCGCGTAAGGAGTAATAAGATAGCCGTTACCAAAATCTAGATTAGCTTGTAAAAGTTTTGAGTTGTCAAGACCAATCAATCCTTTGAAAATATTGTGGAATTTAAAAAGGAAAAATTTTAAATGTTTTTGTTGTGGTAAATTGAATAATTTTGCGCTATATTTTTGAGCAGATTTCTGAAAAACTGTCGAAACAATAAAAGGATCGTATTTAATCAAATTTGGAAAAAGTTTTTGAGCAATTTCTGGATCGATGAAAGATTTTGTGGATCCCGAATCAATGAGAAATTTCGCATCATATTCAGGGAAAGTTATATATGACAATTCACTAGAACTAGAACTATTGAATGAAATAACTTGCGGGACTAAGTTTGGTTTTTTTGTTGTTGACATTTCCTGAAAATTTTCTTCAGAATTATCAAAGTTGGTAACTTGATTTTCGTTATCGTGATGTTGAAATTCGTCAAAGTGTTCCGTATAAATTTCTTCGGCGTAATATTCTTGTTCGGTATAATTTAGATCATTTTGGTAGTCGCTAACCACCGTATTAAATAATTCCTCTGAAATAAAATTTTTCTGAGGTTGGGTTTGGAATGAATTTGAGGGGCCCGGCCGATAATTAGAGGTATTTCTTGTCGAAACATTCATCGGTACTGGTTTGTTATACGTATTTCTAGTGGATACACTCATGGGTGTAGGTTTTGGGAAATTTCTGTTTTGATTTTGATTTGGCCTGAAAAAGTTCCTGTTTTGAAATGGTTGCCTGAAGACTTGTGCGTTGGTAAAGAATTCTTGAGGTTGGCTTGGTGCTCTAGGTTGAATCGGTATTGGTTGTGAAGGAAATTGATTTTGTTGTCTAAAGAAGTTATTCGGTGTACTGAAATTATTAACTTGAGAAGAATTTGGTTGTCTGATTTGAATTGGTGCTCTAGAAGGCAAAAAATTGGTTCTAAATGTATTTTTATTTGAAAATTTTTGAAAATAATGTACAATATCTTCTTGTAAGACGCACTGTAATGCTTCACTGAGAGATTTGGATTGCATACAGCGTATGGTAGTACCCAAAGGTTCCTTGAGCCCAGAAAGAAAAGTTTTCAATGCCAAGTTACTATATACCGTGATTTCATGTAGATCAATATAATTACACAGAAGGTTCAATATATTTAAACACTTATCATAGAACTCTTGAGGCTTTTCGCTAGGGGCTTGCCTGAGCATAACCATATCTCTGTTCAGGCAAGTTTCATCCCTTTGATCGGCAAAATTTCTTTTTAATGTGTCCTCAAGTTCTTGCCAATTTGAAACATTTTGTATGTTGGCTACTATTTTTGCATTACCAGATAATTTAGAAATGAGACAGTTCAGCAAATAAACATTTTGAAAGTTTGCCGGTTCGACAGCATTATGAAAATTGGTAATTATTGAATCACAAACTGATAAATATCTATTTAGATCATTAGGATTGCCATCAAATTCCTGCACACAATTTAGGTATTGAGGATTGAATGTATTAGCCATTTTCTTGTTTAAATTATTAGAAGTACTAGGCAAAGAAACTATAGGATCAGCTGAAGGGTTTTTGTTATTAAGACTTAAATTTCCTAGAATTTGTGTCAAACTATCAATGTTCATTTAAAAATAACTTACATTAAAATTGTGAGAACTTTGAGCATCCTTTTATAAGGTAGACGACTGGTTTCTCGATTTTTGATTTCTAGAAGACTTCCTTGCGAGACTGGACGATTTTGTTCCACTCCCCGATGATCTGCCTGTTGAGGATAGCTAGGGGTCCTCGATGGACTGTGTTTCTTGATTTTTGAAGAGCCGCTCCTTCACAAACACCTCCACAGAACAAAACAACAAGTGCCAAATATAACTTTCGGATGTCAAAGTCCTTTTTTAAAAACTAATTTTTATTAACAAAATAGGTGTGAACAGTACAAAAGCAAAAATATAACTGAATTCTAAAATGAATCTTCCCATAAAGATTAAGATGCTTGCATATCAGTTTCCCGGAATCGCATCAGCTTGGTCAGCGTTTCACACGGGAACGGGCGATATAATTTGTAGATAATCTGGAATACTCCGCTAGATCGAATAAAATAGAGATTCACGAAGTTCCAGAAAATAATATCGAGAATCTGGTTGATGTTGATATGAAAATGGGAAGGTTCCTAAATGTTTCAGTAGAGCCCGACTCAATAGACACAGTTTTCAGGGTTCCATCTAGAACAGAGAACAAAGCCAAGAACATTGTAGTGAAGTTCAAAACTAAACAAATAAGAGATCATTTCTTAACAGCCGCCAAAGTAGCAAGATAAGATGCCAAAAATCAGCGTGGTTTCAAACTAGAGAGTGTCTCCAACAGGTTTTTCATAAATGAACACTTACCAGTAAAAACCAAATTGTTGCTGAAACAAACACGGGACGAGGCCAAAAACAAAAATTGTTGTTTTGTTTGGGTACAAAATGAAAATATTTTGGTTAGAAAAACTGAAACATCAAAAATTGTTCAAATAACAAAAGCAGAAGGTCTCAATCATCTGTAAAATAATGATCAGAGATTAAAAACTTCAAAAAAACAGACTCTCTTAAAATGACTCTTAATATTATATATCAGAATGTTCGTGGTTTACGAACTAAACTTTGTGAGTTCAAACTCAATGTGTCAATCACGAATGCAGACAAATTATGCTTTACTGAATCATGGTTGAATAATACAATACACGATCATGAGTTAGTAGACCTCAACGAATATGCCTTATTCCGGAGAGACAGATCATTCAGTGCCAGTGAAAAAAAAATGGTGAGGGTGCCTTCATCGCCATTAAACATAAATTAAACGCTTCCCGTGTGTCATAATTTGAAAGTGAAGCAGAAGAGGTGTGGGTTTCTATGCCAACAAATGGCGAAAAATGTTTAGTGTGTTGTATCTACTTGTCACCAAATGACGACTAAGCTATAAGCTGTTTCAAATCGAAACTGAATACTGTAAACATAGCCAACAATCTCTATGTGGGGACTTCAATTTTCAACTACATCCTGATAAGTGATGACTCTTATTTAAATCCATTTAATGTTGAGACAAAATACCACAATATCTTAGACACGATATTCTTCCAGAATCTCATGCAATTCAATAATATTTACAATGAGAATAATAAGGTACTAGATCTTATTCTGTGCAATAAGATTAAAATATCCCAGCTACGTCACTGTTCTAATCCTTTGGTTTATGAAGACAGTCACCATCTCCCAATTGAGTTTTTATTTGACATAACCCAACATAGAGGCCTTCGATATCAATCAAATTATTGGCATCACAACTTCAAAAAAGCCGCATATCATCAACTTAATCAAGCAATATCTGATGTTCCCTGGGATGATATTTTTGCTGGGAGATCCGTTACTCACAATGTGTCTTCTTTTTACGAAATTATCAGAAATATAATTGACAACAGTGTTTCTAAGTATCGCAAGTGTAGGCATTTTCCACCATTCTATAAAGTAGTAACCATACGCGCTATTGAAGAAAAAATCAAATATCATAAAAAATGGAAATTACATAAAAATGATAATGACTATAATTTATTCAAAGTGCTTCGTTCTCGTTCAAAAAAACTGATCGAAACAGATTTCAAAAACTATTTACAATCGATAGAACAAGAATTACCATCAAACTCAAAAAGTTTCTGGAAATATGCTTCACTCAAAAGGCAGTGCCTAAGTAAAATCCCAAATGAACTGATATATGATGAAATCATTGCTAATAATGGACAAGACATAAGCAACTTATTTTCTACCTACTTTCAAAGCGTGTTTGTACCAGATACTCATGATTTCAACTATACTTTGTTACCATCAACTGTTAATAATAATGAAGTTTGCCTCCTCCGATTAACTGAAAATGAAGTCGAAAAAGGCTTGAAGGAGCTTGATAGTAACAAAGCTGCAGGTCCTGATGAATTACCACAACTTTTATTGAAAAATTGTTGTGAATCTTTAGCAAAACTTCTAACTTTAATTTTCAACCAGTCATTGAATAACGGTGAATTTCCAGATATCTGGAAAATAGCCGCTTGCTGAGGTTGGAGTGGACGGATCTCTCTTAAGATGGGTGGAGTCGTACATAAAATAAAAAACAGGTCGCAATTTGTAACAGTACAGGAATTCAATTCGAAGAAGAATATAACTACATCAGGTGTCCCCAAGGGATCACACCTCGGTCCGTTATTCTTCATTATTTATATAAATTCTATAAAATCATGTTTCAAATACTGCAAATTTTCCTTATATGCAGATGATTTAAAATTTTATCTCACCATAAAAACCCCATCTGATTGTTTGAAAATTCAAGAAGACCTGAATAGATTGATAAAATATTGCAACTCATCTAGCCTATTCTTGAATTTTCAGAAGTGTAATTGTATTACTTCCACAAGGAACTTCAATTCAACGCACACCGATTATTATATAGGGAACGATCAAATAACTAGAGTTGACAATATTAGAGAACTAGGCATTATGTATGACTCCAAATTGATATTTGATCTACATGTGGAATCAATTACAAACTCGGCTTCACGAATGTTAGGTTATGTGATGAAAACTTGTAAATATTTTTTGATTAAGTCTTTAATATGTGTCTATTATGCATTTGTATTCAGTAGGCTTAACTTTGCTCGTGTAGTCTGTTGCCCACAATATAAAACTTACCTAAACCGTCTCGAAAACATTCAGAATAAGTTCATTAGATACATCAGCCACAAAGATAATTACAACTACAATGGCGAAATCGATAACGCCAGAAAACATTTCAAACTTATATCACTGTCAGAGAGAAGAGAGATTTCGGATATACTATTTTTAAATAAATTTACGAACAGCACTATTTATAGACAACCCAACCTTGTTGAATCAAATTCAAATAAATGTTCCTGGTTGGTATCTAAGAACAAACAATTTATTCTACATACCTTTTAGGCGAACAAATTCGTCGCAGAATTCTCCTTTATGTAGAATTTTTCGAAACACAAATAACTACAATGATCAAATTGATATTTTTTTCTCATCCCAACAAAATATTACACGTTCTATGAAACAATTTTTCTTACAATTAATACAACACTTCCTTTTCCTTTTGAGTTTCTAGGTCTATTTCAAATCATTACATCAAATAATTTTGATATTATTATACTATATATATATATATATGATTGAATAATTTCGTGACTGTGACAATGTTATTTTAAAAATATTTGGGTAGCAGTCAGTTGACCAGTTTAATTATATATTCTTCGTTTTTTTAAATCGAGCTTTCGAAAATCTTTATTTTCTTTGTCAAGATTTTAACTACAATATAAAATGGATGAATAAATGGTGTTTTAACAGTTGATTAATACTTACATAAAAACGAAGAATATATAATTAAACTGGTCAACTGACTGCTACCCAAATATTTTTAAAATATATATATATATATATATATATATACTATGTTATACTATATAATAGACCTATGTACATAGCCATTTAGTTATTACACATATGTTCACAACTTGAATTATAGGTATAGATTTAAAATATGAAAATGTTGATATTGTATACTACATAACCATTCATATGTTTTTATAGGTACTTTAGTGGACTTTTGTCTGTTTGTATCTAAATGAAAATGTAATAAATAAATAAACTCTGGTTAGGGGAAATACAAAGACAATTCCACTAACGTATAATAATTTTCCATTTCTGAGTACAAATATAGTAGTTTGCAATCGGATAAATAGGAAGAAACAGATTTTTTTTTGAAAACCTCTGTAGGAGCGCCACTGACTTATGGAAGTATTGAAAACACAGCCATGCTTTGGATTCATGTTCTCCTACAGTGTAGTCATATATTGAGATCTCCGAGTGCAGAATAGAAGATAATCAATTATGGTAGATGCACAATAATTGTTTTGATTTGTGTCAGTTGTAACCCAGTTCGCAACGACTACCCACCGTATAGCGATCGTGCACGTCCACATGTCACTCGTCATGAACATCCGTCAGATAGAGAGTTTAATTATGCATTGAGGTGTACAGTGATTATTGTATTTTGACTTTTATCGTTGATTATTAAAATTGTTGTTGTTAAAATTGTTTTTTCCGTTAACCAGCTGTCGTCCCCTTACGAACGGCAGCCCTCAAAAGTCGAAACTTGTGCGAGCCAAGGATTAACGATGTCTTACCTTTTAACGTGCGATTCCTAGCACTCTCTCGGGCCATCAGATAAAAACCTGTACTCGCTAGGATTCGAACCTAGTCGACCAGCAGACAATGGTTTCGAACGTGAAAGTCTCAACCACTGAGCTACATGACCCTCAGTATGCCGGTATTTACCCTCGCTAATATTGTGATATGTTAACAGTTGATCATTTCACTTCAAATTTCATGGTGCAGTGTTGTGTGAGAAAAAGTCATTAATTTTTGCACGTCATGCTGAAATTTCATATCAAACTACCAGCTTCAGTTTCAGGATTAATGAACGATAAGAAAGAGGTTCTGGATATCCACAGGGGGGACACATTCCAACACTTATAAATTGTAATAAGTCTGCTCCAACTTTCCAAATTACGCTTAGTTTTCCACCTTTTTTTGGTCGGGAGAGAAAACTATAATTTTTGGTGGGTGATCATGGTTCATCCTTTTTTCATCGAATTACCAGAAGTTAGTTTCATTCTTGCGCAAGGGATATGGGACAAATACCTGTCAGTATAAGTAACACAATCCTTTATTCTGGAATAAATACACATATGCTCCAAATATGGAAACCTCTTAATATCCTCGATATATATGAGACAAAAAGTTTGTTTGCAATGAATATATTTTATTTGAACGATATTCCAGTATTGAGTCCAGCTGAGAATGATGCAAACGTGGCAGCTTATTCATTTCCAGCAAAAAACGAATACACACAGATCACACACAATCAGATATTGTTACATTTTATGTGAAGTTTAAAAATTCTGCATTATTTTTCAGATCTTGAGTAGAGAAAGAGAAATTTCCATATATCTCTGACTGAGATTCATAGCTCTTCAAAGTATCATGTATGTCAATAATTTTATTTCAATTCATTGAAACAAAAAATCTGTTGAGTCTGCTGTTCCAATTATATAAATTATTTTAAAAGCTCCCAACTGAAAACTCAAGAAGTTGACTGTTTGCCAACTCAATCAAGCTTGGTTTTGTAAATTCGAGCAAGTCAATTCCATCTCATTAAAGTTCATAGAAAGTATGTAGTTGAATACATTCAATGTATTTTAATGAGGATGCGGGATAAAAAATTCCTATAATGGGAAATGAACGACTTATCTCTTTGAGATATTTCAACGATATTCTTTATAAACATGTGCAGGATGCCATAAATACACATAAATGGTTGTCTCATTATTACTCATCTTTGACCTATAATGATCACCAATTACCAATCTGTAGTAACATAGTAATTGAGAGCATTTCAATCAATCCATGAAATAACTGAACAACCTTCAATTTTATATGTTGGGCTAAGTGACCAGCATTTAACTGCTACCTTACCGTTAGTTGAAACAACCTTTCAATCTTTGAGAACACTCAAAACACAAGATGTTCAGACCTATCAGAACTGCTCATTACAACAATCCTATACAATGAAATAAATAAATGAAAATCTGTCAGAAAACAAATATATTCCTGGCTTATACCACGACGAACGTTGAATTACATGTAGTGAATTTCCGTGCAGAGTTTCTATAGGGCTTTCTCTGCTAGTTGCAGGGAAATATTCATTGAAACATTTTGAACACCTATACATCGTTTTGCACTCATAAGTATAGGGTAGGTCTATGCAGTCAATAACTAATATCGACAACGAATATTTCAATCATACAAATCTCCATTTCAGAGCCTCAGCTGAAATCACGCCCGTAGGGGTCACCAAATTACCAGCGCCATCTCAACCTAAGCCTACCACCTAACAATACCCACTTGCGATCGCAAAGACTGCTCGAGAACACAACTAGGGTCATTCGCGGTGATTATACTGTGTGCATGAAAGTGATGAGTAAAATCGTTTAGAAACAGCAGAAATCATACAGATATTGCCGTGAAGTGAACCTCTAGCGATTTTTTCCCAATTTGTTCTAGATATGCTCATTTGGGATTTGTATTTTCTCGCATTGGGATATGATTGCATACAGTCTATCTATACCTGTGAATACAACTATAAATATACAATACAATATACAGATCAATACCTGTGAATACAACTTTGGTAAGAGGGAGAAGTGAACTACGCTATCAAAAGCTTTTCTCCGTAAATCAGGCCTGAGAATATTTCTTCCATGAATTGAAACACTGTTGTTTTTTCTTGAAACCACTTCAGTAATTGCCTAGCTAAAACACTTTTTAAAATAGATTTTTTTAATTTGTGGATACATAGATATATCAATTCGTTTGGACATAATTGATAAGATGTTAAAAGGTCCATATTTTTCAATAATCTTGTTGCCTAATATAGGGATAGGGGCAATAAAAGATGTTTTCAAGATATCTGGAATATTTAATAATAAGTTGATAATTTTAGAAAGGGGTGCAGCTAAGACCTGGCTACTTTGATTTAATAACTTTATTATAATATCATATTGCCCCACTGATTTTTTAAGTTTTTGTTTTCATAATTTCGAAGATAACTTTTTTTTCGTAGAGAATAGGTGCCATATTTAGGGGCTGTCTTCTCAATGCATCCATAGCAGAATTTTCAGTAAACACGTTGACAAAGGCTTATGCTTATTAATGTCTGTGCCTGTGTGACTGGTGCTTGAAGCGACATGTTATCTTACTGCATAGGCAGAAGAAAATAATATATAAGATAAAGTTCTACAGGAGATTCAACAAATTTGGTTCATATTTTGACATCGTGAGCTTGTTTTGCAGCTTCTGCCCATCAGAATGTAGGTTAAGTCCTCAGAGTAATAAAAGACCATAGAGATGCCTTCTCCATCCTTGTCTTGAAGTCAACATAACTTTGTTTGTTTACAAGCGAGGGCCTTAAACATGTTAAGTCCGTATACATTCGTGTAGTTTCGTGTATTCCCGCTCATTTCATTCGGATCAAGTTGTCATTCTTCGTTTGTGTAAGGGGTTCTTCTCACTCTAAATGTAAACAAACTGTCGATAACATTCCACCACCCGTCACCCCCTCACCCACAAATTGTATAGAAGAGGATAGTTCATGTTCACATCAAAACAGGTATTTGTGTGAGTATAGGCAGGGTATCTCTATGTCTTTTATTACTCTGAGGTTAAGTCTCGAAACATAGAGTCTTGCTAAAAAAAATAAATGAAGATCTAACCTGTTAGCTGGATTGTAATGGTTTAGAAACATTGCAGGTATTTTAATGATCGATAGAGTTAAATATGGTTGAGAGAGTGGTCAGAGTTTCTCAATCAAGCTCTAATCCATAGGGATCGGGGAGAAATGATGAAATTGGACTAACTCTGTTTTTGTTATCAAGACTTGTTACTCAAGGCAGAAGTGCTTCAATCACCAACACTCGAATTGATGACAACTTACAACACTTGAAAGCTTCACGAAAGTATTGTACGAGTTAAACTACAGCTTGGCAAATCTAGCAAGGAATTAGAGTGAGAAAGTATTCGAACGATAACGAGGGTAATATAAATAATTGTACATTCAGTTAGAATGTATACTGAGCTATTCTGCTTCCGCGCATCGATAGGCGTGCCGATTTCATATTCCTCGCTAGATTTTCCAAGATGTGCATAACTATCCAGAGTAAGTTGGGAGCCTTGACAAATTATTCGAAAAAATAAAATATGTTTTTAGCCGACTTCATCGTTACGATCAATCCTCGTCGATCTTCTTTGAAAGTGGGATATCAATGATTCCTTCAGCCAGCTGAAGCAATCGTACGCTTATGGAAAAAAATTAATAGTTTAAAAAGCTAAAGAACACTATTTACTTCCAACCTGGACTAAAAAGTTAAAAATGATCTATAATTCATTTACTCAAACGTAAAAAAGCGTGGGTGCTTTCGATCTTTATTCTCATATTTTTTAGTTCAGTTTAACAATACGGATCGTTCAAGAGCTCAAGCGAACTTTGTCTAGCACCTCACGCATTTTTTACATTTGAGTAAATGAATTGTCAATTATTTTTTACTTTTCAGTCCATGTTGAAAGTAAAGCGTGTTCTTTAGTTTTTTAAAATATAATTATTTTTGTGACTGAAAAATCGAAATCTCCGACCCCAAAAATCATACCAATTTTGAAACGAATCTGACCATAATCACAAAACTCGTCCACCATCTTGGACCGCCATCTTAAATTCATAAATTTTGACAAAAAATTCATAATCTCTGACCCCGAAAACCCTCACACACAAATTTTGAATCGAATCAAACCATAATGACAAAACTCGTCCGCCATTTGGAGCCGCCATTTTGAATTTACAAATTTTGATGAAAAAAATCATAATCTCTGACCCCGAAAACGCTTAAATACCAATTTTGAATCGAGTCGGACTATTATCACAAATCTCGTCGGTCATCTTGGAGCCGTCATTTTGTTTTGTTCTATAACAAAAATGTCATATTGCATGGTCACCGGAATTAACAACACATGCCAAATTTCAAATCATTTGGACGATTGGAAATAGGTGAAAATCACGTTCAAAGTTTCCATTACATACACACAAGTGATGCGTGTATATAAGCGTGTTAAAAAGGAAATAGTGATAATATATCTTCAAAATCAGAAGTTCATAGATTGATTGAATGTTTGATTTTGGGCAGGATATTCTTTTATAAACATTTTTTGGGGGTTTTCAAACATCACAGCGTTAATATAAAACATATAAATTCAAGGAAATAAATGGAAGTAACTCATCAGATATGATGCAATCGCACTTATATGTTTCATTGAATTTACATATGTCCACATTTTCAGACTGTGGAAGGTTGATAACCCTAAAAAAATCATGACAAGAAATCGAATATCTAGTATGTTTTGCCCAGAGAGGTGGAAACTTAAATAATCGAATCGTTCAAACATATCAGTTGATTACAGATCACCTAAACACAGAAGGACATTCATTGGCCGATATTTTTGCTATATCACTCATTGGAAATGAAGAATCCAAACTGAATATTTTTGAGAGTTCAAAAACGAATAAGTAATAACAAATCTTGAAATTTACTAAATACTGATTATGAATGAACCTTCTGAGTTTGGCTTGCTCAGTCATTAGGGTCTATGATGGAAAATTTCTTTGGTTCCAGGATTGAATTTCTATTATTCCCAAACCCAAATAAATTGACTTCATTCACGTGCATGTACAAGTATCAGAACAGTGGAGCGTATCACAAGGTGAATTTATATCTACCTATTTCTACATTGGAAATAAATATCTTGGCGAAATATATGTAGTGATTTTGTGAAATGAAGTAATGAGGATCGTCATTAGGTTTGTTCGCGTTCATAAAATAAACAGTCCGAAACCATCACAAGCATGCGTAGTCTCACAGAACTCAAAGAATCCGTACAGTTCTGTGAAACTGCGCATGCTTCTGATGATTCCGGACTGTTTATTTTGTGAACGCGAACAAACCTAATGTGATGTATTGAACTAGGCGGTGAATTGTTATGATGATTCAGTATATTGATAAGTCATGTAATATATAATCGAATGACGAGACGGGAGGAATGACAACATTGTGTGGTCATTAAGATACGGAGAGTGAACGAGAATGTACATGTAGACTGTGGCTAATAGAAGTGTCAGAAAAGATAAAAGTGTTCTATTTAAATAAAATAGTGGACACCACAGTCAATATCCAGCAGTTTTTTGTTATACAATATACACTAAAATATAATACAATAAAAATGAAATATATTTAAAATATTGGAAGATAGTTTGGATGTCATCTCCGTTGGCAAGACTTAGCTTGAGATGACACATTAAAAGCTAACGGTGAAATTGTCACACTTCTGCGTATATAATAATGATCAATTAACGTTCTTTTACGATACTCGTTACCATTCACCTATAATAGATTCCTCGTTATCATAAAGCCTTACAATCAGAGCTGGGCTGGGTACTGATAAATTGTACTCGAGTACTGGGTACCGGGTACTTTACTCATTACACATGGTTTCGAGTACAGTACTCCGAGTAAAAGTACTCGAATTCTAAGAGTACTTTTTGCGAGTACTTTCTCATCAAGTTGTATGTAGCAAGTCCAAAAATAATTGAACAATATATCCACCCATTGGGTTTTCTCTGAGTCTTGCATTATACCTTCACCACTTTTTGCACTCTATAAATAACCATGAATTATCAAATCAATAATGACTAAAGTATTTTGTAGTTTTCAGTCCATAAAGGATAAAATTAACGATAATAATAATAAAAACAATAGTTATTTTTGTAGCTAGTGCGCGAAATGCTCGACTATCTCGACTATTTTTTTTAACTCAGCTGCGCCTCGTTAAAAATATCAGTTCTCGATCACCAAAGTGTTTCGCGCACGAGATGCAAATAAATTTTTTTCTAAAAACGTCAAAAAAAAATAGGTGATATAAAATTTTGTAACAATTTGAAAAGTGTTAAAAAAGCCTTATTTAATTATTGTTGAACATTCAGAAATAAATGATTTCTTGGATTTTCGCTTGATTGAGGACCATAAAATTAGAAATAAATGATTTCTTGAATTTTTGCTTGATTGAGGAGTGTTAGAATATGAAAATTCCATATAGTTTATATGCAGTGTACGAACGTTGTCATGGTAACGAAGGAAAAAGAAAAAAAGTGTCACTTCGCATATTGTTGTCAATGCGTAAACCTTGTCATTTTTTGACGTTTTCAGAAAAAATAGTTATTCAGTAATGGCATAACTGGTTGATTCTGTTTGCCAGGATTGGCTCCATAATAACTAATTTTGACGATTTATAAAGCCTTTGGAGTTTTAAGGTTGCTGGGTGAGGCATGCTGGACTGGACAGACAGGCCAGGCGCAGACGCGTTGTATAATAAAGTACTCGTAAAAATGTACTCTCATCAGAAGCGCGGGTATCGGATACTTTTACCCGATATGTACAGGTACAGAGTACCAGAAATGTACTCAAGAGTACAGTATTTGGGTATTTGTACTGAGTACTTCCCAGCTCTGCTTACAATACGACACGTCATTATGCGCGATATTCCTGAGCTTTCAGTTTCCTTCATCATTTTATTCTACGCAGCATCGTTTTGAATGCTTTAACCGGGTCTAAAAAAGTTCTCCGAAAACAATTCACCGAACAAATATATAAAATAAAATAAAATAAATGAATTCATCATACTCATTTCTGAGTGTGCCAAAAATAAAAAGATAATTAACTTTCCTTCTCACTTTCAAAATTGATATAGGTAACCTCAACGAACTGACCTTAAATATACATTCGAGAGCGTGGAAATTTCTTACATGCATTGTGCGGGGAGTAATTATTCAGTCTAGTCTAACCAGAATGAACTAACTTTACGAAGCCTTTTCAGTGCTTTTTTATTAGAAAGAATGTAGAAACCTAGTGGGAACCTAGTGGGCCATGGTGAATTGTATCCGTGAATTGTATTCGGTGAATTGTTTTCGGTAAACTTTCCGGCACCCACTTGTACCCATGCTAGTTTAATTTCTGTAAATAAAAAAGTTAGAGGTTCGCTGGAAAGCTCGATATTTTCATTGGTTAATGTAGAATAGAAAAGACTTGAAATGTTCTGGTCGTATATCAAATAGTTAGTCGGTTTTAGTGATAACAAAGATGAAAAGCCAGGTGAGATCGGTAAAGTTAAAAAGAGAAATATTTTCAAACTGAAAAAAATATATATGAAAATTATCTTGATTTTTATTAATGATGAGGTTTCTAAAAAAATATTCATTGTTCAACAAACAATTCATGTGTTTATAGCAAGTATTGAACAAATGGAGTGAAAATAATCATTTTTATGTAGGTTTCAATGATAAAAAAAACAAAATAATCGGCATACTTGCGTTAAAATTAAAATTTCCAAGCTTTATTTATTTTCTTTATATTTCTCATCGTCTTAGATTCATAAAAAATTGAAAAATCACAATTTTCTAATTTTTCCGACGGGGATGGTTTCTTGAGCTTCTGAAGGATAGCTCCAAAAAAATATTAAGAGTTTGATTCAACAATAATCGGGGTTTCTATGTTAACCCCCACATTATTAAAAATTATTAGTCTATAAAAGCATAACTGATAGTTGTCGGAGTATGTAAAAAAATAAAGTAGTATTTTTATTAAATTTTGAGATGCTATAATAGAATTGTTTTTGTTGTAGAAATATTGTTGTATACAAATAAATGAAATTTTTTGGTGGCGGCGTGGTGTAGTGGTTAAAACATCCGATTCATGAGCGAAACGTTCATGGATCGATCCCTGGCTGGGGCAAGAAATTTTCATTTAATTTGGTAGTAGATTGATTTTTAAATTATGTATACTGAACAGGGAGAGTCGTCCACCATTTACTGTTGGGTTCAAATTAACAGTTCTGCTCTTAAGGTGGCGTATGGAGTTAGTAAAGCTTCCAAGAACATTTTCGGCGGACCTTATCTAGGTCTAGGTCGATGGCCATTTGACATTGAAAAATATCAATGAAGTACAATTACTACTACTACTGAAATTAATTGATGTTGTATATTTTCTTTTTCAATAGATTCTTCTTTTGAAGTTTTACCTTTTTATCTCCTTTTCAGTCAATCATCAGAAAAAGTCAAATACTTGGGAGTATTATTATGAGGTGGAATTATCATGTTGATCAAGTTACAAAAACATTGCGCAGTACTTTATACAAATTCAAATATCTAAGAAATATTTTAGATATCACCCAGATGAGAATTATTTACTACGCACTTATTGAATCGCGACTAACATATGGAATTCTCAACTGGGGTGGGGTAGCATCAACACATTTGAAAAAACTAGATGAATTCCAGAAAAGGTACCTAAAAATTCTTTACCGCGAACCAGTTACGCATCAAAATTATTATTTGAAGAAGCAAAAATGCTTGATATGAGACAACTGTATTTTGTCAAAATTGTCAATGAACAGTATAAAAATCGAATGATTCTTAATTATGTAGATCACACCCACAATACAAGACATAAAGCTAAAGCACCTCTTACCACAATATATTCCTCAAAGACAATCACCCAACGCACCTTCACTTACCTAGCGAATAGGCTTTATAATTTTTTGCCCCTGGAAACAAGAGAAGCACCAACTATATATGCATTTAAGAAAAAAACTAGATGCCATCTCTTCAGTCTGGATAGATTTTCTGTTCATAGATTAATTGATCCTATATTTGGATAGTACCTCTGTATCTCAATTTTTTCACTCAATTGATTCATTACAAATAGGTATTTCCCATCTGTATTACTGATTTTATGATTGTATTGTATTGTAATTTATTGTCTTCACATTATTGTTATTTATAATATCAAACTTATGTACATTTTTATTAATATTATAGGCGATGTTGTGGTTTTGGCGACAGCCGTCAAAGCCTACATTCCTATATTGTAAGCTATTTATCCTGTATATGTTGTAACCGTACAAGTTTGTCTATCTGTCTACAATCCACGCCCTGGCTTTGCCTTAGTGGATTCGTTGTTTATTCTCATAACTCTGTATGTTAACTCATTTTGGTCAATACTGATCGAACATTACTGTTTTGTATAAATATGCTCAAAATGTATACATGTTTGATATATGAAGATGAATAAACATTATTATTATTATTTTATTATTATTCAGTATCTCAGCTCAGTTCGGCGTTCAGGAACATGTAGATCTCTCTTTCTCAGGGTGGAATTCTTGGAAAGGGTTTTCCAATATGTGGATAGTATAATTTTAAAGTTTAGTTATATATTACGAAAGTAACTGCATTTTTTCATTTCTTATATTTATGTTCCGGATGACGCGGACACAAACCAAACCAAACCACCCCGTATTTTCACCGATCGATTGAAACTATAAGAATTGGTGGTACAGTTTCGAAAGGAAATTTCCTGCTCTCTCAGATTTTTAATTTTTTTTTATTTCAGGTATCTGCAATAGTTTCTGAGATATTCGTGAAAAACCAATCCCCTGTTTTTAATATTGAATTTTCTATTACTTTTGCAAGAGAAGGTATGTAGAAATGGGAAATGTAGTAAGGCACTGTTGGATAATAAAGCCCAAATGACTCTCGTAAATTTTTTCAAACTTTATATTTTATACAAAAAAATCTGAAAGTTGATGGAGTGATTTTTTGTCATATTCGCTGCTATGTTAACAATAATATTCGCCTCCTTCAAATCTTTGCAACCAAAATAAAACAGATAATAAAATCTTGCTGTCGGACTCATATTACCCGCATATTAGGGTAATGAAGCCCATAATAAGTTATGCAGAAGTTTTTTATTGATTGTATATGCAGGGTGTATCTTAAATGATGTCATTAATTCCTAGTGGTGATTCCTTGTCACATTTTATGAAAAAAACTTTATATAAACGTGTATCCTAACTTGCTTCGTTTTCGCGTAACCGGGTGTCAAAAGTTTAATGAAAAATCGGTTTTTCATGAATTACTCAAAATTCTTTACGCCAATTCTGATTGAACTTCATCTGTTTGTTATTAGTAACAAGAGTCTTCTTTTCATGAAATTATATTATGAATTTTAATTCCAGTGACGTCGCAGTTGATACCCCGTTACACAGAAACGAAGCAAGTTAGGACATACGTTTATATGAACTTATATTCTTATAATGTGACAAGTGATCACCTCCTGAAATTAATGACATCATTTAAGATACACGCTGTATATGTATACAGATCAATCTTATTAATCAAAAAAAATGTAAAAACTTAATGATACTATAATAAAAAACAAAAATTAACATAATTTCCAACAAAACTGCAAAACTTTACAAAACGAAAATATAAAATAATATTTTTAAGAACTGATAAATAAAAACTTCAAGAACATTCACCGCCGTAAAAATCTTCAGCTGTCTGAAGCGACGAGCGACGAGCCCATGGGCCTTACTACCGGGCGAGCACTTTTCTTAAACATGAATTGGAAAACACGCCTCACCTTCTTGCGAACTCATAATCTGTGCAGCCTAAAACTAAAGATACACCTAGTGTTGTTAATGGCGGGCTGATTTGAATGATTTTTCCGGATAGCTTCAACACTTTAACTGCAGAAGAATAGTCATCCAGAAAGCACTTGTGAACCAGACTATACCGCGATGATGTTCTTCTGAGTAGGTTCGTGAAAAAAATATACTATTCAAGTACAATCCTGTAACGACAAAGGTAAAACTGAATATTCAAAATGGATATTTTAGATGTCCCAACAGCTCAAATAAGGCAAGTGATTTTGTTCATTGAAACATCTGTGCCAAAAAAGTTGATTAATATTGATACACTACTCACTCTAGGGAAATTTAAAGTAATATTTTTCCATTAATACAATTCAACTCTTAGTTGGAAATAGGCCTGATTACTGGAGTTTTATCTCTATGTAGATTAAAATTGATTCATAGGTAATAATTGCTTTTGTATCCAAAAAGTTTAAGGAAAAAACAAACTGTTATATCCTAATGAAAACGCTTTGGAGCACATCTGCTCAGAAACTAAAATTAGAATCCATGTAAAGGAATGGAAATGAGAGAATGGATGGTTATAATAATTGTGAGTGCTTTGTTAGAATATGGACTGCAGAGCAGAGTAACAATTTTTGTTGTTGCTCCATATTCCTGGTGAATGAACACACTGAAAAAATGAAATCTAAATGTTTCAAGAATTCGTTTGATATATCATTACTGTGTATTGACTTGTACAATCACAAAAAGCCCCTACGTATTCACTACCGAAGATTCTCAACGTCAAAAAGTTTACAGAGCAGATTTAATATTTGCATGGCCTTTTTATTCGACAGGCACATTTATAACAGCTCGAAATTGCACTACTGCAATACGTAACAAGAATGAATCTTATATAAGCAGCGCATTTCTCGGAAAATACCCTATAACTGACATTGAAAGTATACAATTTATCGAATGACAATTGGATTCGACATTGAGTGGTTAGCCGTTCAAATATTTGCCAATATAGAGCACTGTCAGCTGACGTCACAAAATGGCGGTCATGGGGGGACAATGAAAACATTTGACATTTGATGAATTGATTATCACAATGATGATGCAAAGAACTTTTTCCTAGGAAGTCACTGTTCGCAGAAAATTGACCAGAAATATGCACGAAGTCTTATAGACATTGTTCCACATCAACTGTCATATTACGTCACTGACAGTGCTCTATTGCTTTCCGAATATTGAAATCTTTGATTTGATGTTGCGTCTCAGGATTAATAGAGCAAAGTCACAAGAGTTTGCAAAATATGGGGAAATGTTTTTGCGATTGTATTTTCCAACAAATTGTATACTTAGTGCATGCTCCCTCACGACCGTCATGATTGTTATATTACCAATTATTGATGTTCATAGTAATTAAAAAACATTAAAGTGAACTTCCGCTATATCAAAAACTCTCAATTTGTTTTTGCTAGAATCGAATTATATACAAGGTGAGTCAGAATATGACCGGCAAACTTCAACTACAGATTCCTCACCTCATTTCGAGGTGAAAAGTTTCTATCAAGGTATGTTCTAAGTTGCATACCCTCTGAGATACAGGGTGTCAAAAAAACAAAAAAAAATGATTTAATTTTTTTTCTCGAAGACTCCTGAAAGAAAAATTCTTCAACTTGGTACACTAATCAACGAGATAATTTGCTTTTATGATTTTCCTTCATATTTTTTTTTTACAAGTGAATGGATGAATGAGGGTTGAGGTTTGTGAGATAATTTAGAAAAACTGTAGATATGTCCTGAGTAGCAACTTAATTTACTATGTGCAATAATCGCAGAGTGCTAATTTCTTTCAACATATCGGAATATTTTTGATGTTGGAAGTATCGGAAACATAGTACGGATGAATCAGAATGAGACCGACAACTCTATTCTTTCATTTATCACATTATTTGATCGGATCATTGAGTAAGGTCTCATTCTGACTCACCCGTACTATGTTTCCGATCCTCCCAAACTTTAAAAATGTTGAGGAGTCTGACAATTATTTCAATATGTTGTAAGAAATTAGTGTTATACGAATATTGTACAGAGGAAATTATGTTGGGGCTCAGGACATATCTTCAGTTTTTCTCAATTATCTCAGAAACCTCAACATTTAGGTACATGAAATGTTATGACTTTTAGGTCGAGTACTGATGAGCCTAACTGATGTTAAACCCTCATTTATCCATTCACTTGTCCAAAAAAAAAATATGAAGAAAAATATGACCACATACTATCGTAACTAAGCCACTGTTTCACGAAAATTAAAAATTGTAACCTCAAATTATCGCGTTGAAGACTCTTGATTAGTGTACCAAGTTAAAGAATTTTTCCTTAAAAATAAAATCTGATTTTTTTTCTAACTTTTGACACCCTGTACCTCAGAGGGGATGCATTTTAGGACATACCTTGATGGAAACTTTTCACCTAGAAATGGGGTGAGAAATCTGTAGTTGGAGTTTGTCGGTCTTATTTTGACTCACCCTGTATACATACATTTTAATGCGATAAATCAATCGCGGGTACTTTGTCGAATAAATGGGTGGCTGGAAAGAAATTCACATAGAATGAAGAGATCACTGCCTCTACTTCTCCTTTTGGAGAGTCTAAAAAAGTGTAGCAGTAGATAAGTGGTGCGAGCAAGAGCGACTCCAAATCAATGCCCAGGAAACCGCTGTCATAATATTTACTAGGAAGAGAGTGCTGAAAGACCTGAATCCCTCAGTATTCTATAGAGTGGATATTCCATTTGCTACGTGAGTCGGTACCTACGAGCATTGCTCGTCCACAAGCTTAATGCTCATATGAAATCTCCATATCAACTACATAAGGCTGGATTGGCCCTGGAGTTTTGTAACAGGATGTGTCGATTTGGGTAGAAATCAAAAAAACGACCCTATAACTATACACGAGGTTGACAAGGTACAGTTGTGTAGTGTATCAAGATACAACAGTCGGGAACGATAATACGGCTTGCTGAGTAACATCCAAAGGATAGCGTACCTGAATGTTACCGGTATCATGATTATACAGGTTTTGTCAGAGAGCAGAAGCATTTTTCATATGATATCATTGCAAAGGTCCAACAAGATGAAAACGCATGCAGTACGGGAAGGAAGAAACAAAGGCTAATGGTCACTTGAAGGACCACTGTAAAAGCTGTGGAGTCTCATTAGGGAAACCAAATTAGACAGTGCGCTCTGAAGTACACGGAGTTCTACAATATACCAACAAAACTGCACCAACAAGTGTCGAAGTGAACCAGGTCAATATAATTGGGCTTCGAAGAAGCTGAGAAGGGAAACTATTTCTTTATGTAGACAGGCCCTCAACAAGGCACAATCACCTGAACTGGTGCACATTGGGTTCGGAAATCGTTGTGCTTAGAAGATGACGATATATCATCACATCTCCTCATGGAATATCCTGCACTGATGAATCAGAAGGAGACCGTGAACTTATGGATGCCGAAAGGGCCCAAGGTAAGAAACCTACACACAGTAACTTCAAATCCCTCCACCTATTTCAGAAAGTGAGTAAGTAACTAGGAAAGTTTTGACTATGGAATAACGAAAAATCACATTAGTCGTGTAAGTGACAACAAGCAGTCAGAGCCTATGGAAGCCTTCACATGAGCAAAATATAATAACATACAATACTATGATACAATTACCAATTATCAATTCAAATTAGGCGAGTACAATCAATTCAATAGTATGCACCATACAAAATAATATAGTTCTTAAATAATTCGCAGGGTCCTCATTTTTTCAGAGTCAAGCATTGTTCAACACGTCATAATTTTTTTCCGCCGTCACTCACATATTATGAGACAGAAATAATCAATGTTGTTTCATTTAACATCTTCTTGTTGTCATAAAGTTTTTCATTTACTTGTACGGTTTAGAAGCTACAATGAAAATATTATTCATTTATTTATTAACGGCATTGCCTATTTTTTACAAAGTTTTAACAAAGTCACACGTATATGTACTTATAAATATAACTATAACTATCTACTAGAGTAAGAACAAAACAGCAATCACAATGTTTTCACAATCTTTTTAAATAATTCTAAGGATGAATCAAAAAGCTCCAAGTTTACATGGTCTTTGGCATTCCACCTATAGACTCATTCTGGCCGTAGGTACGATAAAATGGAACTTTGAGGATTTCTGCATTTCTTGTTTTCTTTGAATTCACATTTGAAGCTATAAGTTCAATAATTTCTGAGGAATTGATACTGCCATTGATTATTTTGAGGATTAGTGTAAAATCTGATTCCAATCTTCTATGTGCTGAAGTATTCAAGTTGAGGATGTCCAATATAACTTTCTAGGTATATTCGCCAGTATGGTATCCTAGTTTATATGCAGGGTACCTCAAAAACTTGTTTGGAACACTCTCAAGCAAATTATTTTCAAGGAAGAGAGAGATAATTCATTTGCAGATCTGAGAGTGAAACCTAACATTTTTTAGTGTTCTAGAAGTTACATTTGCAATATGGGGTTTGAACATTTTTGAGTCGAGAATGATTCCTAATTCTTTTATTGTACTTGCTGTTTCCAATTCTGATTGCTTGATTTTATATGGATGATTTATTGGATTCTGATTTCGAAAAAAAGTAAATATATGACATTTGTCAATATTCAGTTGCAGTAAGTTTTGATGCGAACATTTTCCAGTATCGCATAACATAAAGAAATTTGAGAAGCAAATATTCTCACAAACTTCGAAGGGTTATTCTTTGAAAGTTTTCAGGACGATTACTGATTATTATCGAAAATATTGAAGTTTACTCCAAAAATCTTGAAAAAATGTATTTTTATCATCCTGTATCTCGAAAACCAAGCCGTTTGAGAAATATGATTATATGAACTTTTCGTCCTGAAAACTTTCAAAGAATCACCCTTGGAAGTTTGTGAGAATATTTGCTTCCCAAATTTTTTGTTATGCGAATTTTCATTGAATAGCTCCTGAACCACACAAATAGATGAAAAACTACAGGTGAACAAAAATATGTTAAATTAAACATCATTAATTATTTCTGTTTCATAATATGTCAGTGACGGTGGAAAAAAATTATGAGGGGTTGAACAAGGCTTGACTATGAAAAAAGGATGATCCTGTTCATTATTTGAGACCTGGATTATTTTGTATCGTGCGTAGTATTGAATGGATTGTACTTGCCTAATTTGAACTGATTATTGTCGACAATGTCGAAGTTAACTCCAAAAAATACTGAAAAAAATGTATTTTTATCACCCTGTATCTCGAAAACCAAGCCGATTGAGACATATATTTATATGAACTCTTCATCCTGAAAACTTTCAAAGAATTTCCTCCCAAAGTTTGTCAACGTACTTAATCAACACCCTATATATATATATATATATATATATATATATATATATATATATATTTATAGTCCCCCCCCCTGTTAACTTTTGAACGGTTTGACGTAGAGCGAGCGTTTCGAGGGTTTCACCGATACTACCTTTTGAAATATAACGCATTGTGATTGCTCGATAGATGGCGCGGGGGGGCACAAAAACCTAATTTTTTTAAATGGCATGGGGGGTCGAGTGACACATCGTTGAAAAGAGAATTAGATTCTCTTTTCAACCATTTAATTTTTTTTAAATTTCGTTAATATGTTTTTTCACAATAAGCATTTGAAGTGTCAATGTAACAAAAAGAAAACAAACTATTATGACATGTAGTATTTAAATAATTAGAAGCAAAATTGTTGTCAATTAACGAAGCAGGTGTTCGAAATGTCCACCTAATACTTCTTGACAATAAAAAATTCGATTCACAAATTCCTGCCGAACATTATTCAACATGTCTGCAGTTATACCAGCACAAACCCGTGTTATTCGTTCTTTAAGTTCTTCCAAAGAGTTGTATTGTTGCTCATACACTTTGGATTTGACGTATCCCCACAGAAAGAAGTCACAAGGTGTAAGGTCTGGTGATCGTGCCGGCCATTCGATTGGTCCACGACGTCCAATCCATCTCATGGATGGAACTTGTGTTTCTTCAAATAATTTTTTACTGTAGCTGTTGAGACCCCAATCGTACTTGCTACACGAGAGGTACTTTGTTGCGGATTTACCACCATTTCGGCAATTATCGAAACCTTTGTCTCTTCCGGAATTGATTTTTCACCCAGCTCCACCTTTCCTACGAACACTGCCAGTTCTGTTGAATTTTTCAACAGTTCCCTCAAATATTTCCGAGTTATAGGATGTTCAGGAAATTTTTCATTAAAAATTCTCTCCGCTTCGTGGTAGTTCCGATGGGCCTCACCAAAATTATAAATTGCTTCAATTTTTTCTTCGAAAGGACGTATACGAACCATGATGATATCAAATATTCAAAGTAAATAATAATTATAAGTAGACAAAACTCCTCAGTGAATATGAATACAATAATTCATCAATCCATTGTACTTTTATAGGTAACTAATTAATTATTGTCATCTAAACAAATCCAATAAATAGTCCTTTCGTAGTACCTGTTATTACTTTTGTCATTAAAAATAAATGAAATGGGTATAATTTCGATATCCTAATACCTAATTGAGCTTTGAAAGGAATTCAAAATGAATAATTATTAATGTTGTGAATTGTCCTTATTAACCGTATTTCGTGGTATTGATTGCAATTGTGAATCACTAGAACAATTAAGGTATTTTTCTTCAAACATTATTATTTTAATACCACCCAAAATATTTTCCGTCCCATTATTTCACATCAAACCCTTCAAAAGTTATTGAGGTAAGGTAAGGAAACGAATTCAGATCCGCTCTTACACTTGACACTTCAAATGCTTATTGTGAAAAAACGTGTCAAATAAATTAAAAAAAAATTAGATGGTTGAAAAGAGAATCAAATTCTCTATTCAACGATGTGTCACTCGACCCCCCATGCCATTTAAAAAAATTAGGTTTTTGTGCCCCCCCGCGCCATCTATCGAGCAATCACAAAGCGTTATATTTCAAAAAGTAGTATCGGTGAAACCCTCGAAACGTTTTTTTTATCTCTCTACGGCAAACCGTTCAATAGTTAACAGGGGGGGGGACTATAAAAAGCCGAAAAGCCGCACTGTATGTATATATATATATATATATATACAGTGACCGCCAAAAAGTATGTAACATATGGGAAAAAAGTTTATTATTAGAGTATTAGAAAAAAGATTCTTGGGAAAAGTTTGTGCACGTCCGATAACCTAAAAATCGATTTTGACACATGTCACGTGATCGCTGGTATGGCGGCAAATTGAAAAAAATTACTATGAAAAGGCAGAAAGTGGGGTAAAATGGCAAGATATCAAAAAAAGTTATTTGAAAAAGTTGCTTAGAATTAAATTTTATTCACATATACAAAGTTTGAAAAGATAATGAGAGAAAATTGAAAATGGCAATTTTTTTAAAATATTTCCTAGCTGTATAAAAATATCACATTATTATCCTATGAATAGCTTGACCATACCAAAACATTTGCATTTCAATGATGATGACAAAACTTTCTCATTTTCCCTACATCAGTGAGCACTAAATTAAAAAAATTGGATTTTGTTAAAACCCTGGCTGTTACATTCGTTCGTATCCTACAGTTATATCAGAGTTCCACGACCATTGTGATGACATGACACTCTAGAAACATGGTGTATTCCAGATTGAAACCAAGTTTCGATGATAATCATGCCAGAGCGTTTCACTTCGCATGCAATGTTGAAAACTCTAGCCTCTTTAATTTGACGCACATTTTTAAGATTATGTGTGAAGTGAAACGTTCGTGCACGATTATCATCAAAAATTGATTAAAACCGAAAACACACGATATTTTTGGATTTCCCTATCATCGCGATAATAGTGGAATTGTGATATAACTGTTAGATACGAACCATTGTAACAGCAAGGGTTCTGACAAAATTAATTTTTTTTAAATTAGTGCTCTCTGGTGTGGAGAAAATGAGAAAGTTTTATTATTATCATTGGAATACAAATATTTTAGTATGGTCAAGCTATTCATAAGAAAATAATTTGATATTTTTGTACAGGTGGAAAAATATTTAAAAAAAATGCAATTTTCAATATTCTCACACTATTTCCTGTATATGTGTATAAAATTGAATTCTAAGCAACTTTTTCAAATAACTTTTTCCGATATCTTGCCATTTTGCTCGACTTTTTGCCTATTCATAGTAATTTTTTTCAATTTGCCGCCATACCATCGATGACGTGACATGTGTCAAAATCGATTTTTAGGTTATCAGACATGCACAAACTTTTCTCAAGAATCTTTTCTCCAATACTCTAATAATAAACTTTGTTCCCATATGGTACATACTTTTTGGCGGTCACTCTATATATACTTATTTCACTTGTGAGGATCAGATACTGTCTTCTTTGTTTCAGACCCCCTATATATATATATATATATATATATATATATATATATATATATATATATATATATATATATATATATATATATATATATATATATAATGATATTCGAGGTTTATGCTATTCACCTCTCGAAGCGCATTCTATCGATTGTTGCATGATTTCAATACATTTTTCAAGAATCCTTGTGAATTTTCATGTGTACATATAATAAATTTTATTGTGACATTCATCAATTTTCACCCTCTTTTTCATGGTTTATCAGGAAACTCATCCCTGAAAACTTCCGGGTAGATATAGATGAATTCCAGAGTTAGACTTATATTTCCACTATTAGGATTAACTTCTGGCTGAATAACCTCTACATCATCGAATGAGTAAAAATAATTGGTTATGACTCCTTGGTATGTCATGAACTTTTTCCACTCATGTTCTGTGAAAATCACTCGATATCCCTTATTTCCGACAATTTCAATACATGGAAATTCAAATCATATGAAAGATTCACAACAAATTCACTTTTAGATTTGTTTAATGGAAATTTTCTTTTACTCAACACTACTTTTGATTTTTCTTTGCAAAAGTAGTTACTTGAAGACAAATCAAATTTGAACTCGGTAATACTTATTTTAATAAGGGACTGTTTCTATATTTTATCAATTGTAGTGGGGGAAATATTCCAGTTTAATTTTATATTAGATTATTAACATTTTGGGAATCTTGCAACCGTGTGAACTCATTGACCTTGAAAAACCCGTAGTGAATTTTCTCCAACTTGTTGAAACTGGTTTAAACTCATTTGTAACCGGGAGTGATCAATTTCCGGGTAATCTGATATCACTACTGTCGTTGCTCTCTCATGGGTTTTGACTTCGACTCCTTTTGCTCTCTTATGGTTTTTGACCTTGACTCCTTTTACTTTCTCATGGGCTTTGACCTTGACTCCTTTTGCTCTGTCATAGGTTTTGACCTTCAAATAGGTCGTCGAACCTACTTACCTAACCTAACCTAACCGGAAATATAAATTCCAGGTAATTCCAGGTAATATGATTCCTGACACGTGCACACATTGACCTTGAAAGAAACGAATTTCGCTGGTCTGGATATGTAGCCGAAAAAAGAACGACAATAAATTCTAATTAATATGATTCCTGATACGTGCATTCATTGACCTTGGAAGAGGTTGTTGAACCCGTATCAAATTTAGCTGATCTTTGAACTCGTTTCAAATTTCGCTGATCAACACCTGTAACCGGATGTTATCGAATTCCTGGTAATCTAATATTCGACACGTACACTTATTGACCTTGAAAACAGTCGTTGAACCCGAAACGAATTCCGCTGATCTGTCTAGACATGTAGCCGGAAACGTAATGTCACCAAATTCCACATAATCGGATATCTGACACATGCACTTTTTTGCTGACTCATCTCTCCCAGGTTCTCTTATTTGTATGGAGCTCCCTTCCAGGTTCTCTCATTTATATGGGCCCTCCTCTGTGATTCTCTCACATCCTCTCTACTCACATTCATTGCATGCATCGATGCCGCCAATTCCCTTTCGTAACCAAGCAGATCTTGATTTATTTTCCAAATTGCAAGCTACATCTGCAACGAAACAATCAGTCTTTCCCAAAAGGAAGGACTTGGAGTAGATCGGGCACCGCATGATCTCCATCCTGATCCCCACCACTGGGATCATCTTGTACACAAATGGCTCCAGGATATGTGAATCGGTCGGCGTCGGGGTATAAGGGCAATCAACGAGAGCGGAACTCTGTTAAGGCTTGGAAAATTTTGCCTCTGTATTTCAGGGAGACGTTTATGCCATACTCACCAGTCTAAAAAAAAAAAAATATCAGCAGAGGCTGCCACGGCCAGCAAATCACGATATGTACTGACAGCCAAGCGGCGATGAAGACACCTCATATAGAGTCAGTTCGATGCTGGTGTGTGAGTGCATTGACGATCTGCAAAGGCTAACCACTGCTAATATTGTGAAGCTACTTTGGGTCCCCGGTCATACCGGAGTGCCCGAAAACGAACAGGTTGATTATCTAGCAAGGGAAGGCACGGAAAGCTCAACGATTGGACCAGAACCTATCCTAGGATTTTCTAGGCCATGGATTATCTCAAACATGAAGGAAATCCTGGGAGTCAAATTCCAGGATGCATTGAAAGAGGCCCCAGACAGGAGACAATCGAAACTCCACATTAAAGGCCCTTCTGCTAGGAGGACCAAGATTCTGCTCTCAATGAGCAGAATCATATCATATCGGTAGGGCTCCTGATGGGCCACTGCCATCTTAACAAGCACCTCAATATTATAGGTATCACGGATGACGCTGAATGCAGGTGGTACTTGGAAGATAAGGAGTCAACCACCCACATCCTCACGGAATGCCCAAAAGTGGCAGCAATACGGAAAGCGTACCTCGGGAGCATCCTCCTGAACCTGGAGAGTGTGAGAAGGGTATCGGTTAGAAGGCTGGCTTCTTTTGCTACCGAAATAAGCTACCTTAAGAAGAGACAATTAATATGACTGAAAAGTAAATGGATGAAAATAAGACGAAACCATTATTTCCGACGGACGCTACTCTTTGCAATCCTCTGTAGAGTCCACAACTTGGGAATAAGGGTTGTAGAATACTCAATGTAGAACAATAATTGAACATTCGTCACTTCAACCGCTTTATTCAGATGTCTGTACATAATATATATATATATATATATATATATATAAATATATATATATACTAATTTTACTTGTAAGGATTAGCTCAGCTCAGTTATTATCATATCCCGTTTAGTGAGGTGAGCAATATCTGAAGGTGTTATCGAAACGTTTTCTAAAAGATTGAATGAGCTTGTATGTCCAATCTGGAATCCCTTTTGTACTCTATTTTAAATTTATAAGCAGACAAAAATACTGCCCAATGAGTTAATCTGGATGCAGATGTGAGAGGCCAAGATTTGGATTGGTTGAAAATAATTTGAAGGAGCTGGTGGTCTGAAATCAATGTGAATTCTTTCAGAACTGGAACAAGAATATTATCAGCCACCATTTCATCAAGTTTATTTTTTAATTGTTTCTGCAAGTCAAAAGAAACTGTATAAGGTTTTTAAAAAATTGGAGTGCTATTTACTTTTACAGATAAACTAACGTGAAAATGACTAAAAGGTTACTGGTTTCTACCAGAGAACACATTCGAATATTTGTTTTTCATTTGTTCCACCAACTCAAATTATTTTCGTCAGTTTTGTTTTGTTTACATTCTATAGAATTTACCAAAATATTATTTCTCCAACCTGGACTAAGTAGATCAAGCCAGTCTCGTCCTAACAGAGGTATAAATTGTTTTTTTGTCTCAATTACTAGTAAAGCAAGACATAATTTTTTTTTATGAATTACATTTACCTGTATTTCACCCAATACAACGACAGACTGGCCAGTGACAACATCCAATTTGAAATCGACTGGATTCAACGAAATATCTGAAAACAAATGAATATAAACAGATTACGGTATAACAGATCTCGACGCTCCAGTATCAATTTCCATTAAAATTGGTTTATTGTTTATGATAATATCTATTTTCTTTGACTTGTTACCAAAAGATAAATCAGCTGAATACGCTAAAAGATCCTCTTCAAAATCAGGATCTTCTGAGTCAAACCGCAACTGCGATTGATCTTCATCCAAAACTTCGTCTAATGGCACTTCCAAATTATTAACATTCTTCGTTCGGCAAACGAAAGAAGTGTGACGTTTTCTTCTGCAAGTGAAGCATTCTCAATCTACTGCTGGACATGTTGAGGGATCATGAGCTCTCCCACATCTGAGGCATCTGAATTTTGGTACTCCAGCTAGACGATCCTATGTTGATGGTCCTTCTTTGGTAGTACTTGATCTGTCATTATTATTATATCCCCGATTCCTTGAATTTGAAAAACTACATACATATTCTGGTTGAAACATCTTTGCTTGATGATCAGCTAACTCAAAACTAGTAGCCATTTGACAAGCAGACTCAAAAGGTTCATCGCCCCTGGCGAGCAGTGTATGTCACTCAGATCAACTTCATGCAAGATTTAGACACATCAGTGGTATATCTAACGCTCCTGGAATTCACAGAGTTCTACTTCAATGATTACGGAAATTACGAGGGTGTTTCCATGAGAAATGAGACAAATTTAGATTTTTCAGGACTGATATTTTTCCAGGAAAATAGTGTATCTGTAGTAAGTTCGTGGTCCTGATCATGAATCGGAAAGCATTTAGAGCCCATTTTGCCCCTAGTATGTTTTACCGTAGAAATGGGTTGTTCCATCGCGAGTGGTGGGCAGTGTATATCACTTAGGCCAACTCAATTGAGGTGGTTGGTGCATTTTGACCTTTTTCATCTGTCCTGAGAGTTTTATCATTCGACCTCGAATAATAGGGAGGATACGGGGGTGTTTCCATGAGAAGTGAGACACACTGTATATACATACAGAGTGTAACAACCAAACTAACTGAGGAATATGTTAAACAACAGAATGAACATTACACCATCTGAGTCGGATTGTGGAATGGTAGAATCATATTGAAATGTCTCGTCATCGGGGGTGATCTGATAATATTCTTGGGGTGTTGGATTATGAAATTCATGGGTTGTTTGTTGATGGGGTTCTTGAGGTGTTGGTCGATGCAATGATTTAGGTGTTGATTGATAAATTGAAAGAGGTGTTTGAGTTTCTTGTTTCAATTCTTGCTTGAACTGAGTCGTTGGGGGTTGTTGAACAGCTGATAAGAATATTTTCAAATCTTTCTTCAAATTTTGGATTGATATTTTCAAATTTCAAATTCTTGTATTTTCGTCTCAAAGACTTTCTTGCAATAGTTGTTCGTGTAATTTGGCTATTCATGATGACTGACAATCATTTCGCAATCTTAAAGTTTATATATGAATAACTATGTCGAAACACTTCCTGTATCGTCCCTCGTTTATGAAACAATCTTTATCGATAACGAGAACACCAATTTTATCTTTCCAACAATATGAACAGATTTCTTTGAAATTCTGTGACGACATATCTATACTGAGATGATCATCATATATATGGTTCATATTTGTTAGGTCTTGTTGGAAAATTATGAGCAAATTAGCATTATCTCTGATGAGTTGTTTGAAAATGGCAGAATAGGTTTGGTATGAATAGAAGCTATCTGTGTGCCTATGACGGCCAAAGTAGAAATAATTTTTGATTATGTTTTGATGACATGTAGTAACATCATCGAATATTATGACTGAATGATCTTTTATATTTTCAGGAAGAATAAATTCAACAAAATTGTGTTAAATTTGTGTTTTCCGTCAACCTGCTCTCGTCCCCCTACGAACGGCAGCCCTCAGAAGTCGAAACTTGTGCGAGCTTAGGATCAACGAGGTCTTACCTTTTAACGTGCGATTTAACGTGCGATTCCACCTAGTTGGGAAAGAGATTATTGAGGGGAGACGTAGGCGTCAATCCTTTGGACGAGGCTTGTAAGCTACACGACATTGCTTACTCCAAAACTGAAGATATAGAAGCAAAGAATATTGCTGAGAAGAAACTTGTGACGTTTGCTTCCAAAAGTTCAAAATCTTCTGACGCAAAATTGGGCGAAAAATTCACAGCATTTGGGGTATCTATTCTTATGAATGGCAAGTTGGGGATGGGATTGGGACGAAAAAAAAATCTGTGAAAAAGAAGAAGGGAAGTGAATTGAAAGTTGCCAGGAAACGAAAGAATAAGCAGAGAAAAATAATCATACTGATTCCAAAGAACGGTGGATATCTTCCATTTTTACTACCACTTAGGGGCATTGGGTGCTGTAGGGGGAGGAGAAGCATTCATCGTTTTAGCGTTAATAAAAAAAAATCTATCGAAGAACTGCTGGCTGAACAAGAAACAGATAATTTTGGTGATGGAACAAAAAGGAAAGGGTTTATATTTGAGACCTCGTGGAGGTTATGGAGTGTTTGCCCAGCCATATAAAAAAAACGGTTGAAGTTACCACGCCGCGCCTTAACTAATATCGATTTGATGGAAAATGCAAAGCGTTTAGGGATTCCTTATTTCCGAGGTGTTTTTATGAGAGACAAAATTCCTAAAAAAATAAAAAGAAAGGAGTGCGGTATCTTCAATCTTGATTCTGATTTAGGAGAAGGAATTCATTCGACGGCATATTTCAAAAAACATGCTGGAGTTATATATTTCGATAGTTATGGAAATCTCAAACCACCCAAGGAATTGATAAAATACTTCCTAAGCGCTGGTGACGTCAAAAATATAAAATATGAAGAAATTATATCATATAATCAATATCTCTGATATATTCCATCCATTAATCAATAAATTATCATTGGGAAAATTACGTCTTTTACTTTCACATTGAGTGATTCATCCAGGTATTGAATTATAATTCCAATCCTCCACTTTATCGGGATTATAATGTGGAATATGAGATAGGCTTGGCAAATTTTGATTCGTTCAATGTTATTCCAAATATAACAAAATTCGACAATGTTTTAGTATGGGGTGAACACGATGATTACATTTATATCATTCCTGAATGGTTTTATGATGTAACAGATATTTTTGATCTCATCGTTAACCTTCCGGTACCCGCGCGTATCTGATAGATACATGTCCGTAACTCTTTAGGGCGTTGTTTGTGAATCTGTTGATTAGTGGGGTTGTTCTGCCGTCTACCTTCCTGTCTTACAAGCTCTAAAATTTAGTATTTGTAAAAACTCGTTGCAGTGAACTGGTCAACCGAAAAGTGCTACTTGTATGTGGGAGATATGCCGCGATCAGTTTTTGAGTTTCATCAATCTATGCGTATACATTTATTTTATTAACGTAATTGCGATACTTTTTTATTTCATATAGAATCCCTCTGAATATTTTTCTAGTGGATTTTGAAAGAGCTGATGAAAAGTGAATTGTATCTAAGAGATACTTGCGACCACCATTGTAACTGTGGGGACCCAGGCAGGATGTTGTGACCCAAACTGGACCCATCGACCCAAACTGGACAACTTCGAAAGTAGTACAAGTACAAAACTCTATTGGCCATTTATTGGAATTCGAGAAGAAAATTCTCAATGCAAATGGCATCTACAAATCAGACCATGAAGTGAAAATTATCTCAATCAACACAATTTGCATTATTTTCATTTTTGAATGGTAATCCCGTGCATTTGATTCATAAATTCTTTCCGACCGTGCCAAGAGGATATAAAATAGTTGTAACACCATTGAACATTCTGTATTATCCCGTCACTATCAAGACAATCAACAGCATCACTGTGTGGATCAAAATTTGAATTTGATCGATTTTCGAAACGAAGAAGTTACTGTTAGATTGCACTTGAGAAGAAATACTCTCTGAATAATGGTGTGGAGATTTGATGTATCAGCATTCCAATAATCCTATAAGAAGAAGGTGAAGCGAGCTTTAGGAGATAGTTTAAAATAAACTGCCGAATTACTAACACCAGAACATAAAGAGTACTTGAAATTTTTGGGATCAGAACTCCTAATATAATGGAATTGCTCCATCACGAGTGAGCCTTTCAGTGACAACACAATCGAAGATTATCAGTTTCATGAATATCACCCGTATATTACCAATGAAATCAAATATAATGATGAAATAAGAATTCCAATTCAGGACTTCAGGATTCATATACAGGATTCATATACATACATAGAGGGCAGGCTCACAAGACCGGATGGGAATCCAATTACGAAAATAAAATTCATCAATAACGCAATATCTTTCTTAATCCGAGAACTACGATATGACCTGAATTGTGTGGTGGTAGACCTCTGTCAGGAACATTGAACTAGTATCAACGATGGAATTGATTTGTCTTTGAATGGAAATAAGAGTATTTCTTTGCAAAACGCTATTTGTTTCCTAAACGTGATGCGGGTGATAAAATATCAGTTGATGGGCAAGGGAATTTCAATGTATGTATTCCGCTCAAGTTATGGGATGGATTTTTTGAAGACTTTCGGAAAATTATGGTGAATATGAGACAAGAACTAGTTTTGATTCGTGAAAGCCATGATTCGGATGCGGTGATTAGCATAGATGATTCTGAAAAACCCAAAGTGGGCATAAGCAAGCTGAGTTGGTGCGTCTCTCATGTGACACCAAGCATTCAGGAACAACTAAGATTGAATAAAATCATAAATAGCAAAGCTGAACTACCTTTGAAATTTAGAAGGTGGAAATTGATCGAATATCCTGCTCTAAATGGAACAACAAGGCACACTTGGACAGTGAAAACAACTACGAAGGTTGAAACTCCCCGACATATTATTATTGCAGTTCAACAAGTTAAAGAACAAAGTTTACTAACGATATGAGTACATTCGACCAATGCAATTTCAGTAATTTAAAAGTATTTCTGAATTCCGAACGATTTCCTCACAATAACTTGAATCTTGATTTCAAGAATAACAAGTTTGCAAAACTCTATGAAATTTATGCCAACTTCCAAGAGAGCTACTATCATCCTAATTCGAATCAACCTATTCTGAATCTAAATGAATTTAAACTGAAAGCACCTCTTAACCCCATCGACCAATTCCATAGTACGCAGAATTGAGATTGGGACTGCTGAAGTTACACCCAAAAATGTAACAGCCTCGTTCTACACGAAAAAGAGTTTTCATATAATCCATTGATGAAAATTGTCAAGTAATTTTGATGTGCATGTTCGACGCCTTTTTATACATGAAAATCAGGATATCGAAGACGATTAAAACAACACCTTAGGAACCTAAAAGTCTTTTAGCCGCAGATGATTCCACAAAAGATTTTATGAATGTTCTATTCATATTTTTGAACTAAAATCAAAATGCAATGCCCATGTCTATTTCAAAAAATAACTTTCAAAGTGTCACCGCAAGAGAAATATTTCCCTCATATTCATCTCTGATGTGTATGCTTCTGAAGAGCCTGTTTTTTTCAATCCCATATCAATTCTCCTGAAGAGCTTGGCAAAGCGAAATAGATTTTCGTCGATCAAAATATATTGGAGGTTGAATGCGAGAGAAGCGAACCTTGCTTCAATGAAGTGAACGAGTTCTGCGAGTGATATTTTTTTTATTTAATAATATTCTCCCTATTTGATTTATTTAATGATTTTTTTCAATGAAAACTAGAGAAAATGAAAAAATGAAAAAATCAACTATCATAAGGTCAGAGTTTTCGAGAATAGATAAACTAAGCAGACACTTGAAAAATAGTTGTCCTTTCAAAGAAGCTGATACTGTACAACTTAAAAGATACAAATTGAATGATCCATCCACCAGTGCCTCAACTTCAAAAATGATCAAACTAAGTGTTTCATACACCACTGTTCCACAGTGGAGAAAAAGGTGGCATGTCGATATTCCATCGAAACTGGAAGAAGGTATTTAAAAACAGCAACATGCATTCGAAATTAGAATTTTCAACTATTCGGATAGTATTCCTGAAATAGAGTTAAGTGACATGAAATCCTTCAATACAAAAAACAAAATTATCACTTATTCCTCTGACTTGGATGACATGTATGAGAAATTCAGAGATGCCATGATTTCAAAGACTTCAGAGTTCTAGGAAATGCATTCGGATTGGTCATTAAAAAAAGATTTGGTATCTCGATGTGAATATAAATACATTTAGTCCATGTTCAGCTTCGCCGTATGTCGAGTTGCCCAAACCAATTGTACAGGAAACAGCCGTTTTAAATGTGAAGAACTCTGATAATGATTGTTTCGCTCGGCCATTACAGCAGCAATTTTTCCTTCGACTGGGGATTCTTCGAAACCATCTTCGTACCCACATTTTACTGCCTTAAATTTCGAAGGTGTTGAATTTCCAGTAAAATTGAAGGATATTTCCAAATTTGAAAGAATGAATAACATATCCGTCAATATATTTGGTGTAAATGAACATTTCAAGGAAGGAAAAATATCAACCAACATCGCCGGGCCCTTTCGTTTCACAATTTATCGATCTGCAATACACACGAATCTCCTTCTGATAACTGATTCTGATGACAATAGTCACTATTGCCTGATTACAGATTTGTGGAGGTTAGTTTCACGGCAAAAATCTAAGCATAATGGACGTACACATACACACTTCCAATATTTTCGATTCGAATCCAACTTGTATGAGTAAGGATTGGTGTCTATATGCGACGGTTGTCTTCGATTTTTTTCTACGACTGAGAAGCTGGCGATTCATCAACAATATGACTGCAAACACTTATGCGTGTAACTATCGAAACCATGTATGAATATCACCAAGTATGGAGAGTTTGTGCCTGTGGATATTCTCAAATTTACGAACTTCAAAAAACAACTTTCAGTTCCTTGTGTGATCTATGCTGAAACCTATTCATCATAGCGAACCATCAGATAAAAATGCATTCACATCAAGAGCATATGAACACGAACCATATTCGTTCGCTTTCTATTAAAATTGTTATTTTGATGACAAATACTCGAAATTCATACAATATCGGGGAAGTGATTGCGCTGAAGTTTTTGTTAGAATGTTGGATGAGCTTGTCGTGAACTTATGTAATAAACATTCGAAACATGTGAAAGAAATGTTTTTACTTTCAACAAAAGGAAAGAGTAAATTTCAGAGCTCCACAAATTGTCATATTTGCGGTAGCTCCTATGAACCTGAAGACATCAAGGTCCGAGGTCACTGTCACTTGACTGGTGCGTACCGCGAAAGTTCTCATTCGAGATTCAATTTGCACTATGAAGTGGTGAAATTCTTTCCTGTTTTTTTTATAACTTGACAAATTATGACTGTCACCTTGTCATGCGGTCGACAGAATCTCAACGAGCTAGACGTGTTTGCTACTGAAGAATAGTGCAGTGAAAGTGCAAGTGCAACTTGTGTTAGTGTTCGAAGAAGGTGATTATTTTTGGGCCAATGCATAGCATTGGCTTTCCATTCGGACTTGTGAGATTCGCAAATAGTTTAGTCAAAGACAAAGTGATATAGACACAGTGAAACAGAGTGAGAGAAGATACAGTGAAAGGACACAAAAGTAGTTGGAGTGAAAAGTGCATAGGTGTAAGTACAAGAGAGGGGGACTGCAGTGCAGCAGAAAATAGGCAAGTGAAAATAGACACAATAAGTTTAAGAGTGACAAAGACACTAGACATAGACATAAGTAAAAGTGAGACAAATTACTCAACTAATTCAGCCCGAGAAGCCGATTCTGGCCTCTTCGGGCTTTTTTACTTCATTTTTGCGTCTAGCACCTCACAAAGTGTACAGGTCACGAAAGTGGCCAGATAAAATAGCGTGTGTAATAACATCCGGACGAATTGCTGCGACCAAATAAAACCGGAAAGAACTTGAACAACCCACCGGAGTCTAACTTAGACACAGGTCGACCAGAGAAGACAACCAAAGTGACAATAGACTCATAATAAGCGGAAAGACTGGCTTTGTGAAGCACGAAAACCTTAAGATCACCAACTCAACCTTTAGAAAATCAAAGTAAAAAGACAAGAATGGAAGAACCAAGCCTAGACAAAACAGTATTCGGAGACTACGAGAGCGAAAGCGAAGAAGAACAGGGTGCAACAGGAGGACCAACAACAACAGAAGAAATACCAATACATGTAGAAGAGAAACAAATGGAAGAAGAAGAAAGAGACATGAAAGACATCATAACAGCAGTCAACAGAATAACGAAGAGTGTTGCAAAAGGCAACAATGGCAAAATCACTAAAGTGGACCAGGCCATCATACAAGGAGCAACACAAGAAATAATGCCAAAGATAAGAATCATAAGAAGAGTAGGAACCCTACAAACAGCTAATGCTCGACTAAACGGACAAGTACAACTGTGGCGGACCAGAGCACAGTTTAATCAAGAACATAACAAAATTACACAAGCATCCTTCCCAAATCTGATAAACAGCAGCAGACTTCAACCCGTCGAATATAACTTTCAATTTCCACCTAGGAACCCTCCACTATTCAACCACAACCAATTCACCCCACCCCCCCTTATCCTTAACCCTGAACACAGCAACCTCAGGAACACAACCCACACAACAAGACACAAATCAAACACGCAGACAGGAACAACGCAGGAATAAAAAAGGCGGAAAAGGTGGCTAAGAGACATCTGCAAGATGAACTCATACAAGAGAAGAGTATGACCAAAAACGAGTTGAAAGTCGTCAAAATGGATAGGAAGATGCATCTTTGGCAGCGGTACTGGGACAATTCGCAGAAAGGCAGAGCAGTCCGCAGCATCTTTCCAGTGTTCCACAGAGGTATAGTGGATCTTAACTGGAAAATAATCCAGCTGGTCAGAGGTCATGGACACTTACAGACCTACTACAAATCAGACTAAGAAAACAGAAATCTGCGAATGCGGTCAACAGGACGAGACAGTGAACCACAGGACTGCACACTCCCAGCAAGAAAGCAAGCAAGGACGGACATGCGTAAGCAAGAATACTAATTACCCACACGTAATAAGAAACACGAAAAATCTAGACTGGGAATTCTTATCACAAATGAACAAATAGGGGGCTGATATGGTGGCTGACGACGACCAGGACCAGGGTTGACTTGGACCAACCCTAAAAATATTGTAAGTTGAATTAAATAATGAAGAAAGTTTAAATTTCACCGCTTATTTTTAGTAGGTGTGTAGTTGAGATGGGTTCCCTTGTCGGGGACTTCGCTAGATAGATGGTATACGACCGATTGGCAACAATCACGGCCTCATGCCTCTTGGTAGGTGGACCATCCGGTACAAGAGTATAGCTCCTAACCGGAAAAACTTCTCCTATGTCACCTTGTCATAAAAAACTGGCTATGATTAAAGAAAAAGTCTCAGTGATTGACCAAAACAAAGAGAAAAATATTTCATTCACCAAACAAACATGTTCGAGAAATTAGAAAACCCCACAATCAGAGACAAATACATCTCTTTGAGATTTACAGACTCTTTCCGGATATTACCTTAATCTCTAAATAATCTGAGTGAAACACTGAAGCAGTCCCAATGTCGGGAGGTCAAGAAATATTTTCAAGATGATAAAAAATTTAATATGATATGGCGAAAAGGTGTTTCTCCGTATTCATATGTTGACTCCTATGAAAAATTGAACCGACCTGCATTACCAAGTCAGTCTGAATTCTTCAATATTCTGTATGCCAAAGATATTTCCGAAGAGGATTGTGATAAAACTGTGAAGTATGGCAGGAATTTGGATGTTCAACTCTGGGAGAATACTCTGATGTTTTCTTGAAATCAGATGTTCTACTGTTGGCAGATGTCTTCGAAAATTTCAGGAATGTGTGCTTGGAAAAATATAAACTGGATCCAACCCAATATGTAACAGCTTCTTCATTCAGTTGGGAGGCTATGCTGCAGTTAGCCAAGGTTTAACTAGAGCCCCTAATTGATATAGATATGAATCACTTATTCAAAAGGTGAATTCCTGGTGGAGTAAGCCAATGCAGCAAAAGGAAGGCTATAGCTAATAATCCATTAATATCATCTTATGATCCTTCCAAGCCAAATTCATATATTTTATGTCTTGATGCAATAAATTTGTATGGAGCTGTCATGAGTGAATGTATTTCAAAGGGTGATTTCCGATGGCTGGAAGTTGATTTAGAATATCCACCAAACTTCCTTGATAATCATAACGACCTACCTTTCTGTCCGGAGAATATTAGGCCTCCAGAAAACAAGTATTCCAAATTGACCCCCAATTTGATGACTAAGGAGAGATAAATCATACACTATAGGAATTTAAAACAGTGTTTACAATATGGGTTGAAATTGAGGAGAATACATAGAGTTTTAGAATTTCCACAATCAGCATGGTTGAAGCTCTATATTGAACTGAATACTTATCTCCGGAATTCTGCCAGAAATAAATTTTTACTCGAACTCTTCAAATTTATTATAAACTCGATATTTGAAGAAACTATGGAAAATGTGGACAAAACACAAAACATCAAACTATGTAATCACTGGGCCAGGGTCTGTGAGAGCTGAGGGATTCATGGCAAAACCTCAATTCAAGTCATGTTCAGTGTTTGATCAGAATTTAGTAGCCGTTCAACTGGAGAAATACTGTTTCTTATGGCAAGCCACTTTATGTAGGATTTTCAATTTTGGATATTTTAAAAACGGTAATGATTTTTTTATTGCTACATCAAAACAAAGTATGGAAACAAAGCAATCCTCTATTACATAGATACCGATTCGTTGATTTTGGAGATATTCACACGAAATATATATCATGATATGAGAAGAAACATAGAATTTTATGATACATCTAATATCAAAACTGATAATATCCACAAAATTCCTAAAACAGTATCGGTGGTCGGCAAAATAAAAGATGATTTTTTTATGGTCACTTACGAACACTTAAGTGATGGAAAAGGTGAAAACAGTTCGCACATTATCAATTCCAAATGGAATCATTGTCACCCACTTGGATGGCCAAGTTTCATTCCACGTACCATCACTATTGAAGTATATGAAAACTTCTTCACCATCATAAGGTTGGTGTATAACGAGAATGCCTTGGCAAATAGCTTGTAAAATTATAAGATTTATGAACTTATTGAACGATTCACTCACGATTCCTTATGGTAATATATGAGAAAGTTGTAGAGGAAGAGGTAATTGTAAATATTCAAAAATCGGTCATTCTGTTTTCTTCATATTTCAAGTAATATCGGCTTCGACACAAATGTATGTTTCCCAGTATTCCACTCAGTTCCAATATAATATTTTACGTAGAGTTTCATTCATATGAAATCTGAATCATTCAACAAATCTGTTTGCGCTAATTTCGATTATAACGCTTTGTATAAACCTTTCGGACGATTGCAGAGTGACAGTATCTGGGCTGCGAGGAAACAAGTATATAAAAAAAAGAAGAACAATTTTTGACAACAAGAAAAACTTAACTTTTGACGTTTCTTTTCAAATATATTGTAATTTTCTTTCTAAATAAAACGAAGAAGTAGAATCCAAACCGAATATTTCGGTCTATTTCGGAACATTGGTCCAAGCGAGCCTGATTGTGATAGAATTGAATCGATAAACCGACGAAATTCCGAGAGATCCTGCATATAGGCAAGACGAGCTCTGTGAAGGCGTCCAGTCGAACAAAGAAAGTGAGTCTGTTCCATTTCCTATATCCTTTTATTCCATTTTCCCTGATTACCAACTTGTCTTCGTCTGTGTTGGATTGGTTAAGAAATGCCCAGCAATAACGAACTCGATACTAGTAACTTACAACCCGATATCGAACGCGAATTGAAAGAGTTTAAACAAAAAAGAGGTTCAATTAAATTAAATATTACGCGATGTAGAACTTTTCTAAGCAAATTAGATTTGGAAAACATACAAAAAAAATGTTACTTAGAACTACAAAGACGTCTTACCAATCTCCAATATTACACGAATTCAATACCGTTCAAGAAAAAATCGATTGTTTAACCGATAATTCACCTACGGAACAAGACGAGCGAAACAATTTCGAATCCGATTATTACGATATCTGTTCAACAATCGAAGAAATCTTTGATAAATATTCTGTCCATAAGGAAAATCAGTCTCAAATTCAATCCAATTCAAATAATAGCAATAGTTGTATAAATTATCTTGAATTCAGAGACTTTCAGCGGTGATTACAATCAATCAATCAATCAATTTCAATCAATCAATTTATTTACCAAACTTATTGTTACATAAGAATAATTCAGAACAATTAATATTTAAAAGAAAAATGGTAAACAAATAACCGAACGCCCAAAAAAAGGTTTCTCTTGAGCATGGGCGCGGAGTGATTTGAGTAGTAGAATAACTAAAGATTAAAAAAATAGTAATAAAGTCGGTACTTATAGTTAAAAAAAAAAATTAGTAATACAGTAAGAATAGATAAAAAAATTTAGTAATAAAGTAGGTATGGATAAAAATTCTGATAAAAGAATGAATTGGTTTACATTACATTACCTAATTGATTTTGATGAAATAAGTCAAATTTTGGCATGTATTACCTAGTCAGTTGATTATGGGTATGTTATATTCCTGTCTATCAATTGTACGATGAATTTTAATTCTAGGTAAGGTGTGTATCCACATTTTCAGTTTTTTTTTTTAAATAATCCGATAGTGACTGTATGTCGTAATTCAATAAATGGATAGAATTTAGAGATTGTTTCCAAGCTATCATCGGCACGAATGCAACGTTATCAGGTGTTCAAAAATTATGTCATTTAAGGAAATGCTTGAGTAGCGATGTTTTGAAAACTATTGAATCCCTTCCACTCACAGATGCAAACTACGAATTTGCTTGGCAGGCTCTTGTGAAGCGATACGAAAAAGGTAAACGAATTGTAGAAAGTCATATTCGAAAAATCATAAACTTTCCTTGTTTAACCAAAGAATCGTCTGCAGATTTACGAAATTTGTATGATACAGTCAATAACAATTTATAAACTTTGAAAATTTTGAAGCAACCCGTACAAGAATGGGACGCCATACTTGTTCCTATTATAACGGATAAGCTTGATTCAAAATTGAAACGCGAATATGAAGCTTTTTATATTAAAGAAATGGATCAGAATCCTAACGATAATTCAAGCCGCACGATAAAAGGCCTGCTCAATATGATTAACAATTAATGCGATCTATTGGAAAGACTAGAAAAAGAATCAAGTAAACCGATAATAAAAACTACCCGCAACGAATACAAACACCAAACTATTTCAAGTAGTCACTTTAACACAAGTACATCAGTTTCATGTTATTTCTGTAAACGCGATCATACGATTTTCTCGCACTCAGTATTCCAAATCGTATCCAAGAAATTAAAAAATTAAAATACTGTTTAAATTGTTTGAGGCCACACGATGTTTCGATAACAAAATTTTTCTCAAGTAAATGTAAAAAATGTAACAGAGCACATAATACACTTTTACATATAGAAAAGAATAACTCTGTCACCACCACTACACTGCAGTCGCAACAAATTAGTTCACGTGACGATAGCCAAACGACACTCCAAGATGATCCTCAGTCTAGTGCCCTAACAACAACATTGGTAAGTGATAATATGATAAAGGGTGTCTCAATGTCAGTCAATTCTCAAGTTTTATTGTCTACCGCAATCATTTTTGTGGAAGATATTGAAGGTTGTTTACATAAGTGTCGCGTTCTTTTAGATAGTGGTTCGATGACAAATTTCATTAGGGAGGGATTTTGTAATGCTTTGAAAATCCCCAAACTTTCCATAAATTACTCGATCACAGGTGTAGGTCAAGTTTCTTTCACGATTCGATATAAATCAAATCTTAATATTTATTCCAGCGATAGTACATTTCATGCTAATGTATCCTGTTTGATATTATCACAAATAACAAGTAATATCCCTCTGATCTCTCATTATAGTAATAATTTAGATATTCCAGATAATTTAAACTTAGCAGACCCCGATTTTTATATTTCTAGACCTGTTGATATGTTATTGGGTGCAGGAATATTTTGGCATTTAATACTTTCAGAAAAGGTACAAATAAAAAATTCGAGATTGATTTTGCAGATTTCTAAACTTGGTTGGTTAGTATCTGGTGAGATTTCTAATAAAATACCGCATATATCGGTAAATTGCTCAAATACAATTGTTTTGGATTTTCAGATCAAAAGGTTTTGAGAAGTAGAAGAAATAATTCCTAAACATTCACTATCCGATTCTGAAATATTTTGCGAAAACCATTTTGTTGAAAATTATACTCGAGATAATGGTGGACGTTTTATCGTAAAAATTCCTTTGAAACAAAATTATAAGGAATTGGGGAATTCTAAAGATTTCGCTTTGAAAAGATTTCTCAGTTTAGAGAAAAGACTTTTGAATAACAACCATTTATATGGGGAATATGTTAAATTCATGGAAGAGTATGAATCGATGAAGCATATGAACGAAAATTTACTTTCTGAAACCGAGGAAGAACTCAATTATATCATTCCTCACCATGCAGTAATTCGCGAATCCAGCTGTACTACAAAGGTACGAGTGGTTTTCGATGCAAGCATGAAATCCACATCTGGTTTGTCATTAAATGACGTACAGTATGTAGGGCCAACTATCCAAAACGACTTATTCACGACCATTTTACAATTTCGACTTTTTGAATTTGTAATATCCGCAGACGTTTCAAAAATGTACCGTATGATAAGAGTACATGACGATCATAAACCTTTTCAAAAAATATTTTGGCGAAGTCATCCATCTACTGAAATCAAATGTTATGAATTAGGTACCGTAACCTATGGAACTGCTTCAGCACCTTTTCTTGCCATCAGATGTTTACATCAACTCGCCATTGACAATCGAATTAAATATCCTGCTGCTAGTAAGGCCATTATGAATAACTTTTATGTTGACTATTTTCTTTACGGCTCTGATGCAGAGTTTGAAATCTTAAAAATTCAACGCGACGTTACAACAATTTTAGAGGGTGCGGGTATGAATTTACGGAAATGGTTATGTAATAACCCCGATTTAACCAAGAAACTTAAGTAAAACGATGAATTGGAAGTTAGTGTTGTGAATATTGGGGAAAATGAAAGATGGAAAACTTTAGGAATTTCATGGAATTCTAAAGGCGACAATATTCTCTACGAAAGTTCACTTTCCGATTTGAACGAAAATAAATTAACTAAGCGATCGATTTTATCACAAGTGTCACAGATATTCGACCCCCTAGGATTGTTAGGACCGATTATAATTGTGGCAAAAATTTTAATTCAAAAATTGTGGCAAGAAAATTTGGGATGGAATGATGATATTCCTAATTCTTTAAAGACACAATGGCGTCAGTTTTACGAAAACTTAACTCATCTCAAAGACATAAAAATCCCTAGACATGTGACTTGTGCATCTGAAACTTATGTAGAATTGCATGGGTTCGGAGATGCAAGTGAGTGTGCCTTTGGTGCTTGTGTTTACGTTCGTACATAATTAAACAATGGCTCTTACATATCCCGATTATTATGCGCCAAAAGCCGAGTTGCTCCATTGAAAAAACTTACCCTTCCACGACTGGAATTATCAAGTGCTTTACTTTTATCGAAATTAATGGACAAAGTTGAAAACGCAATCAATATTAAAATTGACAAGATTTATTTATGGTCTGATTCGACAATAACGTTAGCATGGATTAAAGCTAGTCCAAATAAATGGAAGGCTTTTGTCGCCAACCGTGTTAGTGAAATTCAACGTCTAACATGTATTGAAGACTGGAACCATGTAAGTTCTTGTCAAAATCCTGCCGACTTGATATCGCGAGGTACAACGATATTAAAATTGAAAAATTGTACATTTTGGTGGGCAGGGCCGTCTTGGCCAGTCAAGCAGAATATTTTTCAATACCCGATTTGACTATATCTTGTAATGATATACCTGAACAAAAATTTGTGACGAATACCGTAGTTGCAAATGAATTCGATTTATTCTCAAAATTTTCGAAATTATTAAAATTACAACGGGTGACAGCATATTGTTTAAGATTTGTTTCAAATTGCAAATTAAAAACACCTGCTCTTCGTGCGTCTGGAACATTATCGGTAAACGAAATGCAAATTTCATTAAATATATTAATTAGAATAGCGCAGAGAAAATCTTTCCCAAAAGAATATTCTAATTTGTCAAACAAAAAATACATACCACGAAACAGTAAACTATCTTCATTGAATCCTTTTATGGACAATAATAACTTGATCCGCGTAGGCGGACGTCTCAAAAATAGTACATATTCTTTCAATAAAAAATTCCCGATAATCTTACCTAGCGATCATATATTAACTAAATTAATTTTAAAACACAAACATAACCGTTTACTACATTGTGGTTATTCTACATTACTTTCAGCCGCAAGGGATAAATTTTGGCCAATTAGAGGAAAATATTTATCGAAAGGTGTAGAGTTGTATTAAGTGTTTTAAGGCGAAACCAAAATCCCCTGAATATTCAATGGGTAATTTACCGAATTCTCATATCACTCCAAGTCCTCCATTTCATAATGTGGGTCTCGATTACGCAGGTCCGTTTCAATTAAAAGATATAACTACGAGAAACGCAAAGATAGTAAAAGGTTATATTTGTTTATTTGTTTGTCTAGTTACAAAAGCCATACATTTAGAACTCGTGTCAAATTTAACGACAGAATGTTTTTTGGCAGCCCTGAAACGATTCATTGGTAGGCGAGGGAAGCCAATTAATATTTATTCAGACAACGCTAAGAATTTCGTAGGAGCTTCTGTCGAGTTGAAGGAGATTTTAAAGTTAGTAAATGATAACTTCAACGTTATCTGCAATGAATTAAGCACACAAAATATTACACGGCATTTTATACCTGCATGTACCCCATCTTTCGGCGGCATATGGAAAGCCGGTATAAAAAACCATCATTACAATTTGAGGTATTGAATCTCTAATTGTAATAGTCCTGCTCTGGTACATGGTCAGAAAAATTGTGATATAATTCTTAAATTCTTAAATTAACATATACTACAAATGGTGTTCGTGAAACAGTGAGTATTATTGGGCGGGGAAAAACCAAAATTATGTTGAGGATTATAAAGAAAAATACCGGAAAACAAATGGAAATCATATTGCAGTTTTTCATAATCGCACTTTGTCCAATACATATATCCATTTGAGTAAAAAAATAAAATGAAAAGTAATTCAGAGGAGGCACCCAATTTGAGTTTTTACTGTACATTGATGTAACCTACCGACATAACAAGCTCTTTTTTCGCATTTGCTAGGTTCCAAATCAGATTGGATCACGAAATATATGCCTACGAGTAACAACATTTTTATGTTGATTCCATGTAAATGAATAGTTATTTTCTATTACAAACTCATAAGACTGATATTTGTTCATTATCTGTACTATTCATATTCGACATATGGGCCACGTACATAAAAAAAATATATTAAACAAAGAAAAAGCTTTTCTCCGATTTTCTTATCAATTATTCTCTTTCCTATATATTAAGATTCACTGTGCAGTTTCAGAACAATCTCAATGCAATTCTTCAAGCTAATCCTGACATAGCAAAAAAAAGTCAATCAAATAATAATCTGTCATTATTTTTGAACTGACCGGTCAGAATCGATTAATTGTCTATCTTTCACAAATTTCTGGAGCCACCATTAAATTTCCATCAATCGAAGAGGTTTCGAATGCCCTTTAATTTATCAATAAAAAAAATTGTTAATTTCCAGATGAGAGAATGATGAATGATTGTTATACAATACGAGCTTAAATTGAAATAGTTTTTTTCCAATAATCATAACAATCTAGTATCATTCTACTAAAAAAAAAGTAATGTTGAGAATCCGAAATTTTACAAATATTTTTGTCACCAATTTTAACACAGCGAACAAAATATAATAGAATCATTACTTATTATTAAATTGATAGATGTAACCGATACTATGTGGTAAGAGATCATGAAAAATTGAGAAATAAAAATTCTCATGTTTTTATACCACTCATCATTGTATCACTAAGGTTACTACTGTTTTGTCCTGGATGAATCCTAACTGTGGTAACGTTAGTGTCATAAACATAAATGTTACAAAAACAAAGAAAGTTTCAATTCTCTTTATTTTGGGACTACTTAGATTACCTGATCTCAGAACGTCGCGATGCAGAATATTCCGTAAGAAGAACATGTTTCAACCCGATACATATACAACCTCTGACAGAAAATAATAACGTCTTCTCTTTTCACCAAAAGAAGTGGAAAACAAAGTGGAATTCAAAAATCTGGACATTTGAACCACTTTTGATGAAAGAGAAGGAACGAATGAATACTCAGTCTGACTGTCCAAGTCTGGATGCGGCGCTCTCCTACACATACAAAAGGTAATTGTTTGGTTTCAATTTCCAAATTTCACTCAGTTTATCACTTCTTTTCATGGAAGTATACTGTATAATTTTCTGTATTTGGTTCTAGTTAACCCTGTATAGAGTAACAATTCAAGAAGTATTAACCACCCAAAACACCAAAACTACGTCACTTTTACTTGATGCGCATTTCGCTCACAAAGTTAGCATTCTCAAGAGCTATACGCTTACAAGTACGCTTGTAGTAAGCTTGTAGTAAGCGTATAGATCTTGAGAATGCTCACGCTATTCGCTTACTAGTACGCTTGTAGTAAGCTTGTAGTAAGCTTGTAGTAAGCGTTTAGCTCTTGAGAAGGCTAACTTCTTTAGCGAAACGCGCGTCGAGTGAAAGTGACGTAGTTTTGGTGTTTTGGGTAGCTACTATTTCTTGAATTGTATTCACACCAAAGGTTCCAAACATCCATTTTCGATACAGTAACAAGTTCAATATTGTTGGGTGACCGGACGAGAAGACCACGAAATAACCAATACGGTATATAGCACATGGTATATCAAACTGAAATCAGAAAATTATAATTAGAAAGTACTTTTAGTTTCGAAACCGAAATTAAATTATTTTTTGTCTGACAAATATCTTTTACAATTCGTCAAGGTTTCATTCGTTTCGTTGTTGCTCATATATTCATTTCCAAAATATTTCTCCCAATCTCCTGGAGACATTTCCACTCACATTAGTATTCTTGTAGGCCCATTCATCTTTCAATCATGTTTTCTGTTTCCCAAACACACTTTTCAGCTACCAAAACAAAAAACATTTAAGGATGAGAACTTTTCCAGGGCAGCTGGGATTCTGAAAGTTTAATTTCACAACTAATCGGAATAAAAAATATCAACTGGAAACCTCGCAAATAAAATTGCCCCACTTACATAATAGAGTCGAAGACAGATAGTCCCTCAGCAACATGAATCACCAAGAGACTTACAGACTTTTTTCTCCGCTTCCGAAAAATATGAACGAGGTACCATTCGATTTGGAATAGCATGCATATGGTTTTTGAAAAAATTCAAGTGCAGCTTGCAACAATTGGAAAAGTTATAAACAATTAACTGCGAATATTATTATTCGCCAATATCTGATTTATTGCGAATATCTCAAAAACTATTCAACATTTTTCAAATTTGAAAGAAGTTTCAAAAAGGAGGGAAATCACCCAGAAAAAGTGCTAACTCCTGGAACTGTAGGATCATAATTTTTCCAGGGGGTACTCCGGCTTGCGCAAGACACGCACTCTTTGGACCTTAAATGAATAAATATTCCTTAAACTAAATTAAATATCAAAATTCAGGCACGTACTGAATAAATGAATGAACATTATTCCGCAGTAAAAAAATGTTATCGTGATTTTCAAGTTCATTATGCATTAGTTAATCAACAATTTTTTCCTACTTGAACAAGAACATTGCAAGTGCGATATTCGTTAAATAAAATATTTAAGAGTCTTTCTTTTTTTGGAACTATATTGGTCTAAATGTCATAGAATAGATTCTCGTTGGAAAATTAAAAAAATTTGTTTGCCATAATCAGAATCTGAATGAAAATGATTTTAAAATTTTTTTATCTGCTATTCTTTAAAAATTGTTTCAAACAAATGCCTTATTTACAAGATGATTTAATTTTTTGTTTTTTTTTGAAATCTTTAATGCAAATTATGCTTTTAAAACAAAAATGGTTTATTAAAAAACTGTTGCTCAAAATGGAGTTGATAATTAACAAATGTTTCTTCCACTTGTAATCAATATTAAGGAACCATTTTTTTATGTTTCCAAAAAAAAAAGGTTTATAAAATTTTTTTTAACAAAAGCAGATAAAAAAAAATTGAAAATAATTCTCATGTAGCTTTTGATCATAAAAAAACCGATCAATAGTAATATTAAAAATTGCTGTTCAAGTAGGAAAAAAGTTTTGATGAACTAATGCAAAATTAACTGAAAAATCACGATGGTTGGACGGAAGATCAAGATATGATCATGGTACTCATGGTCATACATTGAATCCTGCCATTTGATAGGATATTCTATTTTCTATATAAGATATACTTTAATTTCATCTGTTATTTCTATTACTATGAAATCTATTATTATTATTTATTATTATTATTATTATTATTATAATTTTTTGGAAGCGGATTATTGTTCATTCATTTATCCAGTAGGTGCGTGAATTTTTTCATATTAATTTTGATATTTAATGAGTTTAAAAAATATTTATTCATTGAAGGTCCAAAGTGTGCGTGTCTTGCGCAAGTCGGAGTGTCTGTTTTAGGACGTATTTTCAACCCTCTGGGAAAATTAAAAATATAGTCCTACAGTTTCAGGAGGTAACATTTTCTCCTCTTTTTGAATCATCTTTCAAATTCGAAAAATGTCGAATGGTTTTTGAGATTTTTACAAGAAACCAAACCTCATTATTACAGTTAATTGGTTATAACTTTTGCAATTGTTGCCAATTGGTTTTTCCAAAAAGCATCTACACGCTATTCCGAATCGATTTTTCCGGAGTCGGCGAAAAAAGTTTGATCTGAAAGGTACTTGTTGATTAGACTATTAACAAGGTCACATAGTTTTCCTAAAGTGAAATAAATAATGCTCCGGTCATTCAAGGGAAAAAATCGGTAGCCTATCTCACGTGGTCAATCTAAAAATGAATAATTGGCAAGAAAATCAAAAATGAAATTTTCCTCCTATATTATTTCGTGCAACAATAATAGTTCATTTCATGAAAACCAAAGGAGAGTTTAATGAAAAAGAAACAGAAATCTGTTTTTTCTACTAGCGTGAGGGAAAAACCACTTTTTTGCACTCATTTTAGTTTTGAATTTGTCGTTTTTTCGCACTAGCTGGGAAAAATCTTTTTTCTATTCATGTAAATGAAAATGATAATTTTTCAAACAGATACCCTACATGAAAGTGATAGTTTTTCACTCTAGAGATGAAAATGGATTTTTGACTCTAATGACAGTTAATCTCACTACTTGGAACTTGAATCAGCAAACGAACGTCACTTCGTTTGACAGTTTATAAACATTTAAATTCTAAAAATTTCAATCCAGTATTTTATGAACATCTATGGTTGATATAATAGCATTTCATACTCAAAATGAAATACGTTTTTTTCGTTCGTGAGATTGCCATACTCGCTTCGCTCGTGGACAAACTCTCACCTCACGGAATTTTTTTTTATATCTTGTTGAAAAATGTACTGTTTTTCCACTAGTGCGAAAATGTAAATTTGTTCAGATTTTGGGGAGTACAGTGATTCAATAAATATATTTATATGATTGTAGTTTACGAACGACTGAGAAATAAAGTAATTTATTAGAATTTTGCTCTAATTTTTGATAGAAAGAAAATATGTCAAATATGTTTGAATATTTTTGAAATGAATAAATCACTAAACTTTGCTGTCGCTGTCGCTAGCCCTTCCACTAGTCTGCAGCTTTCACCAATACAGCTTTCCAAAATGGCCTCTTTTGGCCAAGTTACTCCCATTATTATTATCATTATTGTATCAGTAGATGTATAAGATAAATGTTCTCGACTTTTTTTTTGTTGGACGAATGAGAGAGAGTGTGTTCATTTTCAGTCAAAACAATGCATCGTTTTTGATAAAATTCAGTAATTTTATCGATCAAAAAATTTACCCATTTTCAGCTCAAAAACAGCATGTTTTTCGATTGGAAAAAGTACTCATTTTTGAGTACAAAAAATGTTTATAAAAAAGTACTAATTTTTCAGTTGAAAAACAGCACTCCTTTTATTAAAAAGACTCCAAATTTGACATGGTGTTCGAAATGACTGAAAAGTTCAGTGAAATTCAGTCAAAGTTCAGTCACTGAATTCAGAGAGACTCCGACTGAAATATTTCACTTAACTGAAATTTTCCAAGCTTTCCTTATGGGGCCTGAAAATTCAGTGGGTTTCAGTCAAATTTCCAGTCACTGAATTCAGTGGCACTCAACTGAGCCACTCAGCCACTGGAAAAACGCACGGCCACCTTGTCAATTTTAGTTTGTGTTTCTTCACTCAAAAAGAGCATCGTTTTTAATCTGAATTTGAGCACTTTTTTCGCTCAAGAAGAGCATCGTTTTTGAGCCTTAAAATTAGCACTTTTTTACTATCAAAAAAGATCCATTTCTGAGGCTGATGAGATCGATTTTTATTCAAACAGAAAATAAAACAAAAATTAGCTGAGATACATATATTTGCAATAAATTCCAAATTGGTGCCCTACATACTGCGCATGTGTCGCACAGAGCGGCACATCGTGAGCAACACACCAAGTGTCTACAAGGTAGAAACAACACAGAGCGCTCATTCATGAAACAAACCCGACACATCATCATCATAGTGTTCTGTGGTGAGTCTACACTGCCATTATCTATGGTTTTACTATCATCCATGGGCTTGCCGTCATCTGTCGCTTGTCGCACTGCGATATCAGCGCCAACTGTCGAATATATGTCATCTGTCACTCATCGCACTGCGATATCAGCGCCAACTGTCGGCGGAGTGTTATATGTCACCGGCCTTCGTTCTGGAGGTATATCAACACCATCTGTTGGTTCTACCGCCACCACTGATGTCTGATTGTTGTTGTTAAGGCGATAATTTTGAACAAATTCACAATTTGGACTTCATTTGTGATGGTCAGCCATTGGATCGTCATTTGGCTGCCATTGGATCGTCATTTGGCTGCCATTGGAATCCTTCCACACCACACACACGACACAAGACAACGTAAAACCAGCTCTGGCCAACGCACTCGGCGAAAATAACGAAGTCCAACCTCGGAACGTCTCGAATCTTGCTTCGTACTGCTGCATTTCTATATGCATACTGAAATAAAAATGCCACTTCTGTTCCATACATACATTTATTTCGATTCATAGTCTCTCATAAAATAGACATTTTCGGAAACATACATGTTTGTCATGTTTGGACGATATAGAACACAAATTTATAGCCTCGTCAAATGTCAAATCGTTGTTTCTAGCAAGAACTTTGGTACTAACTAATATATCATGGAAATATTGACAAAAGTTCATATTCAATGAATATTCAAATCTTCCCGCCAATACTGCGGCATCCAAATGAAAGATTTCCTGAATTTCGAGCTTTGTCAAGTAGAAGTTTTACGGAAAAATGTGTCAATTTTCCATTGGATTACAGTAAATTTGTCGCATCTATCCAGCTGTTGTACTTGCTGCTAAAACCGAGACTTTTCGACCCTTACGTTTAATGATTTTCTCCACTAGATACACACCGGGATTTTTTGTTCTTTGTAACTTCTGTTCGTAAGAAGCGCCGCTGATTGGTTGCCTCTCCAAATCCTCCAGTAAGTACGTGATTGATTGGGTGATTTTCAATTTGATAAATTTGACAATTTCCGTCGTCTAATTAGGTGTATACTCCTTCTCGAACACATGTTTGGCCTTGCTCATTCGCTCAAAGTCCCGAATTTTGTTTTTTTTTGCCATAACGTTCGCATAATGATACGCAAACCTGTACAACTTTTCTTCATTGTCTTCGGTGACGTCACACGGTTTCATGCCAATCGTACGATATTTGCGCTGATTGTAAATTTTGGCAATATCCGCCAATATGTCCAGCCACTTGTAGGTGCCGTTCAAACTGAAATATTTGGAGAGTTTCTCTTTCAACGTGCGTATTACTCTTTTCGCTATGACCGCTTTATCTTCGTGTACGTGCTGTAGTGTTTGATGCTGTACCTTTTCATGAGGGTCTGGAAGCTGGCGTTGTAGAATCCATCGCTTTGGTGACGTCTCGACCACCTTTGGTCTTCAAAGGCCGCACCCATAGGTATTTCGAGAAGGTGCCAATAACCACGAGAATATAATTGTAGTTTTTATTGACTTTCGGGTATTTTTGAAGGTCGGCCAAGTCCACCTGCCACAGATCGTCGATTCCTTTGATGATGGTACGTGTGCGGAGAAATGTCCTTCTGGCTGGAGCATGGAGCTCATCGACCAATTGTTTCTTGGCTGCGCAATGCTAATGCGCAGCTCCTTTGTTATAGTCTGTACTCAAGTCTAGAATGGTTGACGTTCTCGATATTTTTCCAATCTGCCTTTTCAAAGTATCGTGGTTTCTCGTTGTCGATAGAGGTGCTACCAGCATCTTTGGCTGCGACGAGTAATCTATATCTGTCAACTAGCTCATTGACGTCGTTTCAGTACACGTATTCTACAGGCTTCGTGTTATATGTCTTTTGATCTGGGATACTGCCACCCATACAGGCTTCGTATTATATGTCAATTGATCTGGGATACTGCCGCCCATTCTCAATTGAGTTGGATCTTGGGTCTTAGGCGAATCAAATTCTCGTATTTGTATGTCTGAGATGGATTTAGCCTACCTTTCGCATCAAAATGAGCACCTGTACCCATCTAAATGAGCACCTGTACCCATCAAAATTTGCTTGTATGCCGCCGAATCGGGTCTCTGGAATTTCGGATTCTTGTAGAAAATCAAACTAGATAGTGCTGGAGTACCCTGTCAATGCGAATATCCCCCGTATCTTTGTCCAATAAACATTCTCGAAGCGTGCTCCGTTCGGGCTGAATAATAAACTCAGTACAGCTTTGGTCTTGCCACATCCACTGGGGCCACAAAATATCGCTCGGAATGAATTCGGTAGCAGGGGACCGTGTTCGCGTAGTACACCATTGAAGCCGTTTTCACCAACGAAATCCAAATTGAGTATTTCCAGAGCCGGCTCTTGGTGCACCACTCTCATTTTTTTTTAGCTATGTGTTACATGTGACCACGCCCACATCTGGCGTTCGACTGACAGTTTGAGTGCTTGAGCGCGGCTATGTAAGTAAGAGCGCAACGCCAATCGCGTCATTGTCATGCTAACCGTCGAACATGAAGGTCGTGGAGTGGTGAACTCTGTGATAAATCGTCTGCCGTTCGAACTACATCAACTACATGAAATGATTCGGTCATAAATTATCTTCTACATTATCAGGTTAATACATTTATTCAGGCGATTTCGCAATGATCATCTGGAATGTATATCCATGTAAATAATGTTTAATTTTTGTGGGATGTGTGAGGGCAGTTAAATAGAATTATTTATCTTGTGCCAGCGAGTGGGAGTAAGTATTGTTGCTTGCATACCCATCAGAGGAAATTGAAATAGTTATTCCGCTATACGGGGTTTTTCAAAAATGGACTGTTACAATAACTACAGTCAACTGTACCAACTAGAACAAAGGTTGACTACAAAGTGAATGTTGTAATTGTCAATTACAAAAAAGAAGAATGGGCCAATGAGTCCTTTCCACCTTTCAAATCTCCGGGGGAAGATGTTATATTTCCAGCCCACGTACAAAAATGATGATATATCCTGATATACCATTTTCTGAAAATATACAGTGGCCTCGCATAGGAATACGTTTCTGAGGTCTTTATTTCTGAAGACAATTGAAACACTGGTGAAAAGATACATTAGAGAAAGGGTACTGGAGCTATATTCACTCAGCAAACTCCAGCACACGTACCACACTGGCAGGGGCACGGAAACTGCTTTCCATCGACTCGTTCATAGGTCGTTATAGGCTTAATGCCTGATGGCGTGAATACAATAGGCATAGCCGAAGGTTATTTCACGCCAAGGATGCTAAACGTTTTATACTACCAAGATACATGAGTTATCATTTTTGTGTTTACAGTAAGTTTATAAAAACTACCTACCCGGTCACTGACGAGAGGCAAGAACCACGAGATGCGTCTGCATGATAATCTACTGTTCAGAACAATAAGCATTTGCAATTGAGTCTTCTTGAAAGAACATGGCACAAAATCTGTAAGATGTGATTCAATATCCGTCGTGGTATTAGCCAGGGAAATATATTTGTTTTCTATCAGATGTTTGCCTCATATTTTCCACGTGGTGAGAATATTTGGAGTTTTGGTACTTCGATATGGTCGATTTTACTATTTCAAAATATAGAGGTTTATCTTTAAGCATATACAATAAAAATCTATTTCAATCGATTTTCCTTAGTACTAAAATGATACCAAACTCATCAATTTATCGAAATAATTTACGTATCTAACTAAATTTCATAACCATTTTCAAAACAAATTTTTAGCGATAACATTTTTGAGTAATCGCTTAAAATTTGTTGTGTAAAAAGTTCTGAAATTTGGTAAGATACGTGGAAGTAGCTCAGCGATTTTGTGGTTGATGAGTTTGGTATTATCTCATGATCAAAAAACATTTTTATCGTATGCTTGAAGATACATTCACTTTACATTAAACAAAACTTTAAAAGAATGTACAAAAAAAAGATGATTTCTTCAATATTCACAAAACATGATAGCATGATGAAACTAGTGGTATAAATCTGTTTTGTAGAAGTTCCAATTTTTTCAATACATAAAAAATTTCGTTAATATTGAAAAAGGGCCAAAATAAAAGTTGCAACAGAAAGTTCAAATTTGGCCATCAAAATCCGTCAACATTTTTTTACTCATTAAAATCCGCTTTATTACAATAATACGGCATTCTACTGGATGAAAAATTCTGAAAAATTTGTTAGACCGTATTTTGTCGATTACAAATGTGGATTATTCATTGAATGAGAGTATGCTTTTAATTGAAATATCAATTAATGAGATAGTTATTGATAAAACTCTGTTTTATAACTTATTATATTGCCACCTCCACTTACAAGTACCAGACAGAGTAGAATTTCTTCAAATATCCAGAAAACTCTGGAACTGTTTGTGAAAGAGAGATGAGGAAACTCAAAATGGAAATTGAATGGTTTTTCATCCAGCCCAGAACAATTATCGTACGTAGCACGTAAAATGAATAATTTCCACGAACACTGGAATAAATTTGAAGAAAGTTGTAATAGAGCACACATAATATTACAAATGAATCGATATCGCAATAACAATGTTTGAATGAAATTGTTTCCTGCCATTTCAACGTGGAATTTTTTTTTATCGGAATTATATTGCCAAAGCAGTAAGAACCCTCCGCTGTGAATGCTGATTCATAGTTATTCAGAGGAGTATCTCTCGATACTAACATTGTTTAAGAGATAAAAATGCCTTACGTACTTTATATAAAAGGAAATAAATAGCAGCAATAGATCTAAAAGGATTATAACGGTCACATAATTTAAAACCGTGTTGAAAAAGACGAGATAAAATTCTATAAAATTGTACAGGTCCAGTGTCAAGGAACATAAAAAAATCTCTGACCTTAGTAAGAATAGTAATATCATTACTTGAATAATAATTTTCTATTCCAATGGAAGATGCAAAAGACAGTTCTGCATGAACCTTAATTTAAAATTAATGTTAATTTAAAATGGAATACTTTATTTTTTCATGTTGATAATGATCGCTATTTCGTCACCTTAGTGATGAAGTGTTGTGCAAACTTGATATTGATATTGTAGAGTAGGACAACATCTTATATTATTTGTATTGTATCAAGAGACTTTTGAATGAGTCAAATATGAAACATGTTGATTTTTATTCGAAAATAAGAACAGGATGTTCATGAAAACTTCAGTCGCTATTCTCCATCTTGTAAGGTATTCATGTTGAAAAGGGGAATTAAAATTGAAAAATGAGATTTCTTGTAATATCCTACAGAAAACAACCACTTTCCTGGCTAAAGCCACGCTGTACATTGAAATACATCTGATAGATATTGTGAAAATACTCTAACTGAAAAGGTGAAAAAATGCAAGTGAAAATTCGCATTCAGATAGTTGATTTTCTTCATAATCATCTCTAGTTTTCATTGAAAATTCAAATGAGTGAATGAGATATGGAGAATCGACGAGGAAACCGCTGTGGAATTGTCTTGGGTATTAGTGGCATCACTCGGGTATTAATCGGGAATTAGTTGGGAATTAGGGACATTAGAGGAATTAGTTAATCAGTTACATGGGAAAGAGAGGCATTACTCGAGCATTAATAATCGGTGAAGGGCAAAAAAAGCTCTTCAAAATATGGGAATTGTAATTGTCTGAAAAATTAGAGAGCAGTAGCGGAAATCCGAAAAAAAGGTCTCCCGACTTGTACTTGATAACAAGCCTAACATTTAGACACGATTTTATACTTTTCTGACCGACATTACTGGCATTACTGGCATTACTTGGGGGTATTACTCGGGAATTTGCTAGGTATTACTCGGGAATTACTTACGATTTTTGGGAATTAGTGTACACAATATTCTCAACGGTTTCCCCCTCGGGAAGAATGTTATTCTGAAATGTCACCCACAGAAATCGTCCATTTTATTGAAGCTTCACTCTCAAGAGATCCCCAATACATTTTTGTCGACGAAAATCTGTTTCGCTTCTCCTATATCAGTCTCTCTAGAAGCAATTTCATGCATCAAGGATATTTCTTCTGGGGTAACACTTTGAAAGTTAATTTTTGACATATACGTGTCATGGCTATTGCATTCTGATTTTTGTTCGAAAATATGAACAGGATTTTCATAATGTCAGTTGTGGAATCATCAAATTTTGTCTCTATATATTTTCCATCGTTCAAGATAACCTCTTGGCTTTAGCCAGGGAAGTAATTGTTTTCTGTTAAATATTACAGAAAAATCACATTTTTCAATTTTAATGAAGAATGTTTCTCTTTTCAACATGAATACCTCCCAATTGCAATACCATCATAAGTTTATATAAAAAAATTACCTTCAAAGTGTTATATATATATATAAATATATACATATTTCTAGCATTTCCATCAGTGCTGTGTCAAATTGCTTCTGAAGAGACTGCTTCCCAATTAGTCCGATCTCACTGATGAGCTTGGAAAAGCGAAATAGATTTTGGTCGACCAAAATGTATTGGGGATCTCATGAGAGTAAAGCGATCCTTGCTACAATGAAATGAACAATTGCTGTGAGCGATATTTTTTAATAACATTCTCCCTATCTCAGTTATTCATTTGAATTTTCAATGAACGCTAGAGATAATTATGGAAAAAATCAAATCAAATCTCTGAATGCGAATTTTCACTTGCAGAGTTTCATTATTAGTACAAATGATAAATTACATCGAATAAATAATTCTATTTTTTTTAATCATTATTATGTGGTAATATGGTGACAATATATTTCCTTGCTCAACAACCAATCAGTGGATTTCAAATTTTGAAATTCAGCCAATAAAATCGGAACTACAGTGAAAATATAGCTTGTCGCTGTATTTTCACGGTGATAAACTTACTTAGTTTTTGTTTTACTGTCAAGTGAAAATAATTGATTTAAATTACAAACGTCAAATTTATGTGTTTTGACTAGTTATCTTTACTTATCATTATGAGCGATCGTTGGGGACAAATGTCCATTGGTGTCATAGATGAGGCTATGGAAAAGAGTATTCCGTTGAATACGGCTAGAAGTAAAACATCAATTACCAGGTGACACGATTTTTCTTTATTTCAAATCGATATATTGTCGTCCTAAATATAATTCGTGGTATGATTAAAAACCTATAATTTTTTGGAATATCAATTCATTGGCAATCCCAATGCAAGATACTTGCTTTGGGATTGCAATTCATTAATATTCCAAAAAATTATCGGTAATAATCATACCACTTATTATATTACCCCTGAAAATATATGGTGTTCTTTCATTAATTCTTTGAAAGATCCCCATAATACCTACATCTCTAGATATAGAACATACATATCAGACATTTGGAAATTTAGTCCAACAATGAACCCAAGTTGCGTTAAAAGTGGTAACACATAATATTCCCGACCCTTTTCTTGTACCGCTTTCCTGTGTTTACGAAGGCATATTTTCCAGTTACTCGCCAGGATTGCTAAGAGTCGACATACTCGAGAGGCGCACTCTAAAAATTAACATCACCTAACATTAACCGGTCACGGCAAGTTGCTCCTTTATACACAAGAATCCCGTCCAAAATAGTCTAGGTGATACGGTGTAAAAGTTTACAATCGTTCAAGAATGTTCATCTTTGTGAGGAACCATATCGAACACCATTAGAGTTTCGGAACCTTTATCAGCCGAAGCAAACAATAACGGATATTAGTAAAGATGAATGGATGTTGAACAATCCAGACTTCCCTATGAAGCCAAACAATAGGGGAATTTCTGTCATCGAGTCTTCAACAGAAACTATCTCCTGCTCCCTACGAATATTGTGATAGATTCTTGGCAAACCTCCCTACAAAATCTAATCGGCGGTGCTCTACACATTCCATATCACATAAATTTTAGGATTCAATACGGTAGAACACAATCATACCTGTCTCATGGTTATTAACAATCATACTAGTTCAGGCTAGTTCAAACAAATTAATAAAAAAATACCGGTAGCTTTCCGTTATACAAACAGCCGTATGCATAGTCATTCGGCAGCGACTCTCCAGAGGTGCACCGTTCGCTATACAAATTATAATACATAGGCCAGCGAACGGCCCACCTCTGCTCTGGAGAGTAACTGGCGAATGACTATGCATACGGTTGAAAGTAAACGGTAATCTCGGAAAAACTAACTTGCATTCAATGGTGTATTTTAGATCTCATGAATGATTCGAAATGAGTTAGTTTCATTAGATTCAGTCCTATCTGGTAAAATTCATTTAACGAAAGTTCCAGTTCATTCTGTCATCGAACTTTGATACTAAATTTCATTACTAAAATGTCGTGTTCATTCATTCAAACCATTATATCTACTGAGAGTATCAGATGCTCCATTGATATTGAAAAAACTTGCACATACAAAGGAGGAAATATATTCTGATCCACCATTTTCTGATAATATTTCGCATACTTCCAATGATTACCTATGGAGCGATCATACGGTGGCCAGGTACTTACAGCATCCGACAAATCAAAAACCCAATGCAAAACAGACCTGAGATCCATCAATTTGATGGAATTAAAAAAGAACAAAACCCAAGCATGTCTTCTCTCTAGAAAGTTTAATCTCACAGTGGCCAGCATAATTATGTCAGGAGTATCCATACTGATGGGAAAACCATACGAGATTTATTGCCAGGAGTGCCTATCAAAAACTTCGTTTTCTGTTTCGAACAAAGAGCTATACAGTGAAGACCAAAATTCCGTTGCCCCCCCCCCTGTAACTTCTTTATTTTATATATTACAAAAAAAAATGTTTAATAGATAAGTTTCAGGGTTTTATTCAATATCTTTAATGTTTTGAGTTTCATTTATACATAATGTCTCAAAAAAGCCCAGAGACTTAAAAGTAATTTTTTTTTAAATGAGACACCCTGTATATTATTACATGAACGCTTAGGGATGATCAGAAGAAATCCAACAATATCAAGTATGGTGCTGTTATCTCCAAAGACTGCAGAGATGTCGCCATTTATTTCATCCATAAGCTCAATGAGTGTGAGAGAAAATTTATTGACCCACCAGAAAAAGTTTCTCTCTCCCACTCATTGGGCTTATGGAAAAGATAAATGGCGATATCTTCGTAGTTATTGGAGATATCACCATCAAACCTGGTATTGTTGGATTCCTTATGATCATCCCTAACCGATAATGCGAAGATGTACAGAGTGCTCTATTTAAAAAAGTGAACTTCTAAGTCGTTGCACTTTTTTGAGACACTCTGTATAAACTAAACGTAAGCCATTAAAGAGATCGAATCAAACCCTACAACTTATGTCCTTATCATTTTCTTTTAATATGCAAGGGGGAGCGACAGACATTTGGTCCTCACTGTATATTTCATTTCCCGTTCACCAACTATGTTTTATACGCCACAGATCCGACATGTTCTAAACTACTTTTCTCATATATGGATTAGGTACAGCCTTCAAATATACTGAAACGTTTAGATTCTGTAAAAAAAAACTATTCTCGTGGTGGTGTTCCGCTTAAGAGCTCGCTCGCTTCTTCAAAACACAGCGAAAAGGTTGGCGATCTGTCTCTGTTGCATAGATGATTCCATGGATGGTTCTTTTGCATGCTTTAGAACTCACTGCTTCAAGAAGAGCACTGCTTTTTCTCGGCTCTAACAATGTTCTCCAAACATTATAGGATGTTTCTTTTCATAGGAACCAGAATATATAAAAAAAAATATATGGAGTTGCTTTGAAGACAACAGTATTTTCAGCTGATATATTTCCCAATATCCAAGAGTGAGTAGTAATCGTTGGAATGATGTAATGGAAGTTCACGTAGTGATAAGTATTTCTCAAAATATGTTTGGACTACCAATTAGAAATTTTATCCAATGTTCAGTTAACAGTCAGACAAAATATTCATTACTAAATACATTACCTGAACAGGTCAAAATATACAATTAACCAATAAAATGCAATGACAATATCAATATTTTTTGAGGAATATCCAAGGTTGACAAAAATAATTCAAAATCTATACCATTTCCCATAATTCCACCATTTCGGAACTATTATATTTCTCTTGAGAATATGCCACAAATTATAGTTCATGATATTCGAAAGTTTGTTCACATATTGCCATGCACTACACGTACTAAAAGATTCCACAAAACAACGGTCGGATAAAAAAAAACACGATAACGACGATTCTACAGAAAAGAGCAGCGTTACGTACGCGATAAAAGTGTCAACTTGGAAGGATTCAAACATCAAAAAAAGAATCGCAACGATGCGAAGGGGTTCGACCTCATCAGAGGATAAGATTATTTTTGCCCTTTGGAGAAAACGATCAAATTTAGGCGTTTCATAAAGTTTTTTCTTGTGAGCCTGAAAAGAAATATAAATATAAGTTGAATATAGATCATGAAAAGGGCCCTCGATTTAAAAAACTGAAATATGTTCATCACCCTAAACAAGGTGATTCAACAAATAAATGAAAATGAAATTTTGTAATATATTGTTTGTTGTTATAGAGAAGAGGACACCACTTTACGAAAAAAAAAACAAATATCCGACATTATAACGCCCTTCTGTGCAAAATGAGCTTTCCAAATGAGGAACATTGAGGATTGTTTTTTTTTTCTAATTGCTCCAATCGATTAAACCATCCATTCAAATACTGCAAAAAAAAAAATTACACAAACGTCAAAAATATTGTTTTAAAAAAAGTAATATGATTATCTTCATATAAAAAAATGAAATTAGGTAGTGTAAATGTTGGCACAATTTGAAAAGTATTAAAAAGCCTCAATTATTGTTTAAACATTGAGAAATAAATGAATTCTTGTATTTTTGCCTGATTGACGACCGTAAAGGTTGAAATATGTATAAAAATCCCATATAGTTTACATGCAGGTGCGAAATGTATTTCGCACGCTACTTCGTACACGGTTTCATGGTATCAAAGGAAAACAAAAAAAAGTGTCACTTCGCATATTGTTGTCAATGCGCGAACCTTGTCATCTTTGACTTCTGTAGAAAGTTACAGTAATTTGAAGTACGAATGTTCTTAGTTAGGCGGTGAATGAAAAACAGAACCTGTCAGAACCTTCACAATGAATGCAGATGTCATTTAAATCGCATATTTTTACACTTGTTAATCAATCTAGTATCAGAGCTTCGTTTATAGCAACTAGGGCAACCTAGAAGGATCAAAATTAACATTTCATATTTCTCTAGTAGTGAGCACTGTATCTTGACAAAAAATATATACAGTGTGATCCATTTAAGATGAAAGCACCCTTATGAAACTTACATTTTTCAACCGATTGGAATGATTTTTTGCATTAGGTAGACATTCAAAAAGTCTATTGGGACACCAAATTTCATGAATAAATTTACATTTTTAGGGCCAACTATTCTTAGTTTTCAAGGTCAAAAATCTAAAAAAAAATGTTTAAAAAAATCTGACTACACCACTGGATTCGCAACATTTTCAAATGGTTCATGTGTGAATAACATTGAATTGCGTCAATCTATAAGGAAGTTATAGTGGAATAAAGTTTGAGAAATATGCCGTTCAATCAACACACCACTGCTATTTCAAAATATTTATCAGAACTTTCACTACACTACTGGATTCAGGAGATAAAAAAATATCATTAACCAGAATTTCATCGAAATCTGTTGATGAATAGAACAAACAAAAAATAATGAGTTAAAATGACATTTTCCTGAAATTCGTTTTACATATTTTTCGAATATTATTATCTTTTGATTTCCTTATTTATTTTGATGGAATTCTGACCAATGATATTTCGAGACTTCCTGAATACTGTGGTGTATTCCGAATTTTGATAAACGTTCTGAAATTGAATTGGTGGGTTGATTAAACAGCATATTTTAAAATTTATATCCCCTATAACTTTTTTATTGATAGATACATTTCAACGTAATTTACATATAAACCATTTGAAAATGTCGCGAATCCGGTGGTGTAGTCAGATTTTTTGTAAAAAAATCGCTAGTAATTTTTTTAAATTTTTGACCTTAAAAAATAAGAAAAGTTGGTCCTTAAAATGGAAATTTATTCATGAAATTTGCTGTTCCAGTAGACTTTTTGAATGTTCACCTAAAGAAAAAAAATCGTTCCAATCGGTTTAAAAATGTGAGGTTTATAAGGGTGCTTCCATCTTGAATGAGTCGTATATCTACAATAAATGAGTTTATAAGTGACGTGATTATTACTCTTTAATTATGAAACATTAAAATAGTTAAAAATGAATAAAAAAGTTACTGCGGCATGGATTCCAACCTACACCGCACTGCTACACAATTCTATGTGGATTGAATTATCTTTGCGTAGAAGAATTGCGCCACCAAAACAACGATTTTGACATATAAAACATTTATCGTGATGCAATAGAATATCGAAGAATACTTTTTTATCGTCGGATGACATTGCAACAGAGAAAACTTTGAACAAGTAATAAATTTCGGTACTCACATAGGTAGTAAATATTAACATACTGAGACTATAATGTTATGAATATGAATTTCTTTGTAGATATGTCATTGCCATATTTCATTTCGCACTAGTGCGAAATACCTAATTTTGTGTATTTCAAGTATGTCGTCTGAAACAATATCAACTGTTTCCCATTCACCATTGTATGAAACGCCATAATGAGCTAGTCTGGGATGGTCAAGAGCAAATTATATTTTCCTTATAGGCCTGCAAGGAAATGTTCATTTCTTATTGTGAAGTGCTCCTATGCATTTCTCCCAAGAACGACAGTATTGTTGGTTTGTGTTTTCCACGTCAAATGGGGCAGGTTTTACCCTAGATGATCTTGATCTAGAAGATTTTTTTTATCACTATCACTAATCACTGAGAAACACTTTTGGAATGGCAGGTCTGTGCACACTTAAGTTCTTGGTTTCATCCTCCATTCTTCCATGTCGTATACGTTTTTTCTCACGTGGATGCAACTACAACTCAAAACTAACCTAGTCCGTTTGCTAACCGGATCCACACAATTTTTTCACAATTCGTATGGGCTCTCATTGTTTTTCCCGAGTATGTGTATTTTCAAATGCATTTTTTCTATGTGACTGTTATCGATATTTCCGTTTATTCAGGTACCAAAATATGCAGCTTAATAAAAGGAAAAATAAATTTGGAAAAAATGGACTTTCATCGTTTTTCCCGTGTGCTCTTCGTATGATATGATCCTTTTCTTATTGTTGATTACTTTTATCCATGAAATATTTTTCATTAGGTTATGGCTCCAGTATTCGGTTGTTTGAATGCAAAAGCAGTTTTGTTATAACTTGTTTGAATTCTGCGGACTAGTTGGATAAAAGTATAAGTGAATTCGTTTACTTGGCCCTCACTTGAGTATACTCATAGAAATTTCAGTCTTAATTTTATTTTGTTAGGGGAACCAGTGAAAGAATGTCTGAGGAAGGAAGAAAAGGATGTGAAGGTGAAATAACGAAATACATTTGAATTTGAAGGCATCATGTATCATTATTTAATATATTTCTGATATACAGGGTGTCCCACGACAGGGAATATCTCGGAACTCGAGAGTAGAGAATTGTAATTTTGGGATTGTAAATTAAAGCAATTGGTACAGCTTATTTTGATAGTATGTTACCCAAAGAGCTTTTTGTTTTCGGTCACGTGACATCAGATTCAAAATTATGAATGGGACAACCTGTATGTTTTGGCTTTCCTATATTCCTCCCGATAAATCGATTCCAACAATCACACTTGTGGTTTGAAACGATCAATTTAACAAATACAGGTAATTCAATATCATTTGTACTATCACGTTTTTAACTAAAATAAATATGAATGATTATTATAATTTTGGTTTGTTTTCATCATCATAAAAAATATAGGACTGCCCAAATATATAGGGTGACACTAAACTCAAATGATGTGGCAATTGCTCGTATCAGACGTCGTTGTACAAATGATATTATTGAATTACCTGTATTTCGTAAATTAATCGTTTCAGACCACAATTGTGATAGTTTTTTGGGATCGTTTTATCAAGAGGAGCATAAAACTGCCAAAATATACAGGTTGTTTCAATAATAATTTTGAATTTGATGTCAAGTAGATCACCAAAGTATTGTTTAGACCAGAAGTGGCCAAGGCCGCCGATCGGCGAAGTCGAGCGACGTTATCTTACCGCACGCCGGGTGCTATCTTACCGCAAGCCGAGTGCTGGAATATTGAATAAAAATAATAGTGATTGTGAATGAATAAACTCGAATTGTTGAAGTGGTATAATAATAATGATGTTTGAAAAAATTCGAAAAATGGCGGGGTAACGACAGTGTAACGTTTCAACGTGCGATTCCAATGAGGAACGTATACGGCTGCTTGTCAACGTGCTATACCAGGAGAACCAAAATATCATTTAAGAGAAAAAAACAACAGGATGTTTCATAATGCATAATTTAAGAGAAAAAACAAGAAGGTGTCTCAAAATGAGTCATTTAAGAAAAAAAGACATGGCGGCTGCTTGTCAGCGTGTTATACCAAGTGTACCAACATAAGATTTAAGAAGAAAAAAAACATGGCCGCCTCTGTCAATTGTCAAATGTTAAGTGGGGAAATGAATCGAAGAAAATATGCATCATTATGGGTATGAGGATTCAGAATATTTTCGTGAAGGGGTCCGTCATTCTTAACGTGCCATACCCATCGAACCGTTCAGTCTTCCGTCCGACCGTTATAGAAGATAAAAGATAGAAGACAGGAGATAGAAGACAGGAGATAGGAGATGGGAGACTGAACGGTTCGATGGGTATCGCACGTTAAAAATGACGGACCCCTTCACGAAAACATTTTGAATCCTCATACCCCCAATGACGCGTGTTTTATTTGACAAATGACAAAGACAACCATGTTTATTCTCTTAAATCATATATTGGCCCACCCGGTATATGGTATTTGATAAGCAGGCGCCATCTTTTTTTTCTGTTAAATGATGTCGGTTGTTTTTTCTTTCAATTGATGAGTGTTTTGAGACACCCTGTATACATATTATGAGCTATACTACTACTGCACACGGTCATATAATTACATCCAAAAATGAAAGTTATTTTGCTAAGCTTACAAACGAAAATTGATGAACCATCAAATGAGGTGGCAGACATATATTTGACTGAATGAATCATCAAAGTATTTGCCACTATATAAATCACAAACTCGCTTAATTCTCTGAAACAATGTACAAGACGTGTTTGATTGAAATCGATCTGATCATTTTGATTGCATCCTTTTCAAGTAATTTGTCTCGTCGGTGCTGTCTTACCAACACACTTGCTCATTTCTCAACAAAATCGTATTGGTTATTTAAATTATTATGGAGTTCAGTGCAAATGTTTCGAATTATCTCGATATTATGTTAAGACTCTCGAAGTAATTTGTCTCGTCCTGATGTTTGCTCAAAAACTTGCTCACTTCTCTGGAGCACACAACACAGGGCTCGTTTAATTGAAATCGATCTGATGGATTGGATGTTTACACCTGTATCATGTTTTAGTATACCGATGAAACGTTGGTGATCGATTTCGAATTTTATATGGGCCTTCATTGTGATTGTGATCCGACGTTTTGGTTACTTTTATTCATCATCAGAACACTGTTTCAAATTTGTATCTGAATTTCATGTGAAATCTCGACTTTCGACGTGTTAGGTCCTCATCAGAGTGAAAACTCCAAATTTCTGTCATTTGTTTTCGTCATCAATACACTGTCTCGAATGTAATTCAAATCTAATGTAAAATCCCTGTTTCAAGTTGTCTTTGAGTCTCCATCAGAGTTATAACTAGCTATTTCGGTTGATTTTTTCCATCATCGGTATACTATTTTCAAATGTTACTTGAATTTCATGTGAAAAATCCCTAGTTTCATCGTGTTGAGTCCTCGTCAGAGTTGAAACACCCAACTGTCGGTAAATCGTTTCCATAATCAGTACGCTGTGTCTCGAATTTTATTTCAGTTTTAATCAGAGTTGAAACTCAAAGTTTCACTTACTTTTCTCATTATCACCGTTTCGCATTTCCTTTGAGTCTTCATCACAGTTCAAAACCCCAACGTTGGATTGAATGAAAAAATCCCTCAATTTTTGGTTCTATCTGGATTTCATCAGACTACAACGTTTCGCATATTTTCCCATCATTAGTATACCATTTCGAATGTTAGTTGAATTTAATTTAAAATCTCCACTTAAGACGTTTTCAGTCCTCATCAGAGTTGAAACCTCCAAATTTCGATTACTTGTTCCCATCATCAATACACCGGCTCGAATATCTTTTAAATTTAATTTTCACCAATTTAGTCGGTGTGGACGATTTGTCTGAACCATTCAAAACGTTGCCAATTACACCTACATTTATTTATTTCCATGTGTCTTTCAAACATGATATTCTTAGCAAATATGTGTATTTACGTTTTGGGCAGATTGTATTTGAAACAAATTCATCAAACACATACGTCGAAAACGGACACCAATTCACTGATGAAACGATGAAAGTTTGTTTAGTTAATCTCATGATTTATATCAATACTATGCACTACGGTCGGATGTGTATAATGTGTATAACTCAAAAGTGTATAATGAAGCGATAGAACCATTTCACCATCTAGTGTAAATCTCTAGAATTGAATACTGTCAGTCACATTTGGAATCGTCTTTTTGTTTAAGTCCACGAAATCAACAATGTCTATTTATTTCATTACACCTTCAATCTGCTACAAATACACTGTTCAAACTTACATTTTCAAGGATTTCATTGCTATACTCTACATTTGAAGTTGTCATATAAACCCAAACGATTATTTTGTTGTGATGAAACATAACAAAATCACTACTTTCTCTGCAAAATTATCCCTAATTTATCACGTTTTTATTTTCAATAACTGCAATATCAGACCTGTCATATTCCATGCATCGCTCTTGCAGTATTTGAAATATCATACCATCCAATCGAATATATATATATATATATATATATATATATATATATATATATATATATATATATATATATATATATATAGGAGAGAGGTAGTCTTTGCTGACTCGTTAAGATCAAGCTAGGGAAACTTGTTGGGTAAGCAGCATGCAGGAAGTATACTCTTATAACACTTTATTCCAATATTTCGACAAGTATTATTGTCATCATCAGGGAAAGCTACAATAATGTTAAAACTATAGTGAAAACAATTGACAACTGTGGATTCTAAACTACTTACGTGTTGATGAGATTGATTGCAATAGATGATATAAAAAGACGTGTACAGTAATTAAACATATTAAAAAACAAGTTATGAGATAATCTTAAAGGTAATCGTCACATATTATTAAAAACTCAGTTATGCATAAAATCTAGTTCTATTCAATTTTATTCAAATGGATATCATACCGATGTCACACCGGTTGATCGGAAAGCGTGGAAAAGAAAGAAAATTTATTTGAGGTTATGTATACAAAGTGAAGTTTGTTAAGGTACGTTCCTGCATGGAACTGTACTAGAATCTGAAATTAGACAGATTGAACCACTCAGAACGAGAAAAGTGTACATCAAGCTTGGAACAAAAAGACTAGACATTGTTTCATGAAAATGACACATGACTATTGCAAAAATCAGATCAGTATTCAAATTTAACAACGTTTATTAAAGTTTTATTTTAAAATTTATAACATGGATTGAGAGTTAAGCTCTCTGACATTATGTTTCTGCTTATCCAAGTGCAGTAAAAATGAATATATTTCACTTAAATGTTTTATGTCAGTTTTCTTGTTCAAACATGAGGATGATTGTGAGATGAAGGTCATCTCCAGAAAGGTTCTTTTATATTTGTTGGATTCTTTGGCTAAGATTTTTGCAGCCTCAAAGTTCATATTGTATATATATATATATATATATATATATCCATCTCATATCTTCTCAACCTTTCATATGTCTCGTCGACGAAATCCTCCTCACAACTCGCTCACTTCTCTGAGGCACCACACAAGACTTGTTTGGAATCAATTAGATTTGACCACTCCCAAAAATACCACATTCATTCATTTCTCTATTTGAATTAACATACATTTCAGTCAGAAGAATGAAGTCATTCCAATATTGTCTTCAACTAAAACACTGTACAAACTTGTTTGAATTCAAGAGGTGAAGTAAAGCAAATAACTGACCCCGTCTGAATGAAAGGAATACAAAAAAATATTCAAAAATCAAGACTGAGAAAACTGTTTTTCTGTGAATAAATTCCTTTGGAATTTTCAATTTTATCTGCCATCCTCACATAGTAGTCTTTACAGTGGCCACGAAATTTCACGATGACTCTGACAGAAATTGTGAATTTGCAATATATGTTAGAAATCGTTTTCTTTTTTTTGGAGTACCAACACGCAGTTGTATCTCTAAAAATGACAGAGTCATGTCCAGTGCAATTTTTAAATCTGGAATTATTCAACTGTTGCTTTTTAGTTTCCCGCGGGTGGCGCTGCGGCTGACTTCACCTGTAAGTAACTGCTTCATTTGTAGGAAAATATCAGTTATACATACAATGGATTATAATCCATTTGGCTGTATCAGGATGATTCTAACGTTGTCTGACCTACCCTGTACTGATGATGAGGCAAGAACCTCGAAACGGGCCTGCAAGTGGTCTTCCCCAGCTAACTGAATGATATTCTGCTGTATAATTACAATAATCATCTGCAAGTGGGTCATTTCGGAAGAACGTTGCACAAATATCTGTCAGATGTAATTCAAAGTCCGTCGTGGTGTTAGCCAGGGCAGTAATTGTTTGCTGTCAGACGTTTGTCTGATATTTCCCAACTGGTGGAAACAATTGGAGAGAAGGGTACCTCGACATTCGTTGATTTTACTATATCATGTATTTGATACTCTCCGACAAAAATTCTTGAACCGTGTGTCCTGATATCCAAACGAATCGATAATGTCCACTCCTTCAAAATCAAACAACGTTATTTTATTGGTACATAAATATATGATTACTTTTCCTCCAATTTATTTGGTGAAGGATGTGTAATGTGGCCCTTTGGGCATATTTTTCTTACTATCGCTATTAATGTAACACTCTTTATATATTTTTATCACTATTTCACTTTATGAGGCACCCTGTATACACCTTACTCCTACAGTCTCCAGCTGAATGATAGATGTCTCCCATTAGTTGTCATATACTCAATTTGTTGAATAACGTTTGGCGAATATCTTCCACGATTTTAATTCATCAATTATTTTTATATACACCTCGCAACTGTTCGTTTCTTCAACAATTAATTTTTAAATCTTCCTGGACTACCCTGTATGTTTTTTCTGCTAAGATTCGTGTTAGTGACAAAATTTCATTCTAATTATTATTACAGCTGAAAAACGTTTCGAATGCCATTTTTCAACATCAGTATACCGTTTCGAATACTATTTGGATTTAATGCGAAAAATCCCTCATTTTGTCACGGTAGTAACGTAAAAAATTACTGAAAATACGTGACTGAATTTTTTATATTTAATGACATATTTTTAAACAGCTTATATTTATTTTTTTTGTGACGTTTCATTCTAGAAACATGCACTAAATGATTTTTCTTTAAGGTGGTATTTTAAACCTCCTTGTATACGTTATTATTATGTCGTGATTCATTTTGTGGGGTTGTGTACGACAAATCCTCAAAAATTTCGTTGCAAATGACCCAATTCCCCGCAAAATATATAAGTTATTCTATGTTATAATTTGTTTTTGGGGACGCAAATGATTTGTTCTATTTAACAATGTATCAAAAATGTGCATAAAATTCCTGTCGTAGTTGATTAAAACTTGTTTTTCGACAAATTTCTGTGAAATTATTTCGTTAGACATTATTACCTACGGAAAATCACTACAACTACATTTTCAGAATATTTCAAGAGACATATTATTGGCAAAGCTGTGAAAATAATTCTGCGAATAAAATATTCTTTCAAGTTTATCAACGTGAAATAACCTTGGATACATCACATTCTATTGATATAAAAACCGCGTAGGAAACATTTCCAAATGAAAAATATTGTTTATTGAGTACTTGTGAACTTTGCGAACTATACGACTTTGTTGGGCACTCATTTTATTATTGAATTGTTCTTAATATAATTCAAGGTAGTTGATTTATATGTCTTTTTGGAATTGTTCTGTTTTTCATTCAAACAATTTCTTGGAAACACTAAATTTTCAACCTGGATACTTCATGCTTGGATTTAACGCGAAATTTAATTTTTCTTTTTTTTAATTTTCTACAATGTGTACTATGGAAATATGTGAAGTGTTTTGTGCCACGTATATTTTGATTTTATGTGAGTACCTTTGTGTATTTTCAAATACGAAAATTGATATTTTCCGAAGTGTTTGTTCACAAAACAATTATTTTATTACGATGAACTGTACAACATTTTATTGTGGTGTGCGAGGTGTGCCACACAACTCATTTTATGGGGCTTCCACATTCTCCTCGCTTTGTGTATACAAATGAGGAGACAATATCTCAAAGTTTCTTCAATCGTTAATCCAATTTTCTCTCTGCAGACTTGTGCAAATGAATATTCTTCTCTCATTGCAGCTGAAATCAACGTTCGTCTATAATGCGTTCTTTTTGTAAAACTACTTGGAAAGGCATACCTGTCAACGCTATATAACTCAACCTCTCCGTAATAAGCTTAAATGATGTCTACCTAAATACAAATATATTATGTGAGTCGTTCAATGACATTTTCGACATTTGAGTCTGCCCTACGTCAATTCTGACAATTGCCTGAGTGTATAGTATTAGACTTTGAATTCTGAGAACTCTGAAAACTCTATCACTTCCGAAATTAGACTGAATGTATGGAATCGCACGTTGAACGCTAAGGCCCCTCGTCATTAACCGAATTTGAGATTACAACCTCTCTTAGGATAGTTGACCGAATGCATGGTATCGCACGTTGAAATGTTAGGTCCACGTATCTACTGACAGCTGACTGAATGTATGGTAATTTCAAATGAGAAGACTACGACTCCTATAGTAGTTGACTAAATGCATGATATCACACGTTAGCATGTGACTGCTATATCACTCATGACTAAATGTATCACACGCTAAAATATTAGGTCTACGTTACTTAAGACAATAGTCACATTATTACGTTTTTGGGATGCTCTGCATAGGCCGACGTGAGGTTATTTCGTTCTGGTTAGATCAGACAAAATTTATCTACCAACATGAGGTTAGATCGTTTTGGTTAGATCAGATGAAATTTATTGGTTTTTTTGTGGTGCTATGTGAGGCTAGTTCGTTCTGGTTAGATCATAAAAAATGTATTGGTTAGATCAGACGAAATTCATTTACAAACATAAGTTTATTTCGTTCTGATTAGATCAAACAAAATTTATTGATGCGCTATACCTACGTACGGTTAGTTCGTTCTGGTTAGATCAGACAAATGACCTGTCAACTGTCAGAGGCGATTCATTTGCCTATGTGATATAATGAACCGTTTCGTAAACAAAAAATTATGAGGTATGTAATTGTGTTTTTTCTTCAACGAACAATCCAAACATTCACTTTGAAAAACATTATACAATTGAATGTCAGTTGTAATTCAAATTCTCTGTAAAAACAAGTAGTTGTTTCAAATCCCCATATCCCCCTTGAAGCGTTTTTTCTTTGACCAAACATTTGCAAACCATGTTTATTCTTTTTACTTGCTTCGAATATGGGACATTGGATATTGGTGTTACTCAACGAGAAAAAAAAGTATTTTCCCCTTTACCACATAAGTAATTAAATTTCTAGATGCGCATTTCGAACACCAAATTTTCTTTAGGTTTTGAGACGCTATGCTTACATAAGTGTATTTCGTTCTGGTTAGATCAAATAAAATTTATTGATGCGCTATACCTACGTACGGTTAGTTCGTTCTGGTTAGATCAGACAAATCACCTGTCAACTGTCAGAGGCAGCCATTTTTTCCTAACAACGTTGAGGTTTTAAAGACGTCCATGTAAGGTTAGTTCATGCTACTTCGATCAGACGAAATATATTGGGTGGTTTTTTGGGACGCTGGTTAGATCGGTCAAAATTTATCACGTTTTTCGTTTTCGCTGAACGTTGTATGTAGCTGTATGGTTATGTTCTGTATGGTTGAGCATGTTAGTGTATGTCTAGTGTGCTGTACTTACGCTAAGCGTCGTGTGTCATCGTATGTCGTAGTATGGGTATGTTCGGTTTGTCACCGTATGTTGTAGTATGGGTTTGTTTGGTATGGTTCGGTTTGTCATCGTATGGTGCAGTATGGGTATTTTAATATGGAGTTTTTGCTAACGTAAGGTTAGTTCGTTCTGGTTAGATCAGACGAAATTTATTGTGGGTTTTTGTGACGCTATGTAAGGTTAGTTTGTTCTGGTTAGATCAAACGAACTTTATTGACCGCTATGCCTACGTAAGGTTAATTCGTTCTGGTTTGATCAGACAAAATATATATTTTTTTTTGATGACCTATGCCGACGTACAAAATGTTTTATTTTATTTTTACCTAATCCTGCAACAAAATAAAAGTTATAAGTTAGGTTAGGTTAGGTTAGGTTTTTACCTAATCCTGCAACAAAATAAAACTTATAAGTTAGGTTGGCCGAATGATCTCAGGAGCTGTATTTAAGCTACAATTCCCGAAAGGGGAACGTCGATATTCTTCACAAATGGTTGTGATATGTTACCAAAATAAAAATGTTTAATAAACTTTTTATTCGAACTATTTTATTTTATTTTTCAATTATAAGTTAAGTTGGTCAATTTAGCGTTCTGAAAAACAGCTAAAATTTGAAACGATACAACATGCAAAAATGTGACTAAAATACACGTTTTTCGCGTTCCAAAAAACAACTGAAATTTGAAACGTAAAAACATGCAAAAATGTAATCACAATAAGCGTTTTTCGCATTCTAAAAAACGACCTAAAATTAAACCATAAAAACTGTATGTTTACGTGTATTTCTTATGGAGATTTGACATTTCAAAATTGCTCCAAATACACGTTTTTCGCGTTCGAAAAAACAGCTGAAATTTGAAACGTTAAAACATGTAAAAACTTTTTATAAGGTTAGTTCGTTCTGGTTCGATCAAACTAAATATCTGTCAGTCTGCCTGTCTGTCTCCAAACTTCTGTCCTATCTCCTATCTCCTATCTCCTGTCTTTTATCTTTTGTTGGTACATACGTTAAAAATGATGGGCACCATCACGAAAACATTTTGAATCCCCATACCACCAATGATGCATTTTTTCTTTGATTCATTTCCCCACTTAACATTTGACAATTGACAGAGGCGGCCATGTTTTTTTTTCTCTTAAATCTTATGTTGGTACACCTGGTATAACACGTTGACAAGCAGCCGCCATGTTTTTTTTTTCTTAAACGACTCATTTTGAGACACCCTGTTGTTTTTTCACTTAAATTATGCATTATGAAAAACCCTGTTGTTTTTTCTCTTAAATGATATGTTGATACTCCTGGTATAGCACGTGGACAAGCAGCCGTCATCTTTTTTTTCTCTTAAATGACTCATTTTGAGACTCCCTGTAATTTTTCTCTAAAATCATGTATTTTTAAACACCCTATATGCGTTCCTCATTGGAATCGCACGTTGAAACGTTACACTGTCGTTACCCCACCATTATTCGAATTTTTTCAAACATCATTATTATTATACCATTTCAACAATTCGAATTTATTCATTCACAATCACTATTCTTTTCATTTAATATTCCAGCACTCTGCTTGCGGTAAGATAGCACCCGGCGTGCGGTAAGATAACGTCGCTCGACTTCGCCGATCGGCGGCCTTGGCCACTTCCGGTCTAAACAATACTTTGGTGATCTACTATGTCACTTGACCGGAAACAAAGAGCCCATTGGGTAACATAATTCAAAAAAAACTGCGCCAATTGCTCAAATGTACAACCGCAAAATAACAATTCTCTACTACTCTCGAGTTCTTATAGTACATACGCTAGGTAACATCCTGTGTTTTTGAGAGGTCCACGATGTATTTTTGTGGGATACCTAATATTGTCTTAGACGTACATTTTCAGAATCATTTGGTTTTTATACAGGGTGGTCATGTATTAAAATAAAAAATATGATATTTGTGTACATATGATCTTTATTTACTCAAGATGTGAGTTTGTGAGTATTATAATTTTGGAATGGAATTTACAATATATCTTCAATATATTTAAGTTATTATTATTATACAGGGTAGTCCAAAATATCAGTGTCAGTAACAAAAGAAAAATTCAGGTAGGTGGAATTAACAAGAAGTAATATGGAATCATGTATTCATAAAGATTAGTACACTAGTGTGTTATGTTGCAACGACAAAATGAACAACAATTTATTCCAGCTGCCCGACAACAACAACTCTTTTTACGTAAATATTTACCACAGTTGCAATTCGAAACTAAATCTTCGGCTGAAGAAAAAATATTGTCCACGGATTTAGGTATAAGATTATCATTTTCCATCTTGTATCCAAACAAGAGGATATTTAAAGATGTACTGTTTTCTTCCAAACAGTTGATTTGGTTGTAAACTATAAAAAATGCTCGCGAAATTTGTAGTTTCATTGATGCGCTCGTAGGAGGTAACTCTTTTACAGAAAAAGTTTTTCCATGGTGATACATCCAATACCTTAACTCATCAAATGTTTTTGACGAGTCACCTGGGCGAAGCACCTGAATAAGATACTCTTCTGCACTCTGCAGTGAATCTTCGATTACTCTTTTAGACGTACCTGTGAAAATTATGCTAGTAAATTGTTCCTCCGGTATGAATATTATATTCATATCTTTAGCAAAATTACTGAGAAATTTTACTGGGCTAGTACCAAGAGCACAACGCTTGGTTCCAATTTTGCTTGTATAGTCTGCACCAGTCAAATGGTAACGAGCTGGAAGAACAGAACACAATTCTGAAGCGAGACGTTCAGCCATCAGGTGCAACGGAACATCCTTCCTAGTTGCTCCTACTCCTGTTCTACATAAAAGTTCCTAAAACAATAAAACACTCCATACAGCAAACAACAAAAATATAACTAAATAAGTTACCTGTAACCCTTCAGATTTATAATGTTCTGAAATGATATAGAGCCATAACTAATATGTCGGTGTCGGAAGATAGTATTATACATATTTTTATGACCCTCTCGCACTGCATGAGCAATATGTACCAAAATTCGCATATCTGCTTCTTCAATGTCATTTTTTGTAACACGTCCAGGGTCCTAGAAGAACGTAATCATGCACATGATTGACAGGGTTCGATATTTGTTGCACTGCACACTATGTCGACCCCTTATCAAAAACGATGGGCATGTTGTAGCAGATATTTCCGAATAAATGTTTGAAGCTTAATTTTATTTTCTACACAACCCCAAAATTTCTGAGCTTGTACAGGTAATGGTACATTATCTGTGATTGAATGGATTGTGATATTCTCTTTGTCTTTGACATATCTTCGTATAATCTCTCTCCAGACTTCGTATTGACGTTCGTAATAATAATAATAATAATAATAATAATAATAATAATAATAATAATAATAATAATAATAATAATAATAATAATAATAATAATAATAATAATAATAATAATAATAATAATAATAATAATAATAATAATAATAATAATAATAATAATAATAATAATAATAATAATAATAATAATAATAATAATAATAATAATAATAATAATAATAATAATAATAATAATATTAATAATATATTCTCCGGAAAGAAATACAAATATTGTACAGGAGTAGTTGCTAAATCTAAGTTAAAAATAGAAATAAACATATGTAATAACATTCAGTTAATTGCAACATGTACGTATATAACAAACAGAACACAGTTGATTTACAAATACTATTATAGTGCCTGATCGACTTTATAATAACATCTTTCAATTAGAAATTGTTCAAGACATTGTTTAAAATGTATTAAAGTTCGACTATTTCTTACATGGTCTGGTAGTTTATTAAATAATAGAGGACCTAGTGAATGACAATTTTTAGATATTTGGACCCTAGAAAAAGGTATATTCAGCTGATTTTTCATTCTTGTGTCATCATTATGAATGCTAGATCTGGTCGAAAAGTTGTTATAATGACTAAATACTTAAACACAAACTTCGACCAGCGTGCGTGATCGTGCATCACGTGCCGGGACAAACAATGTTACCACATTTAGTATGACATGTTTGAACTTAGTTGAAATTGCATTTTCATTTATTTTTAGTTTTATAGCTTAGAATTTATTTTAATTCCAGTTAATGGTAAAAATTAGGAATTAGACCTATATTTACTATGTGAAAGGGCTTTAAAAAACTGGCCATTGCCAAGCTTGGTAACCTGAAAAATTTTGTTTCGTAAACCTTGAAACTGACTGTGCAAATGAGTTACCTCATGGACCTAAAAAAATACAGAACGGTAGCTAGCGTCTGTATTAATAAATATTCTCTATTTTAATTGTCGTGGGATATCCTGTATAGATTAAGTATGTCCTAGATGCAGAAACGGCAAAATGGTGGAAAATCTTGACTGAGTTTTCTACCGAAAAGTTCAGCTCAAAAGATTCTGAGGAATATAAGAGACAAGTCCGACATGAAAGAGGACGATGCGAAGGATGCGGAGAGGATGTCCAGCTCGTAGACGAAAACAGCCTATATCATCCTGATGCCGGAGAGACGTATACATACTTTGGAGTGGAACAACGCCTCTCCCAAGAGATGAACACAAAAAAACTCTCTCCGTGGCAAGTATCAGCACAAACTCCAACAGCTATGGTCATCAGAACTGTTGGGGAAGAACAAAGTTGCTGCGACCAATATGCTTGCCGTTCCGATTCTACTCTAGTCCTTTGGAGTAGTGAAATGGACTCAGGAAGAGCTGCGACAACTCGACATTAAAACTCGAACAATGATGCATCTTCATAGGACAACAGGGAGGCCGGGAACTTTTCAGTTTGGAGTGTCTACATAACAGAATGGTACTAAATGGAGCTTGTAAAGTCATCAGAAATTCACATCCCCTTCTCTGCTTGGTCGGCGACCATGAAAAAGCAGGAATTGGAGCATTTCTTTTCCTTCTCTGCATGGTCCGCGATCATAAAAAAGCAGGGATTGGAGCATTTCTGTTCAAGGCAGCAATCCGGGCAGCCGATGAATCTGGTCTCGTATTCGACACTGAATGGGCGAACCCAAACTCTGTCACCGATTCACACCGAAGCTGCACAAGAATGAGACTATGCAAAGGTTCTTCTCCAAAAACCTGACCTTCGCTTTTCTCAGGTCCAGTGAGCTGAAGTCGGAGACCGAGGGATTCATAATGGCCCGCCAGGATGGTGTCTTCAACACCCTGGTCTACAGTAGCCGCGTGATGGGTATAAAAGTCCCCAACTCTAACTCCAGATACAGAGCGTGTCATGGGGCGGCTGCGACACATATGCATTTGCTGTCAGCATGTCCAGCATATGCGGTATCAGCCTATATTCGTCTCAGCCTATTATTTGTACGGTATAGACGAGACACCGGTGTTTCCTCATGCCCCGGGGGATATTGAGTCTGTTGTGGAGAATCAGAAGTACGGAATATATTAGAACTACTCATTCTTCAACCTCAGGCAAACACAAGCCAATAAGCCTGATGTGATGTGACCATCAAAGACGATTTTCGTCATGGAGTTTTCGGCTCCTGGCGAAACGAACATGGTCCTAATAGACGGAGAGAAACGGGTTGAATATCGAGACTCACTCTTTGAACTCCGATGGCCCTACCCAAAGCATTCTGTTTAAATGGTGGTTCTTATTATACGATTCCTTGGTAGTATGATGGCCACACTGCTCTTAAACTTTTCAATCATACCAGCTTGCCGTGATATGGTAGGAATCTTAGTCGTCATCCTTGGGTCACTGCGTCTGCTCAGGGCCCATGATTCTCGGACTCAGTAATCACTTACCCCACGGACGTGGGGAGTGGTTACCTGGATAAACGATCCAGCACGCCCTCCGAATGTATCGGGGCTTCGGAGACGGGAACATTATTTTAGGAAGAAAATAATAATAATAGTAATAAACAACCAGACAGGCAGCTCAGGCGCACCAAGGAGGGAAAGAGCATTTTCTCTGATGTCTGCCGTGGGTTATACTAGGCTAACCCCCGGTATACCCTAAAACTCGGATTCCAAATGCACGAGGAAGAGTCCCTCATAACCGACCCCATCGGAATAGGGATCAAAGGCAAGGTGGTGGAGCCCAAAACGATGGATTGCCAAACGATGACAACTGTAATGACAACGAACGCCTTGATTGGACAGGTGAGCTGAAGATGGCTTTCTGCATTGGTACGAGAGCAGAGGATACATGGAGAAATGCATGCTTTGTGGAGTGAGAGATACCCAGAGCATGCCGCCTTTTCCGCCTAAAATCTAAGGGATTACATATCTCATCTTCGGGCCCGAGGCTATGTAAGAGCTCCTCCTCAGCCGGGTAACGTAGTGGCAGAAGTGGCCGAAGTGCCACTAGTATACCTGGCAGCAGAGGATGCTCAAATCATACCACTAATAAAGAGCACAGGTGGATGCGAGTATTCGTGGAGTTCTTTCAGAGGACATTTGGCAAATCAACTCTGCCGTGTATGACGCCGCTTGTGTTGTATTAGTTTGAATTCTATGGTTTTGTTACTTTCGTTTGATCCTGATATCAGATCCTGTCATGGTGACATAGGGAACTCAATGATTTGTCAATTAAAACATAAAACGCTTTTCGATATATATTTAAAGTACAATCATCGCTGGAAGGTTGTTTCATTAGACTCCCTGGATCCCATATAATACATGGTGTCAGGTGTGAAAACAGAAAAGGGCAGCTAGTTAGCCTCCTACACAGAAAAAGTTCTATCACACTCAAGTACTGCGAAGAAATACCACTAACACCGATCAGAGAACAATAGACAAAATGATGGAATCCACGGAACATTTAACTCTGGAGGAAAAGCAGAAGGCCAAAGAGTTTCTTCATAGCCATCGTAATATTTTCTCGACAGATTTCGACGAGACGTACCAGTCTAGTTCAACATCGCATCAACACCGGCGATGCCCGACCAATCCGACAGGCTCTGAGGAGACTACCGTTTGCCAAACAGAGAGAGGTAGCAGACATGATAAACAACATGATGGAGGATGACATAATTGAAGAATTGCGCGGACTATCGTCGATTGAATGACGTAACGATGAAGGATAGCTACCCATTACCAAGAATCGATGATACACTTAACACATTATCCGGTTTCAAATGGTTTTCAACGTTGGACCTGAGAAGCGGGTATTGGCAAGTGGAAGTTCATCCTGATGATAGAGGAAAAATAGCGTTCTCTACCGGACAAGGACTGAACCAATTCAAAGTTCTTCCGTTCGGATTATGCAATGCTCCCGCCACCTTTGAGAGACTTATGGAACTAGTATTGAGAGGTTTGGCATGGAAAATTTGTCTAGTATACTCAGATGATGTCATAGTAATGGGAAGGACATTTCACGAACATCTGAATGATTTGAAAGAAGTATTTTTGAGGTGAGAAAATGCTAACTTGCAACTAAACCCAAGTAAGGGTTATTTATTTCCAAAATAAGTTAATTTTTTAGGCCATGTCATCTCGGCCGATCCTGCTAAAATCGAGGCTGTTAGGAGTTGGCCACGTTCTAGGGATGAGTAAGAAGTTTTCTTAGTAAAATTGCCAAGCCACTCCACCGCTTAACTGAGAAGAACGTTCAGTTTGATTGGAGCCCTGATTGCGAACAGTCGTTCACTGAACTGAAGAATAAATTGACAACTGCGTCTATTTCGGCTTATCCACGAGAACAAGGCACTTTCATTTTGGAGCAAGGCATTGGATCAGTTTCATCCCAAGAACAGGATGGCGAAGAGAAAGTAATAGCCTACTTTAGTAAAACTCTGGGCAAAGCCGAAAGGAATTACTGTGTTACAAGAAAGGAGCTTCTATCGATAATCAAAGCCATTGAACATTTCCATGCCTTCCTCTATGGCAGAAGTTTTCTCGTAAGAACTGATCACAGTGCTTTGCAGTGGATAATGAACTTCAAGAAACCTGAAGGTCAGGTTGCCAGGTGGCTAGAGATACTCCAACAATACGACTTTAAAGTTATTCATCTCAGTGGCAGGAAACACAGAAATGCAGACACATTATCAAGACGTCCATGCTTGGAACAGCATTGCCGATATTGTCAGAAACTTGAAAACAAGTAAATTTTTACAATGACGAACATTGCAGGGAAATTCTGCAAGTTACCACCGTAAGAGTCGAGTCTGAAGAATCTGATTTATGGACCACAGAAGATATTAGAAAGAATCAGAAGAAAGACAACAATTTGAAGTTAGTCCTAAGCTGGCTAAAAAATGGAGTTAGACCTGAGTGACAGGAAGTATCCAAGTTTGGTGCAGTTGCCAAGGGATATTGGGCTCAATGGGGTTCCCTATGTCTTCGTGATGGCCTATTGCATCGCAAATGGGAGAGCCCAGATGGAGCAACTGTGGTGTACCAACTGGTCCTGCCGAAGGCACTTACTAAAGATGTGCTCGAGCAACTTCATAGTAGTCGTGCAGGTGGTCACTTTGGAATCAAGAGGACCCTTGCTAGAATTTGAGAACGATTCTATTCGGGGAATTGTCGTCGTAATGTAAAAGAATGGTGCAGAAGATGTGACCTATGTTCTTCATAGAAGGGACCCAAAACTAGAAGACGAGGGAAAATGGCGCAGTATCTTTCTGGCGAACCATTCGAAAGAGTAGCAGTTGACATTATTGGGCCGTTTCCTGTTACCGAGCAAGGAAATAAATACTTGATGGTAGCCATGGACTATTTCTCCAAGTGGCCTGAAGTTGTGCCCATTCCAAACCAGGAGGCGAAGACCGTTGCAAAGGCCTTCATAGAAAATGTAATAGTCAGACATGGAGTTCCACTAGAATTACATTCTGATCAAGGACAAAACTTCGAATCTGAGTTATGGCAGGAAATGATGAACATTCTAGGTGTGAAGAAGACTCGTACCACAGCCCTACATCCACAATAAGATGGTATGGTTGAACGACATAATAAAACCATCAGCCAGGACCTGTCGATGTTCATCTCTAAAAATCAAAAGGATTGGGATGAGTTGGTACAACTATTTCTCCTATCCTATCGAAGTTTCCAGCATGAGTCCACCGGTATACCCCTTCAATGTTGATCACTGGGCGAGAACTGAGACTACCATGTGATCTGCTGTTTGGAATGCCACCCAGAAGTACAGAGGACAAAGTCCTCCCAGAATATGTCCAAGAGTTGCGAGAAAGACTGGACCAAGTTCATGAATTCTGCAGACGTTGTCTTCAAATCTCCAGTGATAAAATAAAAAAGAGATTCGACAGGAACAGTCTTGGGACTATGTTCGAGCCAGGTGATGCCGTTTGGCTCTACCAATCTCAGAGAAAGAAAGGAAAATGCCCCAAGCTACAGAAAAATTAAACAGGACCCTACGTCATCATAAAGAAGATCAACGAATTGGTATACCGCATCCAGCTCAACCCAAGGAGTAAACCCAAAGTTGTTCACATCGAGAGGTAAGCAGAATACCGAGGCCACGATCCCCCAAATTGGTTTCAGAGGGACAACCAAAATGGTGATGGTGTTATCCGGGACGGAATAACCTAAAGGAGGAGGCAGTGTTACAGACCTGAAATTTGATAAACACTTCTCGAATTGTTCGAGATCGTTCGAAGAATTAGATGGAAAAATCTAGAAGCACTTACTTTTGTTCTGAATCAATCGTCGAACATTCTTATTGTGTTCTATTGTTTTCTTCCTTCTTCTAGAACTTTATTTATATATAAAATCAATGCATTTGTGAGATGGAGTTAGTTAGAAATTTACCGTGGATACAAGTATTTTGGTATCAGTTTTGACGGTGACGTTAGTATTGTAGTACAGTGTTGTCAAGTGAAGTTTGGGTAATAAATGCAAGTCCACACTAGTGTACACTTATTTTTGAACCCGAAGACGCAACAATATGATAATTTCTATCTAACTCAACTGATTCAACTTCCAACAAAAATGCCTCAATAAAATATTACGTTTATTGTGTGCTAAATTCTTCTGCTCTACTCATTTGAAAACCTAGAAACGTAACAGTATTCCGGAGGTCCACGGAAATCAGCTCGCACTTTTTTGTTTTGCAGATAGTGGAATGAAATGTATAGGTTTTCTGTATACGACCCAAAACTGCATTCTTTGACAAGTGACTCAGCAACTTCCGGTCTCACCAAAAATGATAACAACTTTTTTTAATTAGACACCAGGTATATTTTCACATCACTCGTCTTCATTTGACAACATACATACAACCACGTGTCACATGTTACTTTTTGGGACTAATTTATTTTTTAATCTAGAAGGGCTATGGATAGGAATAGATTAAATCAGTAATTCATGTCCTAGCATTTTTGAAGAATACAGTTTCCAGATTATGTCAATACCGCCCACTATTAGGTATTTACCAGACTGAATGCAAGTATGTGAAAGTGTGTTTTTCGATGCAGTATGAAATATGTTAACGAATATCACTCACCCTAGTGTTTTTGTTGATATCAGCGGCGTTTTCAGAGACAGGAACCCGTTGAGTCTCGATTTCTTCTCCTGGGACACCTCCACCCTATTGGTAGTCACCACCGCATCTAGAGAGCCCTCCTCGTCCTCCTCCCGCTTGCGTTTTCTCTTGTGGGCGCAGTAGCATGCTGCGCCGATACCAGCTAAAAGAATCAGCGCAGCAAGACTCGAAAATACAGCGGTGAGGATAATGTCTCGTTTTTGCATCATCAACTGAAACAAAAGAGAGTTGTTGAACAGATTATAGAGCACTTCAAACATAATGAACTAAACATCTGAAACACATTGAGTGCTAGAAATCGCACGTTGAAAGGTAAGACCTCGTTAATCCTTGGCTCACACAAGTTTTGACTTTTGAGGGCTGCCGTTCGTAAGAGGACGACAGCTGGTTGACGGAAAAAACAATTTTAACAATTTTAACAATATATTTTAACATAATTATTATATAAATATGGTTCAGTACGAAAAAATAAATCCTTATGGTCAGAAAATATAGAAAATAAATGCAATTTCATTTCCTAATAAATACTTCACATCCGAGCTTTTCCCGGGTAATCCAGTAACGACAGACAAACTCGAGCAAAAAGTGAAGAATGAATTGTAGCACTTGGCAGATGACATCTCAACATCATGTATTAGTTGAAAAAAAATTGTATAGCAAAAAAACAGGGGTGGATGATTTTTTTTGTTGTTATTTCAGAAAATATAAGTTTTATCAAAAAACGATTTCGATAGGTTGAGAGATAATTCAACTCTCCACAAGAATGATTTTCAGTAATTCCTCATGAAATACGCTTGTTTTCTCAGAAAACATGGTTTAACGCCGACGTCACATTTCATGCACGCGCTAACCCGCCACTGCAAGTTCAGGCAGGGCCGAAAATTATATTCATAACTTTGCTAAAAATTATAGTAGAAGAAAAAGGAAAAGTGCATATCGTTCCTGAAGACTTCTACTTCCTCAAGCAAATATAACATGTGAGTATCTGAGTACCTAAAATGTGTTTTGTCCCACTTCACAAACCCTTCTACGATATTTATGGAGGATCAGAAAGTCACGGATATTTTAGTTGATATAAAATAATTATACTGGAGGAGGAATCAGTACCCTCTTTGGACCATATGCAACGATTCAAGGCTACTGAGACAAGTCTCACTTATACATGCCAAAAAAAAACTCGGTTTTACTCCTGTCCCAGTTTTCAACTCACCCATAATCCCGGCAATTTCTTCAGTAAATGTTGAAAATAATCGCTCATACACATCCTACATAAAAAATGAAGTATGTGATTCCAGGTTTGCACTTCACAATAGTGTTATTAAATATAATATATATATAGTATCGAAAAGTTTCCATCTGGGGTATAATGGTGTTATGAGAGCGTGGAGAATAGCTTGCTATAATGTTGAGAGAGCATTACAATTTCTCCTCTACTCGCTCGAGGAAGGGATATCAACTGAGCTGTTAATTCGTCGGGCTAGGCAACAGGAGAGGCGCGCAGTAGTGTGTCTCTCCTATTTATGTGGTATTACCATATCATTGCGTTCCTTGTTGCTCGCGTAGATTTCTGTCTACAGTATCGGAAACTTTTCATCTGGGGTATAGACAGAAATCTACGCGAGCAACAAGGAACGCAATGAGTAGTATGTCAAGGCGGATTTCGCCTCATTAATTTGAATTTTCGCTCTCGATGGTATCTGGCCATCGAGATCTCCGCCATTTTCGTTCTTCGGCGAAGTTCTTCAGCAACCCCAACGCCGAAGAAGGTGGGGGGAGGGTTGCGGAAGAAAAAAAAAAAAATTTTTTGTCCCCGAGTGGGGCTTGAACCCACGCCTATTGGCATGGCAGCCGAGTGCGCTACCAATGAGCCATGAAGGTTCCATACTAATGTCGATTTAAAACTCGTAGCTTTGATAATGGGAAAAAAAAGCCGATTGGCGGCAGTCGCAATAAACATGGCGGTGTAGGGTGTAGCGTGTGGGGGTTGAGAGAGAGAAAAATTGCAGGTACATGATAGGCGCAGAGAGCAATTGGGTGTGTGGGAGAAGAAAAAAACGACCTCATGTGATTCGTTGTGTCGAAAAAATGGCCGTCGAAGCAACGCCCCCCTGCGGTACATGATAGATGTAAAGAGCGGAGGGCGGGGGGAAACGACCTCATGTGATTCCCGGTGGTTGTTTACCCAAGACCATTATTTTCGAGAAATGTCGGCATGAGACACGATTTGACCTTGGATCCCACGGTCTGTGTCACGTCGACAGAGAGCACACACACACACATGTTGCATTTTGCAACTCAAATGAAACAAACAGATATGCGTATATTTTTATTAGACTTCAGTGCCAGCGGCGTAGTATGATACACTATCATTATCGATTAAAAAATATTTTTGACGTATAGCTTTAATGAACTTATATATAGATTCGGATATTTGAACACTCAGAATCATTGTCACAAAGAACATAAACCACTCGTAAAGTGTCGGCTCACATTTGGCAAGCTCCGCGGGAGGATGACCTCCAGGAGCTTGCATCGCGGCATACAGGATGGGCTGAGGGGACCTCGAAGTTCTGCAAGACGTCTTCAGCGGGAACCACTGCGTATCGCTATGGGTGTGATTGACATAGATCTTTCGCAATCGGTACGATGAGACGTTCAGCGGGATTTTGGCTTTCAACTTTCGAATTCTCGTGCAAATATGATACCAATACCTCACTGCACTCATATGGTGGGCTAATATACAGTACGTTCGACAGAACGGCTGCTAGAATTATATAGTTTGTCATGACGGTATGACTGCTCAACGTACACTGAGAAACGACGTATATATCACTCAAATATATATACACTGAGAGACACATACACCATTGCTCAATGTGCATGGCCCTCATGTTGATTGACCGAGAGAGATTTCATACTTGAAACAAATATGCACATATTTATTTCAAACATGAAATCACGCGCAGCCTCTCAATCGCCAGTGTGCGGCGGCAAAACCATTTGACTTTGGGGGAAAAGTTTGGTGTATATTTGCGAAAAATACACCAAGCTCTTTCCCCAAAACCAAATAGCTTTGAACGACCATTTTTGCCATTCACTCTGTCACTCTCTCATTCGCAAAATAAATCGAGAAAATTGGATTAATACATCTATTAATACATAATAAAAATACAATACAATATGATTAATAATAATAATAATAATAATATATCAAACATTGGTTCTTCTTCCTTGGCTGTTGTAGTTGGCGCCGGTGAAACGTCGTGGATCGGTGAATGCTGCTACCCATTTCCCATCGTCAATTTGCATATTTTGAAAGCGTTTATACATATGCAGCTTTTGTTCGTACTGCGATATTTGCGCCTTGAGTTCACGCAAATTTTGCAAGTGCCGATGGAGAAGAGTGTCGCCGCCACTGCCGACGTGTTTCACCATATCAGGTGCGACGATATCCATAGCCAAATATCGAAACAATGTCTCACAGCACAATGCACTTCTATGTCTCCAGATGCTATATGATTTAAACACAACGGGCTTTGCTTCTCGAGTGGCGGTGGAGGGGTTGTGACGACTGTACTTGTAGTGGCGGCAATATCGACGATGTGTGGCCTTCTAGGCAGATCGAGCACACACTTTAGCAGAAAATCGAATTTTTGATTTCCCTTCACATATACCACATCAGCTTCGAGGATGGGGCGCAGCACTTCTTGGATGTTGGTCTCGTTTAATTCCACATAGCCATCGGAGTATGGAATGCCGTGGATATTCCTTTCCAAATATCTCACTTGGCGTTTATCATTTTCGCTCAGCTCATGGAATGGCACGACGGCTTTGAATAAAAAATGGTTCGTGCGTTGCCCGTCGGTGATGGCAAGTTCTTTTGGCTGGAACTCACCACCCACACAGAAACCCTGGATATCACAAGCTACGAGCTTCATCTTGGCTGACTGACTGATCGACAGAATCACTGAACGTTTGGCTAACAACTAACGCTGAATTTGAACTGATGCGCTTCGAGCGCGTTCCCCCCACCACCCCCCACTCTTCTTGTTGTTTTCCTATCCATAGGCTTATGCTTCCTTGCGACGCGCATTCAACCAGCGCTCCCCCGCCGATCTTGCAGGCATATGACAGATGACGTATGACTTGAAGTGTTTTGTGTCTTATGACAGACGACGTACGATCTCACTTAAAGGCAAGTGTTCTATGACGTAATCGTGCACTATTACACAGTACGCACGACTATTAGCTGGGAACCCAACTGTGGCTTCTATGTCAAGTTTGACATCGACGGTGGACGATTTCATGAATTCCGCTCTCCGTGAGCAATCGATTACGAAGATGGCGGCTCGATCCTTGAATGCATCGTAATCCAGCAGAGGGCGTTTCTGGGGACAATTCGCATAGCTTGGGTAGAATTCCGTATAGGCGCGATGAGCTTCCACAAAGTTGTTTCTGTCAAATTGCAAGCGCATGCGTTCATGCGGGTAATTGTCACTGTTCAACGTTAGGCGTATGTCTCTGATGTCAACGTGGTCAAAGTAGCTGGAATCTCGTGCAACGTTGTCCATTCGATTTGTTTGGAAGGCGACAATGACGAATCGGGGGCTCTCCACTGCAGGCAGTTCGTGCATATCCCACTTGCGGAACGAGATAACCACAGGTTTGTCAGTCTTTATGGATTGCAGCAGCTGCAAGCGAATATCGTCATTGGGAATGACGTTTTTGACTTTGAGCACGATGCTATTGATCGTCAGGGTGGCTGTGGTTGCGACCTGCGGATTCGCAATCTCCTCTATAACCATGCAGTTGTTGTCGTTTCTGCTTCTCACCAAACGAATGCACTGTCGTCCGATTGTGGCATATCTGTAGTCGTGAAATATGCCAAACAGATGTTTAAGCGGAATCCACATGGCGAACGAACCGTCGTTGGCGTTGCGAATAGCTCCACCTGGATACGTCCATCCGGCGGTGGCCAAGTGTCGAGAATCGGCGTCTGCGTAACAAGTGTATCCTCGCAGGGTGCTCACTATACCCGGCAAGCGAACAGAGTCCACCTCCTTGCCGTTGATTTCATAATACATTGATTCGAAGAAAAATGCTCCAGCATTATTGACGAATCGCACATTGCCATCTCCTGCGGTTTTGACTAGAGTGCCCTCTATACAGACGATAGCGTCGTTCATCAGAATCCATGTGTCACTTTGCTGAATGACGATTTCGACAATGTCATTATTTTGGAAGTATTTGACGTACGGGTGGTACGTTCGAGTCTCCACTCTCTGGATGGATTCATCGAATTTTGGATGATTGTACACGTCGAACACTTGTTTTGACAACATGATGCCCTTGAGATATGAGGAATTCTATGCTCGAGAGAGAGAGCGTATGATTGATGTGTGCTCTCGTTGACTGCGTCTGCGCGACTGAACTGACGTCTGCGCTCTCAGTACTTTTATGCTGTTGGTTGTCGTTCCAATCAAATACCAACCCCATTTGACAGCTTGCGCAACACCAGTCGTACGATGATGGTTTCTCCACGGAAATTCACACTACAAAAGTCCTGATCGAGAATATTCAAGGTTATGTTGTGTATCTCCGTCTTGTTCACAGGCAGGTAGATGAGATTCGAGGGAGTCTCGTCGATGGCAAATCCGGGATCTTCTCGAACGGCAAACTCGTATATCGTATGGGAGGGTCGGTTGTTGAAGAAAGCGCCCGATGTGACGTTACTGTCAATGTGAACTGTTCGCACTTTGACTATGTTGACGGGCAGGTCAGACACGTGAACGATTCCAGCTGGGAGAATTCGAGGTGAGAAACCCAACAATCGTCCGATAGAGTCCTCTGGAGTGAAGTCTATGGTGTGGTACTTGCTATAAGTTTCGCACTGTAGCGTATTGGTATTGGGTTTGAGAGAGAACACTGCTGCCTTAGCGTTATTGTTGCTGTCTCTGTCGATGTCCACTTCTCTTTTCTTCTTTTTCACCTCTCTCGGTTTGCCGATGTGTTTGTGAATAAACTTGGCAATGTCGCTTATTTCGTAACAGCCAGTGGGTATGCTGATGGTGCTAACAGATGGCGCTCCGTTGGCAAAGTAATAGAACTTCCCCTTGGTTATGTTTGGTATGCTGTTGTACGAATGAAAACCAATCAAAGCCAAGCCGTAAGAGCTGTGTTCGTCCAATTGAATTGGCGGAGCAAAGTCTGCGGTCAGCGTAGATGTGTGACCTGTCAGGGTGAACAGCAAAGACATGACTGACACTTTGGGGGTTATGCACTCTCATTTAAAGACTTCCACACTCGCTCCCTGTGTTCCACATCCAAAATGGGGTCAATTATGTAGGCAAGTTTGGAGATTCGCCTAGCGAAACGGATCCTGTCCATAGCCATACGCTGCCAATCGGATTTGCGCGAAGTGTTGTACGCAAATCGCCACACAACCATATAATGAACCGTATTGCGCTCTTCATTAAAGGTCACTGTATTTTTGTTGACGACCCTATCCATCGTTGTGTTGAGTTTGATCGTAGAGGAATTTCAGACACAAATGGCCGCAATTTGCTTGATCGAATGTCTGATAGCGATCGTTGTTGTAGTAGATTTTCACATTTCCACCGCCATTTAAATATCGTACGAGTTCCACTGGCGGTTTCAAATTACCGAAACTGTCAAAGTATTTCACACAAAGTCCACTTTTCACGTAAGCTACCCAATGCGTTCCACGATTTTTTATCGAGTCCAGATTGACAATGGCGCACTCTTTGTACATGGGCGTAGATTGAGGTAGGTTGTCGCGCATGAAAACCCCAACGAAATTAGGAATTTTCAGACGTTTGGCATACTTGACCAAGTCCACATCGTACAAAGGTCGCTTGCTATTGGGCAGCTTCACTGGGAGTTTTTTGCAAACTTCTTGAGGAAAAGACCATAGCCTCCGCGACTTGTTTTGCGCATAAACAGGCCAGATCCCTGCTTTCCGATGTTCTCCATCGCAGTATTGTGGCGCTTCTCTTCATCTAATTTCTTCTGAGCGTTTTTCGAGGAGATGATGGTCCTGGCTATGGTGCTGGCACCACCAGCCAACGATCCCAGTGCTCCCAAAGCTGCGAAGATGGGAAGCAAAGGCAGCACACCTCCACTCTTTGCTTCGAAAGGTATTATTCGAGGTACTTTGATGTTTTTGCGACCGCCCAATTTTTTGACTTGAGCTCGGGCTGCACGCAGTGCTACCAACGAGGATTTTCGCAGAGCCTTCGTACTCATATCTTTGAATTGTTCAGGTTTCAGTGCCTTCCGCAGATGATTGGTGATTTTCGACACAACATCCTTCTTGAACGACCTCTTTTTCGTTGACCGTTTTGCACCAGAAGCAGAGGCCATTGATGATGACTTCATACCCATGCCCAAATTACGCTTCGCCTTCATAGTTGTGGTGACTAGCCAAGCTGCAGCTTTCTCGCCGATGTTCGCGTCTTTGGACTTGACACGTTCCCAAGCTCGATTTTCCAACACCCAGTTAGCCTTGTGTCTATCGTCCAGAGAGTTGCTTTGCGAGTATGCGATATCGTGTGATCTGCAAGCAGTGTCTAGGGGATTCACACCAGCGTCTCCGCGTGCCAACCTCTTCTTCCATTTGGTGCCAGGTCCGCAGTATTGGTATCTGGGCAGATGTAGCTCGAATGGCAGACGATTTATCACAGAGTTAACCACTCCACGACCTTCGTGCTCGAAGGTTAGCATGACAATGACGCGATTGGCGTTGCACACTTACTTACATAGCCGCCGCTCGAGCACTCGAACTGTCAGTCGAACGCCAGATGTGGGCGTGGTCACATGTAACATTTTTTCTCCAAATATACAATGAAAGTGGTGCAACAAGAGCCGACCCTGGAAATAGCCAATTTGGATTTCGTAGGTGGCGGCAACTTGAATGTTGTGCGCAAACACGGTCCTCTGCTACCGAATTCATTTCGAGCGATATTTTGTGGTCCCAGCGGATGTGGCAAGACCAACGCTGTACTGAGTTTGTTATTCAGCCCGAACGGAGCCCGCTTCGAGAATGTCTACGTATATTCAAAATCACTGTACCAGCCGAAATATCAGCTGTTGCACGATGTATTGAAACAAGTCAAAGGAGTGGGCTATTATCCATACAGGGACAACGAGGAGATTATCGAGCCGTCAATGGCAAAGGAGCACTCAATTTTTATATTTGATGATGTTTCGTGCGACAAACAGGATAAAATCAGAGAGTACTATGCCATGGGACGTCATAAATCCGTGGACGTTGCATATTTATGTCAAACCTACTCGAAAATACCCAAACAGTTGATCAGAGACAATTGCAACATTATAGTGCTATTTCGGCAAGACGATATGAACCTGAAGCACGCCTTTGACGAGCACGTCTCTCCGGACTACACCTTCGATGAATTTCGACGCATGTGCGCCACCTGTTGGAAGGAAAAATTCGGATGTTTGGTCATAGCCAAAGACTTTGATGTATCCAAAGGGCGCTATCGACTGGGTTTTGACAGATATATTCAAATGTAGTGTCTCGAATATGTCATTCTGTGTGTAGCAATGGCACCGACTACATCACGTGTCGACTCCGAAATTGCCAAAGTCGAACGAAAACGTCAAGTCAGTCAGTTGGCGAAAGTTGTTCGAAAAAAGTATTTGTCTTTGAAACTCGGCAAATCCGAGCAGGATGAAGCGCTGAATAAATTATTCAAACCCATCACGGTGCCGCTGAAGAGAGTGAATGCAGCAATGCCCCCACCACCTAAGCGACGACAGCTGAAGGTGAAAAAAGAAGAGAAACAAGAACCGCCATCATCGAGGACCCCTTCCCCCACCACCACCATGAAGAAAGAAGAAGACGAAGACAGCTATCACACAGATGACTATGAGTCTGACGACGACGACGATGAGGAGGATGATGGAGAATTGCTGGAAGTTTACCCCGAAGTAGCATCTAAATTCGTGAATGAATATCGTGCGAAATCGGGCAAAATCGTTGTGACTTACGTCCCCATTTACGACAGACCCAGAGCGCAATGGATACTCGGCAACAAGTTGATGGACTTGGATAAAGATACGGGGGACATTCGCATTGATGGCGAAACATACCAGGGTACTCCGGGATTATATAGTTTGATTTTCTACAAGAATCCGAAATACCAGAGACAAGACTTGGTGGCATACAAGCAAATTTTGATGAGTACAGGTGCCCATTTAGATACGAAAGGTAGGCTGAATCCTTCCCAAATAGCCAAATACGAGAATATAATTCGACCAATGTTCATAGTCTCATCTGACACTAAGAAAAAGGCTGGTGGTGGTGGTGGTCGTGTTGGAGGCTCCATCCCAAATCAATTGACATATAATACGAAGCCTGTAGAATACGTGTATTGGGACGATGTCAACGAGCTAGTTGACAGATATAGGCTACTCGTCGCAGCTAAGAATGCTGGCAGCACCTCTACCGACAACGAGATCGTGGCCATCATCAATGAGCTGAGAGAGGCTGGATACATTCGATAAATACAAGTGTCGATGTTTCGCACCCCACAGTTCCATCATGAGCATCAACAAGTTCGGTCAAAGTTCCTCAGCTCGCCGCGCTCAGCAGCAGCCTTATCATTTCCCCGGTGTCATACTCAACTACACGGCAAACGGGGACATTGACGCTGAACATGTGAAAATATGTAATGTCGAAACGCCAACTACTCCGAATGATGTTGTCAACAAAAACTACGTTGATGACGTCATAGTGAAGCTCAGAGCAGAATTGGATGCGCAGAAACACGCTCACGAGGCCTTGGACATTCGAGTTATGAAATTCATGACACTTTCGTTGAAAAAACACGATACTTTGAAAAAGCAGATTGAAGAAATGTCGAGAACGCCAACGATTCTGGACTTAAGTACAGAGTATAACAATGGAGCTGCGCATTAGCATTGCGCAGTCGTTTGGGAGAAATGGAGTCGTCCGCAGCCAAAAAGCAATTGGTCGATGAGCTCCATGCTCCGGCCAGAAAGAGATTTCCCCGCAGACGTACCATCATCAAAGGAATCGACGATCTGTGGCAGATGGACTTGGCTGACCTTCAAAAATACTCGAAAGTCAATAAGAACTAGAATTATATTCTCGTGGTGATTGACACCTTCTCGAAATACCTATGGGTGCGGCCTTTGAAGACCAAAGGTGGTCGAGACGTCACCGAAGCGATGGGGGACATATTATCGAAAGCGAACAGAAGTCCTACGTTCCTACAATCTGATTTGGGTACTGAATTCTACAACGCCAGCTTCCAGGCCCTCATGAAAAAGTACAACATCAAACACTACAGCACGTACACGAAGATCAAAGCAGCTATTGCGGAAAGAATGATACGCACGCTAAAAGAAAAACTCTTCAAATATTTCAGTTTGAACGGCACCTACAAGTGGCTGGACATTTTACCGGACATTGCCAAAAATTACAATCAGCGCAAACATCGGACGATCGGCATGAAACCCTGTGACGTCACCAAAGACAATGAAGACAAAGTGTACAAGTATGCGTATGATTATGTGGGACGAGCTGGCCGAAAAAAGTTCAAAATTGGAGACTTTGTGCGAATTAGCAAGGCCAAACATGTGTTCGAGAAGGGGTATACACCCAATTGGACGACTGAAATTTTTAAAGTCGTCAAAGTGAAAATCACCCAACCAATCACGTACTTGCTGGAGGACTTGGAGGGGCGACCAATCAGCGGCGCTTTCTACGAACAGGAATTGCAAAAGACGAAGAATCCCGACGTCTATCTCGTGGAAAAAATCATTAGACGAAAAGGCCGAAAAGTCCTGTTGAAATGGTTGGGTTTTGACAGTACTCACAATTCCTGGATAGATTCGACAAATCGCTTGTAATTCAATGGAAAATAGACACATTAGCGCATAAAATTGGGGGCCTTTCGTCTCTCTCTCCCTCTCTCCAGCCAGCTGCGAAATATTTCAAACCGTTCAGCGGCACGATGAGTCAGTCGATCATCATGCTTGGTGGAGTGCAGTTCGAGTCTAACGATCTTACGTCCGATTACGAGTCGATGTCTTCGTTCCTAGTGTCTGTCGAGGAGGATTCTTCGGAGTCATCATCATCATCAAGAGAGTGGGCAGAACGTTTTGCCGATTTGGACCGTGTTTGTGACATGTACAAAGACGCCATCAAGAAGGAACGATTTTACGTGTGCAGCGCCACCTACGAGTTCCGAAACACATCAATTTTGTCTGTGCAATGTGGAATAAGTGTTGTTCGAAGTTTCGTGCCTGCAGTGAGACTTGTGTGCACAATCCCGCACACCATCTCCTTCAGCCTGCCTTTCAGCATGTTCGAGTGGGCCATTTTCGTGGGAGCCATTAATTGGCTTTACAATAACCGAGCTGATCCGAATGCGGCCGACAACAAGATCGCCCAAATCAAACTCGATTGGGATGATGTCATGGACTTGGAATTACACACTTATGGAAATAGTGCAACAGTGCGAGTTTCCAAAGATGACACCTACTTCTACTTGACGGAGCTCGAAATCCAGGAAATCCTGCATTTGGATGTCACAGTGTTGGCGGGAAGATTTGAATATTTATTGAATATGAACCATATGAACCATATTACCATGATATATTAGCTAGTGCCAGAGTTCTTGCTAGAAACAATGATTTGACATTTGACGAGGCTATAAATTTGTGTACTATATCGTCCAAAGATGATAAACATCTATGTTTTCGTGAATGCCTATATTATTTGCCTGACAAAGTACTGTTTGATTATGAATCGAAATAAATGTATATATTGAACAATGTTGGCAATTTCATTTCAGTATGCAGTGAGTGTGTGTTCGGATAGAGAGAGAGATGCAGTCACGACTCGACACGTTTCGAAGCTGGACTTCGGCATTTCCTCCAAGTAAGTTAGCCGAAGCCGGTTTTACGTATACCGGCTCGGAAGACATAGTTAAATGTCTTTCGTGCCGAGTAGAAGGGTTCCGATGGCAGCCCCATGACGATCCTATGGCTGACCATCGTGAATAGAGCCCCCATTGTGAATTCTTCCACAATCAGGAACTCATCCAACCGATAGATGGCGATGATGTTCCTCCGGAACCAAGAGTGTCAGCTGACAGCAGAGTGACAGATGAAACCTCGCCACCACCACCACCACCACCGACAGATGGCGTTCCTCCAGAAGCACAAGTGACAGATGACACCTCGCAACCACCACCGACAGATGGCGCTCCTGCAGAGGGACGAGTGACAGGTGACATGGAAAAAGAGACAGATGTCAATGCTGCCAGCATAGACTCACAGAACACGGTGATGACTTGTCGTATTTGTCTTGTCAATGAACTAAGTGTATTGTTTATGCCATGTAGACATTTGGTGAGCTGCTCGCAGTGCGCCATCAGGTGCGACACATGCGCAGTTTGTAGAGCACCCATCACTACACTTTTAAAAATATATGTGTCTTAGAATATTTGTTTTATTTCGGTCCCAAAAAAAAAAAAGTCAAAAACATGCTCATTTTTGAGGTAAAAAAGAGCATGTTTTTGACGTCAAAAAGTGACACTTTTTAAGGTAAAAAAAACACCCAAAATTGACATGGTGGTACGGTTTCAGTGAGTCGTTTTTGAGTCACTCAGCAGTGACTCAGCTTTCACTCAGCCGTCACTCAGCTTTTTCCACCATGTCAATTTTCGGTCATTTTTTTTTTTTTCAAAAAATGTCCATTTTCCCATAAGAATACATGTAAATTTGGGTGAAAAAAAGTGACCACTTTATTGACATGGTGGTACGATTTCAGTGAGTCATTTTCAGTTGAAGCTGAGTGGCTGAGTGAAGCAAAAACTGTTCACTCAGCTTTTTCCACCATGTCAATAAAAGTGTGACTTTTTGAGGCCAAAACAGGCACTTTTTGAGGTGAAAAACTTGCACTTTTCGCGTCAAAAAAACGATACTTTTTCAACCCTAAAAATGCATACTTTTTTGATGTAAAAAGTGTATGTTTTTTCACCTTAGGAATGACCCAAAAATTGTGGGGATTTTTTATTTTTTTTTAATGTGGAGGTGAAACGAAATAATATTCAAACATGGATTACATGCTGATTTATTCAAACATTAATATATACATTTGATTATATGATATAAGATGTGTGGGAACGAACAAGAGCACAATTTCCGCATTTTCATTTGACATTTTATCGAGATTTTGTGCGTTGAATCAGTCATCGAGTTCCGAATCATCATCTCCTAAGCCAATGAAGCGTTTTGTATGCGAGATGCGCATAGTTAAATATCCAATTGACTGTAATGGCCCCACGGCAGAGTGTCATGGGAGCCCTGGAGGATACAGCGCTTGTCGTCGTGGGGGCTGAGAGCGATCTTTGTTTGCTTCACACTAAAAACGTTGTGCGCAAAGGAGCGAATACAGCGTTGAGATGTGACTTTCTCACGCTGATTTTCCAAACATTCTACATAGTCATCGAATGTGATTTTATTTTGGACAACACTGTATTTCACTCCTTTGGATTTTTTGACGCATGTTCCACCCTGTATCTTATAGGTGTACAGCTTTGAACGGAGTCCCACGAAATCTGTCATAATTCGGCCATTCGCTTCGTCTTTCATCAAGCCGGGGACTTTTTTGTTGGCAAGGGGAATCCCATACGGGTTGTCGATGGGGTAATCGCTTGTATCGAATTTTTCCAGGTTCGACTTTAATAAATTTCGATAAATGTCATCGGATTTGATCTCGTAAATCAGCGAATCAGTATCCGTGTACATCAACTTGCACTGATCGCTCGTGTATTTTTCCATCATGAAACCGTGGTGGAAATCATACACGCACACCTTGGAAATGTCAAGTATCGCCATTCCGATGTACACGGGCTTATTGAACAACAGATCCGTCTTTGCCATCTCGATAGTGACGAGGTCCTCATCGAAAATGGTGCGATTCTTGAAATTCGGGCTGGAAATTAAATTTTTCGTGCCATATCGCCCCTCCCATTTTGAGACCATTTTCACTACACGATGTTTTCGTATGTTCTGCATCGTTTTCCCGAATACTGCGTTATTGGCTAATTTGTAGTTATTTTTGCCGAAAGTGGTTTTTGCTTCTGCGCGCAATTTCGTATTTAATTCAATGTACGGTTTGAGCCAGGCTGATTGGTCGAATTGCAGAACTCTGTGAATTTTTCTAAGTACAAGTCCGTGCGTCAGTGCTTGTTTCAACACCCTGTAGTGTACAACATAGTTTTCCTGGTTGTACAGGGTGGTCATTAATTTGGGTAATTTTGAGCCTGGCGGAGTACGGTGTTCGGCGCATAATGGAAAATCTTTGTGTTTGTCATGCAAGTGTTCGGGGTACTCCAAATCGACTTCGAGAATATACCCAATCGGGGAAGTGTCTGACACCTCGAGCACATTCAAATCGGCAACATTCTCGAGCCATTTGAATCCCCCATACGGAAGATATTCCATCATGGCCCACCCATATAAATTATTTACATCGAGATATAGCAAATAAGTGGAGGGCTGAGTGACGTCATACCTGTCACCCATGTATTTATTATTTGCCGTGGAGCGCCTGTTGCAGCACTGACTGATGCCTCCGCGAATTCCTCGCTCGATGAACATGAGCATGTCGACGTCCTTCAAAATCTGCAACTTGCACTGGGTGTACTTCAACATGCACGACCACGTATAGCCGGGTAGGGTGTAATGCCACGCGGGGTCCAGGCCATATGTCACGTGACCGATATTTCGAAAATTCTCGAAAATATCAGCCAAGAGCAATATGTCTGTTTTCATGTACAAGTCGGAGTACTCGCCCAGTGTTTTTAAGTTGAACGTTTGCCACACGTTCTGCGCATGTTCGTATTCTGCCTTGCTAATGTGACAATCGTTCAACTTGTTGTAGAAATGATGGAGCGCCGGCAAACATTCAACTTCCAACTTTTCCATCGAATCGATGAAATCGTATGGGAATACGCCCTTTCGAGTGAGTAATTCGTACTGCGAGGCTGTCAGATGTGCAAATTCGCGTTTGGATATTTTCAAATCGTGCACTGTCAAAGTCTGAACCAAATGGTCCAAACTCATGCCCATAAAACGGAAAGAATCGATGAATCTGAACTTGATGTCTGTATTGTCGTCATACTGGGAGAAAGATATGTATTTCTCTTTGTTGACAGGCAACAAGCTGACTCGCCCCCTCTTTGCTATATCTCGAATAATAAAATGGCTGTCGTATCCGGATAAATTATGGAAAACGATCGGCACCACAAAAGACTTTTTGTATAACAGGTTGCATTGCGCATGCGTATATCCGCGAAAGGCACCCGTGTAGTGATTATGGTCACGGGCAACTTTGTCGTCAGTTTTCCAAGGTTTTTGGCAGATGTGGCAACATGGCGCGTTCACCTCATCAGGTGATGCGGTCATGGGAACAATGTCCAAAGTTTTGGCTTGCACAATTTTGGCTATGGTCCCCATTCTTTCCGCAAACCAATCCATCGAATCGAGACCTCGATGGCTATCGTAAAATGACAAAGTGCCGTCATATGCACACTTGAAATCCGGCACTGAACGGAATATGTTTTTGGTACTTTTCCGTTTGAGAATTGCATCCGGCGCCGGCGGCATCTTTGAACGGTTCCAAAATCGACTCGAAATCCGCATATATTACGAAGGGCACTCTTTCTTTATGTACAAAGTCGCGAAATTCTACATGATCGTAGTGGGGGAAAGAAATTTTACATGTGTTTTGTTTTTGACAATCAACAGTATGACTGTTCAATTTTTCCTCACTTGTGAAATAATTCAAACATCTGTCGCAAATGAATTTTTTGTTACCATGATTATTGAGTTGTGCACTAAGTAGGCGAGATAAATCCTTTATCCAAACATAATGGAATTTTATGTCTGAATCGTCAGTGTCATCGTCGATCAGTGGCGGTGCCTCGTAATCATTTAATTTCGGGTGATATTCATTTTGAATGAGGAGAAGATTGACATGTTTGTCTAATTTTTGTTTCGTGAGTCGACTTGGAACAGTCACAAAAAATGCCTCCTTGTCCGGCTTCGGCTGAATTAACTCCAAAGTGTACACATTGACGGAAATGTTATTTGATTGTTCAAATTTGGCGATTTGTTTAAATTTCATGGGAAAGTCGATTCCGTCCAAATTCAATGCCTTTGAGTAATGCGGATATGACGATGTTCTATCAGTATTTTTACCAGATTGAACAGGATACAGGGCGGAGACGATTGCCCAAGCGAAACATGCATCATCATCATTTTTGATGTTGATGCAAGCTCGTTTTTTGGCAATAGATTTCGGCAACTCGATGAAAGACGAACCGTTGCCGATGCCGGATTTGTTGATATTTATTTCCAAACTAACGATTTTCTCGAGACTCCATCCGCTCTCTTTGTCCGCGAATTCAGAAAGTTTGTTTTGAATTTGATCGATGACATTTTCCAAGAACCACTCTTTCAAAGTTGTACCCCTATCGATCACAGCGTTTTTAGTGTTGAAATACTTGAAGTCGATTTTTTGTTCTTGATTCAAAGAGTTTTTCACGAATTTCCCACATAATGTCGAATTGACTTTAATGAGTGAATGTTTTTTCAATAAATTTTGAATTCTGTTTTTGAATAGAGAGAATGCGTCCCCAAAAAATTGCCCAATTTCTTTATGTTTTAAATTTATAATTATACCTGTGCGCAGACGCGAAGAAAATGCCGATTTCAAGTCCTCCCACTTTACTCGAGATGTCAATTTTGATTTGAGCCCCTCCCCCACGACGACTGGCTGTTGGCCTGAATTTTTGATTGAATTTCGGATAATTTTTAAGTGACCACATAAAGTTTGCAATTTTGTCAGAGAGCCTATGCCTTCCACCGCTGCGATCGCTCTATTAATAAGGCGGGCGGTGCGCTGGCATTGGGCCAACCAATGTTTGCACTCTTCATCGGAACAGCCCTTTTTGAGGATTTTTACCGCCTTAAGCAACTTTGCCACCATCTCCACACTTTGTTCAACAATGGCGTCAGATGACATGATTCAACACAAAATTTCAATAAAAATGTCAAATGAAAATACAAGAAACTTACTCTCTCTGTTTCCAACGGCTGCGACGTCTTCAGGCCTTGGCGATCTCAAACAGCTGCTGCGGATGAGCTCGATTGGCAATTTTCTTTTCACCCCTGTATATTAGCACGTGCTGGGCCTCGGTCAATTTGTCGAGGTTCGCTTTCAATGCTCCAGTCACTCGATTTGGAAGGAATACTACGCAGTCCTCTAACTCCACAAGGATTGACTCCCCAAACTTTGTAGTTTTGGTTTGAGCGTCGAGGATCAATTTGGGTTCGTCCTTCGGCAGCTCTTGTAGTTTGTGCAGGTCCTTCCTGCAAGCCAAGGAGACCTTGTTAATTTCGTCGAGATGAGACATCTGTGAAAAACATGCACGTTTCAAAATAATGAAGATTTTTTTTTTTTGATACACGCTGTATAACTCTCTCAAAACATTATTGTGATTCACCCTGTACGACAAATATGACAAAAAAATTTGAATCACCCTGTATGAGAAATATGGCAAAAAATCACTGTTTGAGAAAAATATGACGATTTATGAGACACTTTGTACGAGAAATGTGACAAAAATATTCATTGTATACTGTATGAGAAAAATATGACGATTTATGAGACACTCTGTATGAGAGAAATGTGACAAAAATATTCAATCTACACTGTATGAGAAAAATATGACGATTTATGAGACACTCTGTACGAGAAATGTGACAAAAAAATTCAATGTATACTGTATGAGAAAAATATGGCGATTTATGAGACACTCTGTATGAGATAAATGAACTTTATAACAACTGAATCGAATGGCATAGACACTTGAAACACTCGCGAAAACATATGTGAAATCTACTAACCTTTTGCAAATCACGAATGAATGGCACTCACAATAAAACTGTATGAAGAGCGAGAGGCAGATGAGCAGCACAAAACACTTGTTGTTGCTTCGGAGGCAGGCTATCAAATGTCGTCGGCGCGCGCTGTGAACGTATGTATAAACTCTCTGTGTCATGTGACCCACGCCGATGGACACGTGACCCACGCCGATGGTCACGTGACCCCACGCCGATGGTCACGTGACCCACGCCGTCTGCCCACGCTGAATATGCTGGGGGGAAAACCCAAACTTTGCAGTAATAAAATGCTGAGTGGACATTTCTCGGAATTTCAACTTGGGTAAACACCCACCGGATGTGGTTGTTTACTTCAGCTGTGGAGCGATAAACAAGTCCAAGGCCAAATCATGTCTCGATTTCGCTGAGTCATCATTTCCTAGAATCACACACGCCGCTCGCCAGTAAACACCAGATGTTCATTTGGTGACGTCACACACGATTCTCGGAATTCCAACTCAAGTCTGGACATGTTGCTGCCTGTTCTAAGTCGAGAGAGATGCTTCGGCGGCCATTGCTGTCGTAGGCGTGGGGCTCTCGACGGCCATTTTTTTCGACACAACGAATCACATGAGGTCGTTTTGATCTCCCCGCCCGCCCGCCCCCCGCCCGCGCTCTTTACATCTATCATGTACCGCAGGGGGGCGTTGCTTCGACGGCCATTTTTTCGACACAACGAATCACATGAGGTCGTTTTTTTCTTCTCCCACACACCCAATTGCTCTCTACGCCTATCATGTACCTGCAATTTTTCTCTCTCTCAACTCCCACACGCTACACCCTACACCGCCATGTTTATTGCGACTGCCGCCAATCGGCTTTTTTTTCCCATTATCAAAGCTACGAGTTTTAAATCGACATTAGTATGGAACCTTCATGGCTCATTGGTAGCGCACTCGGCTGCCATGCCAATAGGCGTGGGTTCAAGCCCCACTCGGGGACAAAAAAAATTTTTTTTTTTCTTCCGCAACCCTCCCCCCACCTTCTTCGGCGTTGGGGTTGCTGAAGAACTTCGCCGAAGAACCAAAATGGCGGAGATCTCGATGGCCAGATGCCATCGAGAGCGAAAATTCAAATTAATGAGGCGAAATCCGCCTTGACATACTACTGCAATGATATGATAATACCACAATAATAAGAGAGACGCACAACTGCGCGCCTCTCCTGTTACCTTGCCCTCCGAATCAATAGCTTAGTTGATATCCCTTACTCGAGCGAGTAGAGGAGGAATTGTAATGCTCTCTCAACATTATAGCAAGCTATTCTTCACGCTCTCATAAAACCACCATACCCCAGATGAAAACTTTCCGATACTGTATACCCCAGATGGAAAGTTTCCGATACTGTATATGCAAGATATGAATAAGCGATTATTTTCAACATTTATTTAAGAGAATGCCGATTTTATGGGTAAGTTGAAAATAAGGCAGGAGTAAAACAAAGTTTTTGTTTTGGCATGTATAAGTGGGACCTGTCACACTACTTTGCATATAGCCCAAAGAGGGTATGGGTTGCTGCTTCAGTATAATAATTTCATATTCACTAAATTATCCATGATTTTCAGATCATCCGCAAAAATCTCCGTGAAGTGTGAAAATAGTTATTTATGATACAAGTGTTAAAAGTGGCATTTTATTTTGTGAGTGGGGAATATTGCGAAACGAGCGTTAGCGAGTGGAGCAACCCCACGAGCAAAATAAAATCACTTTTAACAAATGTATCATACAAAATTTTTTGTTCAACAGTTACTGCTAGTAAGAAAAAAACAAAAAAAAAAAAAAGATCCATAAGGATTCGAACACACGATCTTTGGATTACAAGGCTGACTGACAGATACTTCAAATATAATAAACCCCAACGCACTTTATTTATGAATGTCATTATTTGTCAGTGATGAAGGACATTCTACAGTTGGACTAAATACTACTTCGTTTGTAACTTCAAAAGGAATTAGTATTATCAATTGCGCAAACGACCAAATACATGTGTGAACTTTTATAAACGATTCCTCTTGAGTAGGTGTTCTGATTATAATATCTGATTGAAGTGTTTCTATTAGAGAGATCTATATTACTGAGTATCCATCATCTCATCTGTCATTTTACTTTTAACACTAGTGTTAAAAGTACTTTTAACACTAGTGTTAAAAGTGATTTTGTGAAAACGTCAGTTTTTAGTTCATGTGTCAATGAATTAAAAACGTCATTTTTAATGTCAGTTGTACAAAAAACACATTTTAGGTACTCAAATACTCGCATATTATATTTGCATGAAAAGGTAGGAGTCTTCAGAAACGATATAAACCTTTTCTTTTCCTTCTTCGATCATTTTTAACAGAGTTATGACCAATCAAATATTCGGCTACGCCAGAACTTTCAGCGGCGAGTAAGAGTGAACCTGAAATTTGATGTCGGCGTTCAATCACGTTTTCTGAAAATATGAACGCATTTTATAAGAAATTTCTATAGGAACAATTTTTGTGGTAAATTGAATTGTTTTTCACCCCGTTGCGTTGTTTTTCCGATAAATCATATACTTTTCAAGATTAGAGCAAAAATTTATTCATATATTTTTAAACGGAAAAAAATATGTTCCACCCCGGTAATTTTAGTAAACTTTTTTTTTTTCGTATTTATCATGGTTCCAACTACTAGCATACCAAGTTTGGTGGTGCTACAATCGATTCTTGTCTCAAAACCCAATCGTACTGGATTAGGGGGATAGAAAAGGATGTAGAGAAAGGACAGCAGATGTGCACGACAGCTCCTTGATGTTTCCGACTCGGGGGCTGCGCACTTTTGCAATTGAAAGAAAAATCGGGATTTTCATGACAATTTGTAACGTTGTCTAATTCGAAGAAGTGGTATGCCGATAAATGATTCAACCGTCTTTTTCTTTTTGGCCACTAGAGATAGACAATCCATTCACATTAATTAAACATTTTTTTAAAACTGCAGTGATATGTTAGTGCATTAATAAAAACATCTTGCAATGAACGCAACATTGTTTAAATGGCAAATTTTATACCCATATAACTTTTTTATTGATGGACGCATTCCTACGTAATTTTCACATAAACCACTTTAAAATATCGTGAATCCAGTGGCGTTGCCAAATTCTATTTGAAAAAATCCCTAGTATATTTATTTGGATTTTTTACCTTAAAAAAAATTCTAAGTAGGCCTTGAAATCTCAATATTCATTTCGAATTTATTGCACTCAATTAGAACTATCAAAACTGTATCTATTGAAAAAAAAAGACTTCTGAATCAGCTAATAAATAACAATGTTCGAGAGGTGGCCCGCTTTCAAATGGGTCACTCTGTATTTAAAAATGTTCTGAATATCCATACGATTTCGACAAAATTTTTGTGTGAGTTGAAGTGGATTCAGGAATGGTTTGAACTCAAAATTCGATCCACTACAAAATGTTCATTTGGTTAATTTTTATTCACCTCACTACCTAATATCTAATCATCAAGAAACATGAAACATGAAACATGACGCATGAAACACGACACACGAAACACGAAACATGAAACACGAAACACGAAACACGAAACACGAAACACGAAACACGAAACATGAAATATGAAACAAGAGAACATGAAATATGAAACAGGAAACGTGAAACGTGAAACATAAAATATGAAACATGAAACATGAAACATGAAACATGAAACATGAAACATGAAACATGAAACATGAAACATAAAACATAAAACATAAAACATGAAACATGAAACATGAAACATGAAACATGAAACATGAAACATGAAACATGAAACATGAAACATGAAACATGAAACATGAAACATGAAACATGAAACATGAAACAAGAGAACATGAAACAAGAGAACATGAAACAAGAGAAAATGAAACAAAAGAATATGAAACAAGAGAACATGAAACGTGAAACATTAAAAATGAAACATGAAACATTAAACAAGAGAACATGGTTTTTAATATTTTCAAAAAAATTTCAATCAAAAAACATGTAAATTTGATTTCGAAAAAGTTTTTTTAGAAAATCACACTATTGCAAACCAAGAAATATGTTCATTGGAGAATCCTAACCACTTCACATAAATCTTATTCCCTTTGTTTTCAACACTTTTTCAACGAAGTATATATATCTTCGAGAATGTACGTTGGAGGATGCGTGCTGTTAATTTTGACAATTTTGAATAATCCCGTAGTAAAGTTGGCTGTGAACCCCTTTTCGAATACATTTTTATATTTCCTGAGACGAACTATATCATTCACAGCAAATTTTGGTTTCATTCATTCATTCAGTGAAAATTCCTTGTAAAGCCAAGTTTTTATTGTTCTAATAACTCTCTCAGCCTTTGAAGCTTTCATGGTGGTAAATGTTGAATAATGCTTGATTTTGTATTGCGTCATCAATGCTGAGAAATTACTATTGATAAATTCCTTTCCGTGATCACTCTGCATATGTTTTGGGACATACTTTGCATCTTTCAAAATTATCCCCATAGCATTTTTTACTGCTACACTAGTTTTCGATTTGATAGCCCTTGCCCATAAAAATTTTGAATAACAATCTATTACAACCAAAATATATCGATGTCTTTTATTATATTTCGCAAATGGTTGAAGCTCAGAAAGGTCGATTTGCCATAAGTCTCCGAAACCTTTGAGAATGGTTGCTCTTCTTGTGAAGTTTCGACGAGCTGGCTTGTGCAGTTCATCGATAATTTGTATTTTGATATTACTTGTCATAGTGCGATGGATTTTGTTTCGACAATCACCACATAACATCTAATTAAACACTGCTTCTTCATCGACCTACTTCACTAATATATCATAACCTCTTTCCGGAGTTCTTCCAATATGGATATGATCTCATTATCATGACCCGTGTGTCCACTTGCTTCCGAAGCCATCAGCAATCGTAGGCGATCCACCAATTCTTTAGGTTTATTCCAGTAGACATCGGTTTTGATGTGCAGATTTTCTGCAATTTTGTTTTTCTGATACCTTTGCCACGAAAAATGAACACTGAATTTGGTTTAGATACAGATAGTTGCACAATATCTGCATTATCGGTGAATGTAAAGAAGCCCAATCCTACTATTGGTGTCAATACATTGTGTAAATACTCATATTTCGGTTGATTCAAAAACTTTGAATATAGATACACATTTCCAAAACGTAATCCTTGTGAGTGTGTCAGTAAAGCAATCAAGGGATTAGTCTTGCCACAATTTAATGGTCCTATCAACAATCCTCATACAGAAGAGGGTAGAAGTGTCCCATGTCGTAATGAATTTCTCACATTCATCCCACCCCCGATTTTTTCATCTAAATTTTTCACTACTAATTCTTCTTCTTGCTTTACAATGTGCATTGTATAGCAGTTTTATACTGAATAATGGTAAATATGAGTATGTCCACCATCATATTATAGTGCAAGTATACAACACCAAACTACTAGTTATCGATATTACAAAAAATCTATGTACGATTTCGATCAAAGTTGGCTGATATTTTTTTCAACCTATGCATAAACCCATAACTCAACCTTTAACCCAAAATATAGTGCAAAAAAAATCTCGAAATCAAATAAAAAATGATCAGAGAAAAAATCAATTCCCCATTTAAAATGCATTGAAACTGCCTCAACCTTCACACCAACTGTTGCTCCAACCTTTTACTCAAAGTATATTGAAAAAAATCCAAAATTAAAATAAATTTCACATCTGAAATGGATAAAATTTTGAATAATACATTATTCGAAATGATGTTTCCATCAACGAATATATCAGGTTAAGTTGGGTTAGGTTGGGTCAGGCATCAAATAACTTCATAAGGTTAGCTTACACCACTGATTTGTAATATCTACTCAGGTTAGGTTAGGTTAGGCCCCGAATCACTGCCCTCAGGTTTGGTTAGATTTTAGAATTCTTATAACTCCAATAACTTCTGTCAGCTTAGGTTAGGTTAGGTTGGGTTGATTTAGGCCCTAAATCATTTCCGTCAGGTTAGGTTTGACACCAGAACTCCAATAGCTCCAATTACTTCTGTCAGGTTGGGTTAGGTTAGGTTGGGTTAGGTTAGGCCCTAAATCACTTCCCTTAGGTTAGGTTCAACCACAGAATTCTAATAACTCCAATTACTTCTGTTAGGTTAGGTTAGGCTAGGTTAGGTTAGGTTGGGTCGGTCTACAAAGCGGTGTTGTTAGATTTTATTTCATATACCTATTGAATTATTATCAATTCATATTCTGGTTGACTGCTTGAATACTTTTAGATAGACGTAGTTTCCGACAAAAGTACTATCGAATAATTATCTTAGTCAAAGATTTTTATTTTAATAAATGCTTGGCAACATGCATTTGTATGGACATGAAACAAAGATATCAGGAATGTGGACAAATTAGGAATTCCTAATCCCTCGCTATGCACCTGCAATAAATTTACCAGAATAAGTAAATATCATTGATTCATATCAATGGATTGAATATTATTTGTTAAAATTTTTGTTTCAGTGTTCTTGTCATTGGTGTGGTTTGTGAAGTGTGTTAGAGGGTGTGTTATTTATTAAAGTTGGATATTTGCAAGTTTTAAAAAAATGTTGAGATCAGATAAGTGAAATGTGTGATCAATATAATCAATGTATATATTTCTTATTTCTCAATTATAATGGTGAAATAGTTATTTGTATCACAAGGCAGAAACTGCATTAAATGCGGGTAATGTTTGAGTGCCTTCAGTTGAGAGAACTTGCAAAACAGTTTCTGCGCGTGTGATATACACATTGTTTTGGGCCGACAATATAGAAATGGAATAGTTATTTACCTAACAGGTGCAGAAAGTAGTACTTTTTCGCACGCGGAAATGACATTTTCCGTAAGAGTTAGGTATAATATTTTTTCTACGAGTGTTTTTGTCCATCTCATTTATGACAAAAAAAGGGTTTTGAAAAACAAGTTTTTATAATAATGCTACAAAATAACTCATAAGACAGAATAAGTTACATAGATCATTTAGTTAGTCCTAAATATCCTAATTTTCAACAATACAAAAATCGTGCGGAAAAGTAAAAATCGCACGGAAAAGTAAAAATCGTGCGGAAAAGTTACTTTAGCTCGTAGGAAAAAATTGTTATTTATTGTTCAACTATTGTCGAATATGACCGAAGTGAAGCTTTCACCTCAGGCAAACTAGTGTGAGTTTTCACCACAGTCCACAGAATGTAATATGTATAAGTTAGTTGTATGACAAGACGGTAAACTGTATTTTTGAAAGTGTGGGTAAAATTTGGGGGCAGAGGTCCGAGGCCGGTGGCCTTCAGTTACGAGCACTTGAAAATCAGTTATATACTCCGGTAATAGTTATTAACGTTGCAAGGCAGAGTATCGGCCGTGTGTCGTTCAAGACTTTTCGTAATCCCGCTGAAAGATTTCATTTTGATTCAAAGGAAAGAACAAACCCCGTACCTCGTAATCCCAAAGAAAAATTTTTGAACAAGTGATTTCTTAACGGCCGCCTGCCATTATTGGTTATTTTCCGTCGAACGTTCGTTTATGATGTATTTTAACGCACTAAAAATCGTTGAATGACCCCTGTTGATGAATGATTTTTTGTTAATCAACGATTTTGTTATATGCAACCCAACATCTAATACATTTTATATTGGTTAGTCTGTCATTATTTATTTGTCAATTCTGAAATCAAATTTCAGAAAATCTTCAATACACCAGTTGTCACTTGCCATCATAGACAGTCACGTGGCGTAATGGTAACGTTGGCCTGAAAGCCGAGTAGAGGTGACAATGAGGTCGACAGTTCAAACCGACATGAGAGCAATTTTTTTTTTTAATAAAACTACCTCTGAGGAAACTTAAAAAATAAACCAAAGATGAAGGCCTTTTGCATATTACCGGCTAAGATTTCTGCCACCTCACGACAAACCGGTATGATTTTTAAATTAGAGAGCTGCGTGTCCATCATTCCACCAGGGACCCCTATAATCAGAACAACCATTATAACAGAATGGTTTGGGTACAGCCTGCGGAGTTCAAAGAGTGAATCTCGATGTTTTTTCTCCTCTTTTCGGACAATGTTCGTTTCGCCAGGAACCGAAAACTCTATGACAATAATCGTCTTACTTTGATGGTCTAGAAGAACTACTTATTCGCTTGTATTTGCCGGAGGGTGGGGAATAAGTAGTTCCAATAAATTTGGCACTTCTCATTTTCCACAACGGACTCAATATCCCCCGGATTATAAGGCAACTCGAGTGTCTCGTCTATACCGTACGATTGTTGTAGATGGTAGTACAACACTCGTAGCGTCGCGTTATGTCCGAGGATATAGGCTGAGACCGCATAAGCTTGACAAGCAGACAGCAAATGCATTATGGTCTCAGTCGCCACGCTCTGCATCCAGTGTCGGGGATCTCTCTATACCCATCAGGCGACTTCGGTAGACTAGGGTGTTGAAGACACCAGCCTGGCAGGCCATTATGAATCCCTCCATCTCCGACTTCAGTTCACTTGATCCAAGGAATGCTTAGGTCAAATTTTTGGACAAGCCAAGCTCTTCAATGTTCTTAAAGAACACCCCATGCATTGGTTTATCCTTATGAAGCTGCAGGAGAACCTGTCTCCATAGCTTCAATGTGAGCTTGTTGCTGAACGGGCTCCAACTCGGTGACAGAGTTTGGGTCACCTCGTTCAGTGTCGAAAACGAGACCAAGTTCATCGGCCGCTCTTGAAAAGGAATGCTCCAATCTCTGCTTTTTCATGGTCACGGACCATGTAAAGAAGGGGATCTGAACTCCTGATAACTTTATTATTATTATTATTATTGTTATTGTTATTATTATCATTTTCATAATGTTTATTATCATTATCATCATCATTATTATATTGGACTCACAGTATTTCCGTTTATTCTGTTGACTCCAGTTTTTTCTAATTTTTTCTTGTAACTGTATTTCAAGTATTCCATGTCTAACCATTTCCAAAATTTCATTTAGTATGAGTAGATGCTCAACGTTTGTTTTGGATCGGAAGTGGTCAAGGCCGCCGATCCGCCGAGTCGAGCGATGTTATCTTACCGCATGCCGGGTGCTATCTACCGCAAGCCCAGTGCTCGAATAAAAAATAAAAAGAATAGTAATTGTGAATGAAGAAATTCGAATTGTTAAAGTGATATAATAATAATGATGTTTGGAAAAATAGGAAAAATGGTGGGTAACGGGAGTGTAACGTTTCAACGTGCGATTCCAATGAGGAACGTATACAGGGTGTTTGAAAATATATGATTCAAGAGAAAAATCAACAGGGTGTCTCAAAACACTCATCAATTGAGAGAAAAAAGATATACACGGTGTAGCAACGTAACATTACAGAAAAAACAGTTTGTCAGAAATCGTATTATATACGGGGTGTTTGAAAACACTCATCAATTAAGAGAAAAAACAGCAGGGTGTGTCAAAATACATCGGAAAAATGAATCATCACATCATTGAGGCACCGCTTCATTGGGGCATGCAGGGATTTGTTTTACATATATAGGGTGTGTCAAAATACATCATTTAAGAAGAAATATATACCAGGTGTACCATTGTGCTAGTTGAGACAAAAAATAGATACAGGGTGTCTCATAAATGTGCATCGAGATGGGGGCCGTCATTTTTAAAGTGCGATTTGGAGTGAAGTTGGTATTTTAAAATGGAAGATAGAAGATGGAAGATAGAACACACAGAGTGGCAGATATTCAGTTTGATCGAACCAGAACGAACTAACCTTAGATAGGTAGAAAAATTTGAAACCCGAAAAAAGTGTAAAAATGCGATTAATATTGTTTAGAGTTTCAAATTGACCAACCTAACTTATAGGTAAAAAATAAAATAAAACAATTTGAATACAAATTTACAAATTTTTTTATACATTTTTACTTTGGTAACATATCACATAGCCATTTGTAAATAATATCAACATTTCGAAGACTGCAATTATAGTTGGTCTTGTTGCGACGAATGTGATGCATACAAGGTGAGATGACATCATTGGTGTTGTTGGTGAATGTAGGAACCATCCATGTCGTATTATCATAATCCTCCAAGTTGACAATACGTGTAGGTAGCATCTACTAATATGCAAATAACTCGACTCCTGGAAAGTTCCGCCTCTGATCACCTATAATTTATTCATTGTAAAGTGTTCTTGATTTCTTTGTTTATGAGAATTTTTCAAAAAATATATATATATTTATTTTTGATTTATTGATTCAAATATTTTAATTATCAAGTACAAATTATGTCATCATTATGTGACACTGACTATTCATTACTTGGTCGACTATTTCTTTCTATAATTGTTTTCCCGTCTTTTATTATTTCAATTTTACAATTTTTGCTGTGAAATCTATGTACCCTCGATTGCTTCAATAAAATCCTCGATACTATAGTGACTCTTTTTACAACATCCAATGTTGAACAAAATAATAGGTTGAACTGCCCCTTTTATGAACACATACACGCCTATGATGTTACAAAATCTGCCATTACGTATAAAAAGCAATTTCTCATCGCTGAATCCGAATTCGACATGTCCTATCCTATTCTATAATGTAGTGCTGTGCTTGTTCATTTTGGACAAACCCTTATTCCGGTTCATTCATGTTTGTTTACGTAGTATTTCTATTGTGTTCAATGAATTTCTCTCTGGCGCTATCTATCTGCAAAATGCTGAATGGGCATACATTTTTCTTTAGGCTAGTTTTGGCCCTAGAGGCCCATGAAAACATTCATTTTTTCTCCATTGTTGTACAACACAAAACGTTATCCTGGATAATCATTAGTATAATGAGAAATCAAAATGTAAACATTCATTATGTTCTTTGGAGTTGTTATGTTTGATCAATTATACAGTGTGTTCCAGCTACTTACAATGTTTAAAGTTCAATAATACGAAAATGGTTACAAATCGCCTCAGGGATCTACAATCAATAAATGTTTATGAATCCTATTCTACACCATATACTACATCACATATAGTCGAAAAATATACCGAGTGTTCGTTTTAAAAGAAAGCGAAAGTTAAATTCGAAAAGTTTCGTACTGATAAATATTTTTTGACCATCCTGCATAATTTGAAGGCATGAGAAAGAATACGAAATATTAAAAATATGTAAATAAATGGCCTTAGGAATTTTTTTTCTTCTAAATCTACCATTGTAATGTCATGGTATGATGTATCTGAAAATGGACTTATTTTGACCAAAAACTCAGACAATCAATAGTAGTAGAGAGGTGAGTGAAGGTTACTTAGATGTTATATATAATTATTATTTCATTTTAAAATGATGGGTTCCACCACCCAACCCCATTTTTTTCGTATCGCCCTGTATATGAGGCTATAACTCATTTTCGAGAATGGCGTACTGGATAATATGTAAATATTGCATTCCTTCACTGCAGAAACAAAAATCTGTAGATGGCTTTTCTAGCAAAGATTTAATTGTTTGTGACTTCATGCCAATGTCGAGTTGAATATGGCGTATAATTTCGCAGTGAGATTCGAATGTTATGAGGTTGAATACAATGGAGGGCGAAGAAACCCATGAAATGAATGAACTACGATCTCGTTTACAAGATGATAGGTAGAATTTAAGAAACATTTTATTAGAATTTGACGAACGTATTGATATTCCAGGTCTATGGAGGATGAGAGTAAAATTTCGTCATTGAAATACTATTAAATAACAACTTTGGTCAACTACAATGTCAGTTTCTTTATCGTATTGATATTTTCCTAAATGAAACACCCTGTAAATTATTATTAGGATTTATTCGACGGTTTTTCATTAGGGTCAACGATACCAGGTTCAAAAAGTACGTCAAATGTAACATATAATATATTGAATTATAGCGCATCATTTTTTCCATATTATACTTATGCTAAATGTGCGAATGGAGGCTTGGTTGACCCGCCAGGAGGAGTTTCTCCATCACACTCCTTGAGCATCAATAAAATAATCGTATATATTCACATAATAATTCGACATAACCCTATAAAAATGAATAAGACCTATTTTTATTATATCCTCCTTGAGTTTCATTATCAAATTGAAGTAATAGTTTGACCATACCAGATAGAACACACTGTATAATTGACCATCTGTAATGACACCAATAAAAATACTTCTAATATTATGTTATATTGATGAATGCTTAGACCTCAGTGAAAATTATTCAGGGTAACGTTTTTTTGTTGTTTAACAATAGAGAAAAAATTAGCCTATAGAAAAATGTATGCCCATTGGACTTTTTGTTCGGAATAACTTGGACTACAATATATCAATTCAGTCGATTCGACAGAGGGCCACTTTCCCTATTGAAGTGTGCGGTCTCCTTTGCTAGATTTTGGTACTTCCATAGTTTCCCGTCAACAACGTTGTGTGAAGTCTTGCTTTAGGTTTTGAACGATTTCAATTGATGTTTTTGTTGACATGAAATAATACAGAAAGTGCATTTTATCGATTTATTGGTTTCCGCAAAAAAAAATCATGTATTTTTGGAAAAAAATTAATCTCGATATATTCTAAATGTTCTAAATGTATTTGCCAAATTTGAGCTTTTAAAGTTAAACCGATTCGCCGGAATCGTGGAAGTACGAATGCATGACCGTTAAATGTCAGCATTATATGCTGAACGGGCTCCAACGCGGTGACGGAGTTTGGATCAACCCGTTCAAAGTCGAAAACGAGACCAAGTTCATCGGCTGCACAGGCTGCTGCCATGAAAAAAAAAATGCTCCTAACCCTGCTTTTTCATGGTCACAGACCTAGGGAATCTGTACTCCTGATGACTTTACAGGCTCCATCCAGCACCATTCTGTTGTCGACACTACAAACTCGAAAGTCCCTGGCCCTCCTGTTGTCTGGGAAAGTATAACCGTGGAACGGACGATTTAGGATGCAAGCTCCTATGAAAATGTATCATTTTTCGAGTTTCAACGTCGAGTTGTCGCAGCTCTTCTTGAGTCCATTTAACTATTCCAAAGGAGTGGAGTAGAATCGAAACGGCAAGCAATTGGTCGCAGCAACTTTGTTATTCCCCGACAGTTCTGATGACCAGATCTGTCGGAGTTTGTGCTGATACTTGCCGCGAAGAGAGTTTTCAACTGTGTTCACCTCTTGGGAGCGGCGTTGCTCCACTTCCACTTCTTTTTATTCCATCGCCATTGCCATTGTCGGTTGTCGGTTGCACTCAGGATAACCCGTGGATACAACTGCGGCATCCCCAGCATAAGGTCACCCATTCATTCTATACGGATGACCTCAAACTGTATGCCATTGGAGAAAGGGACCTACTTCAGTCCTCAAGGGTGGTGCAAGAGTACACGCGTGCTATCGGAATTGAGTTCGGGATTGACAAATGTGCCACGGTTCATCTCAAAAGAGGACGATGCGAGGGATACGGAGAGGATGTCCAGCTCGTAGACGTAAGCATCCCACATCATCTTGATGCCGGAGAGACGTATACCTTCTTATTATTATTATTATTATTTTTTCATCCGGTTGGATTATACCAGTCGGCTCCTGTCTCCAGAGCTCCGACACATCCGAAGGGCGCGCTGGTGACATTTACCCAGATAGTCACTCCACACGTCCGTGGGTCCGAGAATCATGTGCCCTGAACAGACGGAGTGAACCAATGATGACTGCCTTCTGTATTTGTACGGCTAAGATTTTTGCCATATTATGGCAAGTCGGTATGGTTTTTAAGTTCGAGAGCAGTGTGTCCATCATACCACCAAGGACCCCTATAAGCAGAACCACCATTTTAACAGAATGGTTTGGGTAGAGCCTGCGGAGTTCAAAGAGTCTGTTTCTCCTCCTCTTCTCGGATGATGTTCACGTATACACAATATCCCCCTGAGCATAAGGCATTACCGGTATCTCGTCTATACCGTACGAGTGTCGTAGATGGTAGTACAACACTCGTAGAGCCGCGTTATGACTGTGGATATATATATATATATATATATATATATATATATATATATATATATATATATATATATATATATACATACAAAAGTTTTCTGCTTTATTTATATATATATATATATATATATATATATATAAATGCATAAGGGTCTCAGGAGCCCACGACACGCTCTGCATTTAGTGTCGGGGATCCCATCACGCGGCCACGGTAGACCAGAGTGTTGAAGACACCATCCTGGCAAGCCATCAGGAATCCCTTGGTCTTCGACTTCAGCTCACTTGACTTGAGAAAAGCGAAGGTCAGATTTTTCGGTAAGCCGAAGTCTTCCATGTTCTTGAAGAAGACCCCGCTGCTTTAATGTGAGCCTTTTGCTAAACGGGCTCCAACTCGGTGATAGAGTTTGGATTAACCCGTTCAGAGTCGAAAACGAGACCAATTTCATCGGCTGCACGGGCTGCTGCCTTGAAAAGAAATGCTTCGATCCCTGGTTTTCCATGGTCAAAGACCAAGCAGAGAAGGGGATCTGAACTCCTGATAACTTTACAGGCTCCATTCAGTACCATTCTGTCCACGGCCTTCCTGCTGTCTGGGAAAGTACAACCGTGGAACGGATGATAAGAATGCATGCTCCTATTAAGATGCATCACCTTACGAGTTTTCAAATCGAGTTGTCGCAGCTCTTCTTGAGTCTATTTAAACAATACAAAGGAGTAGACTAAGATCGGAACGGCAAGCATATTAGTTGCAGCAACTTTGTTCTTCCCCGACAGTTCTGACGATCAGGTCTGTCGGAGTTTGTGCTGATACTTGCCGCGGAGAAAGTTTTTAACAGTGGTTACCTCTTGTGTGCGGCGCTGTTCCACTCCTAGGTGAGTGTACGTCTCTCCGGCATCAAGATGATGTAGGATGCTTCCGTCTACGAGCTGGACATCCTCTCCGTACCGTGGAACATTCCGATGGCATGCGTGTACTCCACCACCCTCAAAGATCCTTTTCTCCGGGGGCATATATGCGGCACCCCCAGCAACCGAAGGCAGTTGTAACCACGGGTGTTTCTGAGTGCAACGGATAATGGCAGTAGTGAGATGCAGAAAAGAATAGGGCTGAGGGAATCTTCCTGAAATAAGCCCCTTCTAAAGATTACCTAATCTGTCTGGACTCTGACTTGACCAGAGCTTATGGTGAAGCAAGTCCTCCAGAGCGGCATCAGTTGTCTAATGCATTTCACTATGAGATCGGGCACCGCAAGGCATCTGAGCAAATGCAAGATAAGCTCATACGAGGTTGTATCAAATGTCTTGCGGTAATTGATGCAAGCCATCGAAAGGTTACTCTTATACTGCACGGGATCTTGCGTTATACATCTGTTGATGAGCAGGTTCTCCTTGCAGTCATAGACTCCTTTTTTTGACTCCCTTCGCTCATATATCCGTTCATACACTGGGTCAACTGCAGAGAGTATTCGCATTTAAAAAATGCGGTTAAACAACTTATAGCATGCGTTCAAGCATGTTATCGGTTGTAATTCTTTGGATCAGACAAATCTCCGTTTTTGGGGATGAGCACGGTTCGCACTCTTGCCAGATGGTGGTGGCGTATAGTACCTGCAACAGTTCAAGAATGAAATCGACCAAATTAACATGGAAAATGCCATAAGCAATTTTAAGGTCCATCGTGGACCTTTTAGTACGGAAAGGTGGGTTCACACCTTCACGAACACGCAGTGACGATGGTATTTCTAAAGTCTCGAAGTCGTGGAATATCAAGCGGGCTTTAGCTTCAGCTCGCTGGTCTGCCGTTCAGTTCTGACGTAGTCGAGCTGATCCTTATCAAAGATAAGAGTTTCCCAGTACCCAACGCCGGGTAGTGAAAATGGATATTTGATATATGCAATAAAATGAAAAAAAGGTTGTTAGACTGAGGGATCGAAGTGAGCCAACCGTTCATTTTCGGATTAAAATAAATAAATAAATAGGGGTTTATTTTACATAGTAAATCATTACATATCACAGGAAATAACATGCCATTTCATTTTATTTACGTACTCCAACCCAGGGGGACAGAGGAGAGGTGAATAACAGGGCGCAGAAGTAGCAACTTTCCTGTCCTCGATCAGGAGAACAGGAGAGCGCCCTGCCAAACCGAACTTGGAACTCCCAAAAGAGAGGGTGCCGTTGCCCGGCCACGCTGGTGGTAACGTGGGGCCAGACATTTCATTACCTGCGGTGATATTCTGTAAGTTACACGCCTCCTGCATAGCTAATGCGTGTGGTTAAGTTTTATTCATTGTAGAAAGTGCTAGCAGATGTTTTTGAGGCTGGTTATTTTGATGTCAATCCCGGAAAACGCTGAGGCAAAAAACCGGGTTGAGGTACTTTGCGTTTTAGGTATTCCTTTCGTCTTGGTTCCCTAAGGAACCGGTTCTTCCCTTCGTTCTTGGAAGATATCCAACGCTTGATAGATGAGCCCGCCGTGTTTGCGGGGCTCATTATCGAACACTCTGAGCTTTGTAATGTCCTTGGTGAGGAGACTTTTATCGATGTAGTATTTATAAAACTTGTATGACAAGTTTCAAATATATGTCGGAACCGAGTCGACGCCAGCAAGCTCCCTAAGAGTTTCCAATCGAACGTATCTTCGACTGTTGGTTATAATACGGAGTACTTTATTTTGCATCCTATCTAACCTCATGAGAGGGATAAGTTTTAGGCTGCGAAACACCGGACAAGCGTATGTGATTGCCTGATAATTTATTTGTATAACAAAAGTTTATTATCTCAGACTTCATTTAGAGCTTCTGGCTATCAGAGGGTAGGTGCGCTTAAGTGCACCACCTGCCCTCTGTATAGCCAGTGTTATGTGTCTGCCGAAATTCATACGCTTGTCCAGCTGTACTCCCAGGTATCTCGCAGTGTTCACGTTCTCCACAGCTTGACCATTAATCACCAACTTCCTGTATAGTTTCGAGTAAGTATACTTCTTGGTGAAGTTGATGGTCTCTGACTTCGCCGGGTTCACCACGATCTTGTTCTCAGCCAAATAGGGTATGACCTTCCTATCCAAGTGAACTTGGATCCTATATTGGGCAGCGACGCTCGAGAAGGAATGGGCGAAAATAGCGTTATCATCTGCATATACCGCCGTGCCCATATCCGGTCTCTCGCACTGAGGAAAGTCATACGTATTTAGCGAGTACAAGTGTGGCGACAAACTTGAACCCTGCGGGACACCTGCTTCAATCGGAAACTCTGCGGAGCGAGTGTTGTTTACTCTTACCATGAAAGTCCTCCCAACAAGGTAGGAGTTAACCAATCTTACTATATATGAAGGCATGCCTGCCAACAGCATTTTGGAGATAAGACCTTCAACCCATACCGAGTCAAAAGCTTTTTTCATGTCCAGCAGGACATGAGTCCACGATGAGCTGCCTCTTTCACCCCGTGCACAATTCTGACAACCTGAGAGGTTGTACTATGATTCTTTCTGAATCCGAATTGTACATCGGGGATCATTTTGAGTTTCTCCTCGAGACTCAACAGTCGTCTCAAGAGGATCTTCTCAACCACTTTGGAGATCACGCTCAAGAGCGAGATCGGGCGGTAGCTACCGAGCTTATGGCCATCCTTACCAGGTTTTAGAATGGGTATCACCAGTGCCTTCTTCAGACAATCTGGGTAACACCCCCATTTTATGATGGCATTAATCCGGTGAATGAACTGAACGAGGGTTTTCCGCGGCAAGTTCCTAAGCAGAATGACATCCAAGCCATCCGGCCCAGGCGCCTTATTCGTCGGAAGTCTTTTTATGACTGCCGTCAGCTCCTCATAGTTCGTCATGATTTTGGCGAATCTATGAGGGCCAATAGGAAGGGGCAGGGACTCTCTAAAGTCTTCCGTTATCTTAGTTTTCTGTCTCTGTCCCTCACTAACATCAGGCGCCCTCTTGTGGACGCCCGCGAAGTATTCACCGAACAATTCCGCCTTCTGAGGGTCCGTCGCTAGAGTATCGTTACCATTCTCCGTGGTCTTCGGATTACGGAGCCGCACATCAACACGCCAGGGGTGCTATTCTCGAGCTTGTACGTATGCGAATTCGATTCACTGTTTCATACCAATACACATAAAATATATATGTTTTTCTCTTTTTTTGTATACTATTTGGAACCGAACGGTTCAAGAATAGATCCCCAGGCTATGAGACCACTTAGTAAATGTAGGTTGAAATGTTGTTTATACAGCGCTAGAGTCAGTAGAGTGCCAAGGATTATGAGAACAATAATAATTATAAATGAGTTTTGAATGTGTGATGATAATAATGTTGTTTGAAAATAGATCGTTCAGTTAGGGAAAAAAGATGGTGGCATCTGTCAGAGTCACATGTCATTACGGTGGCGTTTGATTGGTCAACGTAGATCATAGTTCGTTGTACAGTGCAAAATATGCCGAGTATTTTTAAAAACCTCATCGTTGTCATTTGTTAAATATTAGGTGGAAAATGAATCGTCGAAAAACGTATCATTGGAGATATGGGGATTCGAAACAACGACATACCCATACAGAGATTGAATTACATCTGACATATATGTGATGTTCTTCGACGAGGGTGTTTATACTCGTTTGTCAACTGTCAGAGTCGTTTCAGTTGTCGTTATCATCTGTCATTTGAATACACACTCTCACAACGAGTATGATAGATTCATAATGTTTATATGATTCAGATCTGGTAGCGTAGAAGTCCATTTTCAGATTCAATACTCATCAAAAAACTTGTTTGATATCGGTCAAATTTGGTAATTTAGGAGGCCATTGTAGGAGAACATTTAATAACATGGGGGGATTCAAAACAACTACTTACCTATACAGAGTGATTGGATTATATCCGACATTTGATCTAATGTTCGTTAAAGAAAAAAATATGATGGCGTTTATAGCATACATCGCAGTTGATGAAAGACAGAAACTGTCGGAAGATAGAAGAAAAGAAGACAGTAGATAGAAGATAAAAGAAAAGAAGATAGAAGATAGAAGAAAAGAAGACAGACAGACAGATTGACTGACCGATTGACTGACAGATTGACAGATATTCAGTTTGATCGAACCAGAATAAACTAACCTTACGTAGGTATTGGGACTCGAAGACAACTATTCACCCATACAGAGAGATTTAATTACATCAAATCAAGATTTATGTATTGTCTGATCAAACCAGAACGAACTAACCAAAGACAGGAGATAGGAGACAGAAGATAGGAGATGAGAGATAGAAGGCAAAAGATAGGAGACAAGATTCAGGAGACAGATAGATTGACCAACAGGCAGACTGACAGATATTCAGTTTGATCGAACCAGAACGAACTAACCATACGTAAGCAGAGCATACCAATAAATTTCGGGTGATATTACCATAACGAATTAACCTCACGTACATATAACTTCCAATAAATTTCATTTGTTCTAACCATAATGAACTAACCATCCGCAGGCATAGCATACCAATAAATTTCATCTGATATAACCAGAACGAACTAAACTTACATATAGAGCATCAAAAAACCCCAATAAATTTCGTCTGATCTAATTAGAACAAACGATCCTTACGTATAGCGTCTTAAGAATCTCAACGTTGTTAGGAAAAAAAGATGGCTGCTGTCATTTGACAAATATCAGGTGGAAAGATTAAGGAAAGAACGTTTCATTGGGGGATTTGAAAAAACAACTACTTAGCCATACAAGAAGGTCGAATCACATCTGATATTTAAGATGACATCTAAGAACGTATCGTGATGGGGTCCGTCATTTTCAACGTGCGATACCCAATATGTGCCAGTTTGACTCCGTTTCTTTTCCGCTGATAGGAGACAGACAGATTGACAGACAAGCAGAGTGACAGATATTTAGTTTGATCGAATTAGAACACAAAAACCCAATTAATTTTGTGTGATCTAACCAGAACGAACTAAGCTTCAACTGTCAGAGTTGCAACAGTCACCTGTCAACTGTCAGAGTTGCAACAGTCACCTGTCAACTGTCAGAGTCGCTTCAGTCACCTGTCATTTGTCTAACTGACCTTATGTTAATTTCGTTTGATCTAACCAAAACAATCTAACCTCATGTTGGTGGATAAATTTGGTCTGATCTAACCAGAACGAAGTAACCTCACGTCGGCATATGCAGAGCCTCCCAAAAACGTAATAATGTGACTATTGTCTTAAGTAACATAGACCTAATATTTTAGTGTGTGATGCATTCGTTATGAGTGATGTAGCAGTCACATGCTAACGTGTGATATCATGCATTTAGTCGACTACTATAGGAGTCGTAGTCTTCTCATTTGAAATTACCATACATTCAGTCAGCTGTCAGTAGATACGTGGACCTAACATTTCAACGTGCGATACCATGCATTCGGTCAACTATCCTAAGAGAGGTTGCAATCTCAAATTCGGTTAATGACGAGGGTCCTTAGCGTTCAACGTGCGATTCCATACATTCAGTCTAATTTCGGAAGTGATAGAGTTTTCAGAGTTCTCAGAGTTCAAAGTCTAATACTATACACTCAGGCAATTGTCAGAATTGACGTAGGGCAGACTCAAATGTCGAAAATGTCATTGAACGACTTACATAATATATTTGTATTTAAGCTTATTACAGAGAGGTTGATTTATATACCGTTGACAGGTATGCCTTTCCAAGTAGTATTACAAAAAGTACGCATTCTAGACGAACGTTGATTTCAGCTGCAATGAGAAAAAAATATTCATTTGCTCAAGTCTGCAGAGAGAAAATTGAATTAACGACTGAAGAAAAACCGTTCTTTGAGATATTGTCTTCTCATTTGTATACACAAAGCGAGGAGAATGTGAGAGCCTCATAAAATGAAATGGCACACCTCGCACACTACAATAAAATGTTGTACAGTTCATCATAATAAAAGAATTGTTTTGTGAACAAACACTTCGGAAAATATTAATATTTTCATTCAAAAATACACAAAGGTACTCACATAAAATCAAAATATACGTGGCATAAAACACTTCACATATTTCCATAGTACACATTGTAGAAAAACTATTAAATTTGACGTTTCACTCAAACACGTTAAATCAAAGCATGAAGTATCCAGGTTGAAAATTTAGTGTTTTCATGAAATTGTTTGAGTGAAAAACAGAACAATTCCAAGAAGACATATAAATCAACTACCTTGAATTATATTAAGAACAATTCAATAATAAAATGAGTGCCCATCAAAGTCGTGTAGTTTGCAAAGTTCACAAGTACTCAATAAATAATATTAATTCATTTAGAAATGATTTCGCGTTGGTTTTGTTATCAATCGGAGGATGTGATGTTGTATCCAAGGCAATTTCTCAGCGATAAAGTGTAAAGAATATTTTATTCGCAGAAAACAAGCAATATTGTATGTTTTACGCTCAAAATAGATGGACTTATTTATTTACCAGTAATATGTCTTTTGAAATATTCTCAAAATATAATTGTAGTTATTTTTTGTAGGTAAAAATGTCTAACGAAATAATTTCACAGAAATTTGACGAAAAACAAGTTTTAATCAACTACGACAGCAATTTTATGCACATTTTTTTTATACATTGTTAAATAGAACAAATCATTTGCGTCCCCGAAAACAAATTATAACATAGGATAACTTATATATTTTGCGTGGAATCGGGTCATTTGCAACGAAATTTTTGACGATTTGTCGTACACAATTTATCAATATATTGAACCCCCACAAAATGAATCATGACATAATAATAACGTATACAAGGAGGTTTGAAATACCACCTTAAAGAAAAATCATTTATTGCATGTTTCTGAAATGAAACGTCACAAAAAAAATAAATATAGGGTGTTTAAAAATATGTCATCAAACATAAAAAATTTCAGACACGTATTTTCAGTAATTTTTTACGTTACTACGCTGACAAAAATGAGGGATTTTCCGCATTAAATCCAAATAATATTCGAAATGGTATACTGATGTTGGAAAATGGTATTCGAAACGTTTTTCAGCTGTAATAATAATTAGAATGAAATGTTGAATGTCAGTAACACGAATCTTAGCAGAAAAAACATACAGGGTAGTCCAGGAAGATTTAAAAATCAATTGTTGAAGGAACGAACAGTTGTGAGGTGTATATAAAAATAATCAATGAATTAAAATCGTGGAAGATATTTGCCAAACGTTATTCAACAAATTGAGTATATGGCAACTAATGGGAGACATCAATCATTCAACTAGAGACTGTAGAAGTAAGGTGTATACAGGGTGCTCCATAATAGAGAGTGTTACATTAATTGCGATAGCAATTGAAATATGCCAAAAGGGCCACATTTCACATCCTTCACCAAATAAATTGGAGGAAAAGTAATCATATAGTTATGTACCAATAAAATAACGTAGTTTGATTTTGAAGCAGTGGACATTATCGATTCGTTTGAATATCAGGACACACGGAATTTTTGTCGGAGAGTATCAAATACATGATATAGTAAAATCAACGAATGTCGAAGTACCCTTCTCTCCAAATGTTTCCACCAGGTGGGGAATATCAGGAAAACGTCTGACAGCAAAAGTTACTTCCCTGGCTAATACCACGACAGACTTTGAATTACATCTGACAGATTTTTATGCATCTTTCTTCCGAAATGACCCATTTGCAGATGATTATTGTAATTATACAGCAGAATATCATTCAGTTGGCTGGGGAAGATCACCCGTTTCGAGGTTCTTGCCCCATCATCAGTACAGGGTAGGTCGTACAACGTTAGAATCATCCTGATACAGCCAAATGAATTATAATCTATTGTATGTATAACTGTTATTTCCCTACAAATGAAGCAGTGACTTACAGTAAAAGTCGGCCGCAGCACCACCCGCGGAGAAACCAAAAAAAGATCCTCAGTAGCAAAGACTCCAGGAAGTGAACGTAGTTCAAGAATTTTTGTCGAAGATTGTCAAATAAATGAAATTGGAAACAGTTAAATAATTCCAGATTTAAAAATTGCACTAGACATAACTCTGTCATTTTTAGAGATACAACTGCATATCGGTACTCCAAAAAAAGAAAACGATTTCTAACATATATTTCAAATTCACAATTTCTGTCAGAGTGAAATTTCGTGGCCACTGTAAAGACTACTATGTGGGGATGGCAGATACAATTAAAAATTCCAACGGAGTTTATTCACAGAAAAACAGTTTTCTCAGTCTTTATTCTTGAATATTTTTTTGTATTCCTTTCATTCAGATGGGGTCAATTATGTGCTTTACTTCGCTCTTGAATTTAAACAAGTTTGTGCAGAGTTTTAGTTGGAGACAATATTGGAATGACTTCATTTTTCTGACTTTAATGTATGTTAATTCAAATAGAGAAATGAATGAAAGTGGTATTTTTGGGAGCGATCAAATCTAATTGATTCCAAACAAGTCTTGTGTAGTGTCTCAGAGAAGTGAGCGAGTTGTGAGGAGGATTACGTCGACGAGACATATGAAAGGTTGAGAAGATATGAGATGAATATATTTTCGATTGGATTGTATGATATTTCAAATACTGCAAGAGCGATGCATGGGATATGACAGGTCTGATATTGCAGATATTGAAAATAAAAACATGATAAATTAGGGGTACTTTTGCAGAGAAAATAGTGATTTTTTATGTTTTATCACAAAATAATAATCGTTTGGGTTTATATGAACACTTCAAATGTAGTGTATTGCAATGAAATCCTTGAAAATGTAAGTTTGAACAGTGTAAGTGTATTTGTAGCAGATTGAAGGTGTAATGAAATTAATAGACACAGTTGATTTCGTGGACTTAAACAAAAAGACGATTTCAAATGTGACTGACAGTATTCAATTCTAGAGATTCACACTAGATGATGAAATGGTTCTATCGCTTCATTATACACTTTTGAATTTGTATGGCAGTTGCAATGTAATAACACATCCGACCGTAGTGCATAGTATTGATAAAAATCATGGGATTAACTAAAAAAACTTTCATCGTTTCATCAGTGAATTGGTGTCCGTTTTTGACGTATGTGTTTGATGAATTTGTTTCAAATACAATCTGCCCAAAATGTAAATACACATATTTGCTAAGAATATCATGCTTGAAAGACACATGGAAATAAATAAATGTAGGTGTAATTGGCAAAGTTTTGAATGGTTCAGACAAATCGCCAACACCGACTAAATTGGTGAAAATTAATTTAAAAGATATTGGAACTCTGATGAGGACTGAAAACGTCTAAAGTAGAGAATTTATATTAAATTCAACTAATATTCGAAATGGTATACTAATAATGGGAAAATATGCGATACATTGTAGTCTGATGAAGTCCAAATAGAACCAAAAATTGAGGGATTTTTTCATTCAATCCAACGTTGGGGTTTTTAACTGTGATAATGACTCAAAGGAAATGCGAAACGGTGATAATAATGAGAAAAGTAAGTGAAACTTTAGGTTTTAACTCTGATGAAAACTGAAATAAAATTCAAGACAAAGTGTACTGATTATGGAAACGATTTACCGAAAATTGGGTGTTTCAACTCTGACGAGGACTCAACACGATGAAACTAGGGATTTTTCACATCAAATTCAAGTAACATTTGAAATAGTATACCGATGATGGAGAAAAATCAGCCGAAAGAGCTAGTTATAACTCTGATGAGGACTCAAAGACAACTTGAAACAGGGATTTTACATTAGATTTGAATTACATTCGAGACAGTGTATTGATGACGGACACAAGTGACAGAAATTTGGGGTTTTCACTCTGATGAGGACCTAACACGTCGAAAGTCGAGATTTTACATGAAATTCAGATACAAATCTGAAAAAGTGTTCTGATGATGAATATAAGTAACCAACACGTCGGGTCACAATCACAATGAAGGCCCATATAAAATTCGAAATCGATACCCAACGTTTTATCGGTAGACTAAAAATCAAATTATTCCAAACCACAAATCACCGAATGTTCGGTCATTCAAAATGAGTCTCACTGTGTAAAAAGTGAATTTTTCGAATATTTTAAAAATAAAACCAGTCAAATGTCCTCCATTGACTTGAGACGGAAAAATTCCCATCTAGTAGACTGAACGATTCGATGGGTATCGCACGATAAAAATGACGGACCCTTTCACGAAAACATTTTGAATCCTCATACCCCCAATGAAGCGTGTTTTCTTTGACAAATGACAGAGGCAACCATGTTTTTTCTCTTAAATCATATGTTGGTCCACCCGGTATATGGTATTTGATAAGCAGGCGCCATCTTTTTTTTTCTTTTAAATAATGTCGGTTGTTTTTTCTTTCAATTGATGAGTGTTTTGAGACACCCTGTATACATATTATGAGCTGTATACTACTGCACACGTTCATATAATTGTATTCGAAAATGAAAGTTATTTTCTAAGCTTATAAACGAAAATTGATGAACCATCAAATGAGGTGGCAGACATATACTTGACTGAATAAATCATCAAAGTATTTGCCACTATATAAGTAATCAAGGTATTTGCCACTATTTCGACTAACATGAAACGATGTGGTTAACTCACAAACTCGCTTACTCCTCTGAAACAATGTACAAGACGTGTTTGATTGAAATCGATCTGATGATTTTGATTGCAACCTTTTCAAGTAATTTGTCTCGTCGGTGCTGTCTTACCAACATACTTGCTCATTTCTCAACAAAATCGTATTAGTTATTTAAATTATTATGGAGTTCAGTGCTAATGTTTCGAATTATCTCGATATTGTGTTAGACTCTCGAAGTAATTTGTCTCGTCGCTGACGTTTGCTCACTTCTCTGGAGCACACAACACAGGGCTCGTTTAATTGAAATCGATCTGATGGATTGGATGTTTACACCTGTATCATGTGCAGAGTCTACTAGATGGGAATTATTCCGTCTCAAGTCAATGGAGGACATTTGACTGGTTTGATTTTTAAAATATTCGAAAAATTTACTTTTCACACAGTGAGACTCATTTTCAATGACCGAACATTCGGTGATTTGTGATTTGGAATAATTTGATTTTTAGTCTACCGATAAAACGTTGGTGATCGATTTCGAATTTTATATGGGCCTTCATTGTGATTGTGACCCGACGTTTTGGTTACTTGTATTCATCATCAGAACACTGTTTCAAATTTGTATCTGAATTTCATGTAAAATCTCAACTTTCGACGTGTTAGGTCCTCATCAGAGTGAAAACCCCAAATTTCTGTCATTTGTTTTCGTCATCAATACACTGTCTCGAATGTAATTCAAATCTAATATAAAACCCCTGTTTCAAGTTGTCATTGATTCCTCATCAGAGTTATTACTAGCTATTTCGGTTGATTTTTTCCATCATCGGTATACTATTTCAAATGTTACTTGAATTTGATGTGAAAAATCCCTAGTTTCATCGTGTTGAGTCCTCGTCAGAGTTGAAAAACACCCAACTTTCGGTATATCGTTTCCATAATCAGTACACTTTGTCTCGAATTTTATTTCAGTTTTCATCAGAATTAAAACCCAAAGTTTCACTTACTTTTCTCATCATTATCACCGTTTCGCATTTCCTTTGAGTCATTATCACAGTTAAAAACCCCAACGTTGGATTGAATGGAAAAATCCCTTAATTTTTGGTTCTATTTGGACTTCATCAGACAACAACGTTTCGAATATTTTCCCATCATTAGTATACCATTTCGAATGTTAGTTGAATTTAATTTAAATTCTCTACTTTAGACGTTTTCAGTCCTCATCAGAGTTGAAACCTCCAAATTTCGATTACTTGTTTCTATCATCAATACACCGGCTCCAATATCTTTTAAATTTAATTTTCACAAATTTGGTCGGTGTGGACGATTTGTCTGAACCATTCAAAACGTTGCCAATTACACCTACATTTATTCATTTCCATGTGTCTTTCAAACATGATATTCTTAGCAAATATGTGTATTTATGTTTTGGGCAGGTTGTATTTGAAAAAAAATTCATCAAACACATACGTCGAAAACGGACACCAATTCACTGATGAAACGATGAAAGTGTGTTCAGTTAATCTAATGATTTATATCAATACTATGCACTACGGTCGGATGTGTTATTACATTGCAACTGTCATACAAACTCAAACCATTTCACCATCTAGTGTAAATCTCTAGAATTGAATACGAAATCAACTGTGTCTCATTTCACCTCCAATCTGCTACAAATACACTGTTCAAACTTACAATTTCAAGGATTTTATTGCAATACTCTACATTTGAAGTTGTCATATAAACCCAAACGATTATTATGTTGTGATAAAACATAACAAAACAACAACCTTTCATATGTCTCGTCGACGAAATCCTCCTCACAACTCGTTCACTTCTCTGAGACACTACACAAGACTTGTTTGGAATCAATTAGATTTGACCACTCCCAAAAATACCACATTCATTCATTTTTCTATTTGAATTAACATACATTTCAGTCATTCCAATATTGTCTCCAACTAAAACACTGCACAAACTTGTTTGAATTCAAAAGCGAAGTAAAGCAAATAACTGACCCTGTCTGAATGAAAGGAATATAAAAAAATATTCAAGAATCAATACTGAGAAAACTGTTATTCTCAGTATTCCATCCCCACATAGTAGTCTTTACAGTGGCCACGAAATTTCACTCTGACAGAAATTGTGAATTTGAAATATATGTTAGAAATCGTTTTCTTTTTTTGGAGTACCGACATGCAGTTGTATCTCTAAAAGTGACAGATATGTCTAGTGCCATTTTTAAATCTGGAATTATTTAACTGTTTCCTATTTCATTTATTTGACACTCTCCGACAAAAATTCTTGAACTACGTTCACTTCCTGGAGTCTTTGCTACTGAGGATCCCTTTTTGGTTTCTCCGCGGGTGGTGCTGCGGCCGACTTTAACTGTAAGTCACTGCTTCATTTGTAGGGAATTAACGGTTATACATACAATGGATTATAATTCATTTGGCTGTATCAGGATGATTCTAACATTGTCCGACCTACCCTGTACTGATGATGAGGCAAGAACCTCGAAACGGGTCTGCAAGTGGTCTTCCCCAGCCAACTGAATGATATTCTGCTGTATAATTAGAATAATCATCTGCAAATGTGTCATTTCGGAAGAACGTTGCATAAATATCTGTCAGATGTAATTCAAAGTTCGTCGTGGTATTAGCCAGGGAAGTAATTGTTTGCTGTCAGACGTTTGGCTGATATTTCCCAACTAGTGGAAACATTTGGAGAGAAGGGTACTTCGACATTTGTTGATTGTACTATATCATGTATTTGGTACTCTTCGACAAAAATTCTTGAACCGTGTGTCCTGATATTCAAACGAATCGATAATGTCCACTCCTTCAAAATCAAAGCACCTTATTTCATTGGTACATAAATATATGATTTTTTTCCTCCAATTTATTTGGTGAATAATGTGAAATGTGGCCCTTTTGGCATATTTTTATTACTATCGCAAATAATGTAACACTCTTTATATATTTTTATTACTATTACACTTTATGGGGCACCCTGTATACACCTTACTTCTACAGTCTTTAGCTGAATGATTGATGTCTCCCATTAGTTGTCATATACTCAATTTGCAGAATAACGTTTGGCGAATATCTTCCACAATTTTAATTCATTAATTATTTTTATATACACCTCGCAACTGTTCGTTTCTTAAACAATTGATTTTTAATTCTTCCTGGAATACCCTGTATGTTTTTTCTGCTAAGATTCGTATTAGTGACATTCTAATTATTATTACAGCTGAAAACGTTTCGAATACCATTTTCCAACATCATTATACCATTTCGAATATTATTTGGATTTAATGCGGAAAATCCCTCATTTTGTCAGCGTAGTAACGTAAAAAATTACTGAAAATACGTGACTGAATTTTTTATGTTTAATGACATATTTTTAAACACCCTATATTTTTTTTGTGACGTTTCATTTCAGAAACATGCAATAAATGATTTTTCTTTAATGTGGTATTTTAAACCTCCTTGTATACGTTATTATTATGTCTTGATTCATTTTGTGGGGGTTCAATATATTGATAAATTATATACGACAAATCGTCAAAAATTTCGTTGCAAATGACCCGAAAATATATAAGTTATCCTATGTTATAATTTGTTTTCGGGGACGCAAATGATTTGTTCTATTTAACAATGTATCAAAAAAATGTGAATAAAATTCCTGTCGTAGATGATTAAAACTTGTTTTTTTTCAAATTTCTGTGAAATTATTTCGTCAGACATTATTACCTTCAAAAAATCACTACAACTATATTTTGAGAATATTTCAAGAGACATATTATTGGTAAATAAATAAGTCCTTCTATTTTGAGCGTAAAATATACAATATTGCTTCTTTTCTGCGAATAAAATATTATTTCCACTTTATCGCTGACAAATAATAGCCTTAGATACAATATCACATCCTCCGATCGATAACAAAACCAACGCGAAATCATTTCTAAATGAATTAATATTATTTATTGAGTACTTGTGAACTTTGCAAACTACACGACTTAGATGGGCACTCATTTCATTATTGAATTGTTCTTAATATAATTCAAGGTAGTTGATTTATATGTCTTCTTATCAAATTTATATCTAATCTCCACGTACAGGCTATGCCTTTGTGGATTTTGTTATTTATTTGCCTTAATGGTTACAATTATTGCTGTCTTTATTATATTATTATATTTTGTAAATTATATTGTACTTTTGGTAAATAAATATTATTATTATTATATATAATTGTTCTTTTTTTCACTCAAACAATTTCTTGAAATCACTAAATTTTCAACCTGGATACCTCATGCTTTGATTCAACGTGTTTGAGTGAAACGTCAAATTTAATAGTTTTTCTACAATGTGTACTATGGAAATATGTGAAGTGTTTTGTGCCACGTATATTTTGATTTTATGTGAGTACCTTTGTGTATTTTCAAATAAAAAAATTAATATTTTCCGAAGTGTTTGTTCACAAAACTATTTTTTATATACACCTTTTTTTAATATGATGAACTGTACAACATTTTATTGTGGTGTGCGAGTGTGCCACACAACTCATTTTATGGGGCTCCCACATTCTCCTCGCTTTGTGTATACAAATGAGAAGACAATATCTCAAAGAACGGTTTTTTCTTCAATCGTTAATTCAATTTTCTCTCTGCAGACTTGTGCAAATGAATATTTTTCTCTCATTACAGCTGAATTCAACGTTCGTCTATAATGCGTTCTTTTTGTAATACTACTTGGAAAGGCATACCTGTCAACGAGATATAAATCAACCTCTCTGTAATAAGCTTAAATACAAATATATTATGTGAGTCGTTCAATGACATTTTCGACATTCGAGTCTGTCCTACGTCAATTCTGACAATTGCCTGAGTGTATAGTATTAGACTTTGAATTCTGAGAACTCTGAAAACTCTATCACTTCCGAAATTAGACTGAATGTATGGAATCGCACGTTGAACGCTAAGGCCCCTCGTCATTAACCGAATCTGAGATTGCAACCTCTCTTAGGATAGTTGACCGAATGCATGGTTTCGCACGTTGAAATGTTAGGTCCACGTATCTACCGACAGCTGACTGAATGTATGGTAATTTCAAATGAGAAGACTCCTATAGTAGTTGACTAAATGCATGATATCACACGTTAGCATGTGACTGCTACATCACTCATGACTGAATGCATCACACGCTAAAATATTAGGTCTACGTTACTTAAGACAATAGTCACATTATTACGTTTTTGGGAGGCTCTGCATAGGCCGACGTGAGGTTACTTCGTTCTGGTTAGATCAGACCAAATTTATCTACCAACATGAGGATAGATTGTTTTGGTCAGATCAAACGAAATTTACATAAGGTTAGTTAGACAAATGACAGGTGACTGAAGCGACTCTGGCAGTTGAGAGGTGACTGTTGCGACTCTGACAGTTGATGGTTAGTTCGTTCTGGTTAGATCACACAAAATTTAGTGGGTTTTTGTGGTACTATATAAGGCTAGTTGAACAGCTAAAAATGCGGCGACAAATAGCGTTTTTTCGCATTCTAAAAAACAAGCTAAAATTAAACCGTAAAAACTATATATTTACATGTATTTCTTATGGACAATATGCATTTCAAAATTGGTCAAAATACTCGTTTTTGCGTTCGAAAAAACAGCCAAAATATGAAACGGTGAAACATGCGAAAATGTGACCTCAATAAGCATTTTTCGCGTTCGAAAAAACAGCTCAAAATTGAAACGTCAAAACATGCAAAAAAATGAGACTAAAATGGACGTTTATAAGGTTAGTTCATTGGTTCGTTCTAGTTCGATCAAACTGATTATCTGTCAGTCTGCCTGTTTGTCAATCTATCTGTCTCCTTAATCTTGTCTCCTATCTTCTGCCTTCTATCTCCCATCTCCTATCTTCTGTTTCCTATCTCTTGTCTTCGGTTAGTTCGTTCTGGTTCGATCAGACAATGTATACATGCTAGATTTGATGTAATTCAATCTCTCTGTATGGGTGAGCAGTTGTCTTCGAGCCCCAATACCTACGTAAGGTTAGTTCATTCTGGTTCGATCAAACTGAATATCTGTCAATCTGTCAGTCAATCTGTCTGTCTGTCTCCTGAATCCTGTCTCCTATCTTCCTATCTCCTGTCTACTGTCTTCTCTCTCTTCTGTCTTCTGTCTTCTGTCTTCTTTTCTTCTATCTTCTTTTCTTCTATCTTCTATCTACTGTCTTCTTTTCTTCTATCTTCCGACAGTTTCTGCTTTTCATCAACTGCGATGTATGCTATAAACGCCGTCATATTTTTTTCTTTAACGAACATTAGATCAAATGTCGGATATAATTCAATCTCTCTGTATGGGTAAGTAGTTGTTTTGAATCCCCCCATGTTATCAAATGTTCACCTACAATGGCCTCCTTAATTACTAGATTTGACCGCTATCGAACAAGTTTTTTAACGAGTATTGAATCTGAAAAAGGACTTCTACGCTACCAGATCTGAATCATATAAACATATAAATCTATCATACTCGTTGTGTGAGTGGGTATTCAAATGACAGATGATAATGACAGATGATAACGACAGCTGAAACGACTCTGACAGTTGACAAACGACTATAAACACCCTCGTCGAAGAACATCACATATATGTCAGATGTAATTCAATCTCTGTTTGGGTATGTCGTTGTTTCGAATCTCCATATCTCCAATGATACGTTTTTCTTCGATCCATTTTCCACCTAATATTTGACAAATGACAACGATGAGGTTTTTAAAAATACTCTGCATATTTTGCCCTGTACAACAAACTATGATCTATATTGACCAATCAAACGCCACCGTAATGACAGGTGACTCTGACAGATGCCACTATCTTTCTTTCCTTACTGAACGATCTATTTTCAAACATCATTTTTATCATCACACATTCAAAACTCATCTATAATTATTATTGTTCTCATAATCGTTTGCACTCTACTGACTCTCGCACTGTATAAACAACATTTCATTCTACGTTTACTAAGAGGTGTCATAGCCTGGCGTGTTGATGTGCGGCTCGGTAATCCAAAGATGGACGGTTGGCTCTGATATCAACATGAGGTTAGATTGTTTTGGTTAGATCAAACGAAATTTACATAAGGTTAGTTAGACAAATGACTGAAGCGACTCTGACACTTGACAGGTGACTGTTGCGACTCTGACAATTGAAGGTTAGTTCGTTCTGATTAGATCACACAAAATTTATTGGGTTTTTGTGGTAATATGTAAGGGTAGTTCGTTCTGGTTAGATCATACAAAATGTATTCGAATGATCAGACGGAATTCATTAACAAACATAAGGTTAGTTCGTTTTGTTTAGATCAAACTGAATATCTGTCAGTCTGCCTACCTGTCAATATGTCAGTATTCAATCGTCAATCGGTCTGATATGTTGGGGTTACTTCCCTGCGGTGGCAGTCCCCCCACAAAAATGTGATGAAAATAGTGTAACAAAGTGGTTGATGGAGCGCCGGTATCTCAGGGTAGGTGGGCCGAGTTAGGGAAACAAAATGGTTACAACAGTTGTGTAGGGGTTTATTTCAATAGGTTTCGATCTACAAAACAGAATAACTCTCGTAAACCAAAACTTGGGGGAAGTATCAAATACCGATATATTCGTGGGTATCAAACTCACCTCCAAAACAGGAATATATGCCACTAATATAATATATTTCAATAAATTAATAGCACCGCACCACAGGTCATGTATACGATCGAAAACATTGAGGTTCAACAGCTCAGTTTTTCGGGCGTTTCAAAAGAGAGAAAAAAAACCGTCAGACCGTTTCAATGGCTCGACTAAATACGGGCATGGCGAGGCATCTGCCGGTGAGAAGATAGAAGTATATACAGAGGTGTACAGATTCCGTTACAACCGCCCCCCACCTAATTTGAACAGGACGGTCGAGAGAAAATTAGGTGTTTCAAGTTTTAAAATGTCTCAAATGACTAACGTGAAAAAATCCGCGCTCTATATCACTATCCGTATAGGCAAGAACGTACGTAGCGTTGCCTATCTTTTTCTTTATCCGATACGGCCCCTCAAAAATAAGTGCGAATAAGTTCTTAGTTTGGGAATTCAGCGCGGACGAAACAGGATTTGCTCGTAATAGCACAAGTTCGCCAGTTTTATATTCCTTATAGGGTCGCCCTGGGTTGAGCACGTTACGCCTCTCCGCGCGGGTCAACATAGTCTCCTTGGCGAGGATTAACTTTTGTCCCTGGGGCGAACCAACAGGACCATCAGGGTAGGCTACATGATCTTTCATTAAGGACGGAGGTGGGACGCCTAACTGTAGTTCGATAGGGGTAAACCCTGTACTTTCGTGCACGACGGCATTCAAGAATTGCGCAAACTTCATCACTTCGAACGCCCACCGTTGATGCTTGTCGTGGCAATATGTTCGGAAGAGACGGGCTAAATTCCGCATACTCCTCTCAACAGGGTTGCTTTGAGGGTGTCGTATAGAACTAAAAATGGGTTTCACCCCTATTGCAGTCAAAGTCTCACTCCATAACTTCGACGTAAACTGGGTTCCATGATCAGAAAGGACATTCTTTACTAAACCATGTTTTGGGAAATAATCTAGAATTAATCGGTTCAAAATAATTCGGCTCGTAGCTTTTTTTAAAGCATAAAGGGTTACGAACTTCGAGAATATGTCTATAACGACGCATAGATAAGTAACGCCCCCCCGCGACCTAGGTAAAGGACCATACAGATCAATTGAAACAATTTCGTTAATCCCTTCGGGTAATATTGACTGCAATGGCGGCTTCGGAGACACCGAAGGTTTTGATAATTGACAGATGGTACAACCCTTGACGAGGCCTTTCACGCTTTTGAACATGCCCTTCCACCATAGATCTCGCTTGATGGCCGACCATGTTTTATAAACCCCAAAATGTCCCAAAGTTTCATGGTAGGACTTGACACATAATTCAATCAAAACTTCTGGGATACATAAAACAAACGGTTCGTCGTGCGGACAGTAATACTCGATGTAGGACATAATTATTCTGAACATTTTCATCGTTTAGAGACCGAATTATTCGGCCTAAGTTTTTGTCCTCCCCCTGTAGACGAGGCAAGTCCTTCAGACGCGATTTCAGCGGGGCGCATAAGCCAATATTTAGAAGTCTGAAACAGCGGTCACTCGGTGTAGGTAGCCGCGGAGAGGGAAACCGCGACAGAACGTCCGCGATTACGTTTTCCGATCCCCTTACGTAATTGACTGTAAAGTCGAATTCTTGTAAGGCGAGTGCCCAGCGAGATATTCTCGGGGTCAGCAGGCGGCATGTTCGGATATACATTAGGGCCTTATGATCCGAAAAAACTTGGAAGTGACGCCCCAATAAATAAGTCCGCCATTTTGTAAGTGCGAAAACTAGCGCTAGTACCTCTTTCTCGCAGCTACTATAGTTCCGTTCTCGGTCGAGTAGGAGGCGGCTGGCATAAGCCCCCACGCGACGCTGTCCCCCTATCCTTTGATAGAGTTGCGCTCCTAAACCGTACTCACTTCCGTCTATTTGCACACAATATTCTAGATTGGGGTCAGGATGATATAACAAGACTTCCGTGGACAATTCGGTTTTGAGGTTCTCGAAAGCCTGCTGTTGTTCGTTTCCCCAAACCCATTTAGATTTTTTCCTGAGAAGGCGGCTCAAAGGTTCAGCTAACGAGGCAAAATTCTCGCAAAATATTCGGTCGTAGTTGCAAAGCCCTAAAAATGATTGGATTTGTTTTGTGTTCTTTGGGACGGAAAATTCCACAATTGCTTCTACGCGAGATTTGTCAGCTTTGACCCCATCTTCACAAATGAAGTACCCTAAGAAAGGTAAGACTTGTGGCAAAAACCTACATTTACTGAAGTTAACTGTCAAGCCGGCCCTCGATAATAGCTCCAAGACCCTACTTAAGTGCTTTATATGATCATCGAAAGTTTTAGAGTATATTAAAATATCGTCTAGGTAGGCAACTATGTATTTATCACATTCTGATCCGAGTATTAATGACACCGCCCTCGTAAACGAAGATACTGCCGTCGAAATTCCAAATGGTAAAACCGTGAAACGATAACTTTTATTGCCAATTATAAAGCCCGTATAATTCCTGTCCTCTTCACGTAAGGGTAGCTGCCAATAGCTGGAAGACAAATCTATGCAACTTTTGAATTTTGCGCCTGATAACGACTTTAAAATCTCATCAATTGGGCGCGGAAGGTCGTGCTCTGGTTCCATACGGCTGTTCAAAAACCTTGCATCTAGACAAACCCGAACTTTACCATTTTTTTTCACAGTGGTAAGTAAAGGATTTATATAAGGGGTGGCTGCCCTTTCGATGACACCCCACGATTCCATTTTCTCGTTTTCCTTGTAGACGGCTTCTCTGTACGCCACTGGAATTGGGTACGGTTTAATATGAAACGGTTCGGTATTTTTTAATTTTATTTTATGCTCGTAAACATGTGTTCGCCCGGGAATATCTGAAAAAACCTCCCGGTGCCGTTCTAAAACATTTCTGAGCGACATTTTTTGTTCATCTGAAAGATGTGTTAAATTCACAATGAAGCCCGTTTGAAATCCATCGTTTTTATCCGAGTTTCCCGAACCAACAGCAAAACCATCTTGTTTAACGGCAACCGTTCGTAAATTTAACTTATCTTCAGGAACCTTGAACTCGTGAAAATTTTTTATCTCCTCAACACAGGTTGAAAACGTCAAAATTTCTTTTCCCATGTTGATTTCGGCCTTTACTTTTCTTAGAAAATCCGCCCCCACAATAATTGGAAAAATTAAATCCGTAACTAACAAAAATTCATAACAATACTGGTAGTTATTTATGACGAACGTCAGCGAAAGTTGATGGGTTATACGTCTTTCTTTTGTTTTAAACGCCCCCGTGATTCTAACCCCCGTTACTGGAAATGCAGGAATCTGATTATGAAACTGGGAAAGTTGGTTATAAACGTCGAAACGTCCCCTGAAAGACATGTACATTCTGAACCCGTATCTATAAGAGCCGGGAAATAAAAATTAAATATGGCAATTGATATGACTGGTGATCGATTATTATCTACGGTGTGTTCGTAATCACATTCCAGTAGATCATGCATGGGGTTGTTTCTAATAAATGCGGACCTGTTTTTACTATTTTCACTCCCCCCAGGTCCTAGAGGTCGTGTGTTATATCGTTTCCCGCCACCGAATCAGATACAGTGTTGTCAGAGATCCCAATGGCGGAAATATGATTTTTTTGTTGCGAAAATCTGAAATTTTTTGTTCGATTTTGTTCCGGGGAATTAAAAGATTCCCTAGAACTCCAATTATTATAATAATCTGCTTGTTGTAAGCGAGTGAGTGCGCCCTCAATGGTTTCAACCCCCACCAATACCGCCGAAATATTTGGTGGGAAATGTCGTGATATCAACCCCACAAGCATTTTTTCCGAAAAAGGGGGTTGCAGATGTCTCGCCATTGCCACATAGTATGTAAAATGTTCAAGGAAAGGTCCTCTCTCGTAACGACCTGCTTCTATTCTTAATTTAATGTGTAACTGCCTAGTCTCGCCCCAGAAATATTTTAAAAAAGCTTCTCGAAAATTTTGAATGGACTCAAAAGTGGACAAAAAAGCTTCACCCCAAGTTTTAGCTTTTCCAACAAGTTTCCTGGACAGAATCAAGCGAATATTGCTAAAGTTTAGGTTGTATTTCTCTATGATAGTATTTAATTGAGCAACAAAATCTACAGGGTGTATACTACCCTCATCATCGAAGGGTAATATATCTTTGAGCATATCCATGATGGTTAAATTGTTCGATACAATTCTATTGACGTTCGCTTCATTATTACCCGTATCACAATTTCCTAAATTATTTCCATTGTGAATTTGCCCAAAAGCTTAATTTTGGTTATATTGTGCTGTCCTAAGGGCTTCTGAAACTGTTCGTCTAACCGCGTTTTCAATTATATCCTGTAATTCTGTGTTTTGAGACTGTTGGGCTTGAATATACGTGGGAGGTGGCACAGACATCGATTGGGGGCGCCTCGTATAATGTTGATGACCAAAAAAAATTGGAACATTCCTACCTTGTGGAAAAAAAGATACTGGGGTACCTGCTGGAGTTGGTTCAGTGGGAATTGGTGGAATTCCAAAAGCAGCCAGTGTTAAATTTGTTGCGGTAAGGAGGTTTTTTGGAATCGCCCCGGAATTCTTTGTTACTTTTGGTTTCATCAAGTTCTCTGAATCATATCTTGGTGAACTTTCCCTCCTAGTGCCACTCAATTGCAGATTATCCATTGTGTTTTCCTTCGTTTCTTCTGTTCCTCGTTAAAGGTGGGCTCGTTCTATTTGAAGTTGGTGTTCTCCTCATCTCCGTTTCGATTCCCTAAACTAGGTATCAAACTCACCTACAAAACAGGAATATATGCCACTAATATAATATATTTCAATAAATTAATAGCACCGCACCACAGGTCATGTATACGATCGAAAACATTGAGGTTCAACAGCTCAGTTTTTCGGGCGTTTCAAACGAGAGAAAAAAAAACCGTCAGACCGTTTCAATGGCTCGACTGAATACGGGCATGGCGAGGCATCTGCCGGTGAGAAGATAGAAGTATATACAGAGGTGTACAGATTCCGTTACAATAGACGTTTTTCGCGTTTCAAAAAACAGATATAATTTGAAACGCTGAACACGCAAAAATGCGGCCACAAATTTTTTCCCTTCTAAAAACAAGCTTAAATTAAACCGTAAAAACTGTCTATTTACATGTATTTCTTATGGACAATGCTCAAAATACTCGTTTTCGCATTCGAAAAAACAGTTGAAATTTGAAACGGTGAAACATGCGAAAATGTGCCTGCGCGGCGTCATACACGTCAGAGTTAATCTGCCAGATGTCAGCCTCTTCCGAAAGAACACCGTTATTCTCCAAATACACGTGTGCCAGTTGTTGTGGCTTCAGGCGCTTGGTGTTATGAAGCGCCCTGCGGGATCTGATACCTTCCATGGGTGGTATGATGTGATCCTCCTCTACAGCCAGAACAATAGGTGGGACATCTGCCACTTGTGCTACTTCGTCAACCGTCTGAGAAGGAGCTTCTGACATAGCCTCGTTTCCAGAGATGGGATACTTGATCCCTAAGGTTTTGGGCGGAAAAGGCGGCATGCTCTGGGTGTCTCACGCACCAGAGAGCATGCATTCTCTCCATGTATCCTCTCCGGGCGGGCTCACTGCTCTCATAGTCATGCAGAAGGTCGTCTCTCAATTCATCTGTCCACTCAAAGCGTCCTTGTTCATTGCGGGCGTCATTAGTAGGAAAATCCTCGTTTGCGGCCCCACCACCTTGCCTTTGACCCCTTATCCAAGAGTCTTAAGATATACCGGGGGGTTAGCTCAGTATACCCACGGCCGACATCAGAGGGAATGTTCTTTCCCTCCCGTGTGCGCCTATGCTGCCAGTCCGGTTTTGCACCTGTTGCTCAGGAAAGTGGTGTCGTAACTCACCAAGGCCTTGGATTATTATTATTATTTTTTCCTAAAAGGATATTCCAGTCAGGCCCTGTCTCCGGAACTTCGACACATCCGGAGGGCGCGCTGGATCGTTTACCCAGGTAACCACTCCCCACGTCCTTGGTGTAAGCGATTACTGGGTTCGAGAATCATGTGCCCTGAGCAGACGCAGTGAACCAAGGTTGACGGCCTTTTGCATTCGTCCGGCTAAGATTTCTGCCATATTACGGCAAGCCGGTATGATTTTTAAGTTCGAGAGCAGTATGTCCATCATTCCACTAAGGACCCCTATAATCAGAACCACCATTTCAACAGAATGGTTTGGGTAGAGCCTGCGGAGTTCAAAGAGTAAGTCTTGATATTTAGTCCGTTTCTCCTTCTCTTTTCGGGCGATGTTCGTTTCACCAGGAGCCGAAAACTCCATGATGAAAATCGCCTTACTCGGATGGTCGAGGAGGGCTACATCATGCTTATTGGCTTGCATTTGCCTGAGGTTGGGGAATGAGTAGTTCCAATATATTCGGCACTTCTCATTCTCCACAACGGACTCAATATCCCCCGGAGCATGAGGCAACACCGTCTATATCGTACGAGTGTCGTAGATGGTAGTACAACACTCGTAGAGCCGCGTTATGCCTGTGGATATAGGCTGAGACCGCATATGCTGGGCATGCTGACAACAAATGCATAAGGGTCTCAGGCACCCCACGACACGCTCTGTATCTAGTGTCGGGGATCTCTATACCCATTAGGCGGCTACGGTAGACCAGGGTGTTGAAGACACCATCCTGGCAAGCCATTATGAATCACTCGGTCTCCGACTTCAGCTCACTTGACCTGAGGAAAGCGAAGGTCAGGTTTTTGGATAAGACAAGGTCTTCAATGTTCTTGAAGAAGACCCCTTGCATTGGCTTATCCTTGTGCAGCTGCAGGAGGACCTCAGTCTCCGCAGATTTGATGTGAGCTTTTTGCTGAACGGGTTCCAACTCAGTGACAGAGTCTGGGTTTGCCCATTCTCGACACTGAACGAGACCAAGTTCATCAGCTGCCCGGATTGTTGACTTGAAAAGAAATGCTCCGGATTATTATTATTGTTATTATTACCATTATCATCATTATTATACATGGTGTGTAGTGAAGATTGTTTACAACTCGTCAGGACAGCTTTATGGAGCTCCCGAAATCAAAACGAAATCACTCTGAATTAATACCTTACGGCAAAGACAATGATAATGAAAAATAACTTGTGACATATTTATATGATCATTTTTAATGTCCGCCATTACTGTAATAGGGGTAATTTGTGATGACCTCATATCCAAAATTGAACCTTTATATATTTACATGAATAAAAAAATTATTTGAATAATACCTGATGGAGTCCTACAAGGCCTACTCCTATTTTGGTAAAAACTCTTGACACATCCATTACGCCCTGCCGAGGCTTTGTACAACAATATCAAGAATAATCAGTAACCAAAGTACTCATTGACACCTACCTTCACTCCCGGAAAAATTGGAAACACCCAACTGTCACTAATATCGAAACACTCTCCAAGATTTTGAGCCATAGCAAAAATAAAAACTCGATGAATGGAAAGTTCGAAAACTCAAACACGATTCATCAGGTAATTGAGGACTCGAAAGTAATCATGGAAATGTCAGGAATCCTCGTAGACCCCAAAAAATTGAAAATAACTACATTCTAAGCAATTACAGTGCAACGTAACAACTTGGAGTCGTACGCTATCTTTTACATTATTCCTATTTTGTTGATAACCTCGAATAAAGTGGAGTATAAAAAGTATTACAACGTTGTTTTTGTTAAAGCAATAATTGAACATCACCTTCGGCTGCTAACTTTTTAGTCGAAAATTATCTTATGAAGTTTTGTTGATTTCTAATTGATACTTTGAAGTTAGTCGACGGTATTTTTCCGTAAAAACAGTCAATGCGTTCAATAGACTTTCGGTCAAATTGACTGAAAATAGTGGAATGGGTCATCGAAGAATTTGTGAGTTTAATTAATTTTGTATGATTCTTCTTCGGGATATAATAATAAAAATACAGTTTATTCAGTGAAAATGTGAAAAAATCCATCCAGACAATACATAATAACTCCTACATACTCTATGAATATAGGTTGATCTAAGATTCGAATGATATATGTTATATCCTCGTAGCCCTTATGGACTTATAAAAATTATTGAATATTATTTAAAGGACGCCATTGCAACATTGTTGCAAGGTTAACAGGAAACGCTGTCTTAAGCATTCCTTTGTTCTATTCAAGAAAAGCGATAAGGAATTATTATTGCGAACTGTCTTGAGATTATTTTCACAGGCAGTCTAATTCAGAGGCTGATTCGAGAAACAATTCAAAATTGAACAAAATTAAAAACCAAGTTAGAAGAGTTTCGACTTGAGTTTTATATCAAATGAAATTATTTTTAAAAAGTTATTTCGTTCTTCACCGACGTAAAAGTGGCGCAGTCGGAAACGGATTCTGAAATTTCGGAAATCGCGAAAAAGTGACATTTTCGAAACGAGTCTGTAGCGTATACGCACCCTGTACTTTTGGAATTATCCATCTAGTGTGATTCGAGGTTGACATATTTTGATAGATGTTAGAATTTTTGTCAAGTTTTAATATAAAAGACTTCAAAAGCATATTTATGAGATTTGTATTGGACATATCATCGAAACCAACTGAATTTCAATCATTTATTACCACCACAAATTGGTGACCCCGAGTAGCAGAACAGTATCGCACATTGTACTGAAAAGACGACAATACCAGCCAAGCAAGAAATACCTATTGATACGACCGAAATAGCATTCACAAGCACTTCCAATCCAGGATATCAACTTTTATCCGTTTCAAAGTTTCCGCTTTACTACAAGAAATTGAAGAACTATAGATATATTAAGAGAACATCGATCGATCTTCCACTACAAGAGGATAGAAGAAAATATAAAGAAATAATACTAATAATTACTCATTTCATTTTGAATTCATTCATTATCTGTGTAAGTATATGCTGCAAGTAGCTTCCTTCCAAAAAAAAAAAAAAAACTTTACATATATAATTGAATTTCAAATCAAATCTACCAATATTTCATTAATTATATCATGGAGACACATAACGAAATAGCTGCTTCTGTCAAACTTCCGCCATTCTGGCCATCCAAACCTGAAATATGGTTTCATCAAGTCGAGTCTCAATTTGCTATTGCTCGAATATCCGTTGATCGCACTAAATATGATTACCTCATATCTGCCATGCCGCTGGAAATCATATCTAATATGTTTGATATCATAGAAAATCCACCTACTGACAAGTTATATGACAATTTAAAAAATAAAATCATTCAACGACTAACAACAAGCGAGGAAAATAGATTAGATTCGCTTTTATCTCATTCATATATCGGAGATAGAAAACCATCAGATTTCTATAGAGAAATGTTGAATTCAGTTGGTGGATCTTCCGTGGTCAATAAAGAATTTATATTGAAACTTTGGGAAAGGAAATTACCCAAAACAATATTGGTTGCTTTAACTTCTTCAGGTAAAAGAGAGGTTGATCATGTTCTAGATCTTGCCGATAAAATATGGGAGACTTATCGTGGTCCAAATACATGTTATGATGTTCTTTCAGTTAACAAAGAAGAAAATACAAAAACAAATTCGGAAATTTTAATAAAATCTTTGCGGAGCTTTCAATTACATGTACCGAAACATTAGAAGAATTGCGTACTAAATTCAAATCTTTAGAAGACCATATTGGTAATATGCAGGCGGAAATTTATGAAATCCGCTCATCAGGTTATTCCAAAGTTCACTCTTGTTCTTGTCAAAGAGGACGTAGTCGAACACGGTCGAATTCAAATTTGAATAGAGATAGTACCCTCTGTTTCTATCATCAAAAGTTTGGAAATAATGCAAAAAAATGTGGTGGTACATGGTGTTCCAAATTTCATGAATTCAAAAGTAATTTTTCAAAAAACTAACACGTCCAGTTTTGGAAGCGACGCATGACCGGACAATGACTTCGAGTCGCCGTTTATTCTTATTTGATTCTTCAACAAAATTACAATTTTTAGTCGATACAGGAGCAGATGTGTCTATTATTCCGAGAAATATATTTACAGACTTTCAAAAAGATACAGATATCTTTCTTTCAGCAGTCAATGGTTCTTCCATACCTACTTTTGGTAAAAAATTGTTAATTGTTAATCTTGGACTCAGAAGAAATTTTTCTTTCGTATTCACTGTTGCAGAAATCAATCGTCCTATAATTGGAGCGGATTTTCTCACGCATTTTGGTTTGATTATCGACATGAAAAATAAACGCTTAATTGATCCAGAAACTACACTGTCAATTAATGGAGTAGTAAAAAAATCAAATATATCATTACCAAAAATATTCCCTTTCGAAAATGAGTTCACCGAACTCTTGAAATCATTTCCATCTCTTATTGAAGACCCCAATTTTTCATTACCTGTAAAACATTCGGTCAAGCATCGAATAATTACAACTGGTGCATTACCTTTCATGAAACCACGCAGATTAGATCCAAAAAAACATAAAATTGCAAAATCAGAATTTGATCATATGATTCAACTTGGTATATGCCGACCTTCAAACTCGTACGTCTCTTCGCCACTTCATATGGTACCCAAAAAAGAACCGAATGATTGGAGACCTTGTGGTGACTATAGACAATTGAACAATGTAACAGTCCCTGACAGATATCATCTACCTCATATTCAAAATTTTAATCTACATGTTCAAAATTGTACTTTGTTCTCCAAAATTGATCTTGTTCGCGCTTACCATCAAATTCCAATTTCAGAAGAAGACATACCAAAAACCGCTGTGACTACCCCGTTTGGTCTCTTTGAATTTTCTAGAATGCCTTTTGGGCTCCGAAATTCAGCTCAAACATTCCAGCGTTTTATGAATGAGGTAGTGAATGGGCTGGATTTCGTTTTTGTTTATATTGATGACATATTAGTAGCCGGCAAAGATAAAAGACAACATTTAGAACATCTAAAAATTTTATTTGAAAGATTATATTCATATGGTATAAATATTAAACCATCGAAATGTGTGTTCGGAGTTCCCAAGTTGAATTTTTTAAGCCACGTGATCTCGGAATATGGCATTGAACCATCTGAAGAACGCGTTCAAGTTATTAAAGAATTTCCGCGGCCCAGCACATTGAAACAGCTGCAAAGATTCTTGGGTATGATTAATTATTACCACCGATTCATACCTAATATTGCCGAAATTCTAATACCTTTACTTATCACCCTCAGAGTAATGGAATGGTTGAACGGTTCCACAGAAGTCTCAAATCAGCTATTATAGCTAGAGCAAATACCAATACCTGGAAAGACGAACTTCCCCTTATATTGTTAGGTTTCCGTGCAATGATTAAGGAAGATCTTGAGTGTTCTTCGGCAGAACTAGTGTATGGTCAGCCTCTACGATTGCCTGGAGAGTTTTTCACAACATCGCATAATAGTATTGAAACATCAAACCTTTTAACAAGATTGAGGCAAACTTTTACAATGCTCAAGCCAGTTCCAGCAAGAGAAAGAAATATTGATAAAACATTTGTTCATCCTGACTTATCAAAATGTGATTATGTTTTTGTTAGAGTTGACAGATTGAGACCCGGTTTGACACCACCATATGAAGGCCCTTTCAAGGTATTAAAAAGAACACCAAAGGTTATTCATATAATTAAATCTGATAAAGAGATACCTGTAAGTATAGACAGAACAAAACCAGCATACGTTCTTCAGGAAAGTTATGATAGAGAAAGAGATATTAATAGACCCAAAAAGGTAACCTTTTCTATCAATCCTGTTAATTATTTTCAATAGTTTTTTTTTTGCGGGGGAGTAAGTGTAGCGTATACGCACCCTGTACTTTTGGAATTATCCATCTAGTGTGATTCCAGGTTGACATATTTTGATAGATGTTAGAATTTTTGTCAAGTTTTAATATAAAAGACTTCAAAAGCATATTTATGAGATTTGTATTGGACATATCATCGAAACCAACTGAATTTCAATCATTTATTACCACCACAGAGTCCAAGAACACTGGTTCAACGAAGCCAAGTGAAGTAGCCCAAACGTTCGAGTCCCAGCGGCACTTTTCCTGGTTCTTCGAAGCGGAGAAAAGAAAGAAAAATCGAGTTCCAGTGGCACCTTTCCTGGTTCCTCGAGACAGAAAAGAAGAAAGAAAACCACAGCTGAAGCGTACGAGTCCCAGCAGCACCTTTGCTGGTACTTGGCAACCAAGCAACGGAAGAAAAAGGACAATCAACTGAAGAAGTGAGGCGAGCCTGCATGAAGTTCCTTCTCCTCGTCATTGCTCTGTAAGTTATTGTTTCTATACCAAGGTTTAATTGAGGCATATTTTCCTTATTATTCCTAACCCCCATCCAAAAATACAAAATGGCAGAAGTCGAAGGGTTTTCACTAAAAGAACTACGAGATATGATTTCCGAGTATGACGGTGATCAAGCAACATTAAATGATTTTATTGAAGCATGTAACTTTGTTTCACAAAATGTAGATGAAAATTAAGAAAATTCACTGATTTTCATAATAAAAAGTGAACTCAAAGGCAAAGCAAAAAGGTTTATTTCCAGTAGACAACTACAAAGATGTGAATTATTGATAGGTCACTACGGAGATTGTAGAAATACGGAAGGATTATTGAGGGATTCAACTTCATTTTTTCAAAAATCGAATGAAACTCCTAGAGTATTTATTCAACGAATTGAAGACTTATTAACAAAATTGAGAAGCAGCGTAGCTTTAGATCAAAATCTTGAAGCACAAGAAAAAGCAGCTTTAAATAGATCACACGAAAAAATTGCATTAAAAACAGTTTTAGCAGGGTTGAGCGAGCCTTTTGGTTCAATGATACGATCATAGAGACCGCAAAGCTTGGACTAAGCTGAACTATTTTTAATTGAAGAAGAAAATATTGCATATTTGAAAAATTTCAGAATTTCAAAAACAAGTTCAAAACCAACACGTCCAACTTCAAATGAAGTATATCCACGAGAAAACTATGGGTATAATAATAACAATAGTTCCAACAACCAACAAGGCCAAAAATTTTGCAATTTTTGTAAAATACCCGTTCATACAAATTCAAATTGTTATAAAAATCAAGGTAGATTCAATACAAATCAATATAATCAAAACAGGAATTTTCAAAATCCTAGTACTTCACGATTGAATCAGCAAAGATATACAAATCCACAAGGATTTAACCAATATTAAAACAAAAATAACAGAAATGTTCAACAACAAAGACCTTCTGTTATTCACAAAAATCCAAACATTCCAAATAAAAATCAAAATGATAGGGTAAATCATTTAAACTACAAGGTGGAATCGAGTCCATCGGCTGCTTTGATTCCAGAAGAAGAAGAAGAGGAGAAAATCCAACAGCCCGACCATCACCAATACCAAGACCAAGACGAACAACAAATGAACGAACGGGATATCGAATTATTCGAATATCCCCAATATTGAATACACCAAACAAAAAATTATTTTATATAGAAGATAGGCAGGAATATAAATTTTTAGTAGACACTGGCGCACCTATTTCTCTAATGAAAATTGATGTAGCACAAAAAAAAAATATGATTCACAAAGCCAAGCACAAGTGAATGATGAGAATTTTTCAATTTATGGTATAAATGACTCACAAAACGACACGCAAATATAACAAAGTATAGATATTATCATTGGTCCAGACAATTTAATGCATAGGTATTATTTAAAAGACTTTGATTTCAACCAAACCAAACGAAAATTGATTTAACTAATAAAAAACTGAAATTATTTTTCAAAGAACTACCACTTCATGTATACCATACAAATGAAGACCAAGAAAATGTAAAATTGACAATTCCAACGGGAACAATTCAATTACACGAATTAAAAGCTCAAAATGAGAATTTAATTGAAGGAATTTGTCCTGAAATAAAAATAAACGAAAGTGTAAGAATTCCAAAATGTTTTGTAAAAATGAATAAAGACCACAAATTCATCAATACTCTTGTCATCATGACGGAAAAGAAAACAAACATCATTGTAAGAAAATAATGACAGTAAATCCGAAATTTGACATTTTATTAACGTATAACTGGATCAAACAGCTAAATATTGATTAGTTTTTTTTTTTTCAAAATTGAACACTAAACTACACTGTGAAAATGTTGAATTTTGAATAACAAAGCCTGCGTGTTCTAATACTTCAATGGTTTCGTTCTCAAATGACGCTGTGGTGGTTTGCATTGTGTTCGACGGCGTTGGAGGAGATATTTCATAAGAAAAAGGCATTTCCACTTTCGGCGAATTGGCTACCATTTGTGAATTTGACGGTGTCAGCTTTCGAACACTTGATGAAGGCATAGGATTTTCATTGTACAATATTTTATTCGCAACATCCATTTTATTCCTAATAGACTCCGCCATATAATTTTCAGTCACTGTGGACGATTTCCATCCGCCATGTCTCTTTAGCCTCCAGATTCAACCAGTAAAGTGGCGGAAGAACTTCTAAAGCAGTGCCCAGTGTATGAATTAGCCTCTGGTAAATTCAAAAACCGTGCTATAACCGATGGCATCTTAGCAAAAGTGCGCTTTCCCTCAGGCTGATTGAAGCACCTTCTAAACTGATATCGCAAGAATAAACGAGAATTATTAACTACTTGTTTTCGAATTTCGTAATATTTTTTGAAAATTTTCAAATAATCTATCTTGCTTTCAAGATTTTCAACAATTGTGAACTTCCGTACATCATTTTTGGATTGCGGGATTGTTATTATAGTAATGTATTTTCCATGGTCACCAACATCAGCCATTTCCATTTTACAGAATTCGTCTATTCTGCATGCTCCTGCGATGCCTACTATCATAACAGTCTAAAACAAATAAAACGATAGAATTCACTCTCAATAACAATAAAATGCCTTACCTTGATTAAGAGATGAGTTTCATCTGCAGCGTTTTCTATTAATTCTTGAATTTCTTCTCTTGTTAAAACTTGTGACTTTTTTGGCTGATAACGCTGATGCTTGCGCTTCAAAAAACCCACCAGTTTTTGAAATTTTGATATATCTACATTATCTTTGTAGTTCAGTGTTGTTTTTAACATTGAGTACTCGCACCATAAACTGGCTGATGATTTTAGCCTCTCCGATCGCTCCAACATATACGCCAGCATGCAGTTTTCAGACACGGATTGTACATTTTTCTTAGCACACCATTTTTTAAAAACATCGTACGTGAATTCGTACCTTGCCCTTGACTTCTTGGGTAACAAACTTTGACAAGCAATACCTGCAGCTTCACATATATCCATTTTCAGATTTGTTATGACTTTTTGAATATCACCAAATATCACCTATGGTTTTTATTCGTAGTCTATTTATTCGATAACCTAGTTACAAACGATAACATAGTTACACGCACAAGCAACTTAGAATGAAATAGCAGAACGAATAATCATGAAGGAAGGGTAAGAAAACGAACTTCAATTCAGGTAAATTTTGAGAAATGTCAACAAGCAGCGGGAAAAACGTAATAAAAGTAACACGAAATGTACCTCGAATGTTAACGTCTTTACATTCCTTGTAACTTAAATAACTATCAACACTAGTGTTAAGAGTAAAATGACAGATGAGATGATGGATACTCAGCAATACAGATCTATCAGAAACACTTCAAACAGATATTATAATCAGAATGCCTACTCAAGAGGAATCGTTTATAAAAGTTCACATGCACATGTATTCGGCCGTTTGTGCAATTGGTAATACTAATTCCTTTTGAAGTTACAAACGAAGTAGTATTCAGTCGAACTGTAGAAGGTCATTCATCACTGACAAATAATGACATTTACAAATAAAGTGCGTTGGGGTTATTATAGTTGGAGCCTCTGCTTTTTTTCAAGTGATTTTATTTTGCTTGTGGAGTTGCTTCACTCGGTTTCGCAAAATATTCCCCAATCACACATAACACTTGTATCATAAATAACCATTTTTAATTGAGTGTATTATTAGAATATTACCCTAACATCAAAATCATTCTCCAGTTGTCTAGAACTAGATCGAACCAACAATAAACAAACATTCATACCGAAAGTGAATTTATACGAGAACAGGTAAGTATTTCAGGTCATAAGAAGTTCCTCAATATCATCAAATACCTAAATATACACCAGTAGGTCGAACCGAACCATAATCACTCATTCGTACTTCATTCATATAATGAGCTATTGCTACAAATACCTGAAAACGCATTAAAATAAAATATGTCCCAATAATAAGCCGCACGCCCTTGGATTATTTGCTGTGGCGATTGCAAACTGCAATGCATCTATCTCTATGGGAAAAGGGTCTGTTAGAGGGCGACACTAATCGAGTGCCTTATAATGCATTTTTAACTTTCGCTCTCATTGGTTTAATTTTCAATATTTCGAAATTAAAACGATATCAGTGTCCTTTATTCATATGTACAGTTCCGGGAAAATCAATGATCATTATACTGGAACATATGAATATTTTTATTAATTCCGAAATTAAAATTTAAAAAAATAATCAGTTTCCCGGAAAATACATTTTTTTCTGAAACAGCCAGTGAAAATTTCAACTAAATTGGTTAACTAATGTGGATACTAGAACGAAAGTCGTTTCAAGTGGGTATGGATCCCTCTTAATGGTCCTGTTGTTTTTTGACGATACCTGCTAAACTTTTTCTCTGATTAAGGCTCTGTGGAGAGTGTTATGATATTGATATTTCATAATTTGTGTTATTTATACCCTGTATAATTGTGTATATATATATATTGTTTATATATAGTATACCTTCGCTTATTAATTGTAGCTTCCCTGAAGATGACAGTAACCACTGTTGAAATATTGGAAATATAGTGTTAGAAGAGTACACGTTTTGCTTGCTGCTTACCCAACTTCTACTGAATTTTCTATTTTTAACTACTATAACATGGCGCAGTCGTAAAGAAAACTACGTTCTTAGTCCAAAAGAAACTGAAAAATGGAATTTTTGAAACAACCAAAGCCAATGTCCATGGATGGTGACTTAGGGATCAACTGGAAGAAATTCAAGAATAGTTTCAACCTATATTCCTTAGCTACAGGATGCAAAGAGAAAACTGAAGAAGTTCAAGCTGCAGTTTTATTACACTGCATTGGTGAAGAAGTTTGTGAAATTGCTGAAACTCTAGACCTGACAGCAGATGACAGAAAGAAAGTGACAACAATAATCGAAAAATTAGATGAATATTTTATGCCGAAATGTAATACCAGTGTCGAGGCTCCCAAGTTCAACTCAAGAAAGCAATTAATGGGAGAATCTTTCGATAGTTTTTTTTTCTGAATTGTTTGTTATACAGAGCTGGTCTTTTTTCAACTTCGATAATTAATTTCTCACTATCGCAATAGTCAGATCCAGACATTTTGTTAACTACCCCAAGCACAAGAAAGCCACAAACTGAATACCCCTGACGGCAGTTCAACCGCTTATGCGCGGTAGCCCGTTCGAGAACATCAGTTTCATTTGAATAAGCGGCAACCGCTCCGTTCGCTGAATAGGACGTGATGCGTTTTTTCAACAGCGGCGGGTACAAGCCGCCTAGTGCATTTACGTGTATTACAAACAATACGTCGGATTCAGGCGGTTGAACCACCGCAGCGGTTGATCGGTTGAATAACCGCTCGTGCGCGGGAGCTCTTATCGGTTCGTTTTACACCGCACCTGTGTACACTGACAAGGTTACGATTTGGATGAATATTATTAGTGGGTTATCTGTTGATATGATAACTATGACATCGTTTGACCTTAGTTTGTTCTGTTATTGTTTTAGATATGTTTTGTGTAATTTAGTATGTCTGTCTTCGAATTTAATTGTTACAAGGTCCACAGAGTAAGTAAAATAAAACGTACTTGTGTAGTGTTTAGAGTCGGTATATTGGCTACACTGTTTTTGAAGTCGACTAACGGATTTAGTAGTGGGACTTCCGGATTAGGCAGTCTTGATGAAGCTGTCGAGTTAGTAGGAACTTGATGAAAAGTTTACTGTGAAGAGCCGTAGGCTACTGCAACCAAGAAATATATCTGAGGATATCTAGTGACCGTTGAGTCATCCCATGCCGGGGATTCTTGATCTTGTTGCTGTATGGTAGTTTGAAAAGGTGCATCGTTGATTTTGGAGCGTTGTTGGTTTTGAACATAGCTGTTTTTGGGAAAATCATCTTTTCAAAACCCTTTGAGGGGATCGCAATGACGTAACTCATCTCGTCGTCCTACAACTGTTGTATTTTGTGTGGAACCCTTGTTAACAAGGTAAACAATTGCTTTACATTTTTGATTTCGTTGTTTCCTATGTGTTAAATTTAATTTCCATAAGGGCGCTTTTCGCCAAGCCGACATCTTATTCTTTTATTTTTAAACGTTAGTTATTCATTAATTCGAGTCACTTGTCGAATTTATATGGGGGGTTTTGAATGATTATTAGTATACTTTGTCGCAATTTGATTGTTTATTTGTTTGGCAAACAATAATGTTCATCGTGAACTCCTAAACTCGCGTAGAGGACTGGGGGAAAATTGGAAACCTTTCATCTGCAAATTTTTCGTTAGAGTAATGCTGGTATTTTGTATCTTAGGGTTTTTGTTGGAGGCCTAAATTTCAACTTGGAGACGTACTCTAGTGCAAGACGTATTCTAAGAGGTCTAAGTTCCTGTGGAAGGCCTACATTTCCAAATAAAGGGTTAAAATTCTTGTTGGACCTGTAGTACTTTGAGAAACTATTTTTGGAGCTCTATCAGACTCATATGGAGGCTGTAAGTAGCTGCTAGAGATTGCGAGTACAGAGAATCCCTGTTCCAGACTCCCGCCGGAATATCCACATTCTTTTATTTAATAGTCATATATTTTTTAGAAGGGCTGATAGGTACCCTTAGAACTTTTGTAAAGTTATATTGTGCGAAGGTATATATTATAAGGTTTTGTTCCCTTTTTAAGGGGTTTTTCACCTAAACCTCATATAAACAATGCGGAGGGCTAACTCTTATTGCGGAGGCAAAGGTCGTGGTACGTTTGTTGGTGAATTAACCCTAAGATATTCTTAGAAATCCAATTTATGGCAGTGAGAATAAAATAGCTAATTGAAAGTTGTTATCCAGACATACAAGTAAAACAATTAATAAAAAATAGTATTTAATCAAATAAATGTTAAGCCAAATTCAGGGCTTGACGATCTTGAGACAATCAATAAACGATGATGAGAGTAATCAGGTTGAAGGGAAGAAATTTGGTTCTTTGGACTATTGTATGTTATTCAAATGGTCATACCAACTTACTTGGAATATTGGGTTAAATGCATTTAAACCTTACATATTTCCTTGACCAATCATCAGTTATAAGAAAGAATCAACCAAACTCCTCTCCTGTTAATATTTCAAGCTCCTCGGGCTCCCCGATTCAAATATACTGTAACAGCAGCTCTGGAACACTCCTGAATTCCCCACCTGGTTCTGGACACCTGATCGAGTGTGTAATTCAGCCAGTCAGCTATCATAGGTAGCTATAGCTATTATTCCATATTGTGGTAATTTGCAAATCGGCCACTAACATCGCCGCTCATTCAATGGCGAGAAATAAGCTTTTAACTAAGCTTTTTGAAATTATATTTAAATCATATTTAAATTTAAATCAATTTTTGAAATTAAATCAAATCTGGTCTTGAAATTTAATCTGGTCGAACTACACACATAAAAAAAAGGAGAAATTGTTGCAAAACATGTCCATTGACGCCATTTGAAAAATCATGAAAATTCATTGGAAATAAAATTATTTTAAAAGCATTAAAAACGACAAAAATATTTATTCCAATGAATTCCACTTTGAATTTTAAATAGATAGTTACCTCTTTATAAATGCTATTAATATACTCTGATTGGATGATTTTCAAAATAAAAATTTAAATCATCAGCGAGTTCTTCAAGTGAGACCAAACGCAGAAATGGACGAAATGGAGGAAATGGAAGATTACGGAAATTCAAAATTTAATCCCCTCCTCAATTTCTACAAACAGTGTTACCAATTGTCACACTATCAAAGAACAGCTTACTAACTGTTGGCTCATGTTAAGATCACAGAACTCATAGATAGAATGAAACCAACATCTTGCCTACGCATGAAAGCTTCAATTTACTATCGCTCTCTGCATGATCATTACAAATAACATCCATGGTTTGGACGGAACACGGAACTCACACTTTGTCGGAACTGGCTAATTGATATAATTTTGAATCCAAATAAAAACGTGAAGAAGAAGAACTAACTATCTTTAAAATGTTGAGTAGAATAAGACTTCAATTCAAATAATTCAAACATTTTTTAACTGATTTTATTAAATAATTTATCATTCAGACTTGGTGGAGTATTCAGCAGCGTTCTTCGAGCTGTAAAATAAGGATTAATCAACAGAAACATTGTAAGTCATATTCTGAAACTTATAAACTCAGTTGGTGCCTCGTTCACACTGCCATGATTCACGGTAAAAATGATGAAATTGAACGTTTGTAGAAATACAACCGTTATAATATCATACTGGTATTCATAGGTACTTTTTGTTGTAAAATATATCGTTATTCCATACGAAGTTACTCGAGGTTTCCACAGCATTTTCAGAACCCTCAATATGGAAAACATCACTTATAAGCGCACGATTTGCGTCCCTTTATAAAATCGGTAATCGTCAGAGGGTACACTTTCCGTACGGTATAAATATCTACTATCTCATTAGGAAATTATTCATTTGTTTTTGAAACTGATTTACGAAATTCTTGTTCTTAGTTATACCGTGGATACCGAAAGTAATAATAATACCTGAGTTATTCGTAATTGCCAAGAACGCACTGTCAATTTCATGCAACATATATATTATCGTTGGCACAACAATAATTGAACTATATAACTTAGTATAGATGTACAGGGTGTGTATTTGTTCCAAATTTTGAATATACAGGGTTATAGTTTTGGGAATTGGTTTTTCTTTTTTCCGATTTCCTAGTTCTTTAGGAATAAGCCAGTATCGAACCTGCTGTGGAAGGGAACTAGGTGGTGCCCACAATTATTTCATACAGGTAAGGTGAATTTGAGTCTGTTAGTCACCTAAACGCTCACCTGTAGTTTTATCCACGACCATCTCCACTTCGAGCGTAGCCGCGAGCATGCAGGAATTTTGAGCGTCGATCCCCGAGACAAACCTTTGTAAGTGAACCAGTTGGGGCCATATTACTGAGTAACGAGTATTTGTCGGATATAATTCGGTGTCACAAAAAGGTCCATTACATTGAACAATATAGCCCAATGGCCACATGTACGTTTTTACAACGTTTAGTTCACAATTAATTGGTTGAATAAACGTTTTTTGTTGAGAAGTGTAATGTTAAAAGTCAGTTGAAAATTTCAACGTTAAAGCTAATCGTGTATGTAATGTTATTCAAACGGTGTTTTCTGACGATATGTTGAAAGTATGTTTTTATAAAACGTTTATCTAAAATGTTGATTCATCTTATAGAATAATCGTTTCCCAAACGTTATTTTTTCACTAATTAATCCCAGAAGGTAAGGGAAAAACGTGAAACAAATCTTTGTTAACAACGTTCCTCATTTGTCGTGCACCAACGTGTATTATTCATTGTTTTCTAACTATTTATCATCGAATCGATGAAGTACTCACAATAACCTAACGTATATTTGCAACGTTGGTTTAACTTTTTGAATTAACTTTTCTTCAACGCGATTCTGTCACTAATTTTTGATTGTTATTAATAGAAAAACGTAAAAAATATGTTTTTGACCATCATTTCTAAACCGTATATTGCTGAAGTTTATTATACCTTGTTATCAAACAATTTTTCATCGAATTAGTGAAGTACTCACGGTAAACTAAGGTTTTTTTTCAACATGATTCATTCGTTTTCCTCACAGTTAGTGAGAGAAAAAGATAACAGAAAGTTTTCCAACAACGTTGACCAATGAGCACACGCACATTATTTAAACGTGTCATCAACGTAAATATAAACGTTTCAGGTTGAAAATTTCACCGTTGAAAATTGGTTGCAATCTTCAACGTTGAAAACATACGTTTTGAAGACGTGTTTTCAACGGTGCTCCTCTAACACTACGTTAAAAGCTGACGTCAAAATATCGTGTAGCAAACACTTCAATATTTTTATTCAAAATACTCGTTTCTCAAACGTTATTTCAATTAAAACAAAAAACGTTTACTGAACACATTTCATGCGATTCACTTTTATAATACGTTTCTCATCCTTCATTCCCAAATGTCTACAGTGAGTACGTTACTTCCTAACTTCAATATTCAACGTTGAAAATTGGTCGTTATCTTCAACGTTAGACGTGGTTTCAACGTTAAAAACTATGAGCAATGTGCTCTCGAGACCGTACTTTCATGGCCCCACGGGTCTGGCCACATACTTCTCGCAGTCCTTTCAGCTAATCTCATAAATCTCGACTTTTCTTTTTCTTCCGTCTTATCTTTGGGAGTACCCAAGATTTGTTGCAGTTTATATGAAGTCTTGTATACCACCTTCATATTGAGGGTTCTGAAAATGCTGTGGAAACCTCGAGTAACTTCGTATGGAATAACGATATATTTAGAAGGGGTTTTCTCCGTTTGAAAAAGCGTAGAGTTCCGAAGGGATCTCTTAAATTTATGTTTCCTAATCAATTTGTCACACAGAATAACCGTTCAACTCAGCCACTTCCGCGATGATTATTTTCTCAGTTTTGAATCTGTCTTTGTTGAGTGGAAACTAAAAGAGTCGATTCACCAAGAAATTTAATCCCGCCATTTTGTGCTGTATGCAATGGTGAGAACTCTCAGGGATGTATCTGAGTGTGTTGGTGTCCTTCCTGTAGACGAATTCAAGCTGATTTTGGTCGTTCCTAATTACTAATACATCTAAAAATGGCAGCTGTTAGTAGATCATCTACCTGTGTTCTGCCTTCGGAAATACTCGGGGGCTGGCTAGACGAGATCGGCAGAAGTCGGTTACGTGGACGGCGCTCGCTGGTCTGCTGTCAGCGTGTGACGTAGTCTGTATCAAAGATAAGAGTTTCCCAGTACCCAGCGCCAAGTAGTGAAAATGGATTAACATGCATGAAAATAAAATGAAAAAAAGATGAGTGTCGATGTGTGGGATCAAAGTGTAGCGAACCAGCAATCTTTCGATTACGAAGCGCACATTCTACAGACGAGGCTGCGAGACCTCGTTGTGAATGTTCTAATATGAGTTGATTATACCGGGAGTGTGTGCGTGTGGACATGTTGATGGAATATGAGAACAATAATAATTGTGAATGAATTAATTCACAGAGTTAGAATGTGTGTATGCGATAATAATAATAATGATAATAGATTGTTTAGGAAAAGAAAAAAAGATGGCTGATTGGTATGAGAAAAAAAAAGATGACGGTGATTATTTATCAAAAAAATGTTAGGTATACCGGGTGTGTAGCAACACATGTAATTTAAGAGAAAAAAGTAGTATACAGGGTGTTTTCGTTAAGCGTGTTATTGACACGGAGTGACAGACGGACAGATAGATTGACAGAGACAGATAGAAGACAGAAGATAGAAGATGGAAGGAAGAAGATAGAACAGGCAGAGTGACAGATATTCAGTTTGATCGAACCAGAACGAACTAACCTTAGATAGGTTGTTTGTCAACGTGTTATACCAGGTGTACCAATGTTAGGTGAAATAATTTTACGTAGGTATAGCGTTCCAAAAAATGATTAAAATTTCAAACGCCGAAACGCATAAAACATGTATCGAAAATAGGTGTTTTTGGCATTCCGAAAAATTGTTAAAATTTGAAACGCTAAAATGTGTTAAAAATGTAACTAAACACATTCGAAAAAATGATTCAAATTACGAGAGTTAAAAATACATTTTTACATGTATTTCTTATGGAGATTTGACATTTCAAAATTGCTCAAAATACACTTTTTTCGTGTTCCAAAAAACACACAAAATTTCAAACGCCGAAACGCATAAAATATGTATCGAAAATTGGTGTTTTTGGCATTCCAAAAAGTAGTTAAAATTTGAAACACTGAAAAGTGTAAAAATGCAATTAAAATTGTTTAGAGTTTGGCTATTTCCTTAGGATGAAATTGCTGGTCGACGATGAAGCCTTGAATATCTACAACAGCTATTCTCATGTTGACTCTGCGATTAACACTGAAGCTGAATCACATGCTCAGTTCAATTTTTTAATAATTGTTTAGTAGTCGTGTGGACAATAGGGCGACGTTACCAAGACAACATTGTCAATAATATAATAATTTTCAAGAGAGAAACGTTATCCTCACTGTTACTGTTATATTGCTGCAATTAATTAAAAGCCAGTACAATTTCATAAAATTAGAAGTTGTATTTATTCCAAACAAAACCACACCCCACATCATGGTCCTTCGCAGCCGAATATTGTTGACTTTCTACCCGACATCGTGAACAATCGTCAAGCCCTTGCAGCTATAACAGTTTGAAAATCTCTGGAACCCGCCATCACCAGTTGCATTTCAGACTGATCAAGGTCAGTCCTTTCCTTAATATCCCTTCCTAAATATACCAAATATCTTAACCATCCTTTTTCGCGAGTTCAGAGTTGTTTATGCTTGTGCATTATTATTTGATTTCCATATTGAAAAATAACAGACTCCTTGCACATTCATTTCACGATTTTGTCATAAATATATTACCTACTTACTTGATTTTTCGTCCATAATAATAAAACTTTCATTCTTATCCAAACTGCTGCATTTTGCTATTGTTTGTCACTGAAATTTTGCATTTCTATTAACCAAACACCAAACGAACTCAACACACATACCATAATTTTCTTAACATTTTAGTAATTGTTTATATATTATAAAATGCAACAAAACGATGACAAAAACATACTTGTTACTCGTAGAGCTAGTATAAAAGCTTCAGTAACTAGATTCAAAAAATATTTAAAGAATATCTCCGATTCTACTTTGACTGAAGGAATAACTATCGAACTGGACACACGTTTGAATGCTGTTACATCACTTATGCCTGAATATAATATAGTACAAACCGAAATTGAAAGCTTAGAACCCGACAATGTCGACAGACACGATGCTGAACGGAGTAACTTCAAAGATAAGTATTTTTCTGTCGTAGCGCTCGCAAAAACGAAATTAGCCGAATGGGCTGCGCAGAAACAAACTGCCACCCTGCCCAATTCACAACCGTCAACCAGTGGCGTATCAAGTTCTATACCGGTAATGAATGTAAAGTTACCTGACATTAAATTGCCTGAATTCAATGGTAGCTATGACAAATGGACGCAGTTTCATGAAACTTTTGATTCTCTTATTAACAAAAATGCAATGCTTAACAATTTACAGAGGTTCTTTTACCTACAGGGTGCTCTCACGGGCGAAGCAGCTCAAATAATTTTCTCATTAAATGCCACTGATGAAAATTATAAGATTGCTTGGGACCTACTCAGGGAGCGCTATCAAAACAAAAAGGCCATCGTTCACTCGCATATAAAGGGTATATTTGATTTATCAAATATTGCTAAAGAATCACATGTATTTCTTAGGAAATTTCTTGATGATTTTCAGAAACATTTCAGATCGTTAAAAAGCCTAGGTGAGAATGTTGATGAATGGAATACTATTCTAATCTTCCTCCTGAATTCCAAATTGGATTCCTCAACCCGAAAGGAATGGGAAATTTTTAGCAAATCTAATGACTCTCCATCGATGACTATATAAAATGTTTAACCCAACGTTGCCAGCTTTTGGAATCATTAGACACTAAAACTAATTTTTCCAACCAAAATATTCAATCCAATCAGAAATTTAATGACAGTCGTTCTTACTCTCATTTATCAACTAGCAACCCTCTATGTCCATTGTGTGACCAAGCTCATTTCATCTATTCTTGTAAGGCGTTCCTAGACATTCCCATAGAAAAAAGACTTGCTGAAATCAAGCGTTTTAGGTTATGCTCTAACTGTTTAAAACCCAGACAGTCAAATCTCGACTGTAGATCCCAGTATTCTTGTCGCTTTTGTCAAAAAAGACATCATAGTTTGTTACACTTGAATCAAAGTGTTAGCAATACAAATAAAACCCAAAACCATATTCAAATTACCAGTAAAAAATCACAAGATTTTGATTCTAATCACGAATCAAAACCTGAAACGTCTTTCTCGCATTCATCTAATACTTCTGAAAAATTGTGTACCCATGCTATGGCATCCCAAATCAGTACTCATTCCTATACAATCCTCTCCACTGCAATAATTCACGTTTTTGACAGAAATGACAAACCTATAAGATGCAGAGCATTACTGGACAGTGGTTCGCAGTCCAATTTTATTACCAAAAAACTATTCAATGCATTGGGTTTAAACTCTACCTCTATCAATATGCCAATCTCCGGAATAAGTCAAAATCTTATCAATATTTCAAAACGCACCTCAATCAAGGCACAATCTTTACGTGATAATTACAAGTTTGAATTGCCTTTTCTAATAGTTGAAACAATTACTAGCTTAATGCCACACCAAAAAATATCCCTAAACAATATAAAAATTCCAGGCAATATCTTGTTTGCTGATCCAAACTTTTATATTCCCTCTGACATTGACATGCTCCTAGGTGCGGGCATATTCTTTGAACTTCTGTCGAATGATCAAATCAAATTGGGCAAGAACTTACCAATACTACATAAAACTAAACTAGGCTGGATAATATCCGGACCATTACCCATTTTCCCCTCTTCATCACTAAATTCTTGCTTCTTATCTACAAATGATTCAATGCAAAACCAGTTGCAGAAATTTTGGCAAATCGAAGAAAACTTCTCAAGCCAAAAAATTCTCACTAAGGAAGAAGCTGAGTGCGAATCTCACTTCTCTGAAACCTTCACTAGAGATATCACCGGTAGATTTACAGTAAGTTTACTTTTGAAGGAAAATTACCGTAAGTTAGGTGACTCCCAAGAAACGGCCATTTGCCGATTTCACGCTATTGAAAGAAAGCTGAATAAAAATGATCAGCTCAAAACACATTATTCTGATTTCTTATCACAATATCAAAGTCTCGGTCATATGACTAAAATTAACCCTTACCAGCAAAGCGAATATCCCATTTATTACTTACCACATCACTCCATAGGGCCAACTGTCCAAAACGATCTTTTTACCATTGTACTACGTTTTAGACAACATAATGTCGTTTTAACTGGTGACATTTCTATGATGTACCGTCAGGTCAACATTCAGCCTATGCAACGTAGTCTTCAACGTATCGTATGGCGAGACCATCCCAGTCAAGAACTTTCCCATTTTGAACTAAACACAGTTACTTATGGAACTGCATCTGCAAGTTTTCTTTCCACCCGTTGTCTAAAACAGGTTGCCCTAGAAAATCGACTCACCTCTCCTGTCGAATCCAACATTATCTCCAATGACTTCTACGTCGATGATGTCCTAACAGGCACAAACACTGTAAAAAACCTAATTTCGATAAGAAAAAACCTAGTCAATATACTCGAAGCAGCAGGATTTCAATTGTGAAAATTCAATTCCAACGAACCCACTGTCTTGGCTGATCTTCGCAGTACTAATTCCATCAAAAATCTTGTAAATGAGTCCCAAAGTACAAAAACTTTAGGAATTTCTTGGGATTCCGCATCAGACTGTTTCATATATAATTCACAAATGTCCCTAAATTACTCAAATCCTGTTACCAAGAGAACCATTCTTTCAACAATTTCCCAAATATTTGACCCTCTAGGCCTCCTTGGTCTCATTATCATTCAGGCGAAAATTCTCCTCCAGAATTTGTGACTAGCTAACCTTAATTGGGATGACCCCATTCCCACGAATCTCTACAAATCTTGGATTAATTTTTGCAATCAACTCTTAAGTACAAAGATTTTGAAAATCCCTCGACATGTCATACTTAAAAATCCCTTAAGTCTACAAATACACGGATTCTGCGACAGTTCCATTCATGCGTATGGGACGTGTATTTACTTGAGATATACAAACAGTAATGGCGATACTCAAGTCAGACTCCTGTGCGCAAAATCCCGCGTTGCTCCTCTTAAGGCCATCTCTCTTCCTAGACTGGAATTGTCAGGTGCATTGCTCTTATCAAAACTCGTAAAAAAGGTTATTACGTCGTTGAATCTAAACTTCGAGTCAATTTACTACTGGACTGACTCACCAATCGTCCTATCATGGCTCAGTGTGGAACCAAGGACATGGACAACTTTCGTTTGTAATAGGAGTTCAGAAATTCAAAATCTCTCTGACATACACAACTGGAATCATATATCCTCAAAAATCAATCCTGCTGATATAATATCCAGAGGAATTAACCCCACTGATCTAGAAAGTGCTTCTTTGTGGTGGCAGGGGCCATATTTTTTGTCTGAACCTGTAAGCAACTGGCCTTAAAATTGTCACATTTCGAATTACTCACGATCACCTTCAGATCTTGAAGAATTTAATAAGAAACGTACTTGTTTGATAGCGTCACATCAGAATAACAATGACATCTTTGAAAGATTTTCTAGTTATTCCTAATTAATACGCGTTATGGCTTACTGTCAAAGGTTTGCTAAAGGACTCAAATTCAAACAAAGGTTCAAGATAACCTCTTTAAATATAACCCTCTCTGAATGGTATTACTCAGAAAAATTTTTAGTCAAACTAATTCAAGCTCAGTGCTTTGCCGAAGATTTCAAGAGTTTAGCCTCAACAAATTCAGTTGGATTTAATATTAGTCTGAAATCCCTAAACCCCTATCTTGATACCGATGGCATAATTCGAGTAGGCGGTAGGTTAGAACATGCAAACATTAGTCTTGATGCCAAACATCCTCTTCTGATTCCTAAAAAACATCCTTTTACGATTCTGTTAATACGGCATATTCATGAACTCAATTTTCATTCTGGCTGCCAAGCAACACTCTCTTTTATCCGGAGAAGATTCTGGCCACTGAATGGTCGCGAAGCAGTGTGGAATGTACTCCGACAATGTATAACTTGTTTCAGAGCCGATCCTCCAATAATATCTAACCAAATGGGTAATCTTCCTGCCCCTCGTATGACTCCTTCTCGTGTTTTTTCTACTAGTGGTCTTGACTATGCTGGACCCTTTCTTCTAAAGGATGGGAAGTATAGAAACTGAAAATTTTTAAAATGTTATGTATGCATATTCGTATGTCTATCTATCAAGGCGGTTCACATCGAACTTGCAAGCGAATTAACCACAGAAGTGTTTGTGGCAGCATTCAAGCGTTTTGTGTCTAGGCGAGGTATGTATACTAATCTCTACTCAGATAATGGATCTAATTTCATTGGATCTCAAAATGAATTCAAAGAAATCTATAACATTCTCTCCAGTAAACCAATGCAAAATTATCTTAACAATAGCCAAATGCAATGGCATTTCATACCTGCTCGTTCTGCCCATTTCGGTGGATTATGGGAAGCCGCAGTAAAATCTAGCATTTTGTCTACCGATCCTTACACTTTCGAGGAATTCATAACGATATTGACCCAGGTTGAGGCTTCTCTGAACTCGCGTCCTCTCGTTCCCCTATCCTCTGACCCCAATGACCTTGAGGCGATCAATCCAGGTCACTTCATCATCGGACAGCCTTTAAATGCCGCTCCTCAACTCAACTTCGAGGATACGCCGGTTAACCACCTAACCAGGTTTCTACATCTCCAAAGGTTAATACAGATTTTCTGGACACGATGGAAGAATGATTACCTCCATAATCTCCATCAACGAAATAAATGGCGATTAAAGAAGGAGATTCAGGAGCTAAATGGAAGTCTAGTACTCCTTCATGACGAAAAAACCTTGCACAGAAATGGACTCTAGGAAGAATCACTTCAGTACATCCTGGAACAGACAATATTGTGCGCGTAGTGAGCGTGCTCACCAAGAGCGGGATCGTAAAGAGATCCATTACGAAAATCAGCGTTTTGCCAGTGAATTGACTGATTCGTTATTAGATTTATTTGTTGTCCAATTCACCTCTTTAACCGTTTTATCAAGATGTTTCAATTCTATTTATTTTCTTTTGAAAGTGGATACTTTCAAGGCCGCCGGTATGTTTAGTAGTCGTGTGGACAATAGGGCGACGTTACCAAGACAACATTGTCAATAATATAATAATTTTCAAGAGAGAAACGTTATCCTCACTGTTACTATTATATTGCTGCAAATAATTAAAAGCCAGTACAATTTCATAAAATTAGAAGTTGTATTTATTCCAAACAAAAGCACACCCCACATCAATAATTTCTGAGAGTGGAAGGTGCTCAATGACAGTGTTGTGCACAACAATAGCATAGGCTCGAGTATTTTCACATCAACACTGGAACTTTTGATGCTCTCGTCCCTTCTGGAACAATCGATGACAAAGAGAGTTTTGTCAAAGAAGGCTGAGTAGGTCAAAAGAGGATTATGCTGATTGGTTAGTTTATAGCTGAGCCCAAATTGTGAGTAGTTGAAATAGGCTTGAGAAAAATTTCCCTTTGCAAAATCCAGATGCATATTTTCTTTGGGGTAATTCTCACCGTTTAGAGTCAGCGTTATATTAGTGATATTCAAATTGTTGAATATTGTTGGATCATTATCGACCTTCGTATAATCCGATCTTTTTGGAAACATACAATCACATAGCGGGGGCTTTCGAGAAACGATGAAGTCTTGACAGCCCATATTTCATTTTTGCACCTTGTGTGAGAGCAGGCAACATATGTAGTTCCCATTTTCTGAAGGGTATGAGAATGGAGTGTCAGCTTTGATAGCTTTCAAAAGTTGTAATTTAATTTGATCATGCGGATAGATTCGTTTAACTTTAAGCTCAATATTCTCAATTTCCAGTTTGACTTCTGTTGGGGTCAATGTTGTTCCAGGAGTCTCGTCTATTTTGAAGAGGTTGCTATCATCTCCAGCTCGTACTAATCGGATGGTATGCTTACCGTAGGAAACACATTGATAATCACTGAAGATATTCAGAAAATGTCTAATGGGTATTAGCATGTTGAATGTTAGATGGGTTGGGTGGATGACTCCAGTGTTGGTGGCAGTGGGAAAATTCCAACCTGTGGTGGCCAAGTGTTTAATATCTTCATCGGTGTAGGTGAGAAAGCCTCTGACAGTACTAACAAGTCCTACTTCACGAACTGTTTCCAGTTCCTTGCCACTTTGTTCATAAGTAGCAGATTGAAACATGAAAGCGCCAGCATTGTTTACGAATGTCACAGGCCCATTTCCTTTGGTTCTCTCAACTTTTCCGCTGATGAATAGCAGGCTATCGTACAAGGCATCATAGGCATCAGATTGATTAATGTTGATTTCAATAACATCATTGTTGCGGAAAGATTTGACATATGGGTAGTAGGTCCGCCACTCTACCTTTTGTATGGATTCATCGTTGTGCGGTTTTCGGAAAATGTTGAACATTTGATTGGACAATATGATAGCCGAGAGATTCCAAAAACAATTTATTCTCCGTTGACAGTAGTTGACGCTGATGCTGCTGCTGCTGATGGTTGAATGTCTTGGTGAAGACTGAGGTGTGGTATGGAGATGATTTATAATTATAGATAGTTAGCACCATACTTTCGCTTCAATTCCAAACGAATTATTATTTCTTTGTTGCGAAAATCAACAAGTTGAGAATGTTGATCGAGCACTCGCAACGTAATGGTATTCATTTCGTTTGTATGAGAAATGGGCAGATAAATGAGATGATTGGGTGTTTCGTCAATTGCGTAACCAAGATCAACACCTATAGCAAATTCGTATATCGTATGAGACGGTGTGTCGTTGTAGAAGGCTCCAAAGGTAATGTTGATATCTATGTGTATGGTTCGTACTTTAATGATATCCACAGGCAGATCTGATGCGTAATGCAAGTTGGGGTTGAGAAGTTTAGACGAAAACCCCAAAATGCGAGCTACACTATTTGCAGGTCGGAAATCGATCGAGTGCTTAAGACAAAATATTTCACTTTTCAGTGTATTATTATTGGGTTTGAGATAGAAAAATTACTCAGGGTTTTCTTTGAATGTTTTGGGTACGATATGTTTGCGTATTAAATCTTCAATATCACTGATTTCGTAAGATCCAGCAGGAATATCGATATTTCTTCGTTTAGCTTTATCACCGTTTTCGTAGTAGTAGAATTTCGTACCGTCTTCAATGTTGGGTATACTGTTGTAGGAATGGAAGCTGAGCAAAGCCAAACTATATTCTGAATCGGAATCCAATCGAATGGGTGGATTGAAATCGATGGAAAGCGTCGAAGAACGACTTGTCAGCGTTAATATCATAGACATGACTGACACACATCAAACAATCACACACCTTAATTAAAGAAACATTTGAACAAAAATCATTTATTTTTCATTACAATAATAACATTCAAATTGTGCGCTAACAATATCAGTATGTAGCGGCGCTGATGCAGGAAAATCATGTCGGAGATGGATGAAACATGGTAGGCGGATCTGCAAAGCGTATCGATGTTGGTAATCCATTGGCAATCTGCGCCATACATCCAGCAATTCCCAAGGTCCTGCGTTCCCCATCAAATATTCAATTGGTAAAGCTTGCAGTTCAGCATCGGTGAAATCCCGCAAAGATTTATACTCATGCATTTCAATCAATGATTTATACATTTTATCGGACGACATTATGAAGTAGAAACTTCAGACAAAGATGGCCACAGTTATTCTGATTGTAATTTTGATATTGATCATTATTATATGTAATTTTTACCCCCTTTCCAAAATATCTCACCAACTCCATTGGAGGTTTTAGATTGCCGAAACTGTCGAAATATTGCGCGACGTTGTCGCTTTTATTGTAAGCTACCCAATGAGTGCCTGCATTCAAATGTAAATCCAAGTTTATTACGCCACATTCTCGCAGCCAAGGACTACAAGTTGGCAACGTATCACGCATAAAAACTCCACGAAAATGCGGTATTTTAAGTTGACGGGCACACTGTAGAATTTCCGAATCGTATAATGCTCTATTAGGTAGCTTGTCTAGTAGTTTTTTTGTTTTTCCAAGTATAGACCTAGTCCTTTACGTTGTTTTTTCAGGAACAGTCCAAATCCTCGACGTATTTTTCGTAGGTACAAACCAGATCCCAAATGTTCCATGGATTTATTATGACGTTGATCTTCTTTTTGGCATCTCTGGCATCTATTACTGTTTTTGCAATAGCGCTCGCTCCACCGGCCAACGAACCCATCCAATGGAATTACCCTAGGTATGCGTATTTTGTTACGTCCTCCAGCTTGACTCACAGCCATTTTAGCAGCTCGCAAAGCTGAAGCACTAGATTTCTTAAGATTGCTAGGATGAGGCTTCCAATTTTTAATAATTTTTTGAAGCATGTTACGACGAAAGGACAGACCCATGCCAAGGTTACGTTTCGCCTTCATGGTGGAAGTTACCAACCAAGCTGCAGCACGTTCTCCAAATTTAGCGTCTTTAGATTTAACGCGTTCCCAAGCTCGATTTTCCAACACTTGATCTGCCTTGTGTCGGTCTTGTAGAGAATTACTTTGGGAGTATGCAATATCGTGATCTTTACAGCTCTCGTCCAAAGGATTTACGCCTTTGTCCCCGCGATCCAATCTCTTTTGCAATTTGGTGCCTGGACCACAAAACGAATAACCAGGAAGATGTAATTCGAACGGGAGCTTATTGATTATGGAATTAACAACACCTGCACCGAAGTAAGTCAACATTGAGAATGACGTAAAGTGATTGTGAAATTTTTATTTATAACCGTGGCGCACTCATTTTCAACCACCACATCATGGAAGTCATTCAACAAGACGAGTCACTACCCATTGAAAATTTGGATATTTTGAATGGAGACGGTTGTGGTAGTATGATTAGGAAACACGGTAAATTATTACCCAATTCGTTCCGTGCAATCATCTGTGAGCCAAGTGGTTGTGGAAAAACAAACGCCATCTTAACGTTGTTATTCCACCCGAATGGTGCTAAATTCGAAAACATTTACGTATACTCAAAGTCATTGTATCAGCCGAAATATCAAGTACTTCAGGAAATTTTGAAAAAAGTCAAGGGACTGGGATATTATCCGTTTAGAGAAAACGAAGAAATCATAAGTCCTTACGAATCCATATCGAATAGCATATTTATTTTCGACGATGTCGCCTGTGATGGTCAATAGAAAATTCGAGAGTATTATTCCGTTTGCAGGCACAAGAACATTGACGCTGCCTACCTTTGTCAAACATATTCGAAAATTCCAAAACAGCTGATACGCGACAACTGTAATATGATCGTACTTTTCAAACAAGATGAAATAAATTTGAAACATGTATTCGATGAGCACATTTCTCCCGACATGTCTTTCGATGAATTCAAGAGAATGTGTGCAGAATGTTGGCAACAGCAGCAATATGGAACAGTTGTGATTTGCAAAGATTTCGATACGAATGCTGGTCGATATCGACAAGGATTCGACAAATATATAAGTATACACAAGATGTGATGTAGTATCATTCGTCATCATGAAACCGTTGAGCAAAGAAGTTGATATTATTCGAAAGACTAAAATCAATGAAATTGCAAACGTTATTCGAAAAAAATATTCAGCCTTGAAATTGGGTAAATCCGAAGAAGATGAATCGCTGCAGAAATTCTTCGAACCTGTATCAGTTCCACTGAAAATAATAGCGAATGAAACAGCACAAGCTACTAATCCAATCAAAACTGAGGTGAAAACCGAACCTAACGAAGAGAAAGTGGAAAAGGCTGAAACGACTCCATTCCAATCCCTCGAAGTTATTGCAAGTACAGATGATGATGATGATGATAATGATGATGATAATGCTTTCAGAGAAAAAGAGAAACAAAATGATCTGATGGAATATATCAATCAATATCCTATAATGGTTCAGCCATACATTATAAAGCATTGGGGAAATGATAAAAAAATCGACAAAGTATACGGACCCATATATGATCAGCGTGATTCGAAATGGTTCCTTGGTGTGGAAGAAATAGATTTTGACAAACGCAGCGGATACATTAAAATGGCCGGACATCAATGGAAAGGGACGCCTGGTATATATGAATTGATATTTCTTACTAAGCCTGAAAATTACAATGATGAAGATTTACGAGCATACAGACAAATTTTGGATTTATCAACCAGTCACAAAGACACCTTAGGTCGCACAAAGTTTAGTAAAGGATGGAAGTACAGCAACATAATTAAACCAATGTTTCCTACACAACAACAACGTAAAACATCGGCACGTACGAATTCACGTAAAGCAACCGATTCAATAACGCTAGGCAGCGGGTTGCCTAAAACACCTATTGCAATCGAGCTGAACAACATCAACTGTTGCGTAATCAAGTAAATGACGAAATAACAAAGTTGTATCGTGAAATTAAAAATGAATCAAATAAAACAAACAAACAGTTTGAAAAGAAAACTCAAACACTTGATAGCAATTTCGTTCAAATGACGCAAATTAATGAGACACGTTATAATGAGGTGAGGACATTTTTCGAAAAATTCAACCAACAATATAAATCGGATATTGAAAATATTCGTGAAGATATGTTGAAAAAAATTGCTGAAATTACTGAATTCGTACATTCACACAATTTAAAATGGGACGTTAATGGGAAATTGGCCCACCAATTGTTGGAACAATTTCTGGATGATACCTCGCAACAAATCACCAAAATAAATTCAGATATAGCGAATGTAAAATCAGCTATTGGAGAAATCCGTAAAACACAGAATGTAGTTTTTGCAGAACCATCATAAAATAGTACGTTTCGCAGTTTCATCATCAGATATGTGCCATGGCTTCCAAAGAAAAGATTCAACTTGTTCGAGAACTGCATAAACCTATTAGAAAAAATTATCCTAGACGCCGTACGATCATCAAAGGCTTGGATGACCTTTGTCAGCTCGATTTGGCTGAGATGAGACCGTACGCCCATCAAAATCAAAATTTCAAACTCATTCTAGTCGTTATAGATTGTTTTTCCAAATTTGTGTGGACTAGACCATTGAAAACGAAAACGGGCGAGGAAATTACCAAAACATTTGCAGATATTTTGGCACATACGAAACGTTGCCCAAAAAATCTACAAAGTGATCAGGGTGCGGAATTCTTCAACAGTAAATTTCAAGGGTTGATGAAAAAACTTCAAAATAATCACTACAATACGTACAGCATCACCAAGACCTCCATGACTGAACGTGTCATAAGGACTTTAAAAGAACGATTGTACAAGTATTTCAGTTTGAATGGCACCTACAAATGGTTGAATATATTGCCCGAAATCACAAAATCCTACAATGATACACGTCACTCGAAGACAGGCATGAAACCTTCGGAAATTGATAAAACCAACGAAAAGCGAATTCTTAAATCGACATACAGCCACTTGAAAATAGCTGGACCGAGAAAATTCAAAGTCGGTGATGTTGTGCGAATCAGTTAGGCCAAACACGTTTTCGAAAAAGGTTATACACCCAATTGGACTACGGAATTATTCAAAATTATCAAAGTCAAAATTACCAACCCTGCCACCTTCATGCTGGAAGATATGCAAGGTACACCTATTAAGGGTGCTTTCTATGCGGAGGAACTGCAGAAAACTACAAATCCAGATATATATCTCGTGGAAAAAGTTCTGAGGAAAGAAGGCATAAAAATGTACGTGAAATGGTTGGGTTTACAAGAATATAGTTGGATCGGTAACGTTGATTTTGTATAGAATCTTATGGAAAACAAGCACACTTTGAAAGTCTATCGGAGGGCCTTTCGAACATTTTTTCGCCTAGTCAACAAACATTACTCCAACTCCACTACCATAACCACGTGATGTGAAACTATAAAAGCATATACGGGTACACATAGATATTCAGTTTGAATACAAAAATGTCTCAAGATAGTGGTTATAGTAGTGAAGTTGAAGTAATGTTTGATAGTGAGGATGAAGATTACAACGAAGCTCTACGTGAGGCAGACATAGACAGAGCGTTGGAGCGATACGAAAGGGCCGCTCGAAACGAAAACCAATTGCTGTTGATGTCCTTTCCCATGCCATCCTACGAAATCCGATGTGGTCTGAGTCCAGCTAGAGACTTTACCCCATGCGTCATTTTGAAGCAACAGTTCTTCATTCGATTCATCAATTTTACCTGTGATGAGTGGGCAACCCTCATTGGCATATTGCAAACAGCCAAGGAAAATTTTTTTGAATCACAAATCGACGGTCATGTAGACGAATACAATCCAATCACAACACGTTGCAAAGATTACATTCACGTTACACAGTACATCGAAAGTAATACCAAACAAATTTCCATTGTCAAGGATGCTGTGAACATGGAGCTAACTGAAAATGATGTAAACGGTGTCCTCAATACACATATGGGGGTGTTGTCCAGCCGCATCGCTATGTTGGATACTTTGAACTTTTGTGCATATTATCGAGGCGTTTTTAGCATTATTCAGTCATGGTTACGTGACAATAGAACTGATTTAACTTTGGAAGAAATTATAGATGGTTTTTGTCAAGCTTCATCTTTAGACAGAATGTACGCTAATGCTTTACGTGAATATTTAATTTATTATAAAAATGAAATTGTATATGATTTATGTAATAAATGGAAAAAAAAAAGAAATTGAGTGTTTTATTTCAATAATTATTAGAAGTCTTGGAACTGTAACTGTCAAGTTTAAATGCATGAAAAGTCATTTGATTTAACATTCAAATGAAAAAAATATTTAACTTACCTTGTTTTGCTCAAAACTGGAAAAGCCTGACTTCAGCACACCTCACTTTTATAGACATAACCTGACCATTGACATTTTGACAATGGTTGAAAAATTTCGTTTAATCTAACCAGAACGAACGAACCTTACGTGGGTGAAGCATCTAAACTTAGGCAAGGTTGTTCCGTTCTAGTTAGATATGTCGAAAAAACCTAATAAATTTCGTCTCATCCAACCAGAATGAACTAACCTTACGTAGGTATAGCATACCAAAAAAAAAACCTAATGATTTTTGGGATGCTATACCTACGTAAGGTTAGTTCGTTCTGGTTAGATTAGACGATTTTTCTATTTTTCCTAAAAAAATATTGCAATAAAACACAGAAAATAATAATTTTTTTTTTGTATATTGAAAATTTCTTACCCGCACACACATAAAATACATTAATTGAATATCAGTCTGCAAAAAAACAAACATTTTAACAAAATTTAACTCTTTTTTGATTATGCAGATGATCAATACAGTCTTCATAACATTCCAATTCAAAAACAACGTGCGTAAAATCAAATTGACACCAATATGATTTATGTTGGTATGCATTATGTAATTCAACACTTGTAAACATTTCATGCCCATGTCCTATTTTGTAATTTAATTTGCCATAACATTCAGCACAATATTCGAAAACTTTAAAACATGATTCACACACTATTAAATTAAAATCAACAAGTTCATAAAATTTTCTACAAATACAGTATGAATCATTTTTACAATATGGTTCCAAATTATACACGTTCAATAATGCTGTACGAAAATCAAAAGGTTTTTTCAGCTTAGCAAAATCAAAGCAGTCAACAACATATTCCAAATTCATGAGAATGTCATATTGGTCATTATCATCATTAGTGTCACTGTCGTCAGTGACGTCACTGTCAATATTATAATCAGTTTCATGGTGATGGTTAATATAGGACCATTTGAAGAAAGCATAATTTTGAATAATTTCCTTTGTTAACTGTTGAGGTAAAGGTGAGTGAATTAAAAACCTCCCTGTGGAGTAGATATTTTCGCAGATAGTTTTGATGCAAAGTTCCTTCAAATTCATTGTACAAATCTGTAAACGAAAAAAAAAAAAAGAATTAATTTAGACTATAGTGTCCCCACGGTAACGTATCAAATGAATCTTTGATGAGTTTTCGTTTATCATCATGGGCACTTAATCCAATTTTAGACTGTTCAATTGAATACACCTCATGAACGTAGGAACGGATTGTGTATTGGGTTACGGTCTTTTCTTTGTTTTCCCTCAAACAATCAACATAATCATCAAAAGTTAATTTATTTTTCACAACATTATATTTAACCCCTTTCGATTTTTTAACAACCTCACCCCCCTGAACTTTATATGTGTACATTTTTGACCGTAACCCCGCAAAATGTGTAATGATTTCACCATTCGCCGCATCCTTCATTAAACCAGGGACTTTTTTATTTACAAGCGGTATGCCATATTTGTTATTTTCTGAATAATCACTCGTATCAAATTTTTCAACATTGCCTGCAATAAACCCTTTGTACACATCATCACATGACAACTGATAAATGAAACTATCCGTATCTGTTTACATAAATTTACAATTATCAATTGTCATGGTGGGCAGCATGAAGTTATAATGAAAATCAAACATGACTGTTTTCGATAAATCCAAAGTAGCCATACCAATGTACAAAGGTTTATTGAAAATAAGTTCAGATTTTTTGAGTTCCACAGCTACCAGATCATCATCGAAAACAGTTCTTTGTTGAAATCTAGGACTAGAAATTAAATTTTTTGCACCATATCGTCCCTCCCATTTCGAAACTAATTTAACAACACGATGGCTACGAATGTCTTCCATCGTCTTACCAAACACAGAATTTACGGCCAGTTTTCACAAATCTTTTTCAAATTTACTTGTAGCCAAAGTCCTCAATCGAGTATTTAGCTCGATATATGGGCGCAACCACGCAAATTGCTTGAATTTTAATTTTTTTCAATATTAATCCATGTGCTAAAGCTTGTTTTAAATTCCTATAATGCAAAATATATTCTTTTTTATCATACGTGGTTGCCATTAATTTTGATAATTTTGAGTCGGGTGGTATACGATGTTCGGGACAAAACGGGAAATCTTTATGTAAATCATGGAGTTGGGCAGGGTATTCCAAATCAACTTGGAGAATATAGCCTTCAGGATTATCATCAGGAATTTGGGTTATATCTATATTTGTATCAACCCACTCGAAACTTCCGTATGGAAGGGTTTCGCACATGGCTTTTCCATACAAATTATTAAAGTCAAAATACATGATATATTTGGATGGTTTCATTGGATCGTATGCTGTCATATATGGATTATTAGCCTCACTGTATCTATTAGAACAAACTGAAATTCCGCCTCTTATACCTTTTTCCACAAACATAATCATATCAACATCTTTTAAAAGTTGCAATTTACACCCTGTATATCGCAGCATACAATCCCACGTGTAGCCGGGCATACTGAAATACCAAGCTGGGTCAAGTGAATATGTTTTCAAAGATGATTTTCGGAAATTTTCGGAAACATCTGCCAAAAGGATTATATCGGTACGCATATATAAATCGCTATATACTCCAAGTGTTTGAATATTGAAAAATTTCCAAACATTTTGAGCATGAGCAGAATCATCATCAGAAATATTTTTTTCATATAATCTATTGTAAAAATGTTGTTTATCAGGTAAATTATTCACATTCAATTTCTCCTCATCATCAACATAATCATAGGGAAAAACAACTTTTCGAGTTAGCAATTTGAACTGTGATTCTGATAAATTACTAAATTCTTTTCTTTAAATTTTCAATTCATCTACTCTCAACGTTGACACGAGGGCATCGAGACTTGCTCCCAAAAAATGAAGAGAGTCTATAAATCTAAATTTAATGTTAGTTTCAGCATCAAATGTATTTTTCCCTATTTACTGGAAGAACAGTCACGCGGTTATGTTCTCACATATATGGCATACCCTAGCATCAATAATATTAGGAGTTCCTATCATAGGTTCAATTTTTTTGATTTTGGACTCTACAAATTTAGCGATATCCCTCATTTGTCCAACAAACCATTCCATACAGTCAGCACCCCGATAACTTCTATGAAATGACAGAGAATCGTCATGTGCACACTTGAAATAAAAGCCTGCACTGAACGCTCTATGATGCTGGTACAAAATTTTTTTCCGAAATTTTACCATTACATTTTTCCAATTGTGATTCAAAATCAGCGTAAATTATAAATATGCTTATATATATGATTTTTGAATTCAACATAATCATATTTTGGCCCATAAATTTTGTACTCATTCATTTTCTCACACAACACAATATGTTCAACTAATTTTTGCTGTGTGGGAAAATAATTGAGACATCTATCACAAAAATATTTCTTATAAGTATCCTTACTCATTTGACTCGATAATAATCTGGACATATTTTTAATTTGACAATAAAGATAGGTTATTTCAATATTTTCATCGTCAACACTCGGAGCATCATAATCGTTAAGTTTGGGAAAATAAATATTTTGAATCAAAAGTAAATTTGCATGACGTTCCTGCTTTTCAGAAGTCAATCGTACAGGTGCCACTGTATAGAATTGTTTTTCTTTCACAACATTCATCTCCAATGTATAAAAATTTACTGATATATTGTTCATTTTTTCAAATTTTGTAATGCGGTGAAGAGGCATAGGTACATCTAAATCTTCGGTTTATAGGACGGTGCTAAAATGGGGATACGATGAAGTTTCATCAGTGTTCTTTCCAGATGCAACCGGGAAAAGTGCGCTAACTAAACTCCAATAAAAACAAGATGAGTCTGTATTCTTGATATTAATGCACGCCTCCTTTCTAAAAATACTCTCAGGTAATTTAATGTAGGATGAACCGTTACCAATTTCATATTTATTGATGGCGACTTCCAAAGAAATAATCTGACTCAACGCCCACCCACTGTTTTTTTTCCGAAAATTCGCTAAGTTTATTTGAAATTACATCAACAATATTACTTTCAAACCAATCAGCTAAATCCGTTCCTCCGTCTAAAATTTTATTTGGTGTATTGAAATGTTTTCGGTCTACAATCTCTCCATCTTGAGAATTTTTAATAAAATCACCACAAAATGTGCAATTTCCTTTCAACATAGCAAAGTCATTTATGATTTTCAACAATTTAATTTTTACCAATCTGAATGCATCATTTAAAGAATCTTTAATTTCTTTATGTCCCAAATTTACAATAAGTCCAGTTTGAATTCTTGATTTGAATACCAAATTTACATTTAGCCATCGAACGGCACGTTTCTGCTTAACATCCCGATTCATTGATTTGATGTAAAATCTCATTCGTTTTAATTCACCAATTTTAGTCACAATTTTACGTTTTTGTCCCACTGAAAATTGATATTTTTTCATTGCCAAAATGCATTTTTGAATATGTGTTCTAATTGATTTCAGAGCATACCCAGCTAATGGTTTTGAATAATTATTTCGAATTTCCATCAAAGTCCTATCGATTTTTGTAAGCGTATTATTAAAATGATCCATACTGAATTTGAAAAAAAAAATTGACTCACTCTATATGTGTGGGGGAAGACTGATACTGATGATAACCGCCGCTCCGCTTCAAGCCTCGATGATGTTGAAGGCGACCTCCGTGGATCCTACAACCCCAAGATGCACCAGGTGGTACTTTTTCTGGCTGAATGCCGGCAGTTGCTGCTTGATTACAGCGTTCACTCGCCTAGGTAAGAATACGCTGACTTCAGGTAGTTCTACGGCAATCGCTTCCCCTTATCTGGTCTGCACCACGCTGATGCTGTTGATGGGGTGTGGTGAATTTACTGGTAGGCTCTTCAACGGAATAGTTGGCTTGAATTTGCTGGATGCTGCTGCTGTTGCTGCGTCGTTGATGGCTGAAAGATCCATCTATTAAAACATGTAATCGATTAGTAGAACGTTTTTTTCATAATGAATATGCATTTGAACAACTAAACCCTTGATTCTAACTTTTTTTTGAAATATTCTCAATTCCCTTCTTTCCTTCTCAAGAAAAATATTAAATGAATTAAAACGTAATCAACAAAAAAAAAATTACACATGACCCCATTTCAATTTCGAAAATATTTTATGATTTCAATCACTTTATGCCTCAAATTTGCAATAAAAACTGTTTGAATCCTCTCAAAATAAATACTGAATTTGCTCACACAACTAGCCCACCAATAATTTCAATTTCCACAATCAAATAAAATGAATAGAAAAAACTTACTTTGTTTCTGAAGATAACTTCACAAAAAAAAAACACTTGAAATATGAGCAGAAGCTGGTTCGGTGAACTTTCGAATGCAGAATGACGCCGGCCACACCCAGAATTGTTTTTATAAGATTGCCCACTCCTACTACTCCATCAAAAATTCTCAGTTCTCACGTATGCATTTGGAAAACAAAAAAGTCGTTGTTAGTGTGTGGTTTTGTAATTTCCTGTTATGCTAACCTCAAGTTAATTGCAAATAGCTTATCTCATGTGAATTTCCTGTCCGCCTTGGTTTTTCCATTGGCGATAACGCTGGCTCGGAGGCCACACTCCAATGCCAACTGATTACAATAACTTTGCTTGTATATTTTAATGAAATGAAATATTCGGATTCCTATTTGAAAATTCATTCAAACTAAAATACATATTTTTTCTTGAATTCCATAATTATTTCCAATAATATCCTAATCAAAATGCATGCAAGTATAGTAGAAACTATCATTAAAATTCTATAAATGTTAAATTCCATGTGGGCCTTGTTTTTCTCTCGCCCTGTTGAAGGAACAAATTCAAAGGTTTTTGTGTCTATTTCTAGAAGATTTCGGAATATCAGCTTCAACTTATACTTAAATACTCCATTCTTTGGAAGTGTGCATGCAAAAACTGGTAACTGACCCTCATTGACTATTGTGGAACGCATCGATTTCCATTCGGTTCTGTTCCGACATCCATATTCGAAATTATTAACCTTCACGCATATTGCCATGAATTTCACACCATTTGGAACATTAACATATAAAACATTATTTATTATTGCAGTTAACAGCACAAAATTCATTTTCAGTAAAATTCTCTAATGCTGTGAGGCTGGATTCTTCTCAGTGGGTATCTTGTTTGAGGCAATTTTCGATTGAACACTCTGTCTTGAATATTCAAATTTTCCAACTGCTTCCAAATATTTTCCTTGTCTTCAAAAAATTGAGTATCTTTCTTCAGTTCTTGAAGACGCATACAAAACTTCTCAACTTTCTGTCTGTATTCTTTCGATGTCATTCTGTAACTGATTATTTCAACTGCCCATTGCTACCTACATACTTTCCAAAAATTAACTCCCACTTTCTTTGTAATCATATTTTTCTCATTAAAAAACAATCTATTTTTTCAAACAAAATTATTCTCATATTACATTTGTGCGCTGGGTACTAGCAAACTCTTTATCACCACGGCGAATCAGCTCGATTACGTCACACCATGAACGTGGACTGTCTCCACCTCAACCGGCAACATCTAAATGCAGTCAACCTACACCATTTATTTTACAACTGGCAACATCGCGCGCTTCATGCAGTACAATCAGTTGCTGGATCTATATCGACTACTTCACAACTGAACGCAGAGCATCGAGCGACGATTTTGTAACACTGACAACACTTATATGCACTCAGCCTATTACTATTAATTTTAAAACTGGCAACACCCAAATCTCAATCTCTTGCCATTCAAACGTAGACTTCACGACCGAAACCAATCTGAAATATACATGATGTTGTCATATACTCGCTTCCAAACAACTTCATCGCGATTAAGATAGCACGCCGGCTTCATGACCGAAATTGATCTGAAATATACATACCTTTGTCATATACCCTCTTCAAACTACTGCTGTCAAACACTCTACATTAGGTTCAATCGTTCTAAGATGAAATTCATTAGGTTTCAAGACGTTCTGTATATATATATATATATATATATGTATATATTTATATATCTTTCTATCATTTGTGCGTCCATACATTTAATATTTACATATGTTTCAGTGTCCCCCACCTTTATGCGTCCGTATACGGACCATAGAAATTATAATATATATAATTACTCTAGAATGCCAATCCCCTCTTCGTGGGACACTGAAAAGTGTTGTAAAATTCCAAATGTTTTCATCAAGGCGCATGCCCATAACCAGTCTTCTAGCTCTGCAGTGTTGACAAATTACAGAAAATTTAATCTTTGTAGTCGAGATTCTGTCGAAAATAATCTAACATTACTGTGAAGCCTACCCAAATTCCCGTTAAATTTTTGAGATCGTGCAACAGTGTTAACAGTTTTCAATTGCCGCAGAGGTAGTTTGCCAGAGCCGGTTTGGGTTAGTTTGGTGGTTTAGGCGATTTGTGTTCATTGTGAAATTAACCATTAACGTTATTGTGTTTTTTTAGATGTGCTTTTCTTTTTACTGTTGTTTACTTCAATTATTCATCGGTACTGGCCACGTTTATACCGTCTCTTGGTAAGCTGACTAATGACTTTATTTCAACCAAATAGTCTTGGTCATCTTGGTGTATACAGTACGCTTGGTCAGGTAACCAGCTTGGTTTGGTACCGAAAATTGTTGCGTACCAGACCAAAATAGTTACATGACCAAGATGGTGTAAACACCTACGGCCTTGACTTTCCAGAAAGATGCAAAATTTGGTTTGAATTCTTGGTAAGCCCTAAGTCTAGTTTCTAATGTACTAAGAGTGCCCTAATATCCATTTTTCTAGCAACACAACGTCTAATAATAATGTTTATAATTTTAACTTGAATATCTAATTTGGATTGCCATTAATGTTTTTATGTCATAAAATATGGGTTAGTAGAGTTGCAAACCTTTTTATAGGTTAGAGTTGTGTTGTCTAAATGATTACCAAACAAACCAAATAAGAACCAAACTGTTTACTGATTAAACATGGTGTAAATAGGTAGTAACTTATTCCATTGGTCCGAATTTGCTAAGGTCAACTTGGTCAGAGTACCAAATTCGCGCACGGTATAAACGTGGCCACTGTGTATGTTATTGGTTTTCGGGTTTTTCTGTAGTGAAATTTTAATTTTGACAATGTTGACGTGCTTGGTTCTGTGGTGTGGAAATGAAGGAAATATTCCTGGAATCCATAATTTTCAATAAGTACCTACTTGAATATGAATTGTTGATCGCAAATCTAATAAATAACATAAATAGAGCAGAAATAACTCCCATCTTTGATAAAACTGAGAATATGAATCATTTCTTCACGTTTGGCTTATATAAATCATTTTAAGCTTGACGAGAGTAAGGCATGACATTTGGATGAGAGCATTGGGAAGAGATCCTACCGTGGACTGAAAAAAATGTCATTTGCAGCGAACTTTTCTTCAAACTATGTATATGAAGGGTAATCGAATGCTATTGAAACGAAACCAAAACGAATGTATTGGGTATAACCCTTAAAATGTAGACCAACCGTCGACACGTGCCTCAGACTGTTGGTCATCATCAGTATGGTGTAGCCAAGTGCAAAGATGTGCATATTGCTTAACTAAACCTTTATTAATTTAATTAATATAATTATGTTGAATGTTGTATCCTATATTTTCCCTCCCCAGTTGTGTTCCGCAGGATCAGTTCTAGCACCAACACTTCCTTCTTCACATCAATGATTTGTTGGGAGCTACCTCATGTCCAGTAATCAGCTTTGCAGATGATAGTACTCTTCATACCTCTTTCTCTTCCAAAGCTCCGATATCAGCCAATGAATGCAGAACGGGGAAAAATCGTGAAAGAAATAAATACGCATTTGGCAATAATTCTACAATGGTGATCCAACAACTTCACTCACAAGCTAGCTCACTCCTCTGGAATATCGCAGAAAGGTTGGCGATCTGTCTGTTTTATAGATATTTCCATGGACGATGCTCTTCCGAAATATTATCAATCGTTCAACCGTTAGCGGTCCCTTCGAGACTGACCCGTCGCGATCCAGTCCCCAGCACATCCATATGCCGTCACTTTGGAGACATGCCGATCATCTGTTTCCCAGAATATTCCTACCTACCTTCCTTTGGTTCTCACGATGTTCTCTGAACAATACAGGATGTTTCTTTCTGTGGGAATAAGAACTCATAAAATAGGTATATTTCAGAAACGTCACCAATAGTTACCTACTCAAGATATATTTTTTCATTGTTATTTTATTCGATGAATTTCTCGTATATAATCAGTTTCACAACGTATTATCAAATCGATTTTACTCAATATCATGAATCATTTAAAAATCTCACTGAAACCCACCCTGGTATGAATGAAACTGGTCCTGATCATGCGCACTAAATAATGCAACGAACTTTTTACAACACTTTCGTCCCATTGAATTGGCATTCTAGAGCAAGTATATATATTATAATTTCTATGATACGGACGCTCAAATGTAATCCCTTATTATTTCGTGTGAAAGAACTGCTAGTGACCTCTATCATTTTACTTTCGAAACTCCGTATTTGACAGATTACTGTCTGTGGTCCTGAGTTTCACTGTGACTTTGACGGAGTTACATATTCACCATCATGTGGACGCTAAAGTATCACAAGTTGATCAAAATATATTCACGTGTAGTTCAAGTCATGTCCGTTGCAGCGCTACAAACGCATACTGTATACTTATTGTGTACTACATTCTGAGATACTTCAGCGTCCGGACACTTGGCAACACACCATTTGTATTCGGGTGGTTTCTACGTGGTCTCATTTATCGTTGATGGACTCAGTGGGGTAACAATGAATACACGAGGAAAGAAAATTCGCATTCGAGGACGTAACAGTATTTTGCATTCGAATTAAAACTAATATGAGAATAAAAAATAAATAAATAAGTATCTGTCATTGTTAATTGACATTTCGTGTTTGAAGCAAAATGAAACATCTAGGTGATATTTTTTGCATGACTGTCGTACAGTTGTGTGCATAAAAAAGTCGTACAGCAGTTATATGCTATTGAACTTCTTATAGACTTTAACAAGTAGTGTCAAAATTCAAACTATTTTTGTTTTAACATTTTTTCAGCGCAATTAGTGCAATGCCTTGTACGACTCTTTTATGTACAAAACTGTACGTCTTTTACGTTCTAGAACAAGAAAGAGTCACTTCGCTTACTGAGATTTTAACGAAAAGTCAACATTTGAGTTCAGTTTCCGAGAAAGAATAGTTTAGTTCTGTACTCAAGATGAAATGCAAAATGTATCTAGTATGACATGTTCGATTTGCAAAGGAAGAAGAAAAAGCACAAAATCTCTATTGATTCATAAATTCCCAAAAATTTTGGTAATCCATTTAAAAAGGTTTTCTCAAACAGACAAATTTAGAGAAAAATGAAAGGTCACTATTGATTTTCCTCTAAAAGGATTAGATATGAGCAACTTCACAGCAGACAATGAAGCCCCCTGTCTATATAACTTGTACGCTTTGTTGAATCACAGCGGGCCCAAAAAAACTGTTTTCAGACGTGTTGCGTACACTATTTTTTCCGCAACCGTGTAAAATAACAAATCAATGAGACACATTTAGTCTAAGAGGCGAAGAGATGTCGACCTTCACCCATCTGTTAACCGTATGGAACGTACGTTTTATGAAGTTTAATAAATAGACAAATATACCTATAATGGCTTGCCCATCTGAATGTAGTCCAAACTATACACAGTGAGTTTCAAAAATTTGCCACCACATGGAAACTTTTTTATTATCGATTCGGGCCAAAAAATTTTAATATTCATAAAAATTGGTGCATTGCGGAATCCTTGTATTCGAGTTATAAAAATTATAAATTTCCTAATGGTGTACAGGGGGGAACAAAAAAATGAATTTTGATCAAGAGTAAACTACCATGGCTGTGATTCCAAATTTGAATATTGTTTTCAATTCCAAATAACCTCTTTGAATGAACTTTTTATAATGTCAAAAATAAGGGGTAGTTTACACCTGATCAAAATTCCTATTTTTGTTCTCCCCTGTACACTGGAAATTTGAAATTTTGACAACTCATAGATATGCAAGTAGTCCGCCATGCACCAATTTTTATGGGGATTAAAATTTCCTGAAAAATCGATAGTAAAAAAGTTTTCCATATGGTGCAAATTTTTTAAACTCACTGTATATAGTATGGACCATATTTTGGTAGGCAAGCCTTTATAGATGTATTTGTATATTTATGTAACTCTATAAAAAGTATGTTTCATCCGGTTAGATGAGTGAAGGTCGACCTCTATTCCGGCTCTTAGACTAATTTATTCATTATATTTCTTTGTAGGACAAAATTTCGAACATTTTTGTCTTTTTATTCGTATTAAATATTGAGAAGATAGGTACTAAGAGAAACATTCTAATTCTTATTTAGATTATTATTCACATTAAAATTCGATCACTTCTCAGCCTAGTCCGGGAAGTACGTACTTCCTGGACTAGATCGGGAAGTGCTACTTTCTGAAAGAAAAAGCGTCCGGAACGTAGGTTCTTCCCGGACGGTTGCTGAAAATAGTATTTTGTATAGGAAAAAAATCAAATGAATATCATACAACTTTATGAATTTTTTATTGGTTCGTAAATGCCCCCTCTTCTGATTTGGTGGGTTTATAAAATCAAACTCAGCACACTTCAATGGATTGACAAAACTATATTAATGTTATATATCTCAAAATGGCGACCCTGAACACCATTTTGATTTTTTTTATGGAAGTCTTGTGAGATTTCACTTTGAACATCTGGTTGAGTATTTCTTGTATTTCTAGAATATCACACCGAGATATGCACCACACCCAAAATGTATCTTGTAGTAGATAGACTTGAATACTGCATACTAAACGGAAAATAACTCTATTTTCATTAAAATACAAGCTTTTATTTAGTTCCACCTGTCACGGTGTTTGTGCGTTTGTAATCAAATCTTGCAAGTCAAATATAAGACATTTCTAATCGTCTGATTCAAAATTTGGCAGGTGTTCATAATTTCGGTGACAATGCATTATGAAATTTTCGTTAGAGAAAAAGATGAGTTTTGTAGTTATGGTCCGATTCGATTTTAAATTGGTATGTGGGGGTTTTTGGGGTCGGACATAATGAAATTTTTGTCAAAATTCATAAATTCAATATGGCAGCTCCAATATAGCGGAAGAGTTTTGTGATTATGGTCCGATTGATTCTTAATTTGTATGTGAGAGTTTTTGGGGTCGTAGATTATGATTTTCTTGTCAAAATTCATGAATTCAATATGGCGGTTCCAAGATGCCGGACGAGTTTTGTGATTATAGTCCGATTCGATTCTGAATTGATAGGAGAGGGTTTTTGGGGTAGGAGATTATAGATTTTTTATCCAAATTCATAAATCCACGACGGCGGGCGAGTTTTGTAATCATGGTCTGATTCTCTTCAAAATTGGTACGTGGGGTATTAGGTGTCGAAGATCATGAATAATTTGCTAGAATTCATATGATGGCGGACGAGTGAATATTTAGGTGGCCTCCTCAGTGAAGAGCTAGATAGTTCAAAACTCACAGGAAACGGCCACTGTAATAACCATGCTTTCTTTGAAATGCATAGATCAATGCGGACTAACTAAAAAGCACAGAATGATATAATTAAAAAAAAATAAAGACAAGCTTTTATTCGAAGGCGCTAAAAAGTAAAAAGTAATTTCTTGAGATTTGAGTTACAGATTCAAAAGCTTATTGCCACTTTCGTATATGTATCGGAAAGTTTTCATCTTGGGTATGGTAGTTGCATGAGAGCGTAAAGAATAACTTGCTATATGTTAAGAGAGCATTACAATTTCTTTTCTACTCGCTCGATGAAGGGATATCGACGTGATCTGTGTGTGGTGTGTCGCATTGCCACGTGGTCCGTTAATGCGTCGGGTGGGGTAACAGGAGAGGCGCACGGTAGTACGTCTCTCTTATTTATGTGGTATTATCACATCATTGCGTTCCTTTTTGCTCGCGTAGATTTCTGTCTTTACCCCAGATGAAAAGTTTCCGATACTGTATACATTTTATCAATTTATTCTTCAATTTGAATAATATGATTCTTCTTCAGAAAAATTTGAAAAATGTCGGTGTCGAGATGGCGGACGAGATTCGTGATAATAGTCGATTCAAAATTGGTATGTAACTGTTTGTGGGGTCAGAGATTATGAATTTTCTGTGAAAATTCATAAATTGTTGTTATGATCAGATTCGATTCAAAATTTGTATGTGGGGTTTTTTTGAATTCTATGTCAAAATTCATCAATTCAAAATGGCGGCCTAAGATGGTGAACGAGTTTTATGGTTATGGTCAGATTCGATTCAAAATTGGTATATAGGGGTTTTCGGGGTCGGAGATTTTGATTTTTTATTGAAAAACGAAATTATAGTTTGAAAAACTAAAGAACGTGCTTTACTTCCAACAATGACTAAAAAGTATAAAATCATTGTCAATGTAATTACTCAAATGCAAAAAATAGTGGGGTTCTTGACTTAAGTTTTCTAGAGCTTTTGAACGCTCAGTATTGTAAAGTTGAAATCAGTAATATAAGAAAATAGTTTGTAAGCACCCACGCTTTTTCACATTTGAGTTATTACATTGTCAATAATTTTTTACTTTTCAGTTCATGTTGAAAGTAAGGCGTGTTCTTTATTTTTTTTAACTTTTTTATTCACTTCATTGGGCTTCACAGGTTCACGAATCTTTTGACATTATTTCCTAATGATGTGGAATTATACGTCTGCATACATTAAGTTACAAAATACCAGACATGGCAAAACTGTCGGACGCCGAAAGTATTCTATTCGTCCAATAATCATACGGGCGGATGTAGTAGGATAATACAAAGTAGTGTATATTGAGGGCGTTCAAATGATAGTATAATGAAAGGACGTAAAAAATATGCAGAATATATAAATCTAAATTGTGAGTGATCCAATACTAATATTTCAATATACTTTACATTTTTGTGCTCTTTGAACCTATTGCCACCTATTGAAGGCGAAATAGTTGAATATACTTCCTCGGACGCTGAAAGCGTGCTGAATAGAAAGACGCTAAAAAGATAAATAGATGTATATATATATATATATATATCTACCTAAGGTTAATTCATTCTGGTTTGATCAGACAATAACTACATACATGTCTAATGTAATTCAATCTCTATGTTTGGATGAGTACTTGTTGTTTTCGACCCCCGCAATACCTACCTACCTACCTAAGGTTAGTTCGTTCTGGTTCGATCAAACTGTATATCTGTCACTCTGCCTGTTTCTATCTTCTTTCTTCCATCTTCTATCTTCTGTCTTCTATCTGTCTCTGTCAATCTATCTGTCAATGTCCATGTCAATAACACGCTTAACGAAAACACCCTGTATACTACTTTTTTCTCTTAAATTACATGTGTTGCTACACACCCGGTATACCTAACATTTTTTTGGTAAATAATCACCGTCATCTTTTTTTTCTCATACCAATCAGCCATCTTTTTTTCTTTTCCTAAACAATCTATTATTATTATTATTATTATCGCATACACACATTCTAACTCTGTGAATTAATTCATTCACAATTATTATTGTTCTCATATTCCATCAACATGTCCACACGCACACACTCCCGGTATAATCAACTCATATTAGAACATTTACAACGAAGTCTCGCAGCCTCGTCTGTAGAATGTGCGCTTCGTCTAGCCAGCCCCCGAGTATTTCCGAAGGCAGAACAGAGGTAGATGAGGTAGATGATCTACTGCTGTTTTTCGTTTTCAGTTTCATACGTGAACGATATGGTTTGAAACTGGGTCATCAATTCTGAAACAAAACTGTCTACGTCGACCTGTTTTGTATCAAAATTAGCGAACACGTCGTCCACATATCTAACCCAAATACTAGGAAAATGGATAAAGCTCTTGCTTGCTTCCATCTATAACTTACTTGTAAACAAATCAGCCTGAAAAGGTGACAGAGGATTGCCACTGGCTGTACCTTCGAGTTGTTCATAAAAGCAGTTATTGAACTGAAAGCAATTCTGCTTCACGAAAAGTCTGGCAAGGCTTGAATACTCCCCCAGGCAGCAAGCGTACGTCATAATGACGTATCTTATAGGTCATGGTAGACGTCATATTGACCCCAGAGTTGACGTCATTCGGACGTCTAAATGACGGTCAAATGTCAGCGTCATTATGACGTCAGTATATGGCGTCATTTTGACGTTACATATAGCTTGTATATGACCTGTCAGGCCATACACAAGACGTACATATGACGTCACTCAAACGTTATAAACATCGTCATTGAGACGTACTTTTTTAGTTAATTTGGGGATATGAAGCAAAAAATGCAATGTTTTTTCACAATACTTGTAGCAACTGTTGGGATATTCGTATCTTTCTTGAACAGAATCACAATCACACATAAAAATTAGAAGGCAGTGTACTGGATGATCAATGACTGATACAAACTAGGTAGATTAGGAAACGTCAATGTCGTGGTTAATTTTTTTGATGCAAAGGATTAAGAAACTCGTGATCATGGAAAGAATTTTTATTTATAACAACATAAAACAATTTCGTTTCAGTAAGTAATACAGTAAAAAACTATTATAAAACTTAATTATGCAGATCATTCTGAAATATGTACTTAATTCGGAAGAGTTACTATAAGTTTTTCTTGCTAAAAGTCAGTAAAAATGTAATTGAATTTTTCACACTGGATTATGCTGTTTATATAGCACTTAATATGACTATAGTTTTTATTCAATTATTACAAACCATCTAGTACAATATTCAAAAATTAATTAAATCAAAATACACATTACATACCTCTAGTGTAAACACATTTTTTTAATGGAATATAATGTCTATTTATCGGAAATATATCCTTCTCGTTTTACCGCTTTTTAATATAAGCTTCATTGTCTTTCTTTGTAGGGCGACCAAAATATTTAATTTTTTTAGTGAAGTAAACCACTCAGAGTTTACGACTATAAGGGCACCTTCATATTGTTTATTTGAACTCTACAGCTGAAAACACTTAGAACACTGTAACCACTGTAACACACAACTATTACCGAACTCTGCAATACTATCACTTCTATATTTATGCATAATGAAATCTTCCGACAACCAGAGAATAATGGTGACACCAAAACACATATAGACATAAAGAACGAATACCATCGACATTCCACTGCACATGTTCATAGAAGGAAGCATCGACGACGGCCATGTTGCTTAATCCGAACCAATCCGATGCGAATGTGTCGGTGTCGGACAACTGGTGACTTTCGCGGGAAATACAAAATGACGAAAATAATAAGCAATTTGATTTCTTTCCATATGTTGGTATTTTTATTTGATTCACTTTTGAGTTATACGTTTTTAGGTAAATAATGATTTAGTGTGTACTCTATTGATTGTATATGCAAATTATAAAATTAAACTTGTACCTTTATGCCACGGGATGAAGGCAATGGTTATTTTACACTATTTTAAAAGTGACTCGATATAGGTACAGGTAATTTAAATATATCATCACTAGCCACTTCAATGAAATAATTTTCAGAAATATCTGCTATAAAGCATTTTATGGGACATATATAATTAGTTGGATTTTTTATCTAAAAAGTTCTTCTATTTTTTGTGTAACATTAGTGACCAAAGAATTACGTCATAATGACGTCATGTGAAAGACGACATAGTAACGTCCACTGAATGACGTCTGGCAGACGTCATTTTTGCGTCGATGACGTCTACCGTCATGAAATCACTAATTAAGTACGTCATTATGACGTACGCTTGCTACCTGGGACCTCTTCGTCACTGAAACCGTTGGTCAGCAGTAACTCACTTAGATATTCCAAGGTTTTGGGTATTGGACTTGGAGACAAAGAACCCACATCAAAAGAGATCAAGATTTCTCGTTCTTTCAGTTTCACGTTCCTAATATGGTCGATAAATTCCAGTGAAATTTTCCCGCTCAGGCTCGGTTGTGCCACTGGAAGATTCTCGAACTCTTTTGTTAGCCATTGCGCTATTTTGTATGTGGGGACCCCTATCGACGAGACGATTGGTCGAACCGACTTCCCAGGTTTGTGAATCTTGTGTAGACAGTATATTTTTTGTACATTCGGGTTCGAGAGTTGAAATGTCCTTTTCAACTCCGGTTTGACCAATGCCTTGCATTCATTCAGGGTTGTTTTCAAGTCTGAAATCATCTTAGGCAACGGGTTTCTAGTCAACTGTTTGTATGGACCGGTTTCAATGAGGTTATCTGCCCTTTCTTGATAATCTGATTTACAGATATAGAAATATACAAAAATTGTAGGCCAGTTATAATTTGATCAAATAAATGTTGGTTTTGGAGTTTTTATGAAATGAATAAATGGAAATCAGTTTGATTATTCTTTAGTATTCATGCAATATCCATGTTAACCGAAAGAGCTGCATTTCTTGCATTGCTGGTGTTTCTATAGAATGTTAAATTGAAAATTATAGAGTGCGCTCATAATTAGTATGGAATCAATTCATTATATTTGAATATGAAGATAATTTAGAAGTCTTCCTAATAGTTGTTTTTTTTCCGAAGGGCCAATTATATAGGTTTGTCCGAATTTGAGTAAAAATGACATTGTTGATATTTTTTGGTGGAACACTCATTATATGCATTTGGCAAAATTTTTGTCCCATATCTTTCCAGCCGACCTAATCGCATCAAATCTGGTGTCACTGATGGATTCATATATGATTCCTAACCAAAAATGTCCCATTAGAAATATTATCAAAGTAATTTTTACTCAAATGCGAATAACTCCTATACCTATATTTTGGGTATTCAAAAATTCTGGTTTACTGGGTTAACGGTTCACCCCGCTTCTAGCGTGAACTAGTGCGCATTGATACTACGGTCTACGGTATCAAAAGTAGAATGGTATATAATCAAAGATTAAGGTAACCAAGATGGTGCACTCCACAAAGGCGGGAAAATTTCGCTTATGGCCTTGAATTTTTACAACTTTTTATTTACAATTCGTCAAATGTCAGATTCTGTTATTTCTGTATTTTGTTCTATTTAGAGCTTAAAACTGAAAGTGAATAAAGTGATCCGAAATTTTGCTAAGCGATTTTTGCCGAAAATTCTCAAAACATAGCGAATTTATCAAAGTTCATTATTCAGAATTGAATTATTCTGGTGCTTGGAGTGTATTTTTGTTTTTCTGTTGTATTCTTAAATTGGATAACAACCTTTTTGTTTTCACAGGCTTTTCATTAATAGCCAAAATGGGTGGAAATTGTGGTGTTAAGTGTGCTATTAAAAACTGTCCCAACCAATATTTTTCCAGTGATAGTTCAAAGAAAACTTTCATTTTTGAAGAGCATTCTTATTTCAGTGTTGATAGTATGGATATTGCAAGTTATGAGGAAATTGGCTTGGAGAGTAATTACATTGATGCGGGCACTCAGACAAGAATCGAAGAAACAGTGGATCAAGCAACCCAAACCCAGATAATATTATTATCATACAAATCAGTAAAACGCAAAGTCGTCTCCACAATTTAACCACTCCACTTCCACTTACCACTCCACTTCGAGATATAATGGACCACAAGTTATATTATTATCATAAATTCTAAATCATTCGTATTGTCAATCGACTGCCGCCTTACAAGTAACCCTCATAAGTATTTTTGAGATTTTTGAGAGTTGTGGTAAGAGGGGACGGAGGAGTCACAACTTTTAACATATCCCCCTATTTTAATGTATGTTTCCTTGATATAGAAGTGCACAAATGATTTTGTTGACTTGTCATGTTGAATACATATACATGGTGAGTTTCGAAAACCCCAACCAAAATATGAATGAATTGAATGGACATGTTTTCTAGATTACAAATACAGACTTCAGAAGAAATGATTTACCACCAAGGAATGTTGAACAGTATACTAGCGGATATCTTCTGAGGAAATGTTTGAAAAAGCATTCTTGTAAGGAATGTCAGGATTATGCGAAAGCTTCAGATGATTTGGTTCCTACCAAGTTTTTCTGTCACTTTAAAGGTATTGCTACATTTATATATTAGTCTGTTATACTACACCTAACCAACTGCACAGGTGACACTGACAAGTATGGGAGGAAACAAGGAACATATGGAAAATTGTTGATGCCAGATGATACTTTTGTGGACTACGTTTCTTTGATGGAAAAAAATTTGATGGAGAATGTAAAATCAGCAGCTATAGGAAAACCAGGCGAACATCTCTTCAACGTTTTGAGACAAATACCTTTTTTGCACCCTTGTTCTGAATTTCCTTATGTATTGTTACGTTTACTTTGATCATTTGATGAAATACAGTTATAAACTATGCCAATCGGTTTGCCACAGCGGTTGCAAGTGGGGTGGGTTCAATAATTATGTGAACGATGAAACAAGGGGCGCCAAGTAATTTGCCGGTTGGGCATATAGTTAACAAAAAAGACACTTCAAATTACTAAAGAGACATCTCTTTAGTGACGTCTCTGTTATCTAAAATATCGGTGAAGGGAGTGTGGTTGGATGCAAAATTAAACTTTCATTTAACTGACAAATAGGTATATTGGTAACCGAATTCAATTATTCAACAGCACCTTTAGAATATAACTACCTGGTAGAATTATATGAGAATAAATATATTTATACTCTTGCAAGAGTATCCAAGCTGGGACAAGAGAGGAAGATGCCAAAATAACTCAGTCCGAGCTCAGGTACAGAATAAACACGTAATCACGACACTAAGACAAAAAAAATGATTTGCCACTAAAACTAGTACGATTGAAGCATGATATAAGTATATATGAATATGTCGGATGAAAGTAATTACGCTGATAGGCAGTACAAATGCGTAATAAAATAAACAAATGTTCAATTGTTCAAAATATTCAATGTAAAATAATAACTAATGAGTAATTATCCCACAAAGGGGGTACTTAAGTGAGCTCCGGTGTTTGTGGGTCCCTTATCGGTTGGTTTCGTATTATGGGAATGGATTTAAATCGGCCAAGCTGGGCCTTGCACTCTGGGCCGCAGATTTCCAAGCTCGTGGTTTCCGTAGGCACGGGAATAACTTTTTCGAAGAGGTGGTACCCCAATAGCAACAATCAAGGAATCAACGCCTACTGCACAGCTTTCCTTATTGCAGGGACGTTTGCGAAGATTCCAGAATATGTTTCGATAAAAACCGCACGAGGCGAAATCAAATCGTGAGTGCACAACTATAATCTCAACACTACACAATTCGCATTAATCAGTAACTGAGGAATATCCGTCTAAACGGGAAACGAAAAAAATTCGATTTTACCTAACAGTTCACTGCCTATCGAAATTCGCCCCGCGAAATACAGAATACCACCGTGAGACTCTCTTTCCGCCGTTTTTGTCGGCCAGGGCATAAAAAGTCATCAGAGCGTATTTGTCGATAAAGATCTATACCGGGTGAAATTGAATTGGGGAGAAATTTCTAGAAACGAAAATATTCGTTTCATCCCCCCTTTACAACAAAATAAAAGAATAAGTAAACTTTTAGATATTTAATATGCCACGAACCAATCGAACGGCCAGAATCAAGTGATTCCAACTCATACACATTCGTGCTTATTTTACGGATTACTTTACATTTGATGAATTTAGGGCCCAATTTGGAAGAATAATAGTTGGCAGCATCTGACAAAGTATAATTCTTCTTCCAGACAATCTGTCCAATGTCAAGAGACAGTGGTCGATGTCTCAGATTATATCGATCCGAACTCTGTTGGTAAGATTTCTGTAAACGAGATCTTACTTCCACGCTAATATCTCGTAAAACTTTAACATGATCGGCTAATTTTTCCCTATCTGAAAATTCCAAGCTCGCTTTGCCCTGAACTTCTGAATAATTTTTATACATCTTACCCGAAATGAAAGGATATCTACCAAAGTTCAGGTAAGCAGGAGTATAGCCAGTGATTTCATGTACCGCAGTCCGAAGTGCAAATCCCAACTGTGGCAGTTTCTCATCCCAATCCCTTTGACTTTGGGTAATATACGATCTTATCATTGTTTTCAGTGTTTTGTTGACTCTCTCACAAGGGTTAGCTTGAGGGCTGTAAGCGGCATTATAGATGAACTTACAGTCATAAGACGTTACCATTTTTCTAAACTTATCACTGACATACTGCTTACCGTTATCACAAATGAGATATTGGGGAATTCCGTAAATTAAAAACACATCTTCTTCGATATGCTTCAGTACTGAGGCTGATTTTGCCGTTTTAAGAGGAAAAACTAACGAATATTTCGTAAAAAGATCTGAAACAACCAAGACGAAACGATTACGTTTCTTCGACATTGGGAAGGGTCCCATTAAATCAGTGCACACATATTGCCAGGGATAATTAATAACTCGAGGGTGCATAACACCATGAGGCAACTTCTGTTCCGGTTTCTGTTCCTTACACACTTCACAGTCTCATACAAATCGAGCAATATCCACAGACATTTTAGGCCAATAATAAAATGAAGAAATACGTTTGAGAGTTTTAAAGTAACCTAAATGACCAGATGTCGCCTCTGCGTGATTTTCCAATAGAACTGCCTGACGCAACCTTTTCGGAATCACTAGCTTCCAATCATAATCACAGTCGAGTTGCTGGTAGCCAGAATTAACCAACTTCTGAATCTTACCATTTTTAATGCGGAATTTTGGATATTTCTGCGGAGATTCGGATATATTATGTAGTAATCTCGAATACCAATCATCAAAATCGTTTTCCTCCATATCTATGTAACATACTGCTCTCGACAAGGCGTCAGGGACGGCATGCATAGAGCCCTTTCGATGAAAAATTTGAAAATCATAGCCCTGCAACCGTAACATCCATCGCACTAATCTACCACTAGGATTCTTTAGATTGAATAACCATTTTAGACTAGAATAATCGGTGACCACGTCAAAACGAACTCCGTCAATATACGGGCGAAACTTCTCTATTCCAAAGACCACAGCTAAACATTCAAGTTCCGTGGTACTGTACCTAGATTCCTGTGCTGAAAGTGCACGACTCGCATACGCGATAACCTTTTCTCCCTCGTGGAATTCTTGCGTCAACACACAGCCCAAACACACTTGAGACGCATCGGTTTGAATGATGAATTTGCGGTCAAAATCTGGACATGTCAATATAGGTGCTGAGATTAGACAACGCTGCTTCCGCTGCTGTGTCCCAAACGAACTTCTGGTTTTTACGAGTCAGCTTCGTTAGGGGTGACACCCTACTAGCAAAATTTGAGACAAATCTTCTATACCACGATATCAAACCTATGAACCTTCGGACTTCTTTAGCATTTCTAGGTGTGGGAAAATTTACCATACTCTCGATCTTCTCTGGATTTGACCTCAACCCAAGCCTATCAACCACATAGCCCAGATATCTCAGTTCACTCTTTACAAATTCACATTTTTCCCTGTTCACAGTGAAACCAAGTCGTTGGAGTCTGTCAAAGACCTCTCTCAAAATATTCAGATGAGTGGAAAAATCGGATGTGGAAATAATTATATCGTCTAAATAGACAAATAAATGTGGTTCTAGGTCTGCTCAAAGCTGATCTACGATTCTCTGAAAACAAGATGGCGCATTCTGTAAACCAAAAGGCATCCTGGTGAATTGGAAGAGTCCACGCCCAGGAACTGTGAAAGCAGTCTTCTCCTTGGACGATTCCTCTAGTGGAATTTGCCAATATGCACTTTTTAAGTCTATCGAAGACAAAACTTGAGCACCTCGTAACCTATCAAGGATCATACTGATATAAGGAATAGGATAAGCATCACGCTTAGTCACCTCATTTACCTTTCGGAAATCTATACAAAAACGATGTTCGCCATTCGACTTTTTCACGATGACAACAGGGGAAGACCAAGGGGAATTCGAAGGTTCTATCACTCCTAATTCGAGCATCTTATCAACTTCATCATTAATTATCTTTTCACTGGCGTGGCATCACCAGTATCGATAGAATGGAAAACGTTTTTGGCACATCCTAAAGATCCACTTTGCTTAGAAAAGAAATCAGCCAATATTGCCTCTAACGACGCTGCCTCATCTGAACTCAGCTTACCGGATTCCACAATGGAATTTATATGCATCTCCTCCCCTATAGCATAGGAATTAGTTGACAGATATGGAATAATATTCATCTGCCGCCAAAAATCAATACCTAGAATTATAGGTTCCTTAATACCTAAAACAACTAAAGCCCTAACTATAATAACCTTACCACCTAAACCAATTGGTAATTGTATGGAACCTAATACGTTACAGCTTGAACCATCCGCAACAGTGACTGGAGAGCACCTTTTCTCTAAATTCAATAAAATTTTGAGTGTTTGTAGCATGTTCCAGCCCTCGCTACCAATGACTGTACAAGCAGCTCCACTATCCAATAACCCTGTGAATTTAAGCCCAAAAATATCTACAGTGAGAAATGGACGAGGATCGCCTGATTTCGAGATAAAAATACTGTCAATTTTATCTTTGCGAAACTGCACTTTAACAAAATCAAGCCATGCCTCCCAGGACTCCTCAGCCGGTTTAAAAGAAGTTACCGCCAACGAACGGCTTACCGATGGCCCCTTGACTCGTTTTTTGAACATCTGTCACAAGAATATCGAGTAACACCAGTGCGGCCACAACGGAAACAAAATTTCTGTACTCTCCTGCTTGTACAATTCTTGTTTTCAAACAGCACCTCGTAGCTACACCTCGTATATGAGAATATTTGAGCGGAAAACGCACAAGAAAAAAAATTATGGGAACTTCACTCAGCAAAATTTGTGATATTAAAACTCATCAGCAACAATAATTCAAAATTTACAACAATATTAGGCAATACAAGAAAAATATCACAGGAAAAAAAAATAAAAATAATCCACGATTAACTTGAAATAAATCGATCACCTTCCAATTTCACTCTTAGTGGTATATAGTCAACGTGACAAAATAACAAAATAAATACCAGCATAAATATTTTCACTAGGAATAAAACTTTTGATGTCCCCTGTATCATAGAGTCATTTAAAAAAACGTTGGTAACCAGCACGCACTACGTAAATATTGATGTCCTCTGTATCATACAGACATATTTAAAGGAATATTGATAATCTGCACGCACTACATAAATATTGATGTCCCCTGTATCATACAAACATTTAAAGAAATGTTGATAATCTGCACGCACTACATAAATATTGATGTACCCTGTATCATACAGATATGCCCAGAAATAGTGATGAAAAAAAAACACTCTGATACCTACGTATTCAAAATAATATACAATATCCAACAGATTAAAATTCGGCTTTCGAAACAATCGATATTTTTACCTAAAGTTTAGCAAAAGAAATTAAGTCCAATATAATCAATATTTCTATGTATTTTATCAATTTAAATTTTCAGACAAAAAAAATCCAACCACACTTATAAAAAAAACTCGTTCGCCGTCTAGAAATAAATAAGATAATTTGCTCAAATCAATACAGAGTTGTCAGAGGCCCCACGTTGGGCGCCAAAATAACTGTTACGTTTACTTTGATCATTTGATGAAATACATTATTTATAAACTATGCCAATCGGTTTGCCACAGCGGTTGCAAGTGGGGTGGGTTCAATAATTATGTGAACGATGAAACAAGGGGCGCCAAGTAATTTGCTGGTTGGGCATATAGTTAACAAAAAAGACACTTCAAATTACTAAAGAGACATCTCTTTAGTGACGTTTCTGTTATCTAAAATATCGGTGGAGGGAGTGTGGTTGGATGCAAAATTAAACTTTCATTTAACTGACAAATAGGTATATTGGTAACCGAATTCAATTATGCAACAGCACCTTTAGAATATAACTACCTGGTAGAATTATATGAGAATAAATATATTTATACTCTTGCAAGAGTATCCAAGCTGGGACAAGAGAGGAAGATGCCAAAATAACTCAGTCCGAGCTCAGGTACAGAATAAACACGTAATCACGACACTAAGACAAAAAAAATGATTTGCCACTAAAACTAGTACGATTGAAGCGTGATATAAGTATATATGAATATGTCGGATGAAAGTAATTACGCTGATAGGCAGTACAAATGCGTAATAAAATAAACAAATGTTCAATTGTTCAAAATATTCAATGTAAAATAATAAATAATGAGTAATTATCCCACAAAGGGGGTACTTAAGTGAGCTCCGGTGTTTGTGGGTCCCTTATCGGTTGGTTTCGTATTATGGGAATGGATTTAAATCGGCCAAGCTGGGCCTTGCACTCTGGGCCGCAGATTTCCAAGCTCGTGGTTTCCGTAGGCACGGGAATAACTTTTTCGAAGAGGTGGTACCCCAATAGCAACAATCAAGGAATCAACGCCTACTGCACAGCTTTCCTTATTGCAGGGACGTTTGCGAAGATTCCAGAATATGTTTCGATAAAAACCGCACAAGGCGAAATCAAATCGTGAGTGCACAACTATAATCTCAACACTACACAATTCGCATTAATCAGTAACTGAGGAATATCCGTCTAAACGGGAAACGAAAAAAATTCGATTTTACTTAACAGTTCACTGCCTATCGAAATTCGCCCGGCGAAATACAGAATACCACCGTGAGACTCTCTTTCCGCCGTTTTTGTCGGCCAGGGCATGAAAAGTCATCAGAGCGTATTTGTCGATAAAGATCTATACCGGGTGAGATTGAATTGGGGAGAAATTTCTAGAAACGAAAATATTCGTTTCAGTATATTTATTGAAATTATTTATAAGGATGAGAATATTTTATATTGTGAAGTACGCTAATCGAAACTTTCGCAGTTCTCAAATTGATAAAAGGAGAGATAAGAAATCTAGAAAGTTGCAAATATTAGCGCATAAATAATGAGTTTGTATATTTATTTGTATGTGTGAATTATTATTTAAAATTTATTTCATATAGGTCACTCTTTTTCATTTTAGCGTCTGTGGTCAAGAAAACTGGACAGGACTTTGTAAGTATAGGTATTACTTTGAGAGCATTGTGTGTTGTTCCACTTTTGTTTTTTTTGTTTTATGTATCATGCCAAGAATATTGTTTACGAAACTATATTCATGACGAGACCATATTCACCTCGGTAGATAATTGAGGCTGGGAATACATCAGAAGGTTATTATATTCCATCATATATTCATTTCTCATTTTATGTAAAAGTATTTTTATAGGAATCAAGCAGGTGAAGATTTCAACCCCACAGAAACTTAATTTTTGCTGCAGGCCTGGTCGAACAAACGAAAAAGTCAAATACAAAGAAATTAAATTTAAAATTGTTTAGCAGCTCAGATAGTAAATCCTCCAATATCTTAAATGCAACTGAATTTATTGTTGAGTTAATTTGAATTTTAAGGAATGTTTTAAACTATTGAAAACCAATGTTGATACCTACAATTATATTTGATGTATTTTGAAATTCTATATACTTGCATATTATATATATATATATATATATATATATAAATATATATATATATATATTTTCGGTAACCATACAATCCTGAGCCGAGCATAGTAAAACTTATTAACAACCCTGAGTCACAGTGACAAACCTGAACCAGTATATTGGTTCAGGATTGTTTCTCCTTATTTGTGCCTTCAAACGCATTAGATTACCCCTTGTCTAATGTTACGATGACGTTAAGATATGAAACTAGTTGCGCAGTTCTGGCTAATTCCGCCGTAATCTCCCGGTAATCTTGCAATTTTTTAAATTGCCGTGGTTTGGGAATGTATTATTCTTCAATATTTTAGTTTCATAATTCGCCACTCGTAGCGCTCATGATGATCGGCAATATTCGCAAAATTATTACAATTCCAAGCCAGTCGATTTGACAACAGTGCTTCATTTCCCGCGTAGTGCTGTTTATAAGGGACCTTTATTCTTTGAAGTGAGTATTGTGTTTATTATGTGAAAAATGTCACAAAGATGTAGAAAAATGGTCAATTTATGTTTTCAGACAGGACAGACAGGTGATCAAGAATGAATCAATTAATTATTCTGTTTATTATCAGGGAAATCACATTCGTTATTATAGGTTAACTTTGTGGTATTCCCGCATTTTCTTTATTGAACCTAAAGTTTATGAAAAGAGCAGTTCGATTTTGATGTCTCTTATTATCGTGATGTTATTTTGCCAAATAATTGATTTTTTTTCCACATTTCTTGTTTGAAGTATGTAATCAGATCAGAAATATTTCCAAAATATTTTCGGACAGATAGTTTTTTTTTATTTCAAGATGCCCATTTTATTCTCTACCAATATTCGATTTTTTTATTCTCCACAAACAATGATTCCAGAAAAGTTGAGAACATAGTTACTGTCTCCGATATGACTGAAAAGAAAAAATTGTGAATTCAAGTGAATTGACTCAGACAAACTACTTCAGTAAAAATCAGGTTATGCTATACAAACTGATGAAAAATGCTATTCCAATTTCCCCTTTAGGTAACCAATCTTCTTTCACAGTGATACTAAAATGATAAACAAGAAAAAATAAAACACAAAGAACATTATTTTTTTTAAATATTTCAATTTTGTAAAATAATGGAAATAACAATTTTTTCTACTCCCGTGCGGAAAAATCCACTTTTCCGCACTCATTTTAGTTTTGAAAGAGTCGCTTTTCCGCACTAGTGTGGAAAAGTTTTTTCCGCACTCAAACATTTTAGTGCGGAAAAGTAGATTTGTTTAGTTTTTGCGGATTATTCTGACATTTTAATATTGCGTCGCAGAAGGTTAAAATAGAAAGCTTACCAAGTATGGTTGTATAGTTTAATATATATTTAATGATAAATGTTCTTTATGTTAACTTTTGGGTGTTTTTTCCGCTAGTAGAAAAAAATAGTGTACCTATCACGAGCGTAAAGTGTCTTTTCCGTACGCGGTTTCTGGCCGAACTCCGCCGACACGTCGTTCGGCCATCTGTAATCGCGTGCGGAAAAGTATCACTTTCCGCACTTGTTAGGCAAACTACTATTACAAATTCAAGTGAAGAAAGTAGTACTTTTCCGCAGGCGACGGCAGTTGCACGAAAGACGCGTAGCAGAATTCGGGCAAGCCGTTAAGGGTGGAAAAGACATTTTCCGTAAAAGTTAGGTACAATGTTTTTCCTACGGGTGTTCCTGTCATTCTTATTTATGAAAAAAAAAAATTTTCAATTAACAAGATTTTATAATAATGCTACAAAATGACACATAGGACAGAATAGTTACATAGACCATTTAGTAAGTTCTTAATATCCTTATTTTCAATAATACAAAAATTGTGCATAAAAGTAACTTTTCAGCACTATAGTGCGAAAAAGTAACTTTTCCGCGCGATTTTAAATCGTACGGAAAAGTACAACTTTCAAACCGAATAATCGTGCGGAAAAGTTTCTTTTTGATAGCGAAAACATTTCCCAACACATTAAAGAGAGAAGAGGTCCTAAACAACAATAAGTTAGAGAATTTGTGGATCTGTATCCCGAGATATTTAAAGACAAAAAGTGGACTTCGGTAAAAGCAGTGGTTTATAATATGTATACAGGCAAATTGAAATATTAGTTTGAAGGTTTGCATTCCTGCAAATTATTTATATTGAATATTTCTTTATGTTAATAAACCGTTAAAACTGTCTATGCTTTTTCATTTGTAATTCTGTAATTGTATATTCCTTTGATAGATCTGGTTTCCCAACAAACAGTTTGTTGCGGGGTATTGATGACCTATTATATTTTTCCCGTACCTGTAAATACTGGACCAGTAAATAGTCCCGTATGCGTATGGTATGACCCATTTAAAATTGAACCACCGCTATAAAATTAACATTTTCAACTGATTTGAATGATTCTTCTTCCATTAGGTACACATTCAAAATGTCTACTAGGACACCAAATTCCATGAATGAGTCTTCATTTTCAAGGTAAAAAATCTAGAAAAATTCATTAGCGTTTTTTTTTTTTTGAAAAAAATCTGAACACTGCACTGGATTCACGATACTTTCAAATGGATTTTATCAAAATTTCGTTTGAATGCATCCATTCGTAATAAAGTTATAAGGGAATAATTATTGAAAAATATGCCGTTTAATCAACCTACTACTTCAATATCCGAAATTTTATCAAAAATTCAGATTGCAACCCTAAATTTTGAAAGTATCGAAATATCACTGATGAGAATTTCATTGAAATCGGTTGATAAATAAACATATTGTGGATAATAAAATTTAAAAATATGCTGCTAATGAAATTTTATGTTAACTTTCTCAAATTCTCTTATAACTATTTTATTGATTGGCGTAATTTAACGTTATTTTGACATGGACCATTTGCTTTTTCGTAAAACAACTTAATTTTAAAATAGAACTGTAAAAGACGCCATTAATGTGCACATGAGAGCTCCTTCATTCAATTGAAATAAATCAATATATTTTTTGTACATTTTCACAGCAAGTTTGAATAACTATTCATTTCACGAAATTCACAGCATAGTATGCATTCTATGCAATTCATAAACTTGGCAATGTTGCACTGGCTCAAGTTTGTAATTAACTCAACTGAAACCTGTATATTTTGGCTTGGGAATGCTATAAAAGAGCCATGGTGCAGAAATGAATCATTTAAGCCTAAAAACATACAATATACAACTTTGACATTTGAATGAATTACGGTGCATAAATGTCATTACAAGCATCACTGTACAATTTTTATCATATATATGCAACCGTCATCTCTCTCTCTATAGTATTTCTGCATGGTTCGGAATTGTATGATTTTCCAGCAGGCTCAGGATTGATACAAAGATCTATATATATATATATATATATATATATATATATATATATATATATATAGAACGGTAGTCTTTGCTGACTAGTTAGGATGCAATTTGGAAAGATTATTTGGGTAAGCAGCAAGCAAAACGTGTACTCTTTTAACACTATATTTCCAATATTTCAACAGTGGTTACTGTCATCTTCAGGGAAGCTACAATTAATAAGCGAATATATATATTGGGTTTCACTCCATTTTAGTATATATTCGCTTATTAATTGTAGCTTCCCTGAAGATGACAGTAACCACTGTTGAAATATTGGAAATATAGTGTTAAAAGAGTACACGTTTTGCTTGCTGCTTACCCAAATAATCTTTCCAAAATATATATATATATATATATATATATATATATATATATATATATATATATATATATATATATATATACAATTTGGAAAGATTAATAAGTAAAAAGAGCTACACATGGAGTCACTACCGTTCTACTATATTTATATATATAGAAAAATTTGAATAAAGTGTATTGTGGTTTTAATATAAAAATTGTATTTTCTTCAGTTATTCTTAGAGGCATGGAAAAACTTATCATAAATCATAAACATATAAAAGGTTACATTTCGTAATATTACCAGCTATAAATACAACTCGTTCGAAAAAGATAAATTCAAAGTATTAGAAAAATATGAGTTAAAATATTTTACAATGACTACATAAAGTGAAAGTTCAGTTCACCGAAACATACTAAGTTTCATCATTTTTTCAACTATAATTTTGATTGGGAAAACACTAGTTTTTTCAGTAAAAGTGCATTGTGTTTAGCAATGGTTGAAAAATGCTTTAATTTAGGGGCACTGCAAGTAAGTATAAGATGAGATTTTTTGTTAAACCTATTTGATAAAATTCTAGGTACGATTCTCTTGAATTATGATCTCTTACTATTTTTTCTATAGTTTCATCACCTATATATAATTTACTCTCAATTTCAACATACAAGTATAGGTCTACTTTCTGTAGATATGACACATGAACACTGAAATTATTTTACGGACGTTTCCACAAGTTATATATGAGGAGGTAAACAATACTCCAAAAGTTCGACAAATTTTCTGGGATTTTAACCTTCCACAATGTAAGAAAAAAATTTCAATCTATGCAAGAAAATCATCAATGAAATGTTGAAAAGTAAATAGTAGTAACAGGACCTTATCATTCTATTTGATGGAAAAGTCTTATACGTCTCCTTATAGTCCTTCTTTGCGGGTCGTTATCTTTTTCTTTATCGTTTGTGGAAAATTAAAACACAAGAGATATTTCTACCTCTTATCTCCACAACAAATGTGCAAAAGTAAAATAAGTTTTCACTTCGTTTTTCTTCGGGTGCCAAGAATAACATTTTTTTTATTATTATTCAATAGAATGAGCTCTGTGCTGCATTCCAAAGACTATAATTTTCTTGAAAACAAGTAAAACAACATCAGTTTCGCATAAAAATTGTTATTATGGCTTAGAAATGATTGTGCTTTTCAATCCGAATCAATCCGAATCGATTTCTCAATTACGACAACTGAAATCACGAATGACAGTAACATCTGTCACTCTACAATTGCTCCGATTGGCTTAACCCCATATATCTATTAACTACCGCATAATTCCATTCATAAATCAATAGTTGGGTTAGCCCGAGGTCAATGAGTCAATTTTACTATTTCATTCATCCCTAGGCCAAGTGTTCTCTCTTTATTACTCTACTCTTTGATATAATTATGGCATATGGCGGAAATAACAAATATCTCAACTAGCATCGCCATCTGTGAGTTCTCACCTGTAATTATTGAAATGCAAATGCAGAAAAGTAGCAGCACCTGCCATGGACGGCAGTGGCATCGAAGAGTTTGGTCGCTGTAACCGTTGTATGAGGATTACCCTGTAACCGTGTCTGGTCATTGATTTTGGTCATTGTTCTACATATTTTCTAGTACGACTTCTGTGCGTCAGGTGGCGCTACACACGGATTAAATCGATTACTTTCTGGGATATTCTTTTCCAGTTTACAAAATCAAATTTTGGACATGCGCTCTTGAACCATATATTAATTTAACTTTACCATCATCCATCATTGCATCATTTAATGAAATACGGTGTTAGAATTAGTCTGTGGTTGGAAAAGATTGGTGATTTGTGACATTTTTTTGCAAAGTGTGCATCCCGCGTGAACTGGCAGTTACGAAAGGTTCTTTCGCCCTAGTACTTGGTGTAGAGTAAATTAAACTACAACTTCAGTACAGTCACACAGAGGAATGTGCCCACCGTGCACAGAAGCCACAGAACACAGAACTGATTTGTGAATGTGTCATTTCATCATTTCAATCGACTAATCGACATGACAATCGACTTAGGTAATAGGTTAGGTTGAAAAGTTGACAACAATAACAAAATGTTACATCTTGGCTTAATAAAATGATTGTGTAGTTTGATCGATTTCTGATTTCTTAGCGATTTCAATTAAACCAAAGTACACAATGTTTACTCACAGTTGGTCACGGAAGAATCGTTAATTATTTTTTTTATTCTCATACTCCTTCTTGAAAAAGTATGGCAAGGCAAATAAGCGTGGATATTGGCGAGGGTGTCAAGGAATTGATCAGGCAAATATCTGGATTAGAAGTAAGAAATACTCTCTTGAACTAGTAATTTTTGCAATCTTGAATATTGTTCTTCAACTCTAGGAAAGCTCTCAACCCTTCATGCAGATCCAAACATTTTTTCTGAACAAACTGAAAAACTCAGACACTATGTATTTCCTCAATAAAAGAGATGTAGATCGAATCGTCTCCGGTATGGCAGAAAAATTCAATTTTCACGGATTTTTTACTCAAGCGAGAGCTTTACAAGATGCATATGATAATTACATACCACACGATTTGCCAAAAGAAAATCTGTCGAGTCGTTTGAACATTGTTAAATTTCTTCTCTGCATGTCAGAGAAACCTACCAGTAAATTTCTCGAAAAGCCTGAAGAATTTGAATTCAAACCAGTGGAGGAAGAGGATGAAGTCAATTGGACAGAGTATCTCAAGGAAGGAATTGAAGAGTGGGCACCCAACTGTGATGAGAGTAGTGTAAGTTTCTCTCAGGTTATTTTTTAAATACTTTAGTCTGAGAGCCCAGGGCCCTCAGACATTCTTTATTTCCTTAAAGACAAATTGTGGGGCCGCATATGATAATTGAACGCCCGCCTACCTGCTTAGTTGGCTAGACGGTCAATCCACAAAATGGAACGTGGGGTCGACTGATATATCATTTGAACGGGCACAAAATTATCTTCCCAATGATACCCTATTTGTTGAAATTTACTGAAGCAGTTAATGCGAAAACGGCTTTAAGAACATGAACCCGATAATGTTGGTATTAATGAAAAATACAAATAAGTTTTGGTTACTAGGAATTAAAACATGTACAAGTAGTACTTAGTACGTTTCAATATTTGGTACTTGTAATAGTGCTTTGTAAAAAAAAAACAAGCTGTTAAATTGATTTATTGAAATGTTACTTCAACAAGTGTTCAAATTGTGACCCATTTGCTTCCATACAATAATACAGACTTTCTTCAAATCTATGTCTGACATTTTGTAGCATATCAGGTGTTATGCTTCGGCACCCTGCTATAATTCGTTGGCGAATATCTTCTATGAACTCAGGCTTCGTAGCAAAATATTTATTTTTCAAGTGTCCCCATAGAAAAAAGTCCAAAGGTGATAAATCAGGTGACCTGGCAGGCCATTCCATTGGGCCTTTCCTGCCAATCCACTGTCCGGGGAAACGGTTATCTAAATATTCTCGTACAGGAACAAAATAGTGGGGAGGTGCTCCATCTTGCTGGAAATGAAGCTGATCAGCATTATGATTTTGGTCATCTTCTATTATTTGTGTACAAGGTGAGAAGGTTAAGTAAAAATAGGGTCAACTTATCTTTAATTCTGCTGGTGGATTTTTATAAATTATAATATATATATATATATATATATATATATACAGTGTGACCCATTTAAGATGGAAGCACCCTTCTAAAACTTACATTTTTCAACCGATTGGAATGATTTTTTTTCGTCAGGTCGACATTCAAAAAGTCCACCAGGACACCAAATTTCATGAATAAATCTCCATTTCCAGGGCCAACTTATCTTATTTTTCAAGGTAAAAAATCTAAAAAAATTACTAGCAATTTTTTTATATAAAATCTGACAACACCACTGGATTCGCGATATTTGGATATTTGGATTCGGAACGATGGAATGCTTAAAATAATAAAAAAGTTATAGGGGAATGAAATTTGAGAAATATGTCGTTTAATCAACCCACCAATTCAATCTCAGAACTTTTATCGAAATTCGGAATACAACACTGTATTCAGAAGATCTCAATATATCACTGGTCAAAATTTTATCGAGATGTGTTCATAAATAAAAAAATCATAAGATAATAAAATTTGAGAAATAAGTAAATGAAATTTCACGAAAATGTCATTTTATCTCATGAGTTTTATTTATCAACAAATTTCAATGAAATTATAGTCAGTGATATTTCGAGATTCCTTTAATCCGGTTGTGTAGTCAAAGTTTTCATAAAAGTTCTGAAATTGAATTGGTGGGTTGATTAAACGGCATATTTTTCAAATTTCATTCCTTTATAACTTTTTATTAATTGACGCATTTCAACGTAATCCACATAAGAACCTTTCAAAAATGTTGCGAATCCAGTGGTGTAGTCAGATTTTTTGGAAAAAAGTCGCTAGTAACTTTTTTAGATTTTTTACCTTGAAAAATAAGATAAGTTGGCCCTAAAAATGGAGATTTATTCATTAAATTTGGTGTCCTGGTGGACTTTTGGAATGTCTACCTGACGAAAAAAAAATTATTTCAATCGGTTGAAAAATGTAAGTTTTAGAAGGGTGCTTCCATCTTAAATGGGTTACACGGTATATATATATTTATATTTATATATATATAATTAGTACGGATATAGTGAGGAACAATATATGAAAATATAAATGGAAAAGTTATTGGGTATAACCCTCAAATATATATATACAAATGTGGAATCTCATATTTGCCAAAAATAGAGTGCCCTTTACCTTCGAGGTACAAATATATAATAATAATAATAATTTATTTATTTCATCAATTGTTATAAAAAATACAGGGAAATTGTGAAAAATGTTGAAAGGTAAAAGGCAATACAATAAATCATCATAATTCACTATAGATTGAAAACATTCCGATCTACACATATTCACAAAAATATACACTTATTTACACACATAAATATTATGAAGTTTCCTAATTAAAAAATTCTTAATTTATAATTATAAAAATTATATATTATAATATATATGATATGTATGTATATATATTTAGTGGGTAAACCCTCATAATGCAACCGTAGACGGATTCGTACAGTACTGAAGAGGTCTAATGAGTCCGAAACGGATACGGATCCGTCTACGGTTGCATTATGAGGGTTTACCCACTAATTTTCTCCTTTGTATTTATTATTCCCCTCACGAAGCTATTCTATGCTTTTCTACTTTATTTATACATATACATGTATATATATAACTTTTTTTGATTTACAGAGAGGAATATTGCATTATGTCATTATGTCGTTATGGACAATGGTCAATTGGTCTTCTATGTTCCGTCCATCGTGAGATTATCTGTATACATTATTGATAATATAAATGCCACTATCTCCCCTAACGGTGGGCAAAATTTTAAATAATTTACACCGTTGGAAAGAGAATTGAAATATCTTCCAAACAAAGTGCCATGTGACCTATCTTCCGATTAAAATTTGGTTGCCAAAGGTTGAAAAATATTGAACCATTCAAAAAATAATAGGGGGGGGACTATTTACGTCCAAACTGTATATGTTGCTAAGGGGACTATTTTAAACATACTTTTTGTAGTACTAATCGAGTACAATGAAACTGTTAATACACACTTTTTGATATATCTTTTAGTTTTTGAGGTTTTGATGCATTTATAAAAAAAAATGTTTTCGGTTATACTGCCGTCCTCAGCAAAATAGGATAATCTGCAAAAACTCTGAAGCTAATATTCTGTAGTTTTGACGTTCTTAAGTACAAACAACCTCAAACTTGTGTTGTAATGATCAACTTTGGCTATTCAAATCTACAGCTCATGGTTCATCATCTTGTCAAACTCGTATGTTGCACAATATACTAATGTAATAGTATTTTCTGAAATATTTATGTAAAAATCAGCCATCAGAATTTAAGATAAGTTGATCTTATTTTTACTTACCTTTCCCACCACGTATCTGTGGATTGGCCGCCTAACCAACTTAGCAGGTATGCGGGCGTTCAATGTACATATGAACACTACCTGAGGCCCCACATTTTGTCTTCTATTTAATCTTCATTGATTTTAAGGAATGCTCGATGGGTTCATCAATTGCTGAAGATTTCAATGAGTTAGGGGAGGAATGTTCCAGCGCAGTTCACATACCTGTAGTAATAAAGAGTAACGAAAAAGATGTCATTGTAAATTTGAGAGCAAACAGAGAGGAACTACTGAATACAATACAACATTCCTGGTATAACCAAACCCATTTCCATGAATCTCCATTCAGCGAATTGAAAGAAGCCACTGTGGGAATGAATTGGTAATTTCCATATTATTCAATTGTTGCGATTTTTCTGGAATGGACTGGTGATTTGTTGATTGAATACATATTGCATATTTTAATTTTATATAGTTGGGATTTTGAAAAGCTTTGGTTTATTCAATAATTTGAGGAATATGAAATTTAACATCCTCGGCTTTGTTCCTGCTAACATTGATAGAAAATTTGCAAAGTGAATTACCAATCTTATCGTACTGACAGAAAACAGGGTTACATCAGGGCTCAGTGCTCGGACCCATTTTATTTTTGCTGTACCTCAGTGACTTGTAGAGCTTACCAATATCAGAGAAATTCACATTATTTGGGTATTATGGTATGGCAAGAATGTGGATAGCTTAGGAACATAGCTCAAGATCTAAGGGAGGTTATATCTTAGTGTAATGCTAACTAGAGTCTGTTTCAATATTATTAAAACTAACATCTTAACCTTCAAATTCGAAATAGATTGAATCAGTCTGAAAACACATATAGTGGAAAATATACATCGATAATAAACTTAAATTCGAAGACCATGTTATATCTCAAAAAAAAGCTTATCCTCAGGATGCTGAGCGATAAGAGTTGTGACAAACGAACCTGGTTCAGTCATTGCTCGAAATACTTTTTTCACCCTTGTGGAATCTCGCATTATATATGGCATAGCTTTCTGGGGTTTTTGTAGTCAGTATTAAGTAAATTCCATCTTTGTCCTATAGAAAAGGGTCATAAGATACTTATGTAGGGCTAAAGCAAGAGTCCACTGTAAACCGCTGTTTGTCTCCCAAAAAAATTCTTACTGTAACCAGTTTGGAAACTGTCTGTCTAATGCATAGCAAACAGTCCCCAAGCACATATCCAACCCGCACTTACTCAACTTCTCGAAGTAACAACATCTGCCTGCCAACTCCAAAAACATCACTTGCAAAAAATTCAATAATATACGAGAGCAAAAAAATATATAACCATTTTCCGGAGTATCTGAAAGTAATGAAAAATCATAAGCACTTTAGAAAGGCAATAAAAGACTTTCTTATGACACTTTAACTCATATATAAAAAATCGCATATGCCACAGTGCAATTGTCACTTAGACAGCGGCAAAAGTTAGCTGCAATTTTTACAGCGATCAATTATCGTGGTGTTGGTTGCCAAAATAAATAGTTTGACATTGATATTTTAAATTGCTGACCATTGTTTAGAGAATATTCTCAGGAGCTCAAATTACCAACTGATTCCATTTAAGTGAATCTCCCTGCTCATTGTTCAAAAATTATTCTCTACAGTAATTCATCCTGATCAGACCATTTGAGGCAATTTTATCACTTTTCAATCTTTTTTTTAATAAATATAATTACTTTGTTTACAAGTTTTATTTATTGTAAAGTCAAGAACTCGTGCAGCTTTACACATTGGACTTTGTACTACTCTTATTACAATTATTTTGACTCTATATCAACGATATTGTGAAGATTTGTAATGGCTCAATTATTGTTTACGCTGATGACACATCAGTCATTGTATCAGATAAGGGTGAAAAATGTTTACGTCAGAAATGTAATAATATTTCCTATGATATGAACCAGTTGTTCAGAGCAAACTCACTTTATCTAAATACAGATAAAACAAAATGTATTCGTTGATTAAAAGTTTGATTTTGTGGAGGAAATCCAGTTCTTGACATAATTTTTTGGGTTTATCACCTTCAACAATCTGAAAATGAAAAAATTTTTTTAATCCAAAGAAATCTGTACAAGTGTAGAAGGGCAAATTAATTAATTTGCCCGATAAGTTACTGCGTTCACAAGACTGTTGTCTTGAAAGAAATTAATTTTTGTCAGTAACGTACCCTACACTGAATTTGCCTATCTGTTAATTCGATCTCATTTTTTCAGATAGGCAAATTCAGTGTAGGGTACGTTACTGACAAAAATTAATTTCTTTCAAGACAACAGTCTTGTGAACGCAGTAACTTATCGGGCAAATTAATTAATTTGCCCTTCTACACTTGTACAGATTTCTTTGGATTAAAAAAATTTTTTCATTTTCAGATTGTGGAAGGTGATAAACCCAAAAAATTATGTCAAAAAATGTATTCGCTTTCGTAATAGACAAAAAGAAGTGACATTGATTTCGGTGACTTACAATCAGTAGATGAGACTGCTCGATTTCTTGGTTTATTTATAGATGGACATAATTCCTGGGGAGAACACTGTCGTTTCTTAATCAATAAATTGAATTCTGTTTCCTACCAATTCCGTAATTTGAGAACAGTTCTGTCATGCTCAAGTAGAGTCCAGACTTCGATATGGCATCTGCCTTTGGGGAAGGTCTTCAGGAGCAAATGATGTATTTGTTGCTCAAAAGAGAATACTCCGAGTAATGTTTGGCTTACCATCTCGACAAAGTTGTGTTGATGTATTCAAAACTTGTAAAATTTTGACGCTACCATCACTGTTTTTCTTTGAAGTTTGTGTTTATGTATTTAGTCATTATAACAGCTTTTCGGCCAGATCTAGCATTCATAATCATGACACAAGAATAAAAAATCAGCTGAATATACCTTTTTCTAGGGTCCAAATATCTAAAAATTGTCCTAATTCACTAGGTCCTCTATTATTTAATAAACTACCAGACTATGTAAGAAATACTCGAACTTTAATACGTTTTAAACAATGACTTAAACAATTTCTAATTGAAAGATGTTATTATAAAGTCGATCAGGCACTATAATAGTATTTGTAAATCAACTGTGTTCTGTTTGTTATATACCTACATGTTGCAATTAACTGAATGTTATTACATATGTTTATTTCTATTTTTAACTTAGATTTAGCGACTACTCCTATACAATATTTGTATTGTCTTTCCGGAGAATAAATTATTATTATTATTATTATTATTATTATTATTATTATTATCGCCGTAGAGGTGAGACTCGCACTACCAGTGTAATGTGCTGTACCTACAATTCATACTTTTCCCATTCTTCATAATAATATATCAACTTACCCCTTCTTGGGCTATCGGCTTGCGACGCCCTTGAATTTTTATATTAATGTAGTGAATGACTTTTTATTACTTGCTCTTTTTTGCAGGGAAAATTTTCTTGAAAGACAAGTAATGGGACTTATAGTTATGCCAAAAGTCACCGTTATCTCAGAGTACAAAGTAATTAGAGAAGTTTTGTGGCAGTTATGGAGTCCTCATACATCTGCTGTTTTTGAATTAGTCGGAAACATCCTGAAACCCAAGGAAAATGTTACAATATCTAGTACTCGTTCGGTAAGTATTAATATCACAAAAAAATTGTTTTTTTATAGTATCTCCACAGTTGAGCATTAATCAGATATGTAATAAAGAAATATTTATATTGACACAAACTCCAGAATATATTTTCAAAACTATACAAGGGCTCATAATCACAGAACTAGATTTAAAAACAGCTATAATCATCCCATACACACGAAGATTTATTTTGAGAAAGGGCCAATTTATAATGCGATAACATTTTTCAACATCATTCCTGTTGTTGAAATATGAATTTCTTTTTCAGAATTGAATATCCATCTTTAGACATTTCTTGTGTAGTTCACTTCAATTCAAAATGTACTTTATTGCCAAAGAAAAAATTCTTATTGACAAAGCATGAATATTTTGAATTCAAAATATAAAGAAAGTATAGTGAGATAAGACAGCACAAAGTATAAAAGCTTCTATCTAGACATGTCAAAAGTTTGTACAGAACAGGTTGGAATGTGATCGAATGTAAAAGAATATACAGGGTGGCTCACGAATTGAAATTTTGGGGTTGTAAATTAAAGTAATTGGTGCAGCTTTTTCTGATGTTATGTTACCCAATGGGCTTTTTGTTCTCGGTCACGTGACATCAGATTCAAAATTATTAATGGGACAACCTGTATATTTTGTCATTTTTATGTTCGTCCTGATGAAATGATTACAACAGACTATGACACTTGTGGTCTAAAACGATTAGTTCAAGAACTACAGGTACGTCAATATTTTTTGTCCCACTATCGCCATCTGAAACCAGCAATTGCCAAATTATTTAGGTTTAGGGTCGTCCTGTATATTTGGGCAGTCCTATTTTTTTGTGATGATGAAAACAAAGCAAAATTATAATAATTTTATTTAAAAACGTCGTGGGACAAAGGATATTGAAGTACCTGTAGTTCTTAAACTAATCGTTTTAGGCCAAAAGTGTGATATTTTGTTGGAATCATTTCATCAGGAGGAACATAGAAATGACAAAATATACAGGTTGTCCCATTAATAATTTGGAATCTGATGTCACGTGACCAAGAACAAAAAGCTCATTGGGTAACGTAATATCAGAATAAGCTGCTTTAATTTCAATTTTCTACTACTCTCGAGTTCAGAGTTATTCCCTTGCCAAAACCTCGTTGTGCACCCTGTATTATGTTGTTGCTGATAATATTATATACTACAGCATAATACATGTTTTTTCAATGGTCTCTATGAAACTATTACGACTTCAAGTTAGACAGGAAAGTAGTTGTTTTTTGATGGATTTTCGACCCAATTTTTCCTATTGTGAAGGATTATGGCAATGAGCCCGTCATAGTAGGGCTCAAACAACAAGCTCATTGTTGAAAATTGCAGTTTCCTTCTACACATTATGGTATTGTCTTTGGTTCTTAATTCTTAATAGGATTTCAATTCAGCTCAGTTGAATGCCAAGTGCTTGACAAACACATTGAAAGTTTTAAACCGGATAGAGGGACAGAACGAGAGATAGACGGACATATGAACATATCAAGTTAAATGAAAAGTTGTAAGAGAAAGAATATGCCCACAGAAATAATATGACAATGCATAAGGCTCAAGCTTTAAAGGAAATGAAACAAATGTCTCAACTGGCATCGCCATTTAGAGATATTTATACTTGTAATTATTAAAATGCAAATGTAGGAAAGTATCAGCACTAGCCATAGATGGCAGTGGCATCGAAGAGTTTGGTAGCGGTTTAGTCATTGAGTTTGGTCCTTGTTCGACATATTTCGAGTTGTGAAAAACTGAAAAAGCAGTCACTGCAATCTCTACAATTGATTTATTTCACTGATATGATTACAGAAAATTTCTTAAAATATTACTATGTTCCAGTTCCATTATGTTCAGTGTTTCAGATGACCTTAGAAAGCTTCCTACAGAACCAATTCATCCCTTTCATAGAACTATTGGAGTTTTTCCGAGACTTTTCCAAATCCTTGGACATCAAGTCTGATGATTGTATTATGTTGGTACCTCAAACTTACAGAAGTTATAATATTTCTTTGCAAAATATAATTCGACCAATTCATTTGAAGTTATCAGAGCTAGAAGATAAAGTTCGAGAACAAGGTAAAGGTTTCCTATTCATGAAGTTTTGTAATGTCAACAAACCACATGGCTGCTTCGGTTCTATTTTTGTATATTTCTATATTTATTTATTTCCCTCTATTTCACATCTTTATTTTCAGAATCCACTTATACTTTGTTGAATCTCGCTAGAGACTTGGGAGAAATTTTGGAGCCTGTATTTTTACTGAAAAAAATACACACTCACATTGTGACGGATATCAGGTTGCATAGCAACTTGACATGTGCATCTGCTTTATTGGCTCGTCTCCACAACAGCATTGAACATTCGGAGAGTAAACTGGATCAGGATTTGAGACTGACTCTATACCTAGAAAGTTTTTATCATTATTTTACTCTGATTGATTCATGGTTAATGAAGAATGATTTGACTGATTATTCCGGTGAATTTTTAATCAACAAGTGAGTTTGCATTGAGGATGATTTGAATATTTTTTTCATATTTAGAAAGTCCTACCTACTAAAAGTGAAAAAAAATGTGATATACACCCTCTAAGATCTGTCTATCCATAATTGATATTTGCAGAACTATGACTGATTTCAGGTTCAGATTTATAATGAAACCTGTTCAAACCATTTTTTTACTCCCCTAACTAAAATGACATTCAGCTTATGTAGACTACAAGCCCAGGCCAATTTTGGACGGGTCATTTGACCCAGCATGAATTATATTCAGAATTATAGTGCCCTACGAAACAACTCTTTTGCGCACAGTACCGTCAGTTGTGAGCGGTGCAGATGAGTGCGCAGGTCAACGAAACTTTCCATCCAGAGGAGGGATTTTTCAACCAAAGATTCTTGTACGGCATTTCTCAAGATGATATGATCACTGAAAAATAATCAAGTAGGACCTAATGCCGTACAAAAAGAACGGTGCGAGAGCCAGCAAATTTTTTTATTTTCCCCAAATTTTTGTTATGACTTCAGGTGATTTATTAGTGTACGGAATTTGTATCTTTGAATTTGTATAACTACATAGATTTATTTTTCAGCAATGCCGTACATATTTGCCGGTACAGGGGTGGGAAGCTCCGCACTTAACCCCCTATCCCTAACTAGTATAGTTTGGGTCATTTGACACAACACCAAACTCAATGAACTCAATACTATTTTATGAAAATATGTCATTTTTTGTTATGCCGTACATTTTTCGTGGAACATGTGAGTGCCCTGGAAAATTTATTTCCCTCTGGAAAGGGTAATTTTACGGTCATTTGTTTTTTTACGGCATGAATATAATTTATTAGTTAGTATGGCAATAATCAAGAAAAATTCTATGCCGTACAAAAAGAAGAGTGCTATACGACTGGAATTGGTATATAGCGAGTTTCAAAAATTTGCACCATATGGGAAACTTTTTTATTATGGACTTGTCACAAAATTTTATTCATCATAAAAGTTGGTGCTTCGCGAAAAACTTATATTTGAGTTATCCAAATTCTGAATTTCTAACCGGTGTACAGGGGAGAACAAAAAATAGAAATTTTGAGTAAGCTACCCTTAATTTTTCATATTATCAAAAAAGTTTATTTACAAAAGTTTTTTAGAATCGGAAACAATATAAAGATTTGGAATCACAGCCACCTACACAACAAAAAAATTGTTTCCTAATTTTTTATAGTTCTAGTCTCATAAAGAGTACGTATTTGTATCTCATATGCATCTTGGGCACCTCACTCACATTACTACAACGATATTTCAATGCGAAATTTGGGACAATTTATCATTTGTATTAAAATATCGACGTTTTTTGAAAATTCTTAGTGTAATAACTATCAGTGTGATTTTATGAAAGGAAATTATTGAATAAATCAATTAATTAATTATTGGTAAACGATTAAATAATATTATTTCTGCAAGTTTTTACGATCACTTTATTCATAAAAAATGAAATTATACAATTTATCCTCTATATCTATTATTATAATTCTATTAATATTATTGAATCCTTGTATTACCACTGGTCCTTGATAAGTTTATCGAATTTCAGGTTATTCGAGCGATTGGAAGTGGGTGAAAATTGAATTTAGAAATTCTTATCATTTTTTTTTTTTTAATTCGATAGGATTATCCCAGTCGGGCCTCATCTCCGGAGCCCCGTTATATCCGGAGGCTGGTGTCATTTACCCAGATCTTGGAGGTGAGTGATTACTAGGTCCGAGATTCATGTGCCCTAAGCAGACGGAGTAAACCAAGGCTAAGATTTCTGCCGCATTGCGGCACACCGGTATCTCGTCTATACCAAATGAGTGTTGTAGATGATAGTACAACACTTGTAGCGCCGCGTTGTGCCTGTGGACATAGGCTGAGACCGCATAAGCTTGACACACAGACAGCAAATGTATATGTATATACTATAGTGTTGACTGCATGGAGTCGAGTGATGATATTAGCGACTAAAGGTTCGAATGTGAATTTATTTTGCATGGCTTTCAAGGAGCTCAGGAAGTCAAAGCATATCAGAAATTGCTGACTGTCAGTAGCGAATTCACAGTAGAGGATAGCTTGCATAATAGCATTAAGTTCTGCAGTAAAAATACTTGTAGCGGGGTGGAGTGCCAAGAGTATTCCCGTTTCTGTACGACAAATGCACAACCAATCCCGTTTTTTGTTTTTGTCTCTGTAAATTTTTGTGAAATTTACAAATTTTTCAATATTCTGATTATAGTCCATTATCAGCTGTTCTGTATATTCAACTCCGACTTTTTTTGTTCTCTCTCTATTGCTTAAGATTTTTATGTTCGATAAATTCCTTGGTGGAAATTCTGGAAAATGATGTGTAATTGGGTTTTGTTCTCTAATGCTTATTGCCATAGGTCTGGTGATGATTGGCTTTGCAGAAAACTTATTGTAATAGTCGTCATGGTCCTATAATATATCAAAATTTGGATGGTGTGGTTGGGCATATATTTTCATTGCATAGTCAGACAGAAGTCTAGATGTTCTGTATTCAAGTGGAGGATGTGCTGCCATACAGTTCAGTGACAATGTCTGGCTTGTTCTGGATGAACCAGTTGCCAGTCATAGGGCGGTGTTCTGAATCCTATCTAGAGTTTTCAGGCGGCTTTTCTTGGCAGACGAGTAGATTGTGCATCCATAAGCAATTCTGGAGAGGGTTAGACTTTGATAAATATTCAGCAGTACTTCTTGATCTGCGCCCCATCTTATTCCAGCTAGTGTTTTCATGACACTGAGTGATTTTTGGCATTTCACCCTGAGATCGCTCAGAAAATGGCTCCATCTAAGTTTGGAGTCGAAAGTTAAGCCTAGATATTCAATCGAGTCCTGGAATTCTATTGGAACTTCTTGCAGATTGAGATTTGGTACATCATGATGTTTTCTTTTTCTGCAGAAATCTTTGCAGAATTTGTCAATTTCATTGATGGATACGGAGGAATGAAATATTACCAAATCATCAACGTTAATGATTTTATCCCTTTCGGAATACTTTCGATTATAGAAGAGATGATTATAAGCTAGGTTTTCATCTGTAGTGAAATGTAGGTTTACTTGTTCTGTGTGGGTTTTTATTTCCAGAAATGTAGGATTGTAATTTTCTCCAGAGTTGTCTTAATGATACTGGTCAGAAAAAATTTCGGCCACGTCTATGGGGTTGTTGGAGATCACTTTTTCATAATCTACCAACGTGAGGAATGCCGTGCAAGAATATTTTATCAGGGGAGCACATTTTCAGATGAGAAAATAATTATTATCATTATTATAGTCACCACCCAAAATTGACGGCATAGTGCCTAAAATTATTTTTTCATATAGCAGCATCGTTCTGTACATGTTTCATACCCCCGAAATGTTATACGGGCTTGTAGTATATTAAAGATGCTTACATTTCCTAAAAACATAATGAACAATCTTATCAACTGTAAGAAATCCTTAAATTGAAAATATACGGCATCATTTTCTTTTTGTTTTGGGATGCTTGAGAAATTAAAAAAGCAATGCTTTTCTAAAAATTACTTCTTTAAGAAATAACAGTGCAATTTTTTTTTTAATTTATATCTTTATTTAGTTCTATTAATTATAACCTGATATTACATAAAACGAAAATAGTTAGCCTAAAAACCGGTTGTCGTACAGGCATTTATAACCTCTCTTTGAACGATATAAGATTCAACCCCCCAAATGTAGGTAATTTTTTATTTTATTTTTTAAATTTTTTTTTATGCACCAACATTTTTAGACGGCATATTTTCTGAAACTAATATTATGTGTTGAATAATAATTTGGGATCGATGCCGTACATTTTGCAATGATCTTGAAATATACAGGTTGAAGTACGAATTTGTGTGCGGGGCTCCCCGCCCCTGTACCGGCAAATATGTACGGCATTGCTAAAAAATAAATCTATGTAGTTATACAAATTCAATTATACAAATGCCGTACAGTAATAAATCACCTGAAGTCATAACAAAAATTTGGGGATAATAAAAAAATTTGCTGGCTCTCAGCACCGTTCTTTTTGTACGTCATTAGGTCCTACTTGATTATTTTTCAGTGATCTTATCATCTTGAGAAATGCCGTCCAAGAATCTTTAGTCGAAAAATCCCTCCTCTGGATGGAAAGTTTCGTTGACCTGCGTACTCATTTGCACTGCTCACAACTGACGGTACAGTGCGCAAAGGAGTTGTTTCGTATGGCACTATAATTCTGAATATAATTCATGCTGGGTCAAATGACCCCTCCAAAATTGGCCTGGGCTTGTAGTCTAATGGATTTTACCTCTGTAAATGATTGATTAGTCATACGTCGACAATCTGTGTTTAAATATTTAAAACTATCACTATGGCACCTCCATTCTATAAATGGTTACTTTTGTATTTCAGTGGTTTTGAAACTTGCCTGACAGAGTGGGTCTGGGTCTGTCAATTGAAACTGTGGTAATAGCCTAAGAGAAATTAACTGAAAAAAAACACAATTTTTTTGTTTTAATATGAGTTTGTAGAAAAAGTACTATATGTAACGTGTTCATAGATTTATAGGTAATAATAATAATAATAATAATAATACTCCCTCATAAACACTCGTAGAGTGTACCCAAAGGCATAGCGGGGAGAGGACGGCTATTATTATTTGCCGTGGCGCTCCGGGCGACTTACTGATTTTGGTGGCGTATTCACTTTTCAGCTGCAGGAAAACCCGGAAAACCTACAGCACCACCTCGGGTACATAGCCAGTTTATTTAAATTGAAATTCCCAATATACACTACGAAAAACATTTCATAATATAAATTCAATATAGCTGACTATACAGTGAGTATCAAAAAGTTAGCTCCATATGGAAAACTTGTTCATTATCCATTTGTGAAAAAATGTTATTCTTGACAAAAATTTGTTATATTTTTCAAAACATGGTATTGAGTTGTCAAAATTTTAAATTTCCAAAAGTTGTATAGGGGAGAACAAAAAATAGGAATTTTGATTCGGATTAACTACCCTTATTTTTGTCACTATCAAAATGTTCATTCCAAAAATTTGAAATTAAAAACAATATCCAAAGGACCCCGCACTTCTCTTATGGAAAATGGCATTCAGTTAAAGGAGGGTATGCTTTTCTGAGCCAACTGCTCCCGGTCATAAGATTTTGCACACAATAAAAAAGAAACATTTTTCCAAAATTTCAACTTCCAAACCATTCACTGCAGCCCTAGTATACTCTTAACATTGTATCATGCCAACTTCCATTCACACCCCCGATATGGTATTCTCAACTGTCCAAAGGATATTTCTCCTAGAAAAATTAGAATAGTTGCTATGCTAGGGTACCGAGATTTAAGTAGAAAAGCTTTCAAACAGCTGAAAATTCTTACAGTCGCCAGCACTTATAAACTAGAGGCTAGTGCATACGTTTATAAAAATAAATCCATTTGTCAGTCCTATCGTCCCTCACATAACCACAATACTTCTAGAAATCTAATATTAACAAACGCTAATGAAACTTCTTTGTATGAAAAAAGCGTAGAGTACAGTGGGTATAAATTATACAATATGATTCCAATAACTCTTAAGAATTCCCTAAATATTCATGCATTCAAAAGTAGGCTGAAAAAAATGTTGCTTCGAAGGACCTGTTACACCATTCAAGAATTCACTGATCAACTAACATGAGAACTTCATCCTTAGCAAATTTGTTTGTACTGTTTTCTCCTAAGTGTTTTGTTTTGAATGTTTTCTATCACCGAATACTCTGGTGTTTTTTGTAAGATTTTTTTTACCTTTTGACTGTCTTCTTGTAATCAGAAATTGTTTGTTATTTATATTGACTATTTTTATCCTATGGTTATTCACATTAATACATTTTTTACTTATAGTTTTTTTATTGATACTATTAGATTGTTTGTGTTGTTTATATTATTTCGATTGACTTTTATAATATGGTTATATGTAGCATTTTATGGAAATAATTGATAAGAATTATAGAAGATATATTCTAGATTGAAAAAAATCAAAATGTACTGCTACATTACTCGTTTCTAAGCATTTGCAAAAAAATGTAAATGTTTTTTCATGAATAGCCCAAATTTCCCTATCAAAAGCATACCCTCCTTTCTTGAAATTTCAGAATGTTGTAGCAGTCGATCACCTTATCAAAAATGTCCATTGGCCCAACTATGACTAGTTTTCGAGATATGGGGTGTTGAAGTTAAAAGTGGCCATTTTTATTTCGTTATTTTTTACGCACTCAGAAGTTTCAATAATTTTTTTTTTGTTACGGAAATTGTTCATATTATCTGATATAATATTATAATGAACATGAACATCAGAATATGATGAACATGAACATAAGAATATGATGAACAAACCCTGATCGAAAATAATTTATGACTTTCAAACTCATACTGGGTGATTCAAAAATGATAACCCTAAATTGCTCAATATGATTCAATAGAAATAAACAAAATAAAATGCTGAAATATGGGTTTTTATCGAAATAACCCTATATTTCAAAGTTTTGTCGGTTAAATTCTTTGATTTTCTATTATTTTATTGAGTGGTGATATTTCAACGAAAGTCCATAATTGTATATGCATTCTATGGCTACTTATTAAATTATCCGGCACCAAAGTTATGATGTATTTAGATTTTCAGAATTCTAAATACACAAAACTTAAAATCGAAACATGAAAAACAGTTTTTTTAAAATTGAGAACTCCGTTAGTTTTTGAGTTGTAGGTCCCTTTGATGAAAGTAGAATATTATGTGTACTTTATACAGTGCGGCTTTTAATAGTCCCCCCCCTGTTAACTTTTGAACGGTTCGACGTAGAAACATGAATGAAAAACCGTTTCGAGGGTTTTACCAATACTACTTTCTGAAAGGAAAAATATAGCGATTGCTCAATAGGGGGCGCGGGGGGCCATCTATTAAAAATTTTGAAATGGCATGGGGGTCAAGTGGCACATAGTTGAAAAAAATTCAATTCTCTTCACAACCATCTAAATATTTTTGAATTTTGTCTATAATTTTTTTCCCAATTTTTATTTTTATGCCTTTCGAAATTTTTAAGTTAATGTGCCCCCAGCGCCATCTGTCGAGTAATTGCAATGTTTCTTCTCTCAAAAAGTAATTTCGGTAATACCCTTCCAATTTTTGGTTTCATTGTTCCACATTCACCATTCAAATTTATCGAGGTATAAGTAGTATTCAGATCCGCATTTATATTTGAGACTTCGAATTTAAAGTGCAAAAAAAATATTAACGAAATTCAAAAAAATTTAGATGGTTGTAAAGAGAATGTAATTTACTTTTCGACGATGTGCTTCTTGACCCCCCCATGCCATTTAAAAATTTTAAGTTGATGGACCCCCCGCGCCCCCTATTGAGCAGTCACCATATTTTTTATTTCAAAAAGTAGTATTAGTGAAACCCTCAAAATGGTTTTTATTTATGTTACTACGTCGAACCGTTCAAAAGTTAACAAAGCCGCACTGTATATGCACAAAGCAGGCGTTGTCAGACTATTAGTTTTGGCTAACAGACTTTGAAAGTAGAACTATGGTACTAGAAAATGTATATTCTTAATTTGCGCTACAATGCCGAGAAAAAGGTGAAAAATGCTCGCAAATATGACTAAAAACGGCCGAGCCCAGGAGATGAGGGTACTTGATAATCCCTGTTCAATAAGCATTTCTTACCTATACTTTTTTTAGTACTATACTTACACTTCCAAAATCTATATGGTAAACTGAAATCGGACCCATACAAGCACGCTGCAGGATAGTGCATAAGAACATTAAAATTTTAATTGTGCTAAAACAATAGCGCCTGTTTTGTTCACATATAAAGTACTTATAATTGTCTACTGTTACTAAAAGCGCCAGCCCTAGAACTTAAAAAAAAATAATGGAGTTTTGAATAAAAATACGGAAAATTTTCCGGTTTTTCATGTTTAGATATTTAGTTTTGTGTAGTTATTATTAGAAAAGATAATTCAAAAAGTTGCCGTAGAAGGCATATACAATTATGGACTTCCGTTGAAATATCACCATTCAATAAAATAACATAATTTAACCTATCAATTTTTAAATATAAGGTGATTTTGATAAAAAGCCATATTTCGCATTTGCTTATTTGCTTTTTTGCTTATTTGCAAATTGATATAGGTAGATTCAGAATTGGTATTCAATATAATCGTATTCGTATTCAAAATATACAGAATTACTCAAGAATATGAGCCATTTAGTGTTAAAATTTGTGAATCATCCAGAATGTGTTTGGAAGTGATAAATTATTTTCGATCAGGGTTCATCATATTCTGATAAATGTTTAAAAAAAAATTATTGAAACTTCGGATTGCGTAAAAAACAACGGAATAAAAATGGCTACTTTCAACTTTAAAACTCCATATCTTGAAAACTAGTCATAGCTAAGCTACTGATCTTGAAAAATTAAAAAGAGAAGCGGAATCTCCGCAAAATGTTCAAAGTAGCAACTGAGAGACTCTAGAAAGCCCATGGTACAAATATATGATGGAGATTTCGATAGCCCAGTTAATGTTTGATGGGGTAAATGATATTGTAACAGAAGCCAATGACAAAATAAATAATGTAGAAGGGCTGCAGAAATCTATGGAATATATAGAATCTATGGAGTAAGATAATCAGTGACCTCTCAAATAAAATGCCCAAGAAACAGCAGTAAAATAAAGTCGTATAATGTTTTGTATGTGATCCATTCAAGTCAGCTTACTGGTGCGATCATGCCCATTTCTTAAGTCGTGGAAGTCATGCTTGGATTCAAGATATTTTAAAGATTTTCCATCATACCACCATGGACCCCTATAATCAGAACGACCATTTCAACAGAATGGTTTGGGTAGAGCCTGCGGAGTTCAAAGAGTAAGTATTGATATTTAGTCCGTTTCTCCTCCTCTTTTCGGATGATGTTCGTTTTGCCAGGAGCCGAAAACTGCATGACGAAAATCGTCTTACTTTGATGGTCGAGGAGGACTACATCAGGCTTATTGGGTTGTATTTGCCTGCGGGTGGGGAATGAGTAGTTCCAATATATTCGGCACTTCATCCACAACGGACTCAATATCCCTCGGCGCATAAGGCAACACCGGTGTCTCGTACGAGTGTCGTAGATGGTAGTACAACACTCGTAGAGCTGCGTTATGCCTGTGGATATAGGCTGAGACCGCATATGCTGCACATGCTGACAGCAAATGCATAAGGGTCTCAGGCGCCCCACGACACGCTCTGCATCTAGTGTCGGGGATCTCTATACTAATCACGCGGCTACGGTAGACCAGGATGTTGAAGACACCATCCTGGCAAACCATTATGAATTCCTTGGTCTCCGACTTCAGCTCACTTGACCTGAGAAATGCGAAGGTCAGATTTTTGAATAAGCCAAGGTCTTCCATGTTCTTGAAGAAGACCCCATGCATTGGCTTATCCTTATGCAGCCGAAGAAGCACTCATATCTTCGCTGCTTTAATGTGAGCCTTTTGCTGAACGGGCTCCAACTCGGTGACTGAGTTTGGATTAAACCGTTCAAAGTCGAAAACGAAACCAAGTTCATCGGCTGCACGGGCTGCTGCCTTGAAAAGATATGCTCCGATCCCTGCTTTTTCATGGTCACAGACCAAGCAGAGAAGGGGATCTGAACTCCTGATAACTTTACAGGCTCCATCCAGTACCATTCTGTTATATAGACACTCCAAACTCAAAAGTCCACGGCCTCCCTGCTGTCTGGGAAAGTCAAACCGTGGAACGGACGATTTAGGATGCAAGCTCCTATTAAGATGCACCATCTTACAAGTTTTCACATCGAGTTGTCGCAGCTCCTCTTGAGTCCATTTCACCACTCCAAAGGAGTAGAGTAAGATTGTAACGGTAAGCATATTAGTAAGCGACAGTTCTGACGACCAGATCTGTCCAAGATTGTGCTGATACTGATACTGAACAGTGATTACCTCATGGGAGCGGCGCTGTTCCACCCCTAGGTAAGTGTACGTCTCTCCGGCATCAAGATGATGTAGGATGCTTCCGTCTACGAGCTGGACATCCTCTCCGTACTCCTCGCATCGTCCTCTTTTGAGATGAACCGTGGCACATTTGTCGATCCCAAACTCCAGTCCGATAGCATGCGTGTACTCTTGCACCACCCTCAAGGACTGATGTAGATAAATGGGTGACCTTGTGCCTCCAGTTGCTAGGGGTGCCGCAGTTGTAAATACGGGTATTTCTGAGTGCAACGGATAATGGCAGTAGTGAGAAGACACTTCATTATGATTATTATTATTATTATAACTATGATTGTGATGTATGGGGCTCATTATAGGCAACTAAACCGTTGAAGAACAGAATAACAAATCACATTAAATTATACGATCAGATTGACTTCCCTTTGTTATCTTGAAGATTAATGGCATACTCATATAAAAAAATCTTCTTGTAATTGGGAACCATTTCAGTGCATCCAGCATCAAAGCAATAGATATTTCTAATGGCTCCGTAGAACACGATAAAAAGAGATAAAAGTTCTCAAGTTTTTCGTCCTTATGTTGCACTCTGTGATTGGTCACTATAATGGCGGGGTATTTAAATGACAAGACAGCATGTCATTCTATCTTCCCGCTATTATAAATGACAAGACATGCATATAATTTCGTCTCCCGCCATTGTAGTAACCAATCACAGACTGAAAAAAGGATGGAAAACTTAAGAACTTTTGTCTCTTTTCATCAGTGTCTGCTGAGCCATTAGAAATCTCTATTGGTGTTAATAATAATAATAATAATAATATGTCTTTATTCACACTGTCATTTTTTTTTTTTTTAACACCAGGAAAATTTTACAGAATAGGCAATCGACAGCATGACAGGGCGGAATTCAGTCGCCTATGTCCGAAGACATTGGAAACTGCTCTTCTTCTTATAAAATCTCGAGATTATCTCTCATCCCAAAATTTTTCATTTTTGGGATTTGAGATTTTTTATTTAATTGAAGTAAATATGAGTCATTCTAGCAAATAATTCGAGAGTTTATAAAAAGTTGGCTAGATTTTCTTGAAAAGAAACACATTTTCTTAGATATTTCATTTTTTCATACTAATGGAAATTCAGATTGTTATCTATAATATGAATCTAAGGTATTTAAATTCAGTTGGTATTCGAAGTTTATTAACATTTAACTTTAATTTATTCCTTTCCATATATATATCCGATATTTTCAATATACTCTGTTCATTTTTGTGATAGCTGTATTTAGATTTTTATCACTTTTAGAAATCAGTTTATCATTTGCAAGGAGATATGTGAATTCACACTCTGTATTACTCAAGCCTATCATTCAGATATAAAATTAATAAAAGAGGCCCAAACACACTCTCCGTTTAAATTGTTAGTTTCTCAGAAACTGAATTACCTACATTGGTCTGATGCCTTTTGTTACTTAACCATCCCAGAACCTCACCAGAAACACCCAATGTATCTGATTTTTTTAACAAAATGCTTCTATCAATAGTTTCAGAAGCCCTTTTCAACACAATAATTTTATTGGGCTCCAAAAACTCTTGAACTTGCCTAAACACTGCTGTTTCCAAAATTTTCTCCAGCCTGGGTTATTTATCAACATGACGAAAATTTATCTACCCTTCCAGAAACTCATTTATTAACACACGTTATTAAAATGACATTCATAACACTTGTTATGAATAAATCAGATTTTCACCCCAAAATTAAGAATTTCAATATTGACAGTTTTTCAAATGAAAGAAGCCAGATTTTAATTTTTGTTTCAGTAAGAATAAATCGATGTCTTTCATACCTTGTGAAGATGAAGCTGAGAGAAGGTAACTGAATAACTGTTTGTTGATTCCTATTGACAAAGGTGTCAGTAATTGATAAATATAGATATTATTCAGTATTTCAGATAGCGACACATGTAAATTGAATTTTGATCTGTATGAAGAGTTGGATGAGAGCTCTAAGGAAAATGGTGTGATTAAAATTATCAGAGATACAGTTCTTCAGATAGGGAGAAATCTTCATCTTCTGAGAATGCTAGGAAAGTTTTCTTTGTTGAACGAGTCCAAAGGTGAGACTCTCACCTGTTCACTCTGTAACTCATTATTAATCATATTTATCTTTTTTCAGAAACCATCCATGAAGAATTCATTAGCAAAACATTGGAAGGACTTTGCAAGTTTTTCAACAGTGATTGCAAAGATTTATATCTGAAAAGAGATACCTGTGTTGAACTTTCTGACGATGAGGATGATATAAAGTACAAATACCCAGTGGTTTGCACAGAAGATTGTAAAAAACTCACGGAAATGGACAAACTTGAGAACCTTGTGGATATAACAGATGGGTTTTTAATGTATGCTCTTGAAGATCATTTGATTGAAAAACCAAATAAACCAGAATCATTGAGACCGACACTATATGACACGTAAGCATTTTAATGTTCAGTGTTCCTAAATAAATTTAAATATTTCAGTAGTAGAATGAAGTTATACTTTATCCACTGGATAATAGGTCACTTTATTCGCTTCATAATGTGATTGAGGATGAACGATATTTTTCCTACAACTGTCAAAAAAGTCCTCTTTTGTTGTGTGGTTTGTGTGCGCAAAGTATAACATTATTTCACTACCAACATAAGATTCCATTCCAAAAAATGAACCTAATGCACACTAGGTAATCCGAGGTATCTGTGGTTCTTTGGCCTTCAGAAACTAGGTAGTTGACATTAATAATTGATGAAATTGGTGAAATTGTGCATCTCTTAATAACTATGAGTTTAATAGAACTAGAAAAGGAATGAAAAGTGTAAAATTGAACAGAGAAAATAGTGAATACTGCAAATATGAATTTTTTTGACATGGAGTAAACAAAAAGGTATCCGTAGCTTTACAAATATTGTTTGTTTTGAAGAAAAATTCAAGAAAATGAAAAGTTTCACGGTTTAAAAAAAATACTATATGAAACTCTTGAGTAAAGTGTTTTTTTTTGAATTGATGCACACTGCCTACGGCATCGTGCGTCAATATTTTCTACTCGTAAAAAAAAACTATCACTTTACTCACTCGATACATGAATAGCTATTATTATTAGGTATATTAATATTGAGTTCAGTGTCGCTTCATCGTTCCTACGGTACAGACGTGTTTATGCCCAAACTTTGTTTGCTTTTGTGATAGCACTGTGTTTTTGTTTTCTGTCCCTTCTTGGTGATCTAGTCGTAAGGAGTAAGTGTGACAGTATTTTATTGTTCCTGCAACCTATTTGATTTCTTATAAACTATAAAAGAAAGGTCCTTTTTTCTGCCTCGCCTGCAATGCTGAACTAACCGATATCGACTCTCAAATCAACTGTTCACAGTGCCAGCACATGTTCCACAAGAAGTGTGCTCTTTGGCCCCAGCTTTTGTCAAGCTGCTGGATCTGTCCGCTCTGTTTGCACAAACCTTCCACTTCCGATACAGCTGCTCTCGGTACTATGCATTTTAACGCTCTCATGAACCAACTAACAACTATGAATAATACAATATCCGATCTAAGGACGGACTTAGCTGCTTGTTGCCTAGAAGTTTCTGCATTGTGCGACAAAAACTCCAAACTTTGTGATAGAGTTTTGGTTTTGGAACAAAGACCTTGCTCCAATAAGCCATTAGTATCTGAGGAAGAAGTTATCGCTGACAGCCTCCAACGACTCAAACGGAAAAATGTGATTCTCCTTGGAATCCCAGAACACTCACCAGATTAATTTTCATTATACAAAAAAGGTTGTCTATAATTGGATCCGCAAAGTGCAAACTTTATCTGTCCCGGAATTCGTCTGAGTAAAACTACCAACAACGGCAAACCCCGCCCATACCGACTAATACTCGAAACACAAGAAGATGCTCTTGCTCTTATGAAGAAAATCGAAATCCTGGCAAATTGTTCCCTTTGGTTAAAATCATGATATGACGCCACAAGAATTGGGCCATCTCACCGAATTAAGGAAAGAACTCCAGGATAGATCATCACAAGAAAATAATTTCACTATCAAATATGTTCACGGAGTACCAAAGATAGTGCATTCAGAGAACTCCATTCATAACTGGTAAACTATAGCAACCAATACGTGTGATGTTTTGGAACTGTCATGGCTTAAAAAACCTGGAGAACTTTATTTCGGACACTGATCCAATCAATATTTTATGCTTATCCAAACCTTGGCTAACTAGTGATCAATGTTCAATAAAACCAGCTTACTCGAAGACTTACCGGATATGATTGCTTTGGCCCCCGCTCTTGATACCCCATTAGCAAAAAGTCCCAAGAACATTGTTAATTATTTGTGAAATGTATTGAAGCTACTTTCTTTTATAATCAATGACTGAATCCATTAATTGATTTTTGTTGACTAGGTTACCACCCACCACTATCAGTGTTTTTCTCTGTCATTTTTTTTGTATATTTCTTTAGATTTCATATTTAGATGAGTTAAACTATTAAGCTCACTCTTTATGCTACAGTTATCTTCAAAACCATTAGCTGAACCTACTGCATCACGTAGCTTATATTACTATTGTCTAGGCTTAAGTTATTCTGATTAAGTTATATGTACCTATACATAAAATGTATTTTAAGAGACAATACACGTATCTATCTATCGATCTAATATTGAGTTATAAAATTTCTGTCATTGAGGTAGTATATTTTTTTGACTTTCTGAGTATTCATAATTGACCATATTATATTTTTAGGGTATCAACAATTACCACTACATTTTTTCCAATTTCCAACTTTTTTGAAAACATACTTAGTGGCATTTTGAAAGAGAGATTCACAGTATCTGGCCTTATGGTGAAAAATCTACTTATTGAGCAATATTTTCTCGAGAAGCAGTTTCAGTTTCTGAGACACATGTTCCTGTTTTTTGACAACATGATATTTCCATTTTACATGCGGCTTTTCAAAAAAGTAAATATAATTTTCAGACTCCAGACTGTATATAAAACATTACATTAAATCTTTTCAGACTAATTCTTGTTGCAAAAATTGGGGTAACAACATTTGGTTAACCTCTCACCTCCAAGACATTATTATGGACGCCTATCCTGAATTCTATGAAAAATGCACAGTACAAGTTGGAAAGAATTGGAAAGTGTGCACCGACTCTTTGGAAGCTTGTAATATGACAAGTTTGGTATATGAAATACGGTGGCCATTGAATATCATCATAAGTCCCATGCATATGGCTTTGTACAAAGGAATTTTTCATATCATCTTGAAAATCAAATGGGGTCTATACACCTTGAATCATTTAGCATTTACAGGTACAAAAAAAATACTTATTGGAAGGTTGGGTTGTTTTTTTTTTTTCATAAAGAAAGGAAGATGTATCGGTTGCATGGTTCTTGTCAATCATCAGTGGAAGTTCTTCACCCAATCAAGTGGAAAAATCATTTCACCTTTTGTTAGGAAATCCTAAGATAAATACTGCACCATTGAAACCTATTCAAAATCGTTTCATGAAGAAAGGACGACACTACTTGACTGAAGATCATTAACTAGTAATGAAAAAGGGCCTAGGGTCGTAGAGAACAGTAATTGTGTTCTTTTGGATTACTTCGCCAGCAAAAATAACTATTGTATAGGTATTGTATTGTTTTTGCAGAAGATTAGATTATATAACTATTTGTCATTATTAGTTGATGGTCTTTGAGCAAGTAATATCGTCCGTTCTTCCTGAAAAGATTTTCACTTCATATTGATGTTGACCCAATAGTCGGAGTGCTTATTGTCGGAAACTAGAGATGGCGCCAGTAATATACTTCAGTATTTATCTTATGATAATGATTTTTCGATTTAATTAGGTTAACTAGCCTTCGCTGATAATTGGCAAAAACCATGAACCCAATAAGTGTTTTCCATTTGAATCAAAACATAATTTTAGCTTTGATGTAAAATAATTCTTGTAGAAAACTTTGACAAGTATGAAACAGATATAATTCAACGGTCGTAGGGGGCGGTAGTTATTTTATTTTAGATACTTTGCCGACGAATATACCTCCGACGAATATACCTATTGTATAGGGTGTTTGCGGAAGATTGTATTTTGTAGGTAAACCATTTTTCATATTTTTTTTTACATTTTTTTTCAGACTTGGTGCCGAGAAAAAAGAATTTACACAAAGAAAAACCAAAGACTCAAAAAGCAATAATAATGAAGTTGAAATATCTGAAATTTGCTCTAACCAATCTTTTGACCAGCATACAACATTATATTTTTTCGTTTGTGTTCACGAAATGTTTGCAGAAATTTGAATTGGATTTCGAAAAAGCAAATGATCTGTCCTCAATAATGGCCTCACATTCTGAATTCATCAATACCATCTATGCAATGACGATCGACATACGAAATTGCGGAAAAGAAGATGATTCATTTGAAAATGTAAGTGTATAATATATTGGTGCAGTAACTGTAAAACAATTTTTTCATAAATGACTGTATTTTTTTAAAGATATTATGCCAAATGTCTAACAGTTACTACACTGGGTATTACCTCGACGGATTATATTTGGATTTATGTCTGTTAGGCATATGCAAAATATCCTTATTTCAGAGCAACAACTTTGCAAGAGCTTTTTAACTTTTTCATTTGTTGGACCAAACAGGTCAATAGTTATACGAGGTAGTTCATAAGGTTGGCTCAATCACTAAATACATTGAAATGTTAAAGTTACTGGTGAAAAAGTAAAGGAAAATTTTGAACACTGAAAAAAGATCAACGTGATTTGTTCTTGTCCACCAGTAGGTAGGTTGATTTTCCCGAAATTCAAGCTCCTCTCACCCGTACCTGAAATATATCTTCCAATAAAGTTGTTGAAATAACAATATTGGTTAAATTAGAGAAAAGTTGCACAATCCAAAATACCTAAATTTTGAATTTATACTAAAAAAACTATACACCCTTGGCATAAGTCTTATTGAATTTGATTGAATAATACCTTAAAAAACCGCCACCTTGTGAAAATTAACAATGCACTATCAGAGGAATTCCCTCCTTCACTAGGAGTTCCTCAGGGATCTGTCTTGGGACCGCTGTTTTTGTTGTTTGTGACTTGCCAAACTTTATGAGTGCAGGTATAGTTACAATGTTTGCAGACGATACAACAATAACTGTCTCAGGCAGGTCTGTTGAACAAATAAAAACCAAAATTCATATGACATGCAAGGAAATGGAATTCTGGTGCAATAAAACTCTTTGATACTGAACACTGTTTGCGTGAATTTTCATCTCCACAGAACGATCCCTAATTCAATAAACGAACAATTTCCGTTTCCCTTTGAAAGCAATGTTAACTTCTTGGTACCTGGCTGGACTCTGATTTGAGTTTTGATAGTCATATAAAACAGGTATGCACCAAATTGAACAAGGCTTTTTATGGAATTTTACAAATGAAAGCATATCTTAATAAACAAACTTTGATAAACCTATACTATGCACTTGCTTACTGTCATCTCTCATATAATATATTATCTTGGGATTGTGCCAATGATCTTAGTAGAGTTCTCCTATAACAAAAACTATTAATAATATTGATTATCGATTTATACTATCGAGCAAGTTGTAGAGAAGCTTTCAAGAAATACGCAATTTTAACTACCATTTCCATTTACATTATGAAGTGTGTCATCTTCATCAGGAAATATTTCAGCAACAATCTGACATTCATGACTGCAACACAAGGACCAATAATCTCCGTTTACCTTCTCACAAAACAATTATGTTCCGTAAATATCCCGTTTACAAATGTATTATCTTTTATAATGCTTTACCAGATGACATCAAATCAAAACCCACCTATAATCCATTCAAGATTAACGTGAAATCATACTTCCAACATAATCCTTTTTACTCCATCAGGGAATTTTTGTCTCTGAATGATGTATAAGAATGTTTGCAAAAAAAATTATTATTAATTAATTATATACACTGATGTTTGTAAGTGTAATTTATATATATATATATGGAATTTTGCTTCTGTTTTGCCCCCTAATATGATTTACCGTAAAACTGGGGTGTTCCATCGCGACTGGCGGGCAGTGTATATCATTTAGGCCATTGTCATTCAACCGGTAGGTGCATTTTCATCATTTCCTCCAGTCCTGAGAGTTTCATTGTTCTCCCTCGATAATTACGGAAGTTACGGGGGTGCTTCCATGAAAAGTGAGACATTCAGATTTTTCAGGACTAACTTTTTTTCAGGAAAAAGGTGTATCTGTAATAAGTTGGGGGTCCTGATCACGAATCTGATGGAATTTTGCTTCTGTTTTGCCCCCTAATATGATTTACCGTAAAACTGGAGTGTTCCATCGCGACTGGCGGGCAGTGTATATCACTTAGGCCATTGTCATTCAACCGGTAAATGCATTTTCATCATTTCCTCCAGTCCTGAGAGTTTCATTATTCTCCCTCGATAATTACGGAACTTACGGGGGTGCTTCCATGAAAAGTGAGACACACTATATAGTTTGTATATATATATATATATATATATATAAAGCTAGGAAAACTTGTTGGGTACGCAGCATGCAGGAAGTATACTCTGCTGCGTACCCAACAAGTTTTCCTAGCTTTATCTTAACTGGTCAGCAAAGACTTCCTCTCTATATATATATATATATATATATATATATATATATATATATATTGTGTTCGGATAGGTTTCCGCGGTCAGATATAGTTCGGGTTGAACCGCGTCTAGAATTTGTTGAAATTCGACGTTTCGGCTCCGATTTTGGAGCCATTTTCAAGAAAAAAGGATGAAATGATTGAAAGTTAGGTCTCAATCTGCCTATTCCTCAGGTATCATCAGGATTTTGTAACTTGACGCCGGGGTCTCAATCTGCCTACTCCCCAGGTCTCGTCACTTGACAAGTATAAATACAGCTGACAAGTATAAATACAGCTGCACAACCGACAAATGTTCAGTTCTCTCGACGGAGTAGGCAGATTGAGACCTTAGAGAGAACAAGTGACGAGACCTGGGGAGTAGGCAGATTGAGACCCCGGCGTCAAAATCCTGATGATACCTGAGGAATAGGCAGATTGAGACCTAACTTTCAATCATTTCATCCTTTTTTCTTGAAAATGGCTCCAAAATCGGAGCCGAAACGTCGAATTTCAACAAATTCTAGACGCGGTTCAACCCGAACTTCCAGTTTTCATATATATATATATATATATATATATATATATATATATATATATATATATATATATATATATATATATATATATATATATATATATATATATATATATATATATATATATATATATATATATATATATATTTATTTATATATTTATACAAACAAATAATGCACTATATTGTATATACATATATTTGTCTCTGTAATCCATGTACCAATTTTCTTGTGTGAATTACTTTTGTACTTTATTTTTGTATGTTAATTAAGGTGAATACATTTCTAATCTAGTCTATTCTATATGGAGTTCGCAAAAGTGGGGCATCTATTTCGGATTTCGTGATATTTTGAAACAATTTTGGTTTATATTTAGTTCTGACTTTATTTTGAAAGATATCAAAAAATAAAGAATACATTTTCAGTTCCACTTTTTTAGCTTAACAGAATGACGTTTACAGATTTCAACTACGACGTTTCTTTTCCGATGAACCTTCATCAACTTTATTTTGGGTTAACTTGCAATACACAACTATTGCTAGGGTAGAGATTAGCTATCAAAAAAAAACTTGATTATCTGTTCACATTATTTGCGGTGTAATAAAATAATTGTTATTTGAGCTATTAATGCATCAATTATCTGCTGCATGCGTGTTTCGTTTTCAATCTTATAAGTATTTTAATAGCTATCAAAAGTTGCAAAGTATGAGTTTTCTGGACTATTTCACTCACTTGCGAAATGAACCAATTAGAAGCTAGTCAAGTTCGGATTACCGATAATACCAAACTTGACTCTTGACTCTGATTGGCCTATCAAGTTCGGTGTTTTCAGATTTGTTTACATTGCATGTGACAGTTAAACTTCAAATATAAGTGATTACGCTGTGCACGCCTTAAAATATGTTTGTGAAATAGTCTAATAAAATTCCACTCGTGATTGAATTTTTCTCTCCTGCGGACTCGTGGTGTTTTCTCGAAACAATTCAGTTTCGTTCAGAAATGAATCCACAGACTTATCGCGAAAATTCAATGACTTGTGGTATTACTACTGATAATTTAGAAAAAGTTAGAAATCTGTATGTATGGTGGGGAGGCAGAAGCCAAAATGAAAAATTTGGCTCACCCTGAAACGTAACCAGCAACCACTATGCTAGATTTCATATTACAGTAGTACAGATGATATTTCGACCGATGGTCACTGCGTTCTAGTGGAAACCTCTTTTATTGACGCCAGTTTAGAAAATGACGGATGCAAATATTTGATTGTTCGTACTTTGGAAACCGCTCAACGTAAAAACTTGATCTTGGTGTCGATTTATATGTTTTTGGGTCCAAGGAATTCAAAACACTCATTAATTTATACATATATACAGTTTGGGCCATAATGTTTGCAGCATTTGGGAAAAACATTTATTATTAGAGTTACTTACAAGAAATACGTTATAGGGGATCGTTTCTGCATATTGGAAAATCTAATAATCGATTTTGACATACGTCACGTAAATACCAATATGGTGGCAATTTAAAAAAAATTTAATACGAATTGGTAAAAGTGGGGTTATTTGTAAAGATAGCATAAAAGTTGATTATAAGTCAATATGCGGAATTTGAAATTTCTAGTTGAAAGAATTGCATGTCGCAACTATTTCTAAATATTTTTTTTACTGAATAAAAAAATGCTGCTACTTTTGGTCTCAAATATTTTTAGGGATAATTATAATTTTATGTAATCAATATAATATTTTTAAATTTGTTCCCAAATGGTGGTGCAAAGTTTCAAAAACTAGTTTTCACTATTTCTTGCTGTTGCAATGGTTTTTTTAAATTTCGAGAGTCTACATAGAACACTTGACGGCAATCACGTTTTGTGGAACAATAAGGAAAATAATATGCATTTTTTGAGAAAATGATGTAAATGAAGTAGAAAATCTCAAGTATTCCACGTTGTACTATGGAATACATATTGTTCTCCTGCATTTTCCAAAAAACGTGATTGCCGTCTTTTCTATTCCAAATTCAAAGAGGTATGAAAAAATCAAGCGAATTTGGAAAATATGAACCATTGCAAGAGCAAGAGTAATAGTGAAAACTAATTTTTGAAATTTTGCACCACCATTTGGGAACAAAATTAAAAATTCATTTTATTTATTACATTTTATGGTATTACATAAGATTATAATGATCCCCAAAAATTATTTGAGATTATTTTTTCAAATAGATATTTCAAATTCCGCATGTTAGCCTCAATTAAATAATAAACATTTTTCTCAAATAACTTTTTTGCTATCTTTACAAATAACCCCACTTTCGCCAATTCGCATTCAATTTTTTCGAAATTGCCGCCATATTGGTAGTCACGTGACGTATGTCAAAATCGATTATTAGGTTTTCCAATATGCAGAAACGATTCCCTATAACGCATTTCTTGTAACTCTGGTAATACAATTTTTTCCCATATGCTGCAAATGTTATGGCCCACACTGTATATATGTATAAATTAATGAGTGTTTTGAATTCCTTGGCCACATCAACATATAATTTGACACCAAGATTAAATTTTTAGGTTGAGTGGTTTCCAAATTACGAACAATCCAATATTTTCCTCCGCCATTTTCCAAACTGGCGTCCACAAAAGACGGCGTACACAGTGACCATCGGTCGAAATATCCTGATTCCTCTGTACTACTGTAATACAAAATCTAGCATAGTGGCTGCTAGTTACGTTTTAGGGTGAATCAACTTTGTAATTTTACATCTTTTACTAAATGCGCCTCTCCGCTAGTGTGGTTTTATCCTTCATAAGGATTAGAGAAATTATTATATTCTTTATAGTCAGTTATAAAAACATGGTACATTAATTTTTTTATTATTATTATTTTCTGAATACACTCTTTTTATCACAAAATTTAAAACCATTTTGTATCGCGAAATACGAATATTATATTACTTGTAGTTATTTAAATATTATGTGTTTTCAGGTTATTTTAGATATTGCTTAAAATCATTCAAGAGAAACCTCCGATTATGGCTCTGAATTCTTGAAAAATATTTCTTTGAAGAAGTCATAATTTGAAGTCAATAAAACAAAACTTCCCAAAAAACGTTTTAACTTACTACTTAATGAAACATTGTTTGTATCTCACTTTCTGAAATTATTGGTCTCTCATTATATTTTTATTTTCAGGTAACAAGATGTGTCAGAGTTTTGAAAAGCATGTGGAATAATGTTGAGACTGCTACTCCCGACAGACTTCAAGAATACTGTGAAATTTATGAAAAATCATACAATATCATCAGTCCCTTGATTTGTCCTGTTTATCTATTTAATTACTGAATCTCGATTGTTATATCTGTATTAGCTCTTGTCTGTGATCCAATACATTTTTATCAATTGATTATATTGATTTATTCCCATGCCATTGGTTAAGTTATTATCTATAAAAATCATATGAAACAATAGCTATTTATATAACAAGTTACAAAATAAGCGTATTTTTTTTTGCAGCAGATATTGGAACACGAGCGTAACTATTGGTCCAACGCGTCTTGTGCAAAAAATTCACCGTGATTTCTCCGCGCGCCGCGATAACCGATAACAATGTCTAAAATGAGAGATATAAAGACCTACTTGCAGAGTACAAGAAGGGAAAAAACCTACGTGGCTACGAAAGAGAATAGTGTATATTCTGTAACAAGTTAGAATGAAAAATTCGATGCGAGTGGGAAGTTCCGAGCGCGAGCTGAAAGCGAGCGTGAGGAACCTCGAGCATCGCGAATTTTTATTCTAACCCAGTTACAGAAAATTTTGCATATAATCGGTAATATGATCGCAGATTAGATCAGATTTTAGTCACGTGGCCACAAATTCATCGAATCAATCGGTAATAAACGAAACGGACGAGATCAGCATGGGCGCCTCCCAGATAACACAAAGACGTCCTCAGTACGTCCACAGGACATAAATCTAAGGCATTCAAGACGTCCCGAAGACGTCCATTACTGGACATAAGATGTCCTGGGGACATCCGATGTTACAAATTGGAACGTTCTGGGGACGTCCATTATATGTCCTTGTAAAGTCTTCCATGCACGTCCCTTGGACATCCTATGGATGTTTTTAGGATATCAATTTTCAAGGTTTTCTATAACCCATGATCCTAGTCAATAGAAAGTGACATACCAACTAGAAAAAGTAAAAAGGATAATGATGGAAAGTGATTTGCAAAAAAATATTTATAAATTCTTTGAAATTTTGACACAAACATTTACATCAATTACAAAACATAATACCTATAGAACAGTATATAAGTCACGTCTCACAACAGCAATAAATACGTTATATTATATTTTCTCAGATCATCGTATTCTTTTGATTGTAAAAAATAACTTCAAATCCCGCCACAACCAGAAATTATGTTTATAAGTTAGGTTAGTAAACAACAAGGCAAGAGATAAGACACAGCACATGACCACAAATGGCACAAATCACAGACTTCAAGATGCACTCAGTCACAGGTTTGAAATGAAAGTCCATTTTTGGAAAAAATAATTGGATAATTGTTAGAGAAATAATAAACTATCAAGAGTGTGATTTAAGTCGCCATCCCACCGACTCGAGACTGTGAACTCACTGAAATATGGACGACAATAAACGCTCTGTGATGGTCAATGGAAGTTTAAACGAAAAGACAAGAATAATGAGGCAAAGTGAGTTGAAAATGCGTGAATTACTAGCAAACCTAACCTGACCTGACTAACCTAGCGCGAACAGAATAACCATGCAAAATTGATAACGATATAACGACTATTCATGTTGTAGCAATCTGTTGTCACCCAATGTCGGTTTGGGTTACCTCTCAAGAGAGGGCACTCGGAGACCCTTTCATGCATTTAAACTCATGGTGTTCGTTATCAGATGCAGTTTTTTGTAGTGTTGTTGAGTACTTCTTTCTGAGCCACATTTGAATATTTATGCACGAATTCAGTTAGAATAATTGACAGCCTTGTGGTTAAGTGCCATCGTTGACATAATCAGCGTATTTGCTCTTTTGCCTGGTGTTAGGTAAGTGATCATAGTAATGTTTTTCATAATTGTAAAGAATAAAATCATTTTAGTTTGTTCGAACACTGAATTTACCAAGAAAATATAGCGTACCTGCATGTGTTCAATAGTTTCCATGAGTTTAAAAGTGCTTTCGTGGAACATTTTTGGTCAGAAACAGTACAACTAGAAATCAAACTAAAGTTACAGACAGCTCGTTATAATGAAGGTTCTTTTGTACAACATTTCATGAAACATGTGGCAATGGCCAAGCATTTAATACCACCCTATCCTGAAAATCTCCTGATAAAAACAATAGCCCGCAGTTTTCCACCAAATATTTCAGCAGTGTTAGTGGGAACTTCATCTCTAGGTGACGCGATGGACAAGTTACGTCAGGCAGATTACTATTTTTGTACTGAAAATCAAAACTCCGTTTCACAAAATAACACCTGCCATCCAATTAATTTTCGTTCCCAAAATTCACCAAGACCAGTATTTAGTAATAATTATTCAAGTCATTCGCACGGGTATAGGCGCGATCGTGATATTCCTAAGAAAAACGACCGAGAGTTCACACACAGAACCCATCGCGAACAGCCAAACGCTGCAGCAGTCCGAACGATCGAAATATCGGAGAACACGGGAGATACGAGGGAGCGCGAAAATTTTGATATGTCGGGAAACGACAATCAGCCTCACGAACTATAGGTCCAGTTGTGGGGGCAATACTTTACAGGGCCGAAAGTTGTTTAGAAAATACTAAAGATGATTTACTCGAAGAATGTGAATTCGATCATGCCAAATCGGAAGCGCGTTCTCCAATAATTCAAATAAAATTATATGGCATTGCATTTCCTGCGTTGGTTGATACGGGAAGCATGATATCATGTCTAAACGAAGACGTTTGGGAGCAACTAGCTCCATTTTGGAATAAAATTCCAACGTTTTCATGCTCAGCAGTTCGAGTGGAGGGGGCTTTTAAAACAAAACAACGGCGTGTTAAAAAACAAACCTTACTAACTTTCTCTATTTCAACAAGAGAAGTAACGTTCGAATTCCTTGTAATTCCCGTGCTCGCATATCCAATAATATTAGGGGTCGATTTATTACGTTCATTGTCAGTACAAATCGATTTGATAGCCGAAAAAATTTTAATGGAAATTCAAAACAAATGGTGCCAGAAGCCAGAGCCATTCACGAATCTAGGTATGAGGAAAAAATAAATATATCGGCAATATCTAAGAAAAACATAAATTATACAGCACTAGGGGCGAGCAATAATAATGATTCAATGCCAGCTGCTGCAAATATCACTTATGAAAAAACATGCGAGGATTTTCTCGGAGCGCCCCGGTATAACACAGGAATACTTTCATGAAATTCGTTTGCGGGAAAATAAAGAATTCTACCGAAAACAGTACCCGATCGCATTAGCCCACAAAACGATAATTCAAAAACAATTGGACACACTCGAAGAGTGGGGGTTCATATGCAAAATGCCAACACCGTATGTGTCCCCACTCATGGCTGCGCTAAAGAAGGATAACTCGGTCCGTTTATGTTTAGATGCGCGATTTTTGAACAGCATAATGATGAAGGAACATGACACTCCTCGGCCAATAGAAGAAATTTTGGGATCTATGGGAGATTTTTCGGTGATGTCCTTAATCGATTTCACGTGTGGTTATTATCAAATACCACTAACACCTGAATCGCGTAAATATACTGGTTTTAAATTCGACGGAATAACGTATTGTTTTTGTTGTCTTCCTTTTGGTTTAGCATCTAGCGTGAGTGTGTTTACTCGGTGTCTATCGAAGGTTTTTGGATCAGAATTCCAGGATTTTTTGCACATATTTTTCGACGATATTTTAATAACATCCAAAAGTATTGACGAGCATTTGGGTCATTTAGGCTTAGTGTTTACACGTTTGAAACAGGTGGGTTTCACATTGAAGCTAAAAAAATGTTCGTTTTTTCGTGAAGAAATGCCATTTTTGGGTTATCTTTTGAGCCCGTTAGGTTATAAACCGGATCCAGATCGTATTCAAGCCCTTGTGGATTTCACTCCACCGAAAACTCGAAAACAAATTCAGAGTTTTTTGGGACTGGCAAATTATGACAGAATTTTTTTGTGAGAATTTTTCCTCAATTGCGGAACCGTTGATTGCGTTACTTCGCAAAAATAATAAGTGGAAATGGACGAAAATCGAACAGTCGGCATTCGATCAAATAAAACTAAAATTACAGCAGGCGACTCTCCTCTATCACCCGCAGGAGGATTTGCCTTTCTGTTTAGAAGTCGACTCGTCGGATAAGGGTCTAGGAGCTCAACTTTTTCAAATGGTTAAAGGTGAGCGGCGCGCAATAGCATGGGCGTCTCGTATTCTGCTAGAGCGCGAAACCCGATACCACATTAATGAAAAAGAAGCTCTAGGAATAGTTTGGGCTACAGAGCGTTTTAGAAGTTTTTTGGTGGGACGAAAATTTACAATATTCACGGATAATATGACAGTGAGTTATTTGAAAACTTGTAGACTTCTATCAACCAGGATAGCACGCTATGCGTTGGCTTTGCAGGAGTTCGATTACGACTTGATGCATATTCCAGGTAAAAACAATTTTGTGGCTGATGTGTTATCACGTCAGGCAGCGGTACGACCTCCAACCCCAGAAAATAAATTATTTAAAATAATGCCGTTGTTCAAATTCTCGGGAGAATTCCAAAAACAGCTGCGACTTATCAAACAGTTGCAAGATGAAGATACCAAATTGTCGGATATAAAAAGTCAGTTGCCAAACAGCGAGGAACTTCAGCGCCGATTTCTGATAAAAGATGGGATACTTTATACCCGTAGAAGTGCAGATGAATATTATTTATTGTGCATTCCGGTGTCTCTCACGGAGGTATTCGCTCGCGAGTACCACACAATTTTGGGTCATTTCGGCACTTACAAGACTTGGTGCGCTCTTCGAAATGAAGTTTGGTGGAGTAACATTCGCAAGACGGTTAAGAAAGTTATACGTACTTGTGACTGATGTCAAAAAACTAAAATCAGTCCTATGGCCAGAGCGGAATATCAATCAATAATCCCAGAGAGCAAAAATCATTTAATAGCAGTGGATTTTTATGGGCCACTGTCCATCAGTAGAGGTGGAGTCGCTTATGTTTTTGTGGTTTTGGATGTGTTCTCCAAATTGGTTACTTTTTACCCAGTTAAAAAAGCTACTACCCGCGCAGTCTTGAATCGGTTGATTCATGATTATTTTGTTAAGATAGGCAAGCCGCGAAAGATATTAAGTGATCATGGGACCCAGTTCACGGCCGGAAAATGGCGTGAAACCCTAGAAGCACTGGGAATCCAAATAGTACTCAACTCTGTCAGACACCCTCAAGCAAACCCTTCGGAAAGGGTAATGCGGGAGTTAGGGCGATTATGTCGTGCTTTTAGTTATGAGCAACACACAAGATGGGCGTTTGAATTAAAAAAAATTGCGGATTTTATGAATACATGAGTCTACCGGTTTCACACCAAAAGAACTTCATTTTGGTGATGAGAAAATTCGTCTGTTACCAAAGAAGTATTTGGGTGAGGCGACCGGGGTGGAACAAATTACCCCAGAGAAGAAATTGTTCCTAGCAAAAGAGACGTTGTTGGGAAGGGCGGCTCGTAGAAAGGCGAAACATCCCTCTTTTCGCAACTATGAGTTTCGGCCTGGGGACTTAGTGCTTTTGCGTGCGAACCCGATGTTGTCGGCCTTACGTTCTGAAACGAAAAAATTCCTTCTTCTTTTCGAAGGTCCATACAGGATAAAGAAAAAAGTAAGTAATGCTACCTATGTTTTGCAGAAGTATGATGCCGAACAGGAAAGGGGCACATTTCATGCTAGTCACCTTCGACGCTATCATCCGATAAATTGAAATACAATTTTTTTTAATTTAAATCTGATAAAATCGTTTTCGTTCGAAAGACTCACTTATCAGATTGGGGACAAGTTGTAGCAATCTGTTGTCACCCAATGTCGGTTTGGGCTACCTCTCAAGAGAGGGCACCCGGAGTCCCTTTCATGCATTTAAACTCATGGTGTTCGTTATCAGATGCAGTTTTTTGTAGTGTTGTTGAGTACTTCTTTCTGAGCCACATTTGAATATTTATGCACGAATTCAGTTAAGAATAATTGACAGCCTTGTCGCTCTTTTGCCTGGTGTTAGGTAAGTGATCATAATAATGTTTTTCATAATTGTAAAGAATAAAATCATTGTATTAATTTTAGTTTGTTCGAACACTGAATTTACCAAGAAAATATACGAGTGTGAACCAAGTTTCCAAGTTTATTTTGTTCATTTGCGAGAACCAGAACTACCCTGTTACAATGTAATACTGGTGACAACTGGAGAAACTCACTGAGCTAAATAAGCTCAGTGGAAAATGTATGAAATTTATAACAGAAAATTAAACCACAACACGTTTTAAATTTTTGAAAAAGGCACAAGACACGAAAATAATGTTGTAAGTCGGTAATATGAATTTGGCCTGAGTTTGGACGTCCTGTGGATATTCGTATCGGATGTCCCAAAAACGTTCCGAGTCGTACGTCCCCAGGATGTCCATACTAGGTTCTGGGACGTTCGGACCTAATTGGGACATAAAATGGACATCCTCGGGACGTCCAGTGCTATCTGGGAAATCGACCATTAAATTGCGGAATTTCAAAGCGGATAGAAAAGAATTTAACAACTGACGGACGTTTAATTAGAGTAAAAATTGCTTTCTTTCACAACAGAGTTGTTGAAATCTGAGTGTAACGCTCCTGTGAACTCTTTTTTGATTATATGCCAAGTTATGAATTTTTTTAAAAAATAATTGAAAGAAATGAAAATGTTCAAAGTCTGGTTTGTTGATATCAAAGAGTGAGAAAAACAAAAAAATAAAATTAATTAAAATTAATTAAAAATAAGTTCTTCGATTACTTATTAGAAGCGTCAAATGAGTGTCGTATTCTGAATAATTTGCCTATTTTAAAACATAGTTCCGAAATAACTGAAAAATACTTGACGTTTCGGAGACTATGATTGCCTCCGAAACATCGACATTTCTCAGTATTTTTCAGTTATTTTGAATAATTTTTTTTAGATAGGCGAATTCAGAATACCATAAACTTTTTTCATTTTCAGACTGCTGAACATTGAGATACCCAAAAAACCATGTACTTTGAGAATTCTGCCAATTTGCACAATGAAACTATTTGTCAAATGTAATCTGATGCTTATAGTGGCATTAGTAAAATTTTCTGTTGAAAAATTTTTCATAATTTCTTTTACATCCTGTTGTGCTCTGAATCTGCTACGTACTTATTGTTCCAATTATTCATGGGAAATGAATATTAACTATAAATTCTGAATGTTTATACCCTGTATTGTGTCGTTTAGTTACTAATGGATGCATTCATTTACTATTGAATAATATCCCCTCAATCATTTCGCCCCCCCAATATCGCCGTAGACAAAATATGCTCTCCGGTTATTTGTACACAGGTAATTTCTTTTCAGCTAATTTGCTCTCATGTAATCTCCTCTTACTAGCAGGATCTTCAACTCATGCAGTGGATTGTACTGGTACCTATGTCTGTTTAAAAATAAGAAAGGACTAAGTGGTCAGAACAGAATAAAAAATTACTCCGCGCAATAATCTATATGGGAACATTGGACTCTCTTGTCAAAAAATAAGAATGATTCCCCACAGAATTTAAGATGTTTTTCTTACTTCATTCTCGCTTAATTCTTCTCCCCTGTACCTTCAACTAGCTACACCATCTTACTTACTCTATTCAACTCCGTTGATTGAATTACTTTTCTTTCAACCCTATAAGGTAGTGAAAGCCCGCGTGTGAATTTTTATGAATAAAACACAGGGAATCCAAAACACTTGAATATCTATTTAACAAAAAAAATAATGAATAAAACAATTAAATCCAAAGAATTAGGTTAGGGACATTTTATCGAATGAATCATAAATTTGAAATTTAATATTATCACATAATGAAATAATAGAAAATGAGGCTGGATAACTTGTTGGTGATATAATGATTAAATTTAGTCTACTGAAAACATAAGGACTGTAAGGCAAGTTTATTGAGAAAAAACCTTTCTGAAGACGTGAGAAAAACCGTTCTAAAAATTGATAATTATTGAGTAATTACTCCATATTCGGATAAGAGTTATAACAAAATAAGCTTGTGAAAAAGAACAGAAATCTACACGGATAATATACAGGGTGTTCCAAATCTCAACGTCATCTTTCGGAGGGCTGATAGTCCAGCTCATGACTGACCAAAATATCACAATATGATCTCAGTAAATATTGATGCTTTTGGAGATATTGACCTTCATGAATTTCGCGAAAATCGGAACCTTTGATCAGTATTTCGAGTGCTGCAGGTACAAAACATAGTTTAAGATTCTAATTTTTGTTATGCAATCTTTAATAATACTCCTATTGATTGCAATCCAAAATAAAAATATTGGTGCAATACCTTTGGAGAAAACAAAACATATTTGCTCGAGTCACGAGTAAATTTATGGTATCAGCTTACTCAGACTCTTCATACTGTGAACAAAATCACCACGCGTACCTGGCAGGTTATTTTAAAAAATTGCTCATTCGGTGTAGTTTTTGACATAATGCAACATTCACTATCTCCCACTCAGGAAAAGAGATATTCCTAGTTTACCGCAATAGGAGCTCATTGTGGAATTATATGAATAATTAGGAATTCGAATAAAAACACTTGGTGAATTGAAATGACAGGTATTTATTGACAACTGAAACATGTCAAAAACTACACCAAATATGCAATTCATTATCATAACGTGCCAAGTTTGTGTAGTGTTGTGTTGTTATTCAGGGTTGCATAATAAGAATTAGAATTTCAAACTATGCAGTTTTGTACATACGGCACTCGAAATTCTGATCAAAGGTTTTGATTTTCACGACATTAGTAAAAGGTGCAAAGAAATGTTTCTTAGAGCCTTTTTCAGCAAGCCCATGATGAACACATTGAAGGTGCTAGTTTGATATGGGCAGAAATAAAAAAAGACATTGAAAGACCTACTACCAATAATTCTGCTATAGAAACTATAAATTACGATATGGAGAAGGTGTTAGGTTTGCCAAAACTCTCAACGAATTCGGTTTATTATGAGAGAGCTAAACATTTACAGTTATAATAAGGACATTTTTCTACTAGCGTGCGGAAAAGTCCACTTTTCCGCACTCATTTTAGTTTTAAAATATTAACTTTTCCGCACTAGTGCGGAAAACTTTTTTCCGCGCTCTTTTTAGTGCGGAAAAAACGTTTTAGTGCGGAAAAGTAGATTTGTTTAGTTTTTTCGGATTATACTGACATTTAAATATTGCGTCGCAGAAGGTTAAAATAGAAAGCTCACCAAGTATGGTTGTATAGTTAGTAGGTAAAATAGTGTACCTAACACGAGCGTAAAGTGTCTTTCCGCACGCGATTTCTGCAATCTGCAATCGCGTGCGGAAAAGTATCACTTTCCGCACTTGTTAGGTAAACTACTATAATTGTACTTCAACTAATATACCTAACGCTTTCACATGAAAAGAAGGTATTGCTGAAACGGGAGGTCACATTTAAGACACGGCGTCCACAAGCTTATTCTTTGGACAGCTGCGGAGGCTCAAACCGAAATATCAAAATCATATTGCTTTCAAAACCCGTTTTTCATATCCAACCATTAAAAACTGATAATTTTAAACACCTTCAGTTGTTTACCGCACTAGAAATAAATTTAGCGCACAGGAAATTTTTTTTTGTACTACTTCGGGATAATTGAATTACTTGCGGGTATAGGAAGTTTTATGCACGCTTGTAGAAAAAAATCGTTTCATAGTACACAACATGAAATAAGCTGACTTTTTTTTAACTGCTGATATTAAAAAATGTATTGTTAATCGTAAAATGAGCATTACAAAAGGAAAAGTCCGTTAGTTAAGCACCAAAGTTATAAAAATTTTAAAAAACTGGATCTTACTCAATGTATTTTTAAAAATTTATATACTCAGGAACCTATGAAGGGTACTCCATTCTTGTATCTTCGACGCTGCTTTATCCTAATGTCAAAGAAATTTCTGAGAAGAAAGGAACTAAAAGATATAAAATCTCTAATATATTATACCCTTTGATGCGAGGTTATTCTAAAAAATAGGGTTAACTTCTGATTTGGAGGGTGATTTAGACGCTTTTGGACATAAGCTCAATTTTGAATTGGAAATTTGAGAAAAAAACGTAGTTCTTTTTCATGACGTTCATAATTTTTTACATTTCTGTCTCATTTTTTTGTAACGTGTAGTATGTAACGATGTTTTAAAAACTATAAAATTAGATTTTGTGAATGAAACCAAGCGTCAGTCCAGATGAAAGATGGAGTTTGGTTCCTTTTGTAAGAAATAATCACTAGATTTGGCATTTATTAAAAAAGGAGCAACAACCAAATAGAGGAAATTTAATTGCTACAGTTGCATTTAATGGCAGTTGAATTGCGACAAATAAGCATTGATGGTTATTTCTTAGAGAGAAAGCATTAATTTGTTAAAAAATGTATGAGAAAACGTCAAAATGGCGTTTGGTACCTTTTCAATAAATACCAGGTAGAGAGATGTCATTATGAAATTTTCATAGTTATATGAAATTTTCACTTATAATATCACAAGAGCTTAAATTATTTCCAGGAAAGTTGTATAATATTCATGAGTGTATAAGTGTAGTACAGCTGGCTACTATACTGGAGGACTACGCATTTAATATGAAAAAGAAAAATTTTGACGATTATAAGGAAAGTCTGGTCAAAGTGTTGTGGAACTCTACTGCTAAGAAGTTACCAGAAATTTATTACGAAAAATATTAAATAAAATTTTATCCGTTGTCTGATGTGGAATTTGTGACCACCAGAGCTGCACGCGATGCTAAACGCAAAAAATTACAGAGAGACCCATTAAAAAGAAAAGTGAGTGTTGCAGTCTTAACCAGTGACGAATACAAAAAAAATATTGAAATGTGGGATGAAAATTCTTCAGATGGATTGAAGCGTAAATTTTTTCACATAGTTTCAAATGAGCTGGTATGGAGAGGATGGGAAGGATATTCTGCGTGTATCCAATACTTTAAAGAAGAAACTGATAATTTCGGGAACCCAAAAGGTCGGATAGAATATAACCCAATATTCTCTAAAACCACACAAGGTGGTTCTAAAAAACTGTCGGATAGTAAATGGTTGATTCAAAATTTCGACAATCCACAAATGTGTCCGGTTCGTTTGTTTAAGAAGTTGATGGAAAAAAGGGGAAATCTTATTCAGACCGACAGATTATTTTCAACACCAAATCCGTACTGGAGTCAACCCAATTCGAAAGGATGGTACAAGAATAGCCCAGTTGGTAAGAACATTGTATCTTCATGGTTTAAATCAGCAGCCTCTGATATAGGGATATGACACTCAAAAGGTAAAAATAACTAATCATTCTGCCAGAGCAACAGCTGTTTCGAATTTGGCCAAAGAAGGAGTTGGTGAACAACAGCTCATCAAAATTACTGGAAGAGTAATAGTCAGTCATCAAACTTTACTTACAATTGGACGTTGAACATCATCATCAGATATTTGAATCCATGAGGAGAACTTCCTCAAGTACTAGCATGTTTAATCATGATCAGAGCACAATGGAAAATAAAACAGAAAGTACCCAGATTCAAACCACCAATTCAAGCCAGACCACAAACTCTAATAATAATTGAGTTTTTAATATTAATAAAACCTATAATAATTAAATGTATTTCATTATTATTTTGCTTATTAGTCGATATCATTAGAGATATTAGTTCAACATGAAATAAGTTCTAAAAAAATCATATTTGTAAGTATATCCGCCATATTTCGTTAAATAAAAAAAATAACCAACTTTAGTTAAACCAAATGCTGAAACTCAGATGGGTACTAGCTCAGTCTATCGCCATTTGGTAATTTTAGTTAACTAAAGGTGGTAGGAATATTTTTTTTACAAGTAACATGATCATATGTTTACATTTCCATCTGCCAAAAAATTTCGTGACGCTGAAGATGGATCCGAATCTACTGTCTTATTCGAAACTATCAACCCGAAAAGCTGAATATTATGACAATTATTCACCACTACTTTCCAAAAAGTAGATTTCAAACAACTTCAATGAATATTATAGTACTTTGGGTCAAACATAGGCAAGTAAAATAAAAGTTCCTGAAGACTACATAGAACATGATACAAGATTAGAAAATTCAATGTATCTCTATCCCACCAATACAAGAGAAATTCACGAAATCATAATGCAACTGAAACCAAAAAAGGCTCCTGGTCACGACAATATACGCGCTGAAACTTTGAAAAACATATCAAAAGAAATAGTTGCCCCCTTGACCCACTTGATTAACCGTTGTTTTGAAAAAGGTTACTTTCCAAAATTATTGAAAATTGGAATAGTGAAACCATTATTCAAAAGCGGTAGTAGATTGGAAATGATCAATTATAGACCAGTCTAATTACTATCAAACTTATCGAAAATAATTGAGAAAATCTTCAAAATTAGGATTCTCAAATACTGTAAGAAATTTAACTTGATATCGAAATATCAGTATGGATTTAGAGAGGGAAAATCAACGGATGACGCAATTTACCACTTAGTATCTAATATTTATAACTCACTAGATAAAAGCAAACCATCCTTATGCATTTTTGTGGACCTCTCGAAAGCCTTCGCTACCGTGTGCCACAGTAAACTACTCGATAAACTAGACAAATATGGGGTAAGAGGAAATAGTTACGAAATATTAAGAAGTTTTTTAACAGAGCGTGAACAGAAAGTAAATATTGGTGGGGAGTTGAGCGATGGTAGGTGTGTGACATACGGAGTCCCACAAGGAACTGTACTAGGTCCAGTCTTGTTCACTCTGTATATCAACAGTTTACTAACCTTAAAAACCAGAGGCAGAATTTTGAGCTTTGCAGATGATACTGCTATTTTTTACGAAGCAGATTCATGGGACACTCTGAAATCAGAAGTGGAGGAGGATTTTGGAGTTATAGAAAAGTGGTTCCGATTTAATACACTCACTCTCAACCTGGAAAAAACAAAATATTTACCATTTACATCGTATTCCAGTGGACACCAAATATGGGCCCTTTGATAATCGGACCAAATTCAGAAATCCCCGAAGCGAACTCGATCAAATATTTAGGTATTGTAATTGACCCGACACCTTAAGTGGGACCTTCATGTAAAAAATACAGTGAATTAGTTGAGAGGAATGTTATATTAATTAAAATATCTGAAAGATTACCAGATGTAAAACACCTCGAATTACTATACTTTGCTCTTGTCCAATCACATTTAACTTATGGTATTGTGGGCTGGGGGGGTGTGAATGACACGCACTTAGAAAACTTGAATGTTATTCAAAGATGGATATTAAGAATTATATACGGAAAACCACGCAGATTCCCTAGTGACAAACTACACGACGAATCAGGAATATTTGATATCAGGCAACTTTTCTGTTTGAACGTATTAGTTAACATTAAGAAAAACAAAATCACTTCTCCACCCTGTAGCACATTCCTATAGAACAAGAAATAAAACATTCTCGCTAAGCGTACCAAAACATGTCAAAACTATAGGGCAACGTCACTGTGATTCTATTGCACAAATCTATAGCCTGATACCCGTTGATATAAGAAATGTACAGAGCATGAATTTGTTTAAGAAAAGAATAAAAAAATGGATTTTATCTTTCGGACAGAGCAACCTCCACGACTTTGTCAATCAAAAACTTAATTGATATGCGGTTAGGTATTTAATACTCTTTATTGAATGGTCCACTCTTTAACTTTATTGGTTTTATAGTATTTGGACTCATGTTCTTTGTGCTATTCGTTGTTCAAGTCTGAATATTATATCTATGTATGTACCTAAATTTTCATACTCTGATATTTTTATAGTTTAATAGTTGTATATTTATAGATTTTACATCCTCACACTTTTATAGTTTCAAGATTTTGAATTTTAAATATTTGTATTTCCACATACCTATTATACATGTTAATATTTTTATATTTTATATTTTTTACATTTAACTTTTTACATTTTACTCTATTACATTTAAATTCTTCACATGTCTTTACATTTTTATATTTTACATTTCAACATGTTAGAAATTTTACATTCTTACATTATTTACATTTCATGATTGATATCGTTACATTCCTACAAATTCCTATAATTCCTATATCTTTGAATTATTTCATAATCATTAAGGTTTATTTGGATACGTAATGATAAAGTCTTCTTACAAATTGTGATGGAACATACAACAACACGAAGCCACGTACAAGCGATAGTTCCATTGGAACTAAAGCTTCTGTGGTACCCCTTGTTTATTTGCTGTACGCAACGTAATCATAAACACTTCTGTAAATTATTGTCTCGGTGAATAAACTTTATTATTATTATTATTATAATTATGACGTAAAACTTTTTCATTATAGTTTCGGTGTTTTTGAACCAATCGAAAAAAAAAAAACTTCAATGGGATATTTTGCTGTTGATTTTTCATTGACGTTTTGAATTTGATATATTCTTAATGGTTCACAAACAATCTCGTCCATTCTCTATTGAATTATTAGAGTTCACTCTCTACGGTTACATCTGATATTACTGCAATATAAACGGACCATTCATTCTCTTTTTAGTAGATATTTTTTTTCCATCTCTTTGATAGAAATACTTCAACTCTGTCTCTGAAACGCATTCTTTCTGTTCAGTTTCTTTTGAATGGATTCCAATGCAGCAAAACGATTTTCTTTGAACATCTATCCAATTTTCTGAAATAAGTGTGCTGAAAAGCATGTTGAAATTCTTAGAAGGAATTAATTTTATTTTTTGTGGCATGTGGAAATCAGTGCCGGATTCATACCTACTCACTTACGCTGGGGGCTAACTATTACGATGCCACCGCGCCGCCGCCAAATAATAAATTTCAATTTTCAGTTTAAAAGCAGCCGTTCACTGCTTTTTTTTCCACAGCATATGACAATAACAAAATCATTACGATAAAGAATCAAATTATATTTACTTCATAACCTAAACCTAACAACAAACAACAAATATAATCTTTTTTCAAATAAATACTAATATACTCTTCTTGATTTTCTTGATGCAAACTTATCAATGGCATCATCAAAATTCAGCATGTCACTATTGATATTCAAAATTGAGCTATTGAATGTATCCTCTACCATGGAGTTCATAAGGTAGTTTTTTACTGTTTTCAAAGTTGAGAATGACCTTTCACCACTGGCATTACTAATCATCAGGAATAGGAACATTCTTAGAGCTACTTTCTCGTTACAAAAAGTATCTATGATCTTATATTAGTGCAAAAGCGGCATTAACGATGTTGCAGTAAATATTTCAACACTTGTATTTTTGGCAATAGAATTTAGGAAATATTTTAGTTGAACACATTCATTGCCGAGTGACTCGTCTAAATCATTTCGTTATACATCAATCAAAACACGTGCCTTATCTACGACAGCATCTGGTAGAGATGCAATTGAGAACAAAAATGAGAATGTAGAAGAGAGATCTTTGTAGGCTTCAGCACGAATATTTACTTCACTCACCAAATGGTCGTCTGCTATGAGGAATACCTGGGTTTGCATTCTGGTCTGTGGTGTCAATAAAGCTTCAGAGTCAGCTTTTTCAAGAGCCAGTTTCTCCTCACAGGTTCTGACCTCCTCTTCATAGTTTTTTTGAGAGTAATTGTGCCTCTTTTTCGTAGAATTTGAACTCTTCCCGCAAACATTCATAATAATTTCTCAATGAAATATTATATAAACTGAGACACGTGTCCAGGCCTATGCTTGAGTTTTGAAGGGGCTTGCTGACTTGATCTGCTCAGGCCTATTTTATGAAGTGTCTCTCTAATCACATGGTAGCCGTACTTCAGAGCCTTCACTGCCTCAAATCTAGCAGACCATCGAGTGATATTCAGTCTTTTTGGCAAAAAAGTTAACTGTCCACTCTCTTTCAATATATCTGCCTACGGGTCGAGCATGAAAAAACACAAATATTTCCTCAACCAGAAGGAAATATGATGCAGTTTCCATGGAACAAGCAGCAGCATGTTGGATAACAAGACAGAGAGCGTGTTGCACATGGAACATACTTCTCCAAATGATTTACTAGTTTTATTCTTGCTTGCAATCCACTGTAAATACCAGACATGTTATTTGCGTTGTCGTATGACTGTCCCCGACAATCACCTTAGTAGATTTAGAGTGAGCTTTTCCAAAGTCTGCATAACAGCAGTATGCATATCTTCACCTTTATGTCCAACGTTCTCGAAAAATGAAATGAACCATTCCACTGGTTTGCCGGAATCTTCACAGTATCTAACAATGAATGTCAGTTGATCTGTGTGTGTGTTATATTTGGGGTAGAAGCAACTGAAATGGAATGATATCCTGCACTATGAATTTGTATCACAATTTCTTTCAATACAATTTCCGATAATCTTCAGAAATTCACCAGAAATTTTTTTCGATAGGTATGAAACTGAACCTGATCCTCTCGATGCAAACTTATCAATATGTTCTTTCAATACGTGGTCATATTATCTGCTAGGAGCTCTAATAGTCCTAAATAGTTCCCATTATTAATTGATCCAAATTTCTCACTTGTACCTCTGAATGGTAATCCTCTACTCGCTGAAAATCGTATCACGCTAAGAACCCTCAATAGAATAGAGCGAAGATAATTTTTATAATACAATTGTTCCTCGCGTAGAAAGTCATCAATCCTCTTGATGTCTGATGACGTTCTCGATATATGAATTTTCAGACTCTCCACATGGCAATTCGATAATTCGTGACTGCTACACTTTTCCAAGGCTTTTTTAGAGTCACTGAAACCATTGAAGAACGTGCGATTTGTTTTTGAAAACAATTTACAAAACTTGCAGAATAAGTTTCCGGTACTAGTAGAATAGACGGATCTAGGACAATTGGCCGAAAACAATTTCCCGAAAGACAATTCCCCGGAAGCAGTTCCCCGAATGGACGATTGCCCGAATTGACAATTTCCCGAAACACAATTGCTTCGGGAGCTTTGCTCCAGCTGAATGTCTTTAATAAATCTTCAAATGTTTGGATGATTTTCAGAAATCTGTTGTTCAAACCCTCGATGCCATCCTTTTATGGAATTGTTTGTTTTTGGCAAACTTTCTTGCACCCCATTATAACAATTCCACAGATCATGCGAAAATAAGGGCAAACGACGTTGTCTCCCTCTCTGTGGAAGCCCGATCCAGGTACTTATCTTCAAAATAATCAATTACTGACTGGGCTTCTGCAGATAACACATTTTGCTCGCAAATGGTTTCAAATGCCTCCACTACGTCTGCAGTAGGAACGAATGCTAGGGCCGACAATAATCGGAGCTTTAGTGCAAAATCTGCATCAGTTTCGTACCTTCTTTTTAAGCCGTCTGACTGGATTCTTCTGAAGAGACATTGACTGAAATGAAAAAAGCACCCACGATGTCTTGAGTTGGGATATTGTTGTCTTATAGCACTTATCATACCGCTTTCAAAATCTGTTAATATGGTTGCAGGCGAAGCTTCAGGCAAAAGTTCTTTTACTTTCGAAATTGAGCGAACATAAGTTTCTTGTGCCTTGTTAGGTAGTAGTGCATATACTAAAGGAATTGCAGTATTCTTATCAGATCCGTGGATTGTATATAGTTGATGAAAAAGGTGAGGTACAGTTGAAGTTCCGTCGGCAAACTAGTGTTGTGACCTTGCCAGAAGAAACAGATTTTGTCTGGTTGAAAAAATTAACAACCGATCATCGTGTGGGCATCAATCAAATAATAAAAATTGTTCTCCATTTTTTGTCAGTCTATACTCTTCTGGAAAAACAATGTCTCGAGGTAAAGCCGGAGCGGCTTGCTGATTACTACGTACACACGACGTTCTTTTAATGCTGCTCACTTTTGGCAAAGTGGCAGCTGTAGCTTGACCAAGCTAAATAGATGCAGTTGATAGTATATGATGTGGCCCATCTTGGGTTTGTGTAGCGTTTTCACGTATCCATTGAGAAATTTTGTTTTTTCCACTTGCCTTGCATCCGCTACATGGTTGTGTGTTCCACTTCTTTTTACTACTGCATTTTCTAAGGTTATAACACGAGCTTTACACTTGAACGACTTGTAAAAATCACATTTCCAATAAATACTTTGGATTTTCTTTATCTTTCTGGTAAAGATCTGGTCGATCAATAATTTCCTCTTCCCCTTTTCACTAAGTACGAATTCCAAAACCATTTTGCGTCGTGACTCGTGCTCAGATTTTGGACAATAAATGAATAAGAAACCTTTAGTGCAGTATTTAAATAAGAGTAAATAATGACTAATTAACGAGTCTCACTTATTCTAACCTTAATTATTATAGTAGGTATTATTATTAATACCAGCTGATATTCATCATCCTATGAGCTATTTCGCAGTAATTCGAATAATATTGAGATTTAGCAACAATGCAGTAGCAGTAGGGTTGACCGTTGGCTATTCGGTAGATATTCCAGCAGAAAACTGTAATTTATTTGGAAATAATATAAAAGATCGCTGTCACTATGGTATAAAAATCATATCTTGTCAGTGCCATCTTACAGTTCAGACACGCGAAATATTTGACTTTATATGAACCTTAACCTAAAATATATGTGAATTGTATGTGCATTGATTTCCACCAGTGCCGGATTTAGGAGGGCTCTATGGGACTATCAGCCACCGGCGGTGAATTTTAAGAGGCGGTAAAGCAAGCAGCAATATACTTGTCGCTTCTTGCTTTGTATATGCCGCCTCTTAACGATCAGAAGATATATTTATTTTGTCTCGATTTGGACTATCCTGGATTTATGCAAGGCATTGCCATTTCATAACGAAATACAGTGACCAAACAATGACATATATATATATATATATATTGTAATATAATAATGATTTTTTTTTTATTTTGTTTTTATTTTTGTATTTTATGGATTTTGTAGACAAGTAGATAAAGTAGAAAATGTTAGTTGTAGAAATTAGATCAGAAAAATCACTTTCGTGGATAAATTATAGTATACATTATTGAAATTTCAGATTGCCCTTGCCAAACACTTACTCTTTCTTGTAGATTTTACCTTTTTCTTACTTTTTCAGGTCCCTAGCTGCTTCAAGTCGGTACGCCACATGAAAAACTCCTCATCTCAGGGTAGAATTCAGGAAAAAGGAAAATTTTGAAATGTATCAAACAAATGCAATGTAGTGAACTATCACTAAAAAATGTATAATGCAAATCAAAATCACTTTCTTTATTAAATTGAAATATGTCAGAGAAAATGTAAAATACCATCAAAATTATTGTAGTCAGCTCTTACTCTACCTACCCCTAACCATTAGCTAACTTATATTTAATAGGACATGAAATCTTCAAGCCATAATGCAGAATTTCAACAATACTCTAGCTAGGTTAACGTGATCGCAAATTTAGGCACTTCCAAATTGCGATACCTTCATCTTTTGATTATTTACTTGAACAAATGGCCTTCACCTTTGGTAATGGCTGTTTGTAGGTCAAGAAATAATAGAGAAGACTACTTCACTAATTACTATATACTAATTGAATAAAGTTCTGGAGGGTTAAAAGTTTTTATGCACTGTTGGGAATGAAATTGTTTGTGATTGAAGGAATAAAGGTTCGGGAGTGTAGAAAATCAGGTTATGGTGCACTTCGTTGGTGGAAAACTGTTGTTCTCATGAAGAGTTCGAAAATCTACCTTAATTTTGCTGCGAAAGGACCATTCCTGTAGCTGCTTTTCAGTTCAAGGATTTTTTATATACACAGGGTTTATGGTAAGTGGTTCGGCTTTACCTTTTTAGTCAATGTTCGTTTGACAGCGTTCGTAAAGGTTTTCTGGCAGAGTCTTGGGTTTTACTTGTATATTTTATAATTTTTCTTCTCTTCCAAAAATAATTTCAACCGCTTCCTTTCTCCTACTTTGTTGATTCCTCGATTCTCGTTTTTTTTCGTTCCTAGGTAATTTTCTTGAAGATATTGAACATCCTGGATCCACTTTCGCGATTCACCGCACTAATTTTCACTTTCTTTTTGATATGCCTTATACTAATAATGAACAAAATTATATCATAAATTCTTATTTATGATTGTCAACAATTTGACTAGTTTTCTACATTTTCTTTATTTTTCTGAATTTTTGAAATGTTACTCACATGACTAGTAATTTTTGACATCTCAATTGCCACGTACTTTCTGTTTGACAGTGTCTAATAACTCAAATATGATATACAAAGTGATTTTATTTTTAATAGCAAGTTTTCCCAAATTTATTTGAATATCATTGTTTTTCAAAATTTTAAATTGAATTTGGATTTGTTTCTTGATTCTAATGAGTTAACTGTTGTTCAAAATTTATTATTTTTATTTTAATGCTTTGTAAAATGGCATTCTTGAAAAGGTCATGTACTGTCCGTCGTCTTACGATTACTTTCATGTTTTGTCAGTATTTCTGTGTCGTTAGGTTTGGTAAAAAAAACTTTTCTGATAAAATTTTGTTATAATTATGAAGTTTTCTATAAATTGAAAGATACTGAGTAAAAAATAAGTATTTGCTTGGGCTTTCTGATGAAATTTTGAGGTAATAAAATTTTTATTTTTAAAATTGTATTTTTCTATTTAGTTGATCTAATTTCATAACAATATATATATATATATAGGTTAGGAGAGAGGAAGTCTTTGCTGACCAGTTAAGATAAAGCTAGGAAAACTTGTTGGGTACGCAGCATGCAGGAAGTATACTCTTATAACACTTGTTCCAATATTTCGACAACGTTTATTGTCATCCTCAGGGAAAGTTACAATATTATTAAAATACAATGAAACAATGACTAACAGTGGATTCCAAAACTACTTACAGTGTCGGTGAGGTTATGTGCATAGATATTATAAAATAGACGTTAACAATTGCAATGTACATATTAAAACAATTTGTGAGAGTCCTTAAAGGTCATCATCAACAATTAACTATAAAAGTTCAATAATTGTTGATGATGACCTTTAAGGACTCTCACAAATTGTTTTAATATGTACATTGCAATTGTTAACGTCTATTATATATATATATATATATATATACAGAGTGACCCATTTGAAAGCGGGCCACCTCTCTAAAACTGTTATTTATTATTCGATTCAGAAGTTTTTTTTTAATAGATAGAGCATCAAAAGTTTTAGTTAAGTGCCATAAATTCGAAATAAAAATAAGAATTTCAAGGCCTACTTCAAATTTCTTTCAAGATCAAAAATCCAAAAAACATACTATATATACATAATTGAAAGCGCATATTTTGACCCCTCTACTGAAAATTGGCCACTTCTGGTTCAACCGGAAGTGACACAAAACTTGTTTTTTCAAATAACACCCTGTACATATTTTTCATTTACCCATCTATGATCTAAGCCGAGAGAGCCAGCATTGGGCCTGGGGCAGAGTATGCTGCTGGGCCCCTACCTCCTTTCCTTAACTATTTATACCATCTGTTTTTTGGAAGTTTGATGCAACTGGTTAAAAAAGCAATTTTGTAAAAGTTTTTTTATTCCACAGATGTCAAATAAAAAATAATGGAGCATTATAATTTTTAGCTATACAATATTTTTTTTAAATGAATTCGCCTTTTTGACTTAGGCTGTAGCTGGCTGGCGCCTCACTTTGGGTCATAGGCTTTGGCATTGAATTATGATCATTTTGTTTCAAGAGGTTTGCGCCCTCGCCCTGTCTTCTCGAGCCCCGGGACATTTGCACCGCCTGCTCCCCTCTATCCGAACCTGTCTTAGCCGCCTACGTTGAAGAACATTCAATCTTAGGAACACTCATCATGAAACCTGATTGTATCTTTTCATTTACTTATGGACTCCAGCATAGATTGGTAACTGCAAATTGGTACCACTGACGAGTGCACATGTCATGTCAACTCTCTGTCTACGTTCAACCAATAGCAGTGACTTGGCCTGGTGTGGTCCATTATATATATATATATATATATATATATATATATATATATATATAGGAAGGGATATATATAGGAAGGGAGGGAGGGAGGGAGGGAAGGAAGGGAAGGGTAGTCGTTGCTGACTAGTTAGGTATGGAACTAGTAAATAGTGGGGCTTTGCAGCAAAATCAAAGAGTACTACTTTAAAGTTTGTCCAAGCTTTCGGAAATTTAATAAATCATTTCCATCATCAGGGATACTACAAATTGCATGTGTAAGTAATATAAAAAAAAAATATATGTATTGTTAACTTACATCTTTGTTGAGATTGTGAGACGCGATGTTATTCAACAATAAGTGACACATTGTGCAAGATGAAAGTTGATATAAAACATGTAAAATTGGAAGGATGTCTTAAAATTTTTTTTTATAAAATACGTTACATTTAAAATTGTTAAAATTACTTTTATTTTGACCACACCAGGCCAAATCAATGCTCTTGGTTAGGAGAAGACAGACAGTTGACATGACATACGACTCAGTCAGTGGTACCAATTGACAGTTACCAACCTATGTTGGAATCCGTAAATCCGATTTTTAATTGGTAAGGCGACACCTAGTGAGCTAGGATGAAACCTGAATTGAGTACATTTGGCATGTAACTAAATGTCTTTAGTAGAATCAAAATTTTCAAATCAATGAGTTTAATTTTTTTCACAAATTCGATCTAAAATGCCAATGTGTAGATTAAAACTGCAATAAAAAATTCATTATTTTTGTTGATACATTTTTTCAGCTCTTGGGACATACCTGAGTCTGTTTTCTAACGATTTACCACTGGGTGGTTTATTAAGAGAGAGAAAGGGTTTGTTTATTGAAAACCAACACGATATAAGCTGTTTTTTTTTTAATTCTCTCTAGTTTTCATTAAGAAAACAACTACTTCTCCGGCACAAGCCACGCTGGATAGACAGACAGAGATTGTGAAAAGACTTTAACTTTTCAAGCGAATTTTCACTTTCAGATTTTTTCTTTTTTTTTCAGTTATAGTTTTTTCACAATATCTATCAGATTTAGTTCAATGTCCAGCGTGGCTTGTGCCGGGAAAGTGGTTGTTTTCTGTTAGATATAACAAATAAATCACATTTTTCATTTTTAAATTTTCATGGAGAATGTTCCCCTTTTCAACATGAATACCTCCCAAGAGGTTATCTTGAACGATGGAAAATAGCGACTAAAGTTTGTCTTTCAGTCGCAGATAATTCCACAACAGATTTTATGAATGTCCTATTCATATTTTTGAACTAAAATCAAAATACAATGCTCATGACAGGTCTATGTCAAAATAGTTATTCATGATACAAGTGTTGAAAGTGGCATTTTATTTTTTTATTTTGTGAGTGGAGAATATTGCGAAACGAGCGTTAGCGAGTGGAGCAACCCCACGAGCAAAATAAAATCACTTTTAAAAAATGTATCATACAAATTTTTTTGTACAACAGTTACTGCTAGTAAGAAAAAGACAAAGAAAATATAAGATCCATAAGGATTCGAAAACACGATCTTCGGATTACATGGCTGACTGACAGATACTTCAAATGAATACACTTTTATAAATGATTCCCTTTGAGTAGGTGTTTTGTTTATAATATCTGATTAAAGTTTTTCTATTAGAGAGATCTATATTACTGAGTATCCATCATCTCATCTGTCATTTTTCTTCAAACACTAGCGTTGGAAGTATTTCTAACACTAGTTAAAAGTTATTTTGTGAAAACGTCAGTTTTCAGTTCATGTGTCAATGAATTAAAAACGTAATTTTTAATGACAGTTGTACAAAAAATAATTTTCAAAGTGTCACCGCAGAAGAAATATTTCCCTCATATCCATCCTTGATGTGTATGCTTCTGAAGAGCCTGTTTTATTCCAATTCTATATCAATCCTCCTGAAGAGCTTGGCAAAGCGAAATAGATTATTGTCGACCAAAATGTATTGGGGATTAAATGCGAGAGAAGCGAAACTTGCTTCAATGAAATGAACGATTTCTGTGAGTGATACTTTTTAATAACATTCATTCAATGATTTTTTCAATGAAAACTAGAGAGAATCAAAAAAAAATCAGCTACCTGAATGAAAATACCAATTTTCACTTTCAGATTTTTTTCTTTTCTGTTCAGTTAGTGTCTTTTCACAATATCTATCAGATGTGGTTCAATGTCCAGCGTGGCTTGTGCAAGGGAAGTAGTTGTTTTCTTTTAGATATTACAAATAGATCACATTTTTCGATTTTCATGGAGATTGTTCCCCTTTTCAACATGAATACCTCCCAAAAGGTTATCTTGAACGATGAACGATAGGGACTAAAGTTCGTCTTTCATTCGCAGATGATTCCACAACAGATTTTATGAATGCCCATTTTTTCGAACTAAAATCAAGATATTTCTTTGTTCCAATCATCATTCAAAACCGTTTCCTAGTTATTGATCATTTACCATTTCCATCGAATTATAGAAAATGTTACTATTAAACTATCCTCAAATAAACAGGAAGATATGGCATGTTTGGCTAATTCAATAGAACCGTGGACCGTTGTTCTGACCACATGGAAAGCCACATTCACAGGGAGGCAGCAAGCCTCCAAAGATAAATCCATTCATGAAATAATTGATAGCTTTCCAGCATATAAACATCAGCTGGGCTGTAGTTTGGCAAGTAGGTATGCTGTTTTGATTTGGACGAAGTGTAAAACTTTTTTTCAGGTTGAATACTACTTTCAGAAGATGTTTGGAGAAAAATAAAATAATTTCTTTCTGAACTATCCTCAAATGAACAGGAAGATATGGCATGTTTGGCTAAGTCAATAGAACCTTGGACCATTGTTCTGACCAAATGGAAAACCATATTCATAGGGAGGCAGCAAGCCTTCAAAGATAAATCACTTCAAGAAATAATTGATAGCTTTCCAGCATACATTATCGGAAAGTTTTCATTTTGGGTATGGTGATTTTATGAGAGCCTAGAGAATAGCTTGCTATATGTTGACTTATTGTTGAGAGAGCATTACAAATATCAACGTGAGCTGTTAATTCGTCGGGCCAGATAACAGGAGAGGCGCGCAGTAGTGCGTCTCTCTTATTTATGTGGTATTATCATATCATTGCGTTCTTTGTTGCTCGCGTAGATTTCTGTCTATACCCCAGATGAAAAGTTTCCGATACTGTATATACATCAGCTGGGTGATAGTTTGGTAAGTAGGTATGCTGTTTTAATTTGGACGAAGTCTTAAACTTTTCTTCAGGCTGAAAACGACTTTCAGAAGATGTTTGGAGAAAAATATAATAATTTCTTCCTGAACTGGTCTTTGAAGAGGAATGAGTTATTATATAGATATCTTGATGTCATGCAACATAAAACAGGTACAATCAAGCATCTCCCAGTTTGCAACTGACGAGTTAGCCACTAATGGAGTATTGCCACTACTTTCATTGCCTGTTCATTTTCCTGTGAAGAAAATAAAGAGTACTAACTGGGAGGCCATCAAAACTAGAAATTCATGAGAGATTTATTCCTTTCGTCAAGGTAAACTCACAACCTCTAATTTTTTCCTTATTGTTAAACCATATTCTCATCCAGGCATATTCGATTTTATTTATACAGTGGGTCCCACTTTGAGCAGCCACACCCTCGTATTTTCTTGACAGTACAGTGATATCAAAAGTTATTTTTCATAACATATAGTACCCTAAAATATCTAACTTGAGGTTGATGAAATATTCGTATATCCATTTTCCACTGCTACCTACGACCAACTGAAAAGTGAAAAATTGGGAAAAACATTCTAGGCATTTTTTTATCGCAAAAATAACACCAGATTCTGTTTCAGGACACCCTGAAACCCCTAGATCTAAGTGCTTCTTTCATTAAAATATACAGGGTGGCATCTGTTACTAGCAACATTATTAATTTTTATTCATCCGAAATGATCGATTGCTTTCGATTTTTTTTTTGTCACAAAGGGCCTGAACGTGTTCAATTGATGCTGAGTATAAGAAATGCCCAAATTTCACTTTTTCATGGCTTGCTATGACCAGTTGAAAAGTGAAAAACTAGGAAAACGATTTTTTCTGGTTCAGAATATGCTTAAACCCCCAGATATCATTAAAATATACAGGGTGTCTTACAGACTAGCAACATTTTCAATTTGTTTTCATCCGTAATCTTTGGTTGTTTTTGATTTTTTTTCTATAGTAATAAATTACCTAAAATGTTCAATTACTGCCATAGAAAATAACCAAATATTACTTTTTCATGGCTTGATATGACGAGTTGTGAAACGAAAAAATGGGGAAAATACATTAAGGATACTTTGAGCACAAACATTTCTGGATCAGAACACCCTGAAATTCTCACCTCAATACTTAAATCTAAAAATATACATCTGTAGCTAGCAAATTTGATAACTTTTATTTATCCGTAATGATGAATTGTTTCTAAATATTTCTTTTCCAATCAAGAAGCACCCAAAATATTTAGAATATACCGCAAAACCTCCAGAATTCGTAGCCCGGGTAATGAAATTATACAGGATATCATCCTGTAAATGGTAACATATCTCACTTTCTATTCATAAATCTTGTTGAGCTTGTTGAGAACGAGACTCCGGTGTTAGTTTTGTGAAAGAAATGATTATACTCGTGATTATATTTTTATTTATAATATTCAGAAATAGGAACACTGGGAAACATTTCAGAGCTTGTTTTCATCACAAAACCAAATTGTGGTTCGGAACAATCTGAATCTCTCAGATCTAATTACTTATATCATTAAAATATACAAGGTGTCATCTGTAAAACTAGCAACAAAATTTATTTAATAAAGAGTTAGACATGTTTCCATTCACAGATGCCTTCCTATGTAATTTCATGATTCGAACAACAGGATCCGGGGCCTTTATGGTGTTCTAAACCAGAATTTGGTGTCAGCTCGGATACAAAAGAATCTTCAGTATGTTTTCCTTTATAATTCAACTTTCAACTGATCATATCTTGGCATCAAAAGTAATATTTGGTATTTTGTACAGCATCAATTGAACGTTTTTGGGTACTTTATGACTCGAGAAGAAATTTTGTAAATCAACTAAACGCTACGAATACCTAAATAAGCGTTATCATTTCTCTCAGCTATAGATGACACCCTGTATATTTTTATGATTCAAGAATTGGGGTGTTGGAATTTTAGGGTCTCCTGAACCAGAATCCGCTGTTACGTTTGCGCTACAAAAGTCCTTGATGTGTGTTCCACACTTTTTCACTTTTCGACCGGGCTTAGCTAGCCATGAAAAAGTAATAATTGAATATTTTCTACAACATTATTCGAACATTCTTAAGTAATTAGTGATTATGGAAAAAAATCGAAAACAACTAAACATTACGGATGAATAAAAATCAATACTGTCAATAATGTCAGTTACAGGTGACACCCTGTATATTTCAAATAATTGAGTACTGCTATTTGGGGGTTTCAGAGTGTTTCGATAAAAATATCCCTGGTATATTTTTACCAATTTTTCACTTTTCAATTTGGTCTTAGGTAGCCATGAAAAAGTAATATTGGAACATTCCCAACAGCATTATTTGAACATTTTCAGGTACTTCGTGACCAAGGAAAAAAATCGAAAACTACCCAACATTGCGGATGAATAACAAACCAAAAATGTTGTTACTTACAGATGACACCCTGTATATTTTAATGAATTATCACTGAGATTTGGGGGTTTTAGGGTGTTCTGAAACAGATCCTGGTGTTATTTTTGCGATAAAAAAATGCCTAGTATGTTTCTCCCAATTTTTCACTTTTCGTAGGTAGCCGTGGAAAATGGATATACGAATATTTCATCAACCTGAAGGTAGATATTTCTGGGTACTATATGGAATAAAAACAAATTTTGAAATCACTTTACTGTCAAGAAAATACGAGGGTGTGGCTGCTCAAAGTGGGACACACTGTATATGATTTTTATTTCCAGACTGTTGCAGATATACAGCCCAATTTGAAGTATAAAGGGAACAAATATGAATCGTTGAAATTTACCATGCAACCAATACCAATATTAATTAGGAATTTTTTTTTAAAGATTGAAAATGCATTTGTGAGTGTGTGCGATATACTATGGGAGGTAGAATTACCGTTGCAGGCCATTGATATGACGAAAAGTTCATGTAAATATATGTCCCAAACGGCTTGGTTTTCTATAGACAGGGTGATAAAAATAGATTTATCCAAGATTTTTTGGAGTTAACTTCCATTTAATCCATTCAATAGTATATAGGCGCGATACAAAATAATTCATTTCTCAGGGTATCTTTTACGAGAACAAAAAGATTTTAAATGAAATAACATTGATTATTTTTGTTTCATATGTCAGTGACCACGGAAAAAAATTCTGAAGGGTTGAACAACGCTTGACTCTAAAAAAAGGAGGTCTAGTGAACTTTTCGTCCTGAAAACTTCCAAAGAAGCACCTTCCGAAGTTTGTCAACGTACTTAATTAACATCCTGTATATTAAAATATAATATTGAATACATTACTTATATTATAAGTAGATTTAAATAGTTTCTACTTTCGTTTTTAATTTTCTGAAAGATTTTATATTTTTTTACCGATCTGTATTTTAATGTTTTTTTGGATAAAAAGTTAATGTTGGCTGTTGGTGTGATTAAATACAACAATGGAAAAAAATATTATATTTGCTATCATTTCAAAAATTTCAGCGATATAAAACTCCACAACATGATTAAAACTAATTCGAAATATAATAAATGATACCGCCTTTTTCTGGTACATTATGATATGGTAATATGTACTAAACTAGGCCATACTATCAAAGGCGAGATTGTGGTAAACTGTTTGATAATATTACACATGGAAGTAGTCGTGATGAATTTGATTTAAACTTTTTTTACTGCGAACCATGGTAAACCATCCACTGCTTGACTCTAAGGATTGAATTGGTGGGGATTCAGATTTCAAAATTCTATTGAGTTGTAGTATGGAATAATCAGTGGTAAATGTAACCACGATGTTCTGTTGATAGAGTTTTGTTTTTCGCCATTAATATTACTATAATACCTAGAACTACGTTCTCAAGTTGTCTCAACGTATTTATAGATCACTACGATCAAAGTTTTTCCGTATTTTTATCCTTTTTCGTGGTGAGATTTCGAACGATTCTTGTAATTTCCACCGTTCCTTTCTCTTCGTGTAGACAAATCAAGCAGACAAAAAACAGCACTCGAATACGCATTCAAACAACTCACATTCAAGCTCATACTCACGAAACTCTCAACACACACGCAGTTTTCTTTCATCCACACATCTATGCGTAGTTTGTAAAAATGAACACAACATTTACAACTGTGCAGAATTCATGAATCTATCACCAGAGAAAAGGTTTGACTAGGCAAAGTCACTCAAATTGTGCACAAACTGTTTGAAACAGGGTCCCTTTTTTTAATTGCAGGCAAAATGCATGCAAGAAAGGTAACAAAAAACACCATACATTCTTACATAATGAAAATGAAACAACTGGCAAAAATATAGAGCAACCATCAAATTCGTCTGAAAGTACAATAACGGAGCCTGTCACGAATAGTCTGGTTTTGGCAAATTTCAAAGAAAATAAACATGTTCTCTTGTCCACGACGTTGGTTAACGTTTCAGACATAAATAATATAATTCATACTGTAAGGGCACTGTTAGACTGTGGTTCACAGAGCTCATTCATATCAGATCGCCTCTGCGAGTCCCTAAAAATCGAAAAGCATTTGGTGAACATATCTGTTTCAGGAATGAATCGTACATTATCAAATATACAATATAAGTGCAAAATACACATACAATCGCCCATTAATGCGTATGAGAACCATCTTAATTGTTTTGTTATACCAGAGATTGTAGATTTTATTCCAGACATCCCAATCAACATTTCTGAATTGAAAATTCCTACATATTTGAAACTAGCTGATCCATCTTTCCATACACCACAAAAAATTGACATTTTGATAGGAAATGAATTATTTTGGAGCATTATATGCCAAGGTCAATTCAGTTTAGGTAAAAATAAACCAATTATTTAAAAGACAGTTTTCAGGTGGATTGTAGCAGGGCCGTACTTGGCTCAAAATATTTTAAATTCAGTTAATTTAATTTCGTGACAAATTTACATATTCAAGAAGATTTTCGTAAATTTTGGGATCTCGAAGAAGTCTCTCATTGTAATGTGCCAATCTTTCCAAAAGAGGAAATGTCATGCGAAAAACATTTTCACAAAAATACATTTCGTGATGAAACAGGTAGGTTTGTTGTAACATATCTGTCCATAGTTTGGGTGAATCATTTGAGTTGGCAAGTAAAAGATTTCTCAAGTGGAGCGTAAGTTGACTCGCGACTCAAGACTCAAGAACGTAGAATTCATCAATGAATATATCACATTAGGTCGCATGGAAAAATCAGGTGTAGCTGATGATTTTCTAAGTCAAAAATAGAACCCAATGCATATTTCATGCCACATCATGGCGTATTGCGAAAAAATTCTTTAACAACCCGCTTGAGAGTGGTATTTGATTGTTCAACGCCAACTTCTAGTGGCTTATCATTGAATAACATTCAAATGAATGGGCCTTCTTAACAGAGTGAACTCATTGAAATATAACTGAGATTTCGATGCCACACTTACGTTGTTAGTGGTGACGTCGAAAAAATGGTTCGTCAGATAGTTGTAAAAGATGATCAAATATCTCTTCAGCGCATTTTATGGAGAAAAATCCCAAATGAGCCCTCGGAGATTTTCAATTCAAAAAGAGTCACATATGGAATGAAATGTGCATCATATCTATACAATGGGAGTCGGAAGATATTTGACAACGATTCCAGGCCCAGATCTCTCAAACACACATATGAATCGTTTGAATAGATATGAACTTGTTCAAAAATTATCTCTATATTTGTGGGAAAGTTGGAACAAAGAATACTGTTCTGGATTTACCAGAGTTCTTAGCTTTTATTTTTCTTAATATATTATTTGAATACTTTTCTGTTTCTCCGCCACTGGAGCGATTCTATTAACTACTAATTTCTGAACCTTTTTTTTATTAAATTTTTTCTACTGAATATTTGCGTGTGAAAAGGAAATATTCTTTTGAACAGAAAATGAAGAGTTCTTCTTCAGACAGACGTTACAGTATTGGTAAGTTCTTAGAATATTTCCTACGACAATAAATATTAATGAGTCCACTTTTCTCTCACCACATCGCTATCGAAGCGTTAAATTTTGTGCTAATGCAAAACATTTTTTGGTCCTTCGATCAGGATATTCAGTTTTTTTGGTATTCAGAAATTAGTAGGAAATACAATTTTTTTTTCTCTTGTTCAATTGAAAAAATAATTTGAATTCAATCAGTTATTGGTGTCGTGTGCAAAAATTCCATTCTGTTTCCACAGTCATTGTCAGTTTTTTATAAACTTTTTTTATAATGGCAGATAAAGTAAAGAAATTGAAGACATTGAGGCAAATTGAAAGAAATCGCTTGGACGATATATTGCAATCAGGCCAAACCGCTAAAACTGATAATTATCAGAAAACTATTTTCAAAATGAGATACGAGGAACTTGATGATATAAAGTTTGAATTTAATAAACATCAAGGATCTATTGTTTGTTCAAATATTTCTGACGATAACGATCTTGCAATTGAAATGGAAGTTGGTCGATCTTTCTCAAAAGATTATTATATGGTGAAAGCTATTTATCATGATTTTGGTTCGAAAATATGAATAGGAAATTCATACAATCTATTGTGGAATCATCTGCGACTGAAAGACAAACTTTAGACGCCACCTTCCATCGTTCAAGATAACCTTTTGGGAGGTATTCATGTTCAACTATTTATCATGATTTATTAAATCAACAACAAGCTTCATCTGTGATAACTTCTTTGCCACAGAATGTAAATCCAACGCATATAAAATTGCCAAAAGTTGAATTATTAAAATTCAATGGTGATGTCAAATCTTTCACTTCTTACATAGATGTTTTCAATGCATTGGTTCACAATAACCTTTCATTGTCCGCAATCGAGAAATTCAATTATTTGTTGAGTTCTTTAGAGAGTGTTCCACTAAATATCGTTAAATGTATGCCAATGACGAATGCGAATTATGATATAGCTTACAATGCTCTCGTTAAACGTTATAAGAATAGTCGGTTGTTATCTCAGGCCCATTGGAGTGCTATAGAAAATTCTCCGAAACTCACTTCTGATGATCCTTATGCCTTACGAAATCTGTTAGATATTTTCTCTGAAAATCTGAAAGCTCTTGAAACTTTAAAATATCCAGTTGATACCTGGGATTTCATTCTTGCGAATTTACTTCTAAAAAAAATCGATTCTACGGCTCTAAATCAATTTGAATTGCACCACAAATCAGATGATATGCCAACATACGATGCTATCCTCAAGTTTTTGGAAAGACGTTGTAACTCTCTATTTTCAATTTATTCTTCTGACAATAATACAAAACGGGATTTGAAACATAAAGTTGTCTCTTCGCACAAAAATATTTCAAACCGCACTTCTTATAACTCTTCTGCTTTTTTTCTCCTCGACTTTGTGTCTTGTGCAACAATAATCATCCATTATACCGCTGCTCAAACTACATTGAAAAGTCACCGCATGACAAATATCAATTTGTGAAAAATAAAAAACTCTGTGTCAACTGTTTGAGTAACTGTCATAGATCTAATCAGTGTAAATCGACTATAACCTGCTCATGATGTTCAAAACGACATCATTCATCGTTACACATTCCAAATTTCCAAGCGACAAACCCTGATACGTCAAATGTTCGTGCCTCTTCTGCTCGAAACAATGAACACACCCCCACAGAATACTTAACCACGTCACAGAATTCAAATTCGTCCGGGATGTCTATGATTCAACAACCAGTAAGTAGCCAAAGTGGTCACGGTAATGATGTGATATCGATGCCAGGAGTTTTCGAATCTCATGTGACTGTGTTACTTTCAACTGTTCTAATTGAAGTTCTGGATGTTCGTGGAAATTTCCAGAAAGTAAGAGCTGTTCTTGATACTGGATCAATGACAAGTTTTGTTACACAAAAATTTGCGAATAATTTAGGGTTGAAGAAAAATAAATATTGTGGTAGCATACAGGGGATCGGAAATATCCAAACCCAGTCACATTTAGGAAGCATTTCACTTTCATTAAGACCAATTGCTAATTGGAATTATAATATAATTTCAACGGCTGTAATTCTTCCAAAAATCACGAATATTACCTCTGCAGGATTGGTCTCATATCAAAAAACTTAATTTAGCTGACCCAACTTTTCAGAAACCTGGACCGATTGATGTGCTATTAGGCGCTGATATTTTTCCATACATTATACAGAGTGGTTATATTGTTGGATCTCACAATGAATCTGTTGCACTGAATACTATATTTGGTTATGTATTAATAGGAAAATATGAAAATAATCCTCAACAAAATGTTCAGTCTCTCTTTTGTCAAATCGAAAGTTCCAACTTGGAGGAATTGATTAAAAAATTTTGGGAACTTGAAAAAATTTCTGGACGACAAATAATGTCCCCAGATGATGAAATTTGTGAGAAGAAATTTCTAGATACAGTTTCTAGAAACTCAGAAGGTCGTTTTATAGTTACTTTACCTTTCCGGGATACTGAACCCGAATTTCCAAACAGTCGTGAACTTGCCTTAAAACGTTTTCATTTATTGGAAAACCGATTGTTGAAAACTCCCGCTTTATATAAAGACTATGCAGCGTTTTTGCAAGAATATATCGATATGAATCATATGAAAATTGATATTGCTTCACAGAATTCGGAACTCAAGAATGATAAATACTTTTACATACCACATCAATGCGTTGTCAAGCCTGATAGTGTTTCGACAAAACTGCGTGTAGTCTTTAATGCTTCTGCAAAAGTTGGGAATAATACTTCTCTCAATGAACATTTGCTAGCTGGCCCGAAGTTACAAAAGGATATTGTTGAAATCTTAGTGAAATTTCGTTTGCACCATGTAGTACTCACAGGAGATTTCCAAAAAATGTTTCGTCAAATTTTAGTTGCCCCTGAGCATCAAAACTACCAAAAGATATTTTGGCGTTTTCATCCCTCACTTCCGTAAGTGAATTTAAACTTTTAACAGTCACATATGGTTTAACTTCTGCTCCTTTTCTCGCACTCAGAGTTTTAAAAAAATTGGCTGAAGACGAGCTTCATAATTTTCCAAAAGCTTCTGAAATTCTTTTATCAGAGACATTTGTTGATGATATTATTACAGGTTCTTCAAGTGTTGAAGAAACCATATAAATTCAAACCGAATTGATCAATTTATTGAAAACAGGTGGATTCACAATTCATAAATGGGCAAGTAATTTTCCTGAAGTTCTTAAAAACACACACCCTTCATTGGTAATTCCCGCTGCATTATCTCTCGATTCATATAACACCACGAAAGTTCTGGGACTCAGGTGGCAGCCATATTCAGACTCTTTCACTTATAATGTTGAACCTATCTCTAGAGTTTGTACAAAAAGGCATATTCTTTCTGAAGTAGCTCGTGTATTCGATCCTTAAGGACTTTTATCTCCCATAGTTTTTTTTACCAAACACCTTGTTCAAAATCTCTGGGTATTAGGATTGGATTGGGATGATTCACCTCCTCAGGAGATGATACGCCAGTGGAATCAATACAAAGCTGAACTACCATTATTGAAATCTGTCCATTTTCCCAGATTTATACCAATTTCTGATTATGAAAATTGTGAATTACATGGCTTTTGTGATGCCAGTGTTCCGATTGACAAAAAATAATGCATATTCAACTCATCTAGTTTGTTCTAAATTAAGGGTATCTCCTCTAAAAACTATTTCAATTCCAAAACTGGAATCATGCGCCGCTGTACTTTTGGCCGAACTGATAGAATTTTTATTGAAAATATTCTCGAATAAACTAAATTTTGCAAACATATTTGCTTGGTCTGATTCTACTGTTGCGCTCGCCTGGATAAAATCTCATCCTTATCGATGGAAAACATTTGTTAGTAACCGTGTAAGCATTATTCAGGAGAAGATTTCGCCTGATAAGTGGTTTTATATAAATACCCATCACAATCCCGCCGATATAGCTTCTCGAGGTGCACTACCCTCCGAATTCATTTCCAATACTTTGTGGTGGAATGGACCCGAGTTCTTGAAAACAGCATCAGATTCCTGGTCAGTTTCTCAATCTGATAATTGCACTCCTGAAGTTTTTGATGAAGTAAAACAAGTTATTGTTTTATCTAATATAATATCCGAAAACTTTTTGGATATAGTTTTAGAAAAGTTTTCATCTCTGAATAAAATTCAGCGAATCATTGCATACATATCACGATTTATTTACAATTGTAGGAATCGTGAGAAAAATAAAAACTTTTTAACTCATTCTGATTTACAAAACTCTTTGCTCTGTGTAGCTAAACATGTTCAGCAATCTTCCTTTCATGACCATATAAATAAGATGAAAAAACATACCTTTGTTAAAGCCTTTTCAAAAGTTGAACAAAAGTCAATGATGAGAGTAGGAGGTAGACTTCATTACTCCACTCTACAGTATGTTAAAAAACACCCTGTTTTACTTCCACTAATAGAAAACATACATTTAAAATATTTTCATTGTGGTGTCTAGACTCTACAATTTTTGCTTTTTCAAAATTTTTGGATTTTTTCTGCCAAAAGGACAATACGACATGTCTTGTCCAAATGGGCAAATGGGTTAATGGGCAATTTACCAAGCCCAAGAATTTCAGAAGTGAAACCATTTTCATATTCTGCAGTGGATAACGCAGGGCCATTCTTCATCAAATCTCACAAAATGAAAAAATTCCGCACCGACAAAGCGTATATTTGCATTTTTGTTTGCCTTTCGACAAAAGCGATACACCTTGAGCTTTGTTCAGATTTGACAACAGATTGTTTTTTGGCTGCGTTGCGCAGATTTATTGCACGACGTGGACAAGTTTTTTATATTTATGCGGACAATGGAAGAAATTTGGTGGGTGCAAATAATGTCCTACAGAATATTATAAAGAATTCTGCATCACAAGAATCAATTGCATTTACATTTTTACCTCCTAGGGCCCCTAATATGGGTGGACTCTGGGAAAGTGGTGTCAAATCTGTGAAAAGTCACTTGATTAGAGTAATAGGATTGCAAAAATTGACTTTTGAGGAATTCACTACCATTCTTTGTCAGATAGAAGCAGTACTTAATTCTCGACCGCTTACTCCAATCAGTACGGATCCCAATGACTTATCAGTTTTAACCCCAGGTCATTTCCTAACTTTGGAACCTTCAACTGCTGCTCCTGATGTTGATTTGACTAATTTGAATATAAATAAACTCAGCCGCTGGCAATTGCTACAAAGAATTCAACAAGATTTTTGGAGTCGGTGGAAAAGAGAATATCTTCATACACTACAACAGAGGTCGAAGTGGACGTTAGATACCACTTCACCAAAAATTGGAAAATTAGTTATAATTCAAGAGGATTCAAGTCACCCACTTCAGTGGCGACTTGGGCGAATTTCCGAAGTTCATCCTGGACGTGATGGGATCGTTCGAGTTGCAACGGTTCAAACATCACAAGGTTTATTCAAGCGACCCTTGAATAAATTATGCCCCCTACCGGATTCAGGTTCTGAAAATGCATAGCATTTTCGTGGGCCGGAATGTTCTGGATTTACCAGAGTTCTTAGCTTTTATTTTTCTTAATATATTATTTGAATACTTTTCTGTTTTTCCGCCACTGGAGCGATTCTATTAACTACTAATTTCTGAACCTTTTTTTTATTAAATTTTTTCTACTGAATATTTGCGTGTAAAAAGGAAATATTCTTTTGAACAGAAAATAAAGAGTTCTTCTTCAAACACAGAGAAGCAAAGTTCTCATAAAACATTATTATTATATGAACAAGTTAACCTCTTACAGACAATATATTTGTGTTTCACTTCAGTTATTGAGTGACATATTATCAACCCGCTTAATCGTGTTTCATCATATGTGCCACGGGAAGTCAGCAGTTCCAGGGGGCCCCCAAATCAACAGACGTTACAGTATTGGTAAGTTCTTGGAATATTTCTTACGACAATAAATATTAATCAGTCCACTTTTCTCTCACCACATCGCTATCGAAGCGTTAAATTTTGTGCTAATGCAAAACAAATACATTTCTGAACTACAGAAACGAATCAAATGGACAGGTTGCAAAGAAATTGATCACAACGCATTGGTATTGATCAAAGAAGACAAGGTGCCACCATTGAATTGGAAGCTGGGAAGCTGGGAAAATCTTAGTTTTCAGTTGTTTGATACCTATGTTATTGTAATAAAAAAAGATTGATTGTCAATTTTGACATAATATGTATTTTTACTAAATGAATCACTAATTTTTTTAAAGCGAATTATTACATCTAAAGCATCAAAACATCAACAATGAGTTACAGCCGCAGGTTGATAAATGCTAAGACGAGGTTAAAACGAGGTTAAACATAGATATATCTATCCTTATGTAGCTTTAGGATACATCAGTCTCCCCAGCCCAATTGTGAGCTTTTTGCGCTGAACGGGTTCCATCTCGGTGACAGAGTTGGATCAAAGTCGAAAACAAGACCAAGTTCATCGGCTGCACGGGCTGCTGCCTTGAAAAGAAATGCACCAATCCCCGCTTTTTCATGGTCACAGAGCAAACAGAAAAGGGGATCTGAACTCCTGATAACTCACAGGCTCCACCCAGTACCTTCTGTTATGTAGACACTCCAAACTCAGAAGTCCACGGCCTCCCTGTTGTCTGTGAAAGTACAACCGTGGAACGGGTGATTTGGGATGCAAGCTCCTAGCTCGCGAATTTTTTCGTCAAGTTTTCGCAGATTTTCTTGAGTCTATTCCATCACTCCAAAGGAGTAGAGTAGTATCAGAACGGCAGGCATATTAGTTGCTGCATCTTTGTTCTTACCCGACAGTTCTGACCATATCTGTCGGATTTTATCATCAAGATGATATAGAATGCTTCCGTCTACGAGCTGGACATCTTCCCCGTATTCCTCGTATCCTGTTTTAAGATGAACCGTGGCACATTTTTTGTCGATCCCAAACCCAATTCCGATAGCAGTGTACTCTTGCACTACCATTGAGGACTGATGTAGATCCTTCTTTCCTTTTTATTATTATTTTTTCTATCTGTGGGGATTTATCCAGTCAGGCCCTGTCTCCGGAACCCGGATACATCCGGAGGGCGCGCTGGTGTCATTTAGCCAGATAGCACTACGTCCGTGAAGTGAATGATTATTGGGTCCGAGAGTCATGTGCCCTGAGCAGACGGAGTGAACCAAGGATGACAGCCTTCTGCATTATTCCGGCTAAGATTTCTGCCACATCACGGCAAGCCGGTATGATTTTCAGATTTGAGAGCAGCATGTCCATCATTCCACCAAGGATCACTATGATCAGAACCACCACTTTAACAGAATGGTTTGGGTACGGTCTGCGAAGTTCAAAGAGTAACTCTCGATATGTAAAGAAGAAAAGAAAAGTTGTTCTTTACTTTTTCCAGAAGTCCATGTTTTTGATTTCGTATTGTCGATACATTCCATTAAATTTTGATTCGTACCTACGAAATGTAGTTTTGCATGAGGAACTAACAAGATACCTGCTTTAAAATCGAGTTAATATTGTTGGGATGAACTTCTACCTAGTAGAGGGTCAAAACCATTTGAGAGTCAATTGGTGTTGGCAAGAAATTCACTATATAATGCTCTAGATTTCATAATTTTTATTCATTCAGAAGTGTCTGCACAGTGCTGAAAAATTTTTAAGACATCCTTCCAATTTTACATGTTTTATATCAACTTTCATCTTGCCCAATGTGTCACTTATTGTTGAATAACATCGCGTCTCACAATCTCAACAAAGATTATCCCTGATGATGGAAATGATTTATTAAATTTCCGAAAGCTTGGATAAACTTTAAAGTAGTACTCTTTGATTTTGCTGCAAAGCCCCACTATTTACTAGTTCCATATATAATCATATATATAAATTCCGTGTAACGATGTTTGACCGCGCTAAACTCCCCTAATTTGAATTTCTAGCTGTTCTACCTAAATTAATTTTCTACTCATTTATTTTGGATTCAATAACTCAAATTTTTTAATAATTATTGACTGATGACTTCATTACAAATAGTAGAAACCTTGATGGATTTATTATGAACTCAAAAAATGGGCTGTTTGAAACAGAGTCTTTATCGTTGGAGTTCATCATAAAGAAATGAAGGTTTCTTTCTTTCATAACGAAATCATTAGTCATCATTTGTCAAAAAATGCGTGTCAATAATTCCAAAACAAATAAGTAAAAAAATTATTCAGGAATAGCGACAATTTGAAGTGGGCAGTGATAATGAGTTCGTTCTCATAGGATTATAATAGAATAGGTAGGTACCTACGATAAACTTTAGCGCTTGAAGATGATAACTTCCTTGACGAAGCGCTCGTTGAGAGAAACTGGCATATTTTTGGTATCTGGATAGTATTTGTTTCTTGACTACTTGGAAGCAATATTTCCAAATATTTATTTAGATGAGAAAGAATTAATTCACCATATTTTCTCCAACTTGTTGCTATTTGGTGATACCCATATGAGCCCATATAGCTCTCGTGTCTGTTGACTAGCGACAGGTTTTAGAACCATCTGTTGAATTATTTTCAATTTATATAAGGTAAATAGAATGGTAGAACAGCTTTACGTGGCGATCATTCGAGAAGATGATTCGAGAACAGATGGCTCTGGGGAGTTTATGTTGATGGTACATCTTCTGTTATTGTATGTCATTTCTTAAGTCCGAAATTGTCTCAAACGTGTTTTCCAATGCCACTTTCTTACTATCCTATTAAATTGTACACCATGGTTGTACTTGCATTGAAAACTAGAATAAACAAATGAATAACATCATATCTAATCAATACTCTAATGGTTGAAAACTCTCGTCATAAATAACAAATAAATCTTGACTGTGAAAGTCCTGCTGAATTGATAATTCAAACATTTCATAATAACTCTTTTAACATAAAAAAACATGCAACTTACGATTTTCTTGGTTTCAGTCATGACGTCCTGGGGGTTGAAAGGCGAGAGATAAGCCCTACCCCCTTCTGCTACGTATTGCACTCCTGGGCCGAGATGCACCATTATCGAAATTCTTCAGCAATTCTCCGAGAAAAACGACCTTCCGATGTCTTGAGACGTTCGACAAATACGATATGCGATCAACTCATAAACTCTTGGATTTCAGCGTAATGACTGCTAGACAAGAATTTAAAAATTAGGCGAGGAACTCACCACCGAACTCAAAAGTACCAGAAATCAGTGAAGATGGTTACGAATTGATATTTTTACGTGTTCATACGAGAATGGAATTGGGAATGCTATAGAACGTAAAGAATTGCAAAGGACACGACATGAAACCCTATAAAGCAAAATTTGATTATTTTTTGATATTTTGTTTGGTCCAAAACACTTCCCAATTTTGAAAAGGTGGAATAGTTCGAGTGTTTCAATGCTTAGCTTTCTCCTAATATTTCATCCTCTTCACTTTTCTCTTGATTCGATAAAGTTTTTGCATTACAAATGTATAGCAATAAAATAAATAATAATTCTTTGTGGAAAATACCTACCAATGATTTTTGAATTATTCCGCTTTTCATCCACTAGCGGTTCTTCTAATCATACGATCCTCTTCTAACTTTTCAAAATCGCTAAGTGTCTTGAAGGATCAAATATTGCTGAAAGCCATATTCATGCGGTTTCATGTCCGTTCCTATTCTTCCAGACATTACTAAGTAGGAATAGTAGTGATATTAATAATATAATAATTATTTGATGGTTCCAAATTTTTCATCTGGAAGGATTGGTTTTGTTTTGAGATGAATTTATAGAATTTGAGATTAATTGTTAATTAAGAAATACAGATTAATCTCTGAAAGTGAAAGTGGATACTTAATGTTGTTGGTTATACAGAGTTAGTCATATGTATGGACCCGCTCATTTTTCTCAGTTAATATGAGTTTAATCGAAAAAAAAAAGTTTGAATAAAAATTCAAGGGTATTATACTCGGCACATGTTTGTGAACTCAAATATTTTGTTGGTATGCCGGTGATGGAGGAGTGACGTAATCGACATTTTTTTTTTAATGGAACCATATGTCATGTTTGGTATCGCAAAAAGCTTGTTTTTTCCTCTATTCAGTGGTACTAATATTTTTTTTATTATCTCTATAGTTACAGTGTGTTTTGTATTTTTGTGTCCACCTATGTTATTCACCCACCTATTGCTTAATTTGTTCAAAATTGTTCTCAATCGGGGAATATAGCCAGTTGATCTTTTGAGCGACATAGCAATTTGATTCAGACAGTGGCGTACGTAGGTATAAGTTTTCCAGATGCTTATTTTTCGAAGAAAAATTCTAGTTATATTTCTATTGGAAAATTTCAACAGAGAATTTTGTTCCAAAATAAGTTCCTAATCCCTTATTTTTCCTAAATAGACACTTCAGTGACACAACAGATTATTGTAGGGTTTCCCTACACAAATTCAAATGATATTCATTTGAATAATTCATCAAATTTGCCCTTCACCATAATTGGGTGACAAATACCTGGAATCCATTGTCATGGATCCAAAGATTTCTTCAACTCAATTAGCTCTGGACAATCAAGTCAGCCAGATGTCAGTTATACGAATACTGAAAGCAGCTAAACTTAAAGCTTATAAAGTTAAACTTATCCATGAACTAATCGAAGATGACCCAGACAGAAGGCTACAGTTTTGTGATACTATGATGGAAAAGACACAAAATGACAATCAGTTCATAAATAGATCTATATCTAATATTATTTTTTCGGATGAGGCTACGTTTTGCTTGAATGGAACGGTCAATCGTCAGAATTGTAGGTACTGGTCATTCGAAAATCCATGTTGGACCCAAACAGCTCACACACAATATCCCCAAAAAGTTAATGTTTGGGCAGGTATTATTGGCGACAAGTTAATAGGGCCATTTTTCATCGATGGTACATTGAGTGGAGACCGTTACTCGAGTCTTCTGAGGAATGCGTTTATTCCATCATTAGCTCGTCTTCATCCCTGAGAAAACGGTAATGTACACAATACAATATGGTTCCAACAAGACGGAGCTCCTCCACATAATGCTAGGCAAGTAATAAATTATCTAGATGATATATTTCAGAACAGATGGATAGGACGACGTGGTACAATCGAGTGGCCAGTACGAAGTCCAGATCTTACACAACTAGACTTTTTTCTATGGGGTCATGTCAAAAGTATGGTCTATGTCGGAAATTCCTCAAGAGCATTTGCTGAAATAGTGTTCAGGGCGTTATTCATAGATTATTTTATTGTCAAGAGACAAATGGACTACAGTTCGAGCATTTAATACATTAATTTTGTTTAAAAAGGAAATAATATGTTTTTTGTTTTTATATCAGATATTTATTTAACCATCAAAGGATTAATTTCAGTTTTCAATACCTTAAATAATCCAAAACATGGTAGGTATGTGATTTTTTTCAATGAAACAACTCTCAATGTTGCACATTAAAAATATATTTTTATAAAAACTTGCGTACTCCACTGTCTGAATCAAATTGCCATATCGCTTGGAAGATCAACTGGCCACATTCCTCGATTGAGGAAAATTTTGAACAACTTGAGCAATAGCTGAGTGAATTATATAGATGGAAACAAACATACAAAACACACTGTACCTATCAAGATAATTTAAAAAATATTGGAACCACTGAACAGGAAAAAAAACAAGCTTTCTAGCGATACCAAACATGACATATGGTTCCATTAAAAAAAATGTCGATGACGTCACTCCACCACCACCAGCACACCAAAAAAATATTTGAATTCACAAAAATATGCCGAGCAAAATACCCTTCAATTTTTATCCGAACTTTTTTTCGATTAACCTCATATTAACTGAGAAAAATGGGCGGGTCCATACATATGACTAACTCTGTATATTGAATTTTTTCCATAGAAGTGATAGTAGAATAATATATTATTTAACGTATTTATCGTAGTAATTAGAAAACAAATTGAAAAATGGGCACATATAATATTCAGGAGTCAATTCATCATGTGTACAAGATATTTTTGTATATTATATATTTCTTGTTCTTGTTTTCGGTGATGGTACACACACACACCCCAGGGGAGGAGAAACCAGGATAACCGCGAGTAAGGTGGACCACCGGTATTTATCCAGACTGACATCTCGAGGAAAAACTGTGGATCACAAATGGAAACTACTGGCATGAAAATGGACAATTTGTAAAGTTCGACTGGTGAGAGAGAGGGTTGGAAGGCTGGGTAAACTGAGTAATCCAGAGTCTTCCTTCCAGAAAAAATCATTGAGTATGCTGAAAATGAATCGAGAGGCTAAGCAAAGGGTTGGAATATTAGACGAACCGAATGATTCAAGTGCTTCCTTCCCGATAAAGGTAAACGCTCAGAGATGTAGTTTTCCGAACCAACTGTGACAGGAAGAGTTTTATATATATATGGGGGCCAGCTTTCTCGAAGAGGGAGCATATGTCAAGAATGGCAAGAGCACCCTATATATATATATATTTTATTTATGTGTATATCCAAACTGACCTAATGGTCTGATTACTATGGATATAAGTATTCTGGGTAGGCCTTGTTACTAACTTCATACGCTACTTCAGGAGCAGCACTGTTAATTTTTACGCAACAGTGAATGGTGGATTATTCCCAGCCGGCGACAAAATCCAATTATTCAGATTTTTGAATCTGAAAATGAAAAAACCTTGCCCTGCCTGGAAATCGAGCCAGTGACCTTCCGATCACGAGCCCCGGCGCTAACCACTGCGCCAATTCTCGCCTCTTAGGGAAACAATACGGAATCTATTATCAAAGGATAATACAACATTTAACAAAAATGAATGAACGTGTAAATCAGCATTTTCTATGAGCAGATCTCATAAAAGAGAACATATACCTCTTCTTTCAAAAGTGTTTTTGGTGTAGTAATTGGTGATACCCGAGAATCATTGTACTCGTGCCACGCATCTGGGTGTCTCTTGCAAGCCGTGTAGTGTTCTCTATATGTGGTTTCACTGTAATTAGAAGAACTATATGCTTCTTCAGAATCTGTTGTGCCGGGGTGGAATGGATTAATGGGATTGCTAAAAAGCGGCATTTCTTTCAAAAAAAGCCGCGATATTGGCTTACCATTCGCCCATTTATCGTAATACTATTATATATCATATTGAAATATGCAGTTGAAGAGCTGAACATAATGAAGAGATAGGCATGAAAACGGGCTTTGTAACTTTTGACCAGAATGCCAGAAAGCCATTGAAATTGTGAAATATATAAATATAAACTGAAATATTCCCTCTTGTGTATTTTCTTATTGAAACCATAAAAATTAAAAGAAGAAATTTATTTTCGAAACAAGTTTTCATCTTCCACCTTGGGATTTTCGATCAATAGTTGGAGTTGATACATTTTTTTCTTTCTCTTTCATTTTTCGATCAAAGGTTTTTTGGAAAAAGTGTATGAAAACTTTTTTGTTTCCAATTTTGTAGCCTTATTTTTGGTGTCATGATATTTTTTGAATTTCCAAGTTTTTTACGAGTTTCGACCGGAAAAGCGGCGGAAAACCCGTTAAACATGATTTTCTGGCAATTATCAGAAAGTAGGGCCTGTAACTAATTGGATATCTCTTCCTATATCATTAAACTAACCCCATACCAAACTTGATGAACTTCCAATTTAATTTGCAGTTTTAGTGATATTGAAATATATCAAAGAAATACTTCTGTAATGTCCTCATTACAGAGAATACATTTAAAAGTGCCCGTACACTAGTTCCAAGTGTACAGGGTAGTTCAATATAGACAGCTTTGAGGCAATCTGTTCTTCTTCCGAACCATCACACCACTCCGTCTATTTGGTTAGTCAGGTCTCACACTGGTGAAACGAGTATAAGCAGCTCCATTTAGCCAGCAGAGCAAGAACACTCCGATCCTCCGAGTTTTCTTAGGAGATCATTCAAGAAACGATAGTGGAGTGGCTCACACCCATGTCATCAACATGAGAACAAAGTAATTGAATAGGTAGAAGTGGTGTGATTATTCGGATGGGGATTAGATAGCCACTAAGCTGTCTTTATAAACCTACCCTATGATGACAAGAAAGAAAACATCAAAAGTAGTCTACAGATAGTCCCCCTGTCCGAATAAATTTTTTGGTTACAGAAAGCACCTGCAATTGTATCTTCCGTAATAAGGACAATTGCAATTGCAAGTATCTGTTTAATATAATTCAATATCCATCGCGATATTAGCCAGGAGCAGCAGCCAGCATCGACTATCGTTTCTCATCCCAAATGAACTCTGAGCTTCGTGTTCAGATATCAAAATTCATTGTGGTTTGTTTCCTATTCCGGAGAAAACGTTTCTCCGTAATTTTACAAGGCAGCCGAATTGGAGATTTTTTCTCACATATTTCTTCAAGAAATGCATGAATATGGCGATGCGTGAGTTCGATTGGTGAATTTGCTGTGTGAATTGATGTTTGTAATCTGGAGGTTTCTGTCCGGGGGGGGGTTTTGTTCAGGGGTAATTGTCCTGATACCTTGGAAAGGTCCTACAAGATCAACTTTTCTTGATTATATATGACCTATCCCACTGATAAAGGATGAGTTGTGCAAAGCATCTAGAAAGTATCTTTTATGACATTTATTCAACTTGTGTTTGTGAGACACTGATCAATACATTTCTTATTATTTGGATATTGTAGAATAATAATATTTAACCATCTTGTCCAGTTTTCGGAAGAAATATGGCAATTTGTGTCATTATCATATTTTCATAAGTCAAAAGGAATGCATAGTTATCCAATAAAGAAATATTCAGCTACTTGTCATATCATTCATTCCGTTTCCTTTTGTTACATCAATATGAGTTTCAGTTGACACATAAGAGTATATAGCGTTATCGATTTGATACGTCCATGAAAGTTTAGAGTCTCCCAAGTATTTTACTACTTGCTTTTGTGCGATAGGTTCATTATGTAATTTTATCATAAGACTTTTGTTCAAATCCTTGAAGGAGAACATGCTTAATTCAGTTTTGCTTTGATTCAATATAAGGTTGTTCTTTTGACAATAATAATTATTGATATAATTTGTGGCCTCAGTACATGTATTGTTCAGATTTGCTAGTGATTCACCATCGCAGCTGGCTTGCAATGTTATATCACTTGAAATCTCCCTTGGAAGTAATTTCGTACATTTCTTGAGTATCCATCGATTTTACAGAATGAGAATTCTACTGCAAAAAGATTACAGAAGTTACGGTGCTGTTTTTATGGAAAAAGAGACACACGGTATATTATATTTTTCATTAAAGTATCCCGAAAATAAAATGAATATGCTGTGAATAGTGAAATAACAAGAGGTTTTTGAAAAATTCTGGAAATGTCAACTGAAAAACATATTTAAAGAATTATTAGCCTTTTCCACGTTTGGAATGTTAATGAAAAGCATAATTCATGGTAAGTTCCTCACCTATATCGTACTTGAAAACATTGTAGCTCACTCTATTTTAGTTGAAGCCGTTGTATGCTGCATGGAAAATAAAAACACAATGTTAAAATTCTTGATCGGATTTATCACGATGGCGTGGAAACTGTTGCATTTGTTTTGTTATTTTATATTTCATGTCCATTATATTTCGCGTCGCAGGGTGTTCGGGAGAACTCTTCGGTTTATGTTGGCGAAAAATGTAAATAGCACTCCGTTTATTTGCAGAAGCTAGCTCTTACCACTCCCGAGCATTTTTAGTATCCTTTCCTGTGTAAATCCCAGGAGAGCGGTAGAAATGTATGTTTCATCACAGAATGCATTTAAAATACTGTTCCCGGATTCTAAGGTATATTTTGGACTGGAAAATATGCTGGCAGTTTATGCAGGGCTAATTGCATGGAACCCTATTGATTATCCTCTATTTGAACAAAGAAATGTGTAGAAATGTGTATACAAACCAAGTTTCATTTATTACTTATATTATTTTATTAATCCATAGTTGAAAACGTATGGTATATTACCTTTTTGGTGAAGATTAAAAAAGTATCTCACGAAGGCATAGAACTGACATTTCATATTCTTTTCTTACTTCCGAGCTATTACTCTAATACTTGTAGTCGAAACATCGTTAGTTTTCTCTCTTTTATTATTTTATTTTTTGAAGATCAACGGCACTCGGCCAATCACAGGTTCAGAATTTTCAGAATCCACGGAAAGTGAGAGGTTTAACAAACAAATTTCTCAAGAAGGCTTTGCTTGATTAAACTTTTGTCACAGCTTGGCATCCGCGAATGTCAGATTGACAATTTTTTTAGTTTTAACTTTGATCTGTGTGACAAGTACCTACCTAATATAAAAATGAATAGAGCGTATTGGGAAAGCAGTGATCGTGAGGAAAAAGAGATCTGTTGTACACCACCGGAGTTATTGGAAACGGCGAAAAGAGCAGTTATTAACTTATTGCCGGAAAAATCAAGAAACCAATATTCGAAGGCATACGCGGAATTCATGGATTGGCGAAATTCGAACCAGGCACATTCTTTCTCAGAAAATGTCCTTCTTGCCTATTTTACGGAACTCTCAGAGAAGTATAAGTCATTAACGTTGTGGAATATATATTCTATGTTGAGGAGCACAGTCAACGTGAACAACAATATCAACATAGAGAGGTAGAGAGATCTGAACGTTATCAGCCAAAAAAGTCAAAAGCATTCGCCCTAGAAGTAAACAGATTTATCTTTTTACTTGAACGTTCCACACTCTCTCAGTTCTTGGTCAGAGTTTCTCAGTAGGTATTTCATTCACTAATTTTTTAGTGCATGTTATAGCTCAATTGGTAGAAGCGTGTACATGAAGTGAATGTATAACGAAAAAGTATACCTTTTCGAAGTTATACCGTAAATTGAGAGTCAAAGACGAAGCTGTTGAGAACGTGAACCACGCGAGGTACCTGGGAGTGCACCTGGACAAGCGTTTAAATTTCGGGCGACACATCACTCTGGCTATACAGAGGGGTGGAGCTGCGTTAAAGCGCACGTACCCCCTGATAGCCAGAAACTCGAAATTGTCTCAGGAGAATAAGATGCTTATTTATAAGCAGATTATTCGTCCATGACATACGCTTGCCCAGTATTCTGCAGCCTGGAAGACACTCCCCTTGCGAGGCTTGATAGGATGCAGAATATTAAGGTACTTCGTATCATCACTGGTAGCAGACGATACCTTCGAGTGGAAACTCTTAAGGAGCTTGGAGGCGTCGACTCGATTCTGACATTTATAAGAAACTTATCTAATAAGTTCTATAAATATATGCTCGATAAAAGTCCTCTCACTAGAGAAATAACCAGGCTCAGAGTGTTTGATAATGAGCCTCGCAAACACGGCGGGCTCATTTATCAATCTCTTGATATCTTTAATGAAAGAAGGGAAGAACCGGTTCCGTAGGGAACTAAGTCGAAAGTCAGACTGAAACGCAGAGTACTTTGACCCGGTTTTTTGCATTAGCCTTTTCCGGGGTTTAGCATCGAACTAACTATCCTCGCAAACTGCAACAAAGGCGTATCTACAAGGAATAGAAATTCGAACAACACGCATAAGCTTTGCAGGAGGCGTGTTTTATTGGCCATAACCACTATGTAATGAAAAGTCCTGCCCAGCGTTAACACTATGTTCGCCTCGGCAAGGCACCCCCCTGCACCCCTGAAATGTGTAGGGGTTGCTACTATTGCGCCCGTATACCCCTTCCCTTTCCCCCTGGATTGTGCAATGAAGTATATGTGAAGTGACCTGTCATTAAAATAGTGAAATATACATGAAGGAATATGAAAATAAAAACCCTATTTATTTATTTAAGTGAATGTATAACGAAGGTAGTTATATAGACGTGAGTTCGAATCCCACTCTTGGAAGTTTTTTCATATTATTTTCAATTAAGGCATTAATTAATTCATGAATGAACACCGATTATTAATAATTAATTGATCCGGATCAATAGTTTCTTTTTTATATTTTCAAGTTGCATTAATTATGGGTATAATGGGTGCTTACCGTTCCATAGAAATGCACTCTATGAGTTGAAGATATTTAAGATCTTGGATCTGCTTTGATGATAACTATTCCCAAGACCAAAACAAAAATTGTAAGGAAGTTCACCGTGACTGGGAAATTTTATCAAATTTGTAAAAAGTACATTGATATACGTGCAACCATTGTTGGGATTTCCAATGTTTTCATGAATTATCAAAAAGGAAAATGTACTCTTCAGAAAATTGGAATTGATAAGTTTGCAGCAATGGGGAAACCAATAGCTACATTTTTGAAGCTTTCAAATCCCAAAATGTACACCGGCCATTGCTTCCGACGATCACCTGTAACCTTGCTTGTTGATGCAGGTGGAGACATAACAGCATTGAAAAGACATCAGTGGCAGAAGGATATCTAGAAGATTCCATGTTGAAATAGAAAAAAACGGCAGATTCGATTCTTCAATCAATCGAACAATGTTCATCAAGTAAAAGTACCTTCACAATATAAGTAAAAATGTCAGTGTTGATATAAATGCAACACCGACATTAAATTTCACAAATTGTGAGAATATCACTATAAATTTAGTCACTAAGTATGACAAGTGAAAAACATAGGAGTTCACTAACCTTATAATTATGAGTTGTTTTATTATTCAAGTTTGTTAGGTATTAAAGATTTCTGTCAATTGCATTTTCATATTACTAAAATCATCGAGACTGCAATTGAAACTGTTTCTGTTATAGTCGTAGAGAAAGTATGGTATTCTACTCACGTAAAATATATTTAATTTTATTAAATGAATCTGAAATCCAAAATGAATGAATATTATTTTCATAAATAATATTTAGATTTCATTAAAACTCTGACTATCGTATAGTCGTAGAAAAAGTATAGTCTACTCAAGTATAATTGCTATTATTTTCTCGGATAATAGCTATCATTATGCGCTCGTTGAAGAATATACTATTTTTGGAGGATCAATAAATCCTTTCTCATACTCATTGAGCTTATGAATAAAATAATAGACGATATCTTCGTAGTCTTTGGAAATAACTGCATCAAATTTGGTATTGTTGTATTCCTTATAATCATACCTAACCGATCATCTAATGATATACAGGGTGTCATTTTTTTTAAATTAACTTCCAATTCGCTGCGCTCTTTTTGGACAATCTGTATAAATGATACTCAAACCAATAAAGATGAAACTCGAATGAAACCTTTCAACTTATGTATTTAACATTTTTTTTGTAATATTTGATTATTTGATATGAAGAAGTTACAAGGCGGCGACGAACTTTTGGTCCTTACTGTATACACTTGCTTAGCACATGAGGTTGAATTCCTACTCACATAGAAGGCAAAACCAATATTTTCAAATCTTATAACAAAGCTTGTTATTGTGTGGTGAAAATGACAATTTTTAATCGAATATGATTCCGAAGAACTTGGTAGATTCTTGCTTTTTAAATAATATACCTTCACAAGACCTTATCATGGTGCATATTGGGATATTCTTTGAACTTATTTAAAGCTTGTATAGCCAATCATGCATTATTTCTGAGAAAATTAGACAGATTTTTTGTTAAAGTTGTTAAAACTGTTTTTTCGTTAACCTGTTGTCGTCCCATACGAACGGCAGCCCTCAAAAGTCGGAACTTGTGCGAGTTAAGGATTAACGAGGTCTTACCTTTTAACGTGTGATTCCTAGCAAGATCTGAGGAGAATACATATGGAAAAGAGGTCATCTGTAAGTCACCATCCAAACCACAACGTCGCCTTACGTTACTTGGTTTTAGATATCGATGACTCACGCGCTCTACCGTTCGAGCAAACCTCTCGGAGATATGGAATGAGAAGACCAGAGCACTCACTTGGATACACTATTACTTGTCAAATCTCCAACAAATTGCAGTAATACAAAAAAAAACATTTCGCAGGCCCTTTCGTATTCTACGTTAATTATCACCACTGAACACGACAAGGGAACAGTTTACAAGAAGTCAACTAATATTGAACAATTATATTTACTTAAAAAAATATACTAGAATTCCTGACGAATTCCAGCAGAAAAAGGTACTTTCGACGAGAATACTACATTTTTAGGCGTCCGCATTGATCATCAGTTGAACTGTTGAGGAACACTTATTTCTAGTGGTACGGAAGAGATCAACAAGACGCGTTTTCATGAAGACTTGTCTCGTCTCGCTAATGAAATGATAAGTGTCTTACCGAGTCTCGTCTCGCAGCCTTCACACTCGTCTCATAAAAGTATCGAAATCTCGTCATGCATAATCTTATTGTTTCAGTGTAATGAGGAATAATAATAATGATAATAATAATAATAATACTCCCTCATAAACACTCGTAGGGTGTACCCAAAGGCATATGCTGTGCGGGTAGAGGACGGCTATTATTATTATTTGCCATGGCGCTCACTAAAATACTTGCTATAATGTAAGAGCAAATGTTTTTTTTTGCGAGACTCTCGTATGAGATGCGAGACCTCATGCAAGGGACTCGAGACGAGACCAATGAAAGTCTCGTCTTGTCCGAATATCGTCTCAAGTTTTGTCTCGGAAACGGGAAACGGGACTCTCGTACGCACCACTACTTATTTCATAAATGTGCAATATACTCAACTCAGCCTGCCACTCATTCAGAATCACTGTAAAAATTCAGGTAACGGTAACTCATAATAATTCTAATGTCAACCTCAATCAAAATTATACCCATGCCTCAATTATTCACGTTCATCATAACATATTCAGTCATTCTTATGGAAACCACTCCTTTGGAAAGGAACACCCTGAAATAAAAGGGACAATGCTGAAGGATCGACATGACCTCAGGGAATCTGAAACAATTCAGGACATGGGATACAAACGCTGTTCACATTCAAAGTTTTTGGGTAATTTGGTGGAAGGCATTTCAGATCCGGTTGTGTTAATTTGGTAATGATATGACAAATGGAAACCCAGTTTAAATAGCGTCTGGGGCAAATATCTGATAAGAGAACTTTGAAGAGAGGAAAGGACTCCGCACCGTGTAGAACTCGTGATGCTGATCAGATGTCTTCTTTGCGCAAATGCTCTAAATTCATCGGTTTAGATCATACAGGGTGCTGAAGTTAACTTTTCCAAAATTTCAAATGGCCATTGTGAAGCCATTTCTTCGAATATACAGAGTGACCCATTTGAAAGCGGGCCACCTCTCTAAAACTGTTATTTATTATCCGATTCAGAATTTTTTTTTTCAATAGATAGAGAATCAAGAGTTCTAGTTAAGTACTATAAATTCGAAATAAAAATAAAAATTTCAAGGCCTACTTCGAATTTTTTTCGAGGTCAAAAATCCAAAATATATACTAGCGATTTTTTCAAATAGAATTTGATGACGTCACTGGATTCACGACATTTTCAAATAGTTTATGTGAAAATTACGTAAAAATGCGTGCATTAATAAAAAAGTTATATATGGGAATAAAATTTGGAAATTATGTCAATAAACCAACCCACCACTTCAATTTCAGAATTTTTATCAGAATTCTGTATACACTACTATTCAGAACATTTCGAAATATGTTTGGTCAGAATTTCACCAAAATCTGTTCATAAATAAACAAATTATAAAATAATGAAATAAAATTGTTCTGAAATTCCACTAGGTAAATAATCTTTTCAAATTTTATTATTTTTTAATTTTTTTATTTATGAATAGATTTCGATGAAATTCTGGCAAAATATATTTCTAAATATTCTGAATCCAGTGGTGTAGTCAGAATTTTGATAAATGTTCTGAAATTGAGGTTTTGGGTTGATTTATTGACATAATTTTTAAATTTGAATCCCATATAACTTTTTTATTGATGGACGCATTCCTACGTAATTTTCACATTTGCCATTTGAAAATGTCGTGAACCCAGTCGTGTCATCAAATTTTATTTAAAAAAATCGCTAGTATGATTTTTGGATTTTTGACCTTGAAAAAAATTCGAAGTACTTAGGCCTTGAAATTTTAATATTTATTTCGAATTTATGGCTCTCAACTAAAACCATTAATGCTCTATCTATTGAAAAAAAAAAACTTCTGAAAAGGATAATAAATAACAGTTTTAGAGAGGTGGCCCGCTTTCAAATGGGTAACTCTGTATAAACCAAATCAACCATGCATCGATTATTTATATGGCCAATACAAATCCACTATACCCACGATGTACAGGGTGAGTCCAAGGCTAGCAATTTTTTTGGTGATTTGTAAAAAATTGAGCAGTGGAATTTCATTCATTTCCAGAGATAGTTCGAAGGATACTGAGATCAAATTCCATTGATGATGTTAGCATTTCCTGAATCAGACTGCCATATTTTACAAGATGTTTTATTTATGAAACCGTCCTGCTTGTTGATATATTCAAATACCTGGAATTCCGTATAATTTGGTGATGAAATCGATCATTTACGATAAGAGTTCACTCTGCAGATACACAAAATAAATGGTGTCTATCAAAAATAATTGCTGTTGCTGATGATTTTTTGAATTGGTTGGTGTTTTTGAATTCATTTTATTCATGCAAATGCCATTATTTTCGGTAGGCCCGGTATATTTTGTTCATCTGCAGAGTGAACTCTCATCATAAACGATCGAGTTTATCACCAAAGAACAGAAATTCCAGGCATTTGAATATATCAACAAGCAGGACGGGTGAGGCTTCATGAGAAATAAAACATCTTGCATAAATATGGCAGCATGATTTAGGAGATTCTAACATCATCAATTGAATTGAATCTCAGTATCCTTCGAAATATCTGAAATTAAATGGAATTCCTTCGCTCAAATCACTAAAAAATTGGGACTCATCCTGTATATTGTGGATATGTGCAGGAATTACTATACTCTATAGTGGATTTTTATTGGCCATATAAATAATTGATGCATGGTTGATTTGGTTTATATATACGAAAAAATAGCTTCACAATGGCCATTTGAAATTTTGGAAAAGTTAACTTCAGCACCCTGTATGATCTAAACTACAATATATAAAAATTTCGAGCAAATTTATCGAAAGCCAATTCCCCAATGAAACGTTGCGGGACCTTTCATTGAAAACGATTCCTGTTGAATTCACCTGAGAAAGTGATTTTTTTTGTCCGGATTTCCAAATGTCACTTCCTCCACTTTTTCTGGTAGAGAGAGCAGACAGTATATTTTCTGTAGATGGTCGTAGTTCACCTTGTATAAGATGAAGAGAATTGTCCAAAAAATAGGTATAAACTACTCGACAGGTGAGTAAGTGAACTTTACTGATCAGGTAGAAAAATATATGATACAACCAAGGCTGTGCACCACAACTTGAAACGAATATGGAAAACCATTCTAAATTTATGCCCAGTGGTGACCCCTAGTCCATTTACGTTGGGAATACTATAGTCGTTACCATGTAATTATCAAGTATCAAATCAAATGTAGTAATGAAATATAATTTACCAATAGGCATGTTTCATGTATCACAAAATCATTTTGTGTCTTTGTCACTAAATTGTTTCATAAACCTGCATAACTTCTGAAGGTTTTGAATATTTCCTATTTCAAAATGTCAAACAAATTTAAATAGAGTACAAGCCCAGGCCAATTTTGGACAGGTCATTTGACCCAGCATGAATTATATTCAGAATTATAGTGCCATACGAAACAACTCCTTTGCGCACTGTGCCGTCAGTTGTGAGCGGTGCAGATGAGTACGCAGGTCAACGAAACTTTCCATCCAGAGGAGAGATTTTTCGACCAAAGATTCTTGTACGGCATTTCTCAAGATGATAAGATCACGGAAAAATAATCAAGTAGGACCTAATGCCGTACAAAAAGAAAGGTGCTGAGAGCCAGCAATTTTTTAATTTTCCCCAAATTTTTGTTATGACTTCTGGTGATTTATTACTGTCCGGCATTTGTATAATTGAATTTGTATAACTACATAGATTTATTTTTTAGCAATGCCGTACATATTTGCCGGTACAGGAGCGGGGAGCCCCGCACGCAAATTCGTACTTTGACCTGTATGTTTCAAGATCATTGCAAAATGTACGGCATCGATCCCACATTATTATTCAAAACATAATATGAGTTTCAGAAATTATGCCGTCTAATAATGTTGGTGCATAAAAAAAATTAAAAAAAATAAATAAAAAATTACCTACATTTGGGGGGTTGAATCTTGTATTGTTCAAAGAGAGGTTATAAATGCCTGTAAGACAACCGGTTTTTAGGATAACTATTTTAGTTTTACGTAATATCAGGTTATAATTAATGGAACTAAATAAAAATATGATTGAAAAAAAATTGCACTGTTATTTATTAGAGAAGTAATTTTTAGAAAAGCATTGCTTTTTTAATTTCTCAAGCATCCCAAAATAAAAAGAAAATGATGCCGTACATTTTCAATTTACGGATTTCTTACAGTATAAAATTTTTCATTATGTTTTTAGGAAATGTAAGCATCTTTAATATACTACAAGCCCGTATAACATTTCGGGGGCATGAAACATGTACAGAACGATGCTGCTATATGGAAAAATAATTTTAGGCACTATGCCGTCAATTTTGGGTGGTGACTATAATAATGATAATAATTATTTTCTCTTCTGAAAATGTGCTTCTCTGACAAAATATTCTTACACGGCATTCCTCACGTTGGTAGATCATGAAAAAGTGATCTCCAACAACCCCATAGACGTAGCCGAAATTTTTTCTGACCACTGTCACTCAGACAACTCTGGAGAAAATTACAATACTATATTTCTAGAAATAAAAACCCAAACAGAACAAGTAAACTTACATTTCACTACAGATGGAAACCTAGCATATATTCATCTCTTCTATAATCGAAAGTATTACGAAAGGGATTCATAAAATCATTAACGTTGATGATTTGGTAATATTTCATTCTTCCAAATCCATCAACGAAACTGAAAATTCTGCAAAGATCCATTGATATCCTCCACAGAGAAACTACAGGAAAAGGTTTAAAGTTCTCTACTTCTAAAACTAAAGCCATTAATTTCTGCAGAAAAAGAAAACATCATGATGTACCAAATCTCAATCTGCAAGAAGTTCCAATAGAATTCCAGGACTCGATTGAATATCTAGGCTTAACTTTCGACTCCAAACTTACATGAAGCCCTCATCTGAGCGATCTCAGGGTGAGATGCCAAAAATCACTCAGTGTCATGAAAACACTAGCTGGAATAAGATGGGGCGCAGATCAAGAAGTACTGCTGAATTTTTATCAAAGTCTAACCCTCTCCAGAATATATTTTCCAAGGCACTCACATGTTCCACGAAAAATGTACGGCATAACAAAAAATGACATATTTTCATAAAATAGTATTGAGTTCATTGAGTTTGGTGTTGTGTCAAATGACCCAAACTATACTAGTTAGGGTTAGGGGGTTAAGTGCGGAGCTTCCCACCCCTGTACCGGCAAATATGTACGGCATCGCTAAAAAATAAATCTATGTAGTTATACAAATTCAAAGATACAAATTCCGTACAGTAATAAATCACCTGAACTCATAACAACAATTTGGGGAAATTAAAAAAATTTGATGGCTCTCAGCACCGTTCTTTTTTTACGGCATTAGGTCCTACTTGATTATTTTTCCGTGATCTTATCATCTTGAGAAATGCCGTACAAGAATCTTTGGTCGAAAAATCCCTCCTCTGGATGGAAAGTCTCGTTGACCTGCGTACTCATCTGCACCGCTCACAACTGACGGCACAGTGCGCAAAGGAGTTGTTTCGTATGGCACTATAATTCTGAATATAATTCATGCTGGGTCAAATGACCCGTTCAAAATTGGCCTGGGCTTGTAGTTTAAAAGTAGGTGGAACGCGCGCAAAGTCGATGTCAACAAATTGTATTTTCATCGACTTGGCACATCGCTGGTCGGTACGTCTATCTAGACTTTTGCAAGACAATTGTTTTACTATTATATTTGTACTATCAAGTTGATGTTCGTCTCCCGGAATTATGTTTAAAAAATGCATTAACTTTATTGACATGTACTTTGACGTAACATCTTCCCGCAATTGCCAATATTTTCAGTAATTTTTATTTTAGCTAATCATTGATATTTCTGGCAGCTATCATATTTTTCCGGTATTTGAATGGATAGTATAATCGATCAGAACAATTTAATAAAAACATGCACCTGACTTATTCCGGAAGACTATTAATAATTGTTTCTGCCAGAAGCTACTTCGAATAATTAAAAATATTTTCATTAATATATGTTCTGATGGTTTTAACACATGTTAAAATTGTGAAAAAAATTCTTGTTAACTGGAACTGATAAGTCACTTGCCAATGAACGTGTAATTATCATCATGGAAAAAATAGCTTCCATTCGAAAATTCGACGACATTGCGCTTTTCAGCAAGCTAGCTGGTAACTCACCCACAGATTCATTTGTAACATTACCTCTGACGACTCTCAAATTCCTCAGTTGATTTGAACGTATCGGATGCCAATTCTGCTCTCAGATTAGATCGTATTCCACGCTCGTTTCAGTTCGCTCAAAGCTATCACTCATTTGATAAAATCGAGCTTCCGAAATTGTTTTACGGTCGGTTTCACCTGTCCACCTAATTTGTCTCTTTCTCAAATTTCGTGAAACTTCCTTAAAATGAGTCATGTTATTTTTCCGCTCGTCAATCTCAAATAATGAATTGAAATCTAGAAAAAATATACTAGTCTACCTTGATTGAGATCGGGCAGTTGATATCCGGACACTGGTATAAAATAAACAAATAATTCTCAATAGTAGAGCTTCATTTCATACTAAATGTGCCTACATAACAGAAAACATTGTAGAAAATTGCTAGTAGACCAGTAGAGAAAGACATGAAAAATCGAAAACTTAACGATAATTCCAATAGTTTTCTAACTTTGTTCAAGTGAATAGTATATCGAGAAATCAATACATCTCAGTTTGCAACCTCTTCCGCTGTACGCAATATTGTTAAAATGGCAATTAATTCGAATTTAGCTGTAAACTTGTTGAGGAAATTCCAAAAGTTCTGCAAATTTGGAATAGTATTGTATATATTATTTCATATCACTAGTCGAGTTTGCAATCAAGTCAAGTGTACGAAACATTTTTTTTATCGACCTATAATGTTTTTCTTTGATATGCCATAAGAGAAAATCCAAAAGTTCTGCAAACTTGACACATACATCGGAAAAATATTTCCAACAGTGTAAATTTGCAACCTTTTACGATGACCGGAACATAAATTTTCTCAATCCGTTGCAATTTTTTTGATCAAGGTGGTCTCGAAATGATTGCAAAAGTTCTGCAACTTTGTTGCAAATTTTGAAAACGTCTATTATGATGCATTCACAAATTTGCAACCATGTACACGATCAGGAACTTCATGCAATTTGCAAAAATATAATTTGTAACTTGAACCAAGCAAGAACGAATCTAAACCCGCAAGCATGTCGACTTGAATTTTGCGAACCGCTGACTCTGGCGTGCAAAATTTGAAGATCCTGATTCGATTAGGTGGTAATTCAAATATCAAAGGAAATAGGCGGAGCATTTCATCTGTGTGTTTTTCTAGTCTGTGCTTATATTCTAACGCTCAATATTGATATATGAAGAGCACACGGAAAAAATTATGAAAGTTTATTTTTCATCAAATTCATTTGTATACATATAATATTATCATACCTGAATAAACGGGAATAGGTATCGATAATAGTCACATAGAAAAATACATTTAAAAATGCACACACTGGATCAGATCTAAGTCAGTTGTCGTTGAATCCACGTGAGATTTTGAGGTTGAATTCACGTCATACGAGTATTATTTATGAAATTAGTGTCGTCAGAAATTGATAACATTCTTTGTGCTATGGAAGAAAAAACGTAAACGACATGGAAGAATGGTAGAAGTAGCTAAAAGATTAAGATTGCATAGCCATAGGCCATAGCCATAGCCAGTTATTAGTAAAAGCGATAAAAGTTCAACGACGCTTCAAATACTTATAGAATAAGATGCAGGTTACATGACAATAAGAATATGATAGACAGTCAGGTGTGTTACAAAGCATTTATATTCCATTGCATGGAATAACTCCTCACGGAATAAAAACAATACAAACTAGTTTGAAACAATGGAAGTGCCACCAGGGATAGCAGGGGAACACGAAAGCAGACCACAAGAACTTACAAAGGCTACAATCACTAAGGTATGTGAGCATATTTTATCGTTCAAATGCAGATCTAGCCATTATCGCCTGGCTAGAAGTAATAAAACATACCTTTCTGAAGAAATATGTTTCTAAAATATACGACTTATTCAAAATTAAGCATCCAGATATCAAAATATTATACACCCGCTACAGAATTTAATAATAGTTTCAGTTACCCACGCCCAGACACTTACTCTCAATGTGACGAAATAACTGTAAAGGTAAAAACTCTAGAATAAATGTTGTCTAAAGCAAACGAAAATGATAAAAAAGTAAGATTGAGAGATCAAAAAAACTTGAAACAGAAAAAAGTACACCTTGCCAAAGTTACCACATTTTATGATAGAAAAAATGGCACGTAAGAGATCCGCAAGACAACAAGCACACTTGGAATCAATTTGTATGAATTAATCAAAAAATTTGCCAATTCCTAACATCTCAACCAATGTCTATAATAACCGTCAATAATCATTGTATTTGTGCAATTTGCATGTGCTCTCTAATCAGTGAAGTGTTTTTTAGGCATACAGTAAAATAGTAGGAAAAAAATTAAGTGTTTTCTGTTAGATATCACAAATAAATCACATTTTTCATAGGAAAATAGCGACTAAAGCTTGTCTTTCAGCCGCAGATGATTCCACAACAGATCTTATGAATGTCCTAATGTCCCAAAATGCCATGTCCATGACAGGCCTAAGTAAAAAAAAAAACTTTCAAAGTGTTACCGCAGAAGAAATATTTCCCTCATGTGTATGCTTCTGAAGAGCCTGTTTTTTTCCAATCCTATATCAATCCTCCGGAAGAGCTTGGCAAAGCGAAATAAATTTTCGTCGACCAAAATGTATTGGGTATAAAATGCGAGAGAAGCGAACCTTGCTTTAATGAAATGAACGATTTCTGTGAGTGATATTTTTTAATAACATTCTCCCTATCTTATTCATTTAATATTTCTATTTTTTTAATGAAAACTAGAGATAATTACAAGAATCCCCTTTTCAAGAATTACTCTGTTTTTCAATTCTTGCACCATGTCATACATATACACGATGAGAGAAGATCTCATACATGGATTTCGACAAAGATAGGGTGAAACCTGCCCCGTTTGGCGTGGAAGACATAAAATAACAATATTTTCGTTCTTGGGGGAATATACCTAAAACCGCTTTACAAAAACAAATATCCATTTCCTTGCAGGCCTATAAGAGAAATAGAATTTTTTGTTGACCATCCTAGACTAGCTTATTATCCGCTCTTCATACAATGGTGCATGGGAGTCAGCTGATGTTGTTTGGAAACCTTTCACATCCAACCAAAGTAGAAAATTTAAGTTTCCGGAAACTTATTATGAAGGTACGTTATTTTTAAAGGTAAACCAAGTTTATACAAATATATAATATAAAAATATATTCATATAAATAATATAACATATAAGGAGGGCCTGTTTTTCTTACTTGCTGAAAATACTTTACCGACTTGCTAATAACCGGAATTTTAAATAAAAACGTTTTTCTGAAAACTTATCGTTTTTGAAAATTTATTGTCCTTCTCTGTATTTGTTATCTAGCGGCCTATTTCAGCCAGACAAATCGTAGGGGACAAACATCTCCTAGAAACAAAAAAAATTCTACCGTTAGTATGAGCGCGAGAGTACTATATGCATGTGTTTCAGAACGACCGAGATAACATTAATGGTATAATTTTTTTGTGTCTAGAGATATTTGGCCTCTTCTTCTTCTAGCACAGATGGGCGGGTCACTCCTCGTTGAATAAACAAGTTGAAAAATAATTTTTTCTTCTGTAATTTCAATATAAAATAAATATAAACCACGACCTCTAACAAGTTATGGGCCCAGTCTAACCAGTCTATAAACAGTCTCCAGAGAAGCAGTTAAAAAGATTGGAAGCAGAACGAACGAACGAACACAGAAGAAAAATAGATGACATTAAATCATCAATAAAACGATTGAACAATCGAAACTACGAAACTTGGAAGTATCGGATGGAACTCCTACTCATGAAAGAAGAAGTATGGAACGTAGTTATGGAAGACAAGCCTGAAGTTCCAGATGTTACTTGGGAAAATAAAAATAACAAAGCCAAAGCTTTAATTGGATTGCTAATTGAGGATTCCCAGTTGATACACGTAAAAAAACTAAAATGTGCATATGAATACTGGAAAACTCTAAGAGAACATCACGAAAAATCATCGTTATCGAACAAGGTATTGGTACTGTAGACTACAACTCAATTAAGGTGAAAATATGGAAACTCATCTCATAAAAATAAAAGAGCTAGTTTATAGACTCTCAGCTATGGGTGAAAATCTTGCTGACAACTTAGTAGTAGCATTTATACTCAGCAGTTTACCGGAAAGTTACAACACTATTGTGATGGCACTAGAAACTAGACCTGAAAAGGACTTGACAGTAGAACTTGTCAAAGAAAAGTTGATCCAAGAAAGTAGAAGATGAAATGAAACGATTCGAGATGAAAACCAAATTGCTATGAAAATGAAGGGTAATTTTCATAAAACGACCAAATCTTGCGAATTCTGCAAAAGGAGAGGACATATTCAAGATGAGTGTTGGTTTTACAATAAGAGTAAAGAACATCCTCATCCAGAAAATGATGGTATATTGATTCATCCGCTACTTGTCACATGGCTTGTGATAAGAATTTTTACGAATATTTAGATGAAAACATTCATGAAACCGTGTTCCTAGCTGATGGAACAAAATTATAATCTGAAGGAGTTGGCTACGGTTGGATAAACATAGAGGCTGAAAATGGACAGTCATATAAATATAAAATAAAAAATGTGCTATACGTTCCAGATATTGATGGTAATTTATTATCCGTAAGAAAATCAACTGAAAAAAACTTGACAGTTAATTTCAAACATGATGTATGTACAATAAAGAATGGATCTGTCTTAATTGCAAAAGCATATCTGAAAGGAAATCTATACGAACTGAAAACGGTCAATAACATCATGTTATTAACAAAACACTGTAAAATGTGACATAAATTTATTACATAGAAGACTAGGACATAGAGATATACAAAGTATAAATTTGTTGGAGAAAAAGTTCATATAGACTTATGTGGTCCAATGAAAACTCCAAGTTCATAGTTCAAGTTCATAGACGACTATGTAGATATTAGCATGTTTATTTACTGAAAAAAAAAAAGAATTAAATTTTCGAAAAATTTCAATAATTTAACGAAATCTCAAAAACACAATTCAACAAGAACATCAAAATACTGAGAAGCGATGGTGGAGGAGAATACATGTCAAATTCTATGAAAGAATATCTCAAGAAAAGGGGGATTCGTCACGAAATAACAGCACCCTATTCACCGGAGCAAAATGGTGTGGCAGAAAGAAAAAACCGATATTTGACTGAAATGGCAAGATGTATGCTTCTAGAATCATCACTAGACAATAAATTTTGGGAAGAAGCCGTTAAGACAGCCAATTATATTCAGAATCGATTACCAACTAAAGCTTCTCAGAAAACACCATTTGAAATATGGAATGATAGAAAACCAAATTTGGAACACACAAGAATATTTGAATGTGATGCTTATGTTTTCATTCAAAATGAAAAAATGACGAAATTTGATGATAAGTCAAGAAAAATTTGTAGATTTGTAGGATACTGTGGAGAAACAAAAGCATATAGATTGTTAGATATGGAAACATGCAGAATAAAAATAAGCAGAAACGTAATATTTATAGAAAATGACAAATTGAATGAAAAATACGATGAAGCGAATGAAGAAGTGATTATAACCATTTCAAACACACATGAAGAGGATAAACAAACGAATACAGAAGAAACAGAAGAACAAGATGAAACAGAAAATCAATCAACTGAGAATTTGATAGAAAAACAAGAAGCTAATGAAGACAAAGAGATAGAGACAAATAACTATATGAAAATCAAAGAAAACGATGAACCTAGGACATTTGAAGAAGCCACGAAAATGAGGAAGAGAAGAAAATGGATAAAAGCTATGGAAGATGAAATAAAATCTATGAGAGAATGCCAAGCATGGGAATTGGTAGAATGTCCAAAAGATAAAAGAATAGTCGATTGTAAGTAAATGGATATACAAAATAAAATCTGATCCGAGTAATGACACCATCAGATACAGGGCAAGACTTGTTGCAAGAGGTGTTTCCCAGAAATATGGAAAAGATTATGACGAAGTATTTGCTCCAGTCGTGGAACAAGCAACAGTCAGAGCTCTACTTACGATTAATGATTTGGAAAACAGAATAGTCAAACACATAGATGTGAAAACAGCATATTTAAATGGATATTTACAAGAAACCGTATACATGTCTCAACTGAAAGGATTCGATAAAGAAAATTCACACCTTGTATGCAAATTGAAGAAGAGCATTTATGGGTTGAAACAGTCAGCTAGGGTGTGCAATGAGAAAATATCTGAAGTACTGCTGAATAATGGTTTTAGGAGGGGCATTGCAGACACATGCTTATTTTCTAAGAAAATATCTGTCAGATTTATTTATATTCTCATTTTTGTGAACGATATTATTTCAGCTGCTGATTTAGAAAAAGATATTCAAGAAGTCGAGAAATTGTTAGAAGAAAATTTCAATTATCTGGGTATTGAAGCGGAAAGGAAGAAAAATGGTATTTTTCACCTACACCAGAGAAACTACATTGAAAAAATATTAAAAGTTTTCAATATGGAAGAAGCAAAAATATCGAATATTCCACTCGACATAGGATACTTCAAAAATGAAGAAAATGAGATAGCATTGAAAAATAACATTCAATACAGAAAATCTTTACTCTATTTATCAGTTAACACTAGATCAGATATAGCTGCAAGCATCTCAATACTAAGTACAAATATCGTAAATCCTACACAGAAAAACTGGAACGAATTGAAAAGGGTGATGTGTTATCTGAAAACAACAAAGAATATGAAACTGATTTTGGGAACAAATGGAAGTGAGAAGAAAATTGAAATGTATGCAGATGCAGACTGGGCTGGAGATGGCAGAGATTAAAAATCGACGAGTGGATTCATAATAAAAATACTTGAAAGTCCAATATCATGGAGTAGTAGAAAACAGTCTACAGTATCTTTGAGTTCATCGGAAGCAGAATATATCTCGTTGAGCGAAGCTTGTCAAGAACTTCAATGGATCAGACAGGTGATGATGGATTTCAATAAAAGTATTGAAAAAATAACGGTGTTTGAAACAACAACCGTTCAAAACCTATAGACGTGAAATTTCATTATATCAGAGATTTGAAAAGGAGTGGAGAAATTGATTTTCAATACTGCCCAACAGAAGAAATGCAAGCCGATATCCTTACCAAATCATTGGGAGCTGTAAAACTTGAGCACTTGAGAAGAAAAATTGGCCTAAAGATAACTAGTATTCAGATCGAGAAGGGGTGTTGGAATCGACTAAATATTACGTTGATATTTATCATTCTGTATATGTTTTTTATATGATATACTTTTCATTCTGACATAAAAAAATATAATAGTTGTTGTCACTCACTCGTTGACAAGTTGAAAAATAAGTTTTTCCTTTCTGTAATTTCAATATAAAATAAATATAAACCACGACCTCTAACATTGAAGCCCTTGCACATAGGCTTCTTCATTCGGACCCGTTGTGCAGTCACATTTTTGAAAGGCACCTGTGTGGGTTCCTTCAGCCGTGTTGTGGTTTGGGGATACCTTTGGTTCATCTGGTTCTTCTTTCCGAGGTGCTCACCTCCGCACCTAGGTTTGCATCTCAGAGGTACCCTTGTGGTTTCTCTGGTCGGTGCCCTCGGGACGGTTGACTTTCCCTCAAATGTGTCCCCTTGTGAGTGTGATCTTTCAGTCGCCTCTTACGACAGGCAGACCCTACCTGGGATCTATTCTTTCTAGCCTCGAGTTCCCAGGAAGAGTGTGTCTTCTAGTACCTGTGGATTGGCATTCTACCCAACTTATCAGATACGCTTGTGTTCAAAGTACATAGGAACACTATATATATATGTTATATGCGATATTATGGCACTATGGCCTTCTCATAGGTATCAGGTTACACGCGATAACAATTCCTTAGAAAAAGCTGATCTTTTGTTATCAGCATTCGCAGAGTTCCACGATGGGAACTGCTGATGCTGAATAGACACTCTGTAAACATATAAAAGGCCGAATGCCGGTTCTACAGTCAGTCTAATAAAGCTCGTCACTATATTAATTAGTATTCTTTGTAACGGTGGTACGTACCACCTCGTAGTTTCTTTTTAAAAAGTCAATCATATAATTATCGAGATAACAAATTGGCGCAGTCGCTGCAGGATTCCGAGAACGTTACTAGAACACGGGCAACTCCTCACTAGTGGCGGTGGATCCCAATCCTTTACCGGAATCGAACCTGAGGGAGTCATCACTCGAAGAATCTGTGGAAGGAACACCTGGTGAAGCCCCTGGCAGACGTCGACGAGAACAAGACGAACTCGATGCTTCAACAAATAGAGTAAGAAACCATATATTGAATTGTCTCGCATATTCTAATTTTTTCAATATTTTATCTGTTCGGATACCCAATTGATCCTAATATTCTCCCCAATTACTAATATTCAATCAATACCAGTGAACAAATATTGTTTTTGATAATTGCACTGTTCAATTATCCCAAATAATCGTACTGATCAATTATCCCAAATAATCGTACTGATCGATTATCCCAAATAATCGTACTGATCGATTATCCAAATAATCGTACTGATCGATTGAGTAGTGAAATTTTCCAATAGAGTTACACAATGATCAATCCAGAAGTTCCCGAGGGAAATCAACCTCAACCTCTAGAGCCATACAAGCTGAGTGAATTATTCTCCATAGTACCCGAGTACGATGGAAACCAAATATTCCTTACAACGTTTCTGCAAGCGTGTGATACTGCTCACACGATGGCTGTAGAAGACCAGAAAACTTTAGTGGTCTTACATATCAAAAATAAACTTCGCACAAAAGCAGCCGAGTTAGTGAACTCTCGGAACCCATCCACATGGGACGAAATCAAACATCTTTTAGAAACTCATTTCGGTGATTCTAGAGATCTCACAGCATTAATTCAAGATCTACAAAGAATACGCCAACTACCAAGCGAGTCGGCATTAACTTTCGTTTCTCGTTTACAATCGCACAACGCAAAAATGCATTCATCCATTCAAAAACAACTTATGACAAGAGAGCAGAAAACAGCTCAATCACATCTAGTCGAAACAATGACACTAAATACCCTTCTGACTGGACTTGAACCAAAAATAGGACAGATTGTTAGGGCAGGAAATCCTCCAAATATGCTTTCTGCAATCATAAGAATCAGGCGTGAACTCCAACTATCTTACTTTGAAAATCAAAAATTATAACCGAATCGCAATCAAAACCAAATACCTATTCGGAAACCAAACTCAAATCAACCTGCGAAAAGTTGTTCATTCTGTGGTCGCGTGGGACATTCAATAAACGAATGTCGCACCAAACAAAATTTAAGTCAAAGTAATCAGAATTTCTCTAGACCAAACTTCCAGAGACCTCCCATTCAAAACACATATAATCAAAGACCATTTCAGCAACCCGGTCCTAGTCAAAGACCACCACAATTTCAAAATCAACATAATCAAAATCAGTTCCAACAAAACCGACCTCCGGTTATTAAACCAAACCCAACTATCAATAATCAAAGACCCTCCACGATACAACCCAATCCAAACTATCGACCAAATAACCAAAAAACCTATCACGTAAACTACCAACAATTTGAAAATCAATACTATGATGATTATGATCAGAATCAAGAAAACTACTATACTGCTAGTAGCTCCGAACTAACCTTCGACTATCAACCAGACTATTATACCGATAATGGTCAAAACCAATACGAATCATTGAACACTGGAAATCAAACCCAATTTGATGATTTCTCCCAGAACTTTGGTACCCAAAATTTTCAGTTGGACACAATACAGGGCGATCCCCCCAACTACTTTCAAGAGGAATCCCCAGAACAAACCATAGCCCACCTTCAAACCCAAATTCAAACAATGAACTTAGACAGTTTCGACCCAACACTGAACTTTCCAGAACAACAGTTCATCTAAGACCACTTCTATCAGTGAACTCGAAAAATCTCTATTATATCAACGATATTACCAATACTTTTAAAATTCTAATAGACACAGGTGCAGGACTTTCCATTTTTAAACCAAAAGCTTGCGAAAATTATCGAACTCGTTTCCCAGAAAACATTGCAATTCAAGGCATCACCGACCAGAAAATAATAATCAAAGAATCAACCTTGATCCACTTTATACCCAACGATCCCCATAAGATATACAAGAACAAACAGCTAATAACCAATTTCAAAACTGTCCCTCTTTTCAAAGTGACAGACGACAGCAAACAACCAAAAACATTCGAACCAAAACAAATTCTTGGAAATCAAAATCAAATTTCAATTGAGCCTCGCACTGAACGAGTCTTCAAATTGAAATGTAGCTTGAAAAACACTGATGCTATACTGATAGCACAAGAAATTGAAAAAGTCCGCCTACCGAATGCAGTGGTCAAAATAAATGACAAGGGTGAATTTTTAACTTTAATAATCAATGTGAACGCGATCCCAAAAATTGTTAAATTTTCTGAATTATCACTAGAACCCATTCAAGAATTTTCAATCAATAACGTCAATGAAGAACTTGAAAATCTAAGCGTACAGACAGACCGACATCAAACCATACGGCAACAATTACGCCTCGAACACTTAAACGAAGAGGAAAACGAAATGATTTCAAATCTTTGCCTAGAATATTCAGATATATTCTATCTAGAAGGCGACAATCTGACATTTACCAACGAAATCAAGCATTCCATCGACACAAACAATAGTAAACCAATATTCACCAAATCATACCGTTATCCACAAGTTCATAAAGAGGAAGTAAAAAATCAAATATCAAAAATGCTCGATCAAGGAATCATTCAACCTTCGGTATCTCCTTGGTCATCTCCCGTATGGGTCGTGCCAAAGAAAATCGATGCCTCAGGAAAGCAAAAATGGCGCGTAGTTATTGATTACCGCAAACTCAATGAACTCACGATTGGCGACAAATATCCTCTCCCTAATATCTCCGATCTTCTGGATCAATTAGGAAAGTGTCAATATTTCACGACACTCGACTTGGCCTCTGGTTTCCACCAGATCGAGATCGACCCAAAGGACATTCAGAAAACAGCCTTTTCTGTCGAAAATGGTCATTACGAATTCGTTCGTATGCCATTCGGTTTGAAGAACGCTCCGTCCACCTTTCAACGCGTCATGGACAATATTCTCATGGGCATTCAAAACGAAAGATGTCTCGTCTATATGGATGACATAATCGTCTATTCCCCCACAATTCATGAACACATCTCCCGATTATCTGAAGTCTTTAAACGTCTTCGCAAAGCCAATCTCAAAATTCAGCCCGACAAGTGCGAATTTCTTCGCAAGGAAGTCGCTTATCTAGGACATCTAATAACCCAGGATGGTGTAAAACCAAATCCTCTCAAAATCGAATGCATCAAAAACTTTCCAGAACCCAAAAATCCCAAAGATATCAAATCGTTCCTAGGACTCTCAGGCTATTACAGACGGTTCATCCCGAACTTTGCCAAAACTTCAAAACCCCTAACAAGACTCCTACAAAAGGATACCACTTTCGATTTCGATAAAGAATGCAGAAATGCCTTCGAAAATCTCAAACAGGCACTCACCACCTTTCCAATTTTGATATATCCTAATTTCGACGAACCCTTCCTCCTCACCACTGACGCAAGCGCATTCGCCATTGGAGCCGTCCTTTCTCAGGGACCTATCGGGAAAGACCTTCCCATTGGTTACGCTTCTCGAACCTTGTGCACAGCTGAAACCCGTTACTCGACGATTGAAAGAGAATTACTGGCGATCGTTTGGGCAGTGAAGCACTTCCGCCCCTATCTTTTTGGGCGAAGGTTCAAATTAGTAACTGACCATCGTCCCCTGACATGGCTTTTTTCCATTAAAGATCCTGGCAGTAGACTTGCTCGCTGGCGCCTAAAGCTTGAAGAGTACGACTACGAAATCATCTATAAACCCGGAAAAGCAAACAAAAATATAATAACATTCTTTTGGCAAGACAGATTACAAGAATTCCATCATAAAATCATTGAGGACATTTTTGAAGAACAAGCAGACTTCGCTCCTGATAAAATCAATATCCTAAGTAGCAAGTCTGTGAAAGATAGAAAGTACTATATTATCGCATTACCATACATTCCTGATGCAGTACCCGAACAGTTGTTTTATGTTCTTTACAAAAACCAAAATGAACTCGACCTCTCGAAAACATATTTCGTTGAAAACAATTTAGAACTCCCTGTTCTCGAAACTATTTGCTTCATTTACAATGACAGAGATATTAAATTGAAAATTTGTCAAAATATAATTAGAACGCCTATTCCGGACGAAATCCCCGTAATCCTTGATCATTACCACGCAGGAAAAGCTAACCTTCATCGTGGCATAAATGAGACGGTTAGACGAATAAAAGAAAAATTTAATTGGCAAGGCTTAACCAAAGATGTAGAATATTTCGTTAAAAATTGCGAAATTTGTCAAAAAGTGAAAGTATGTAGAAAAAATTTGAATAGTCCCCTGGTTATCACGGAAACACCAAAAACCCCTTTCGAAAGAGTCAACATTGACATCTGTGAAATCCCCACAAGAAATTACGCTCTTACCATCAGAGACGAACTGACAAAATTTACTCAGGCCTACCCCCTTGAAGACAAGACAGCAAAGTCTGTGGTCAATACCCTTTTGCTATACTTTCAGCACTACGGAACCCCACTCCGAATTCATTGTGATTCAGGTCGGGAATTCGAGAACAACATGCTCAAAGACCTTTGTACCCTATACGACATAAAACTGACCTACTCTAGTGTGAACCACCCTCAATCTAATGGATCACTAGAAAGATTTCATGCGACATTAATGGAAATGATTAGGGCGCGAAAGACAGAACATCCTGACGAACACCCATTCAATATACTACCCTATGCAGTCATTTGTTACAACAACACCAAAAACAAGACTCACGGTTTCACCCCATATGAACTCGTATTTGGACATACCTCTAGTAGACCACCAGAGACACTGTACAATCAAAAAGAACTTATATCTAAATACGTACGAGATCTGAACAACAGAATATCTCACTACTATAAAATCGCACGCGAAAGAACCCAGACTCAGAAAGAAAAAGCCAAAGCTCGATTTGACAAAAATGTTTCAGACAAAATTCCTGAGTATAAAGTAGGTGACAAAGTTTATGTAAAAGAATCACAAATAAAAGACAAATTGCAAAACAAATTCAATGGTCCATTTGAAATTTTGGAAATATTAAAAAATTCAGCAATTTTAGTAAATTGGAAAACAAGACAAAAAACTAAAGTAAATTTCGATAGATTAAAACCCTATTTTGAAGACGAATAATTTAATTACAGGTTCATCCTGCTGATTTCGGCAGCCAGTTGCCAATACAAACTTGAAACAATCAATAATACAATCGGCATCTTTTATCATGAAGAATCCTCTGTTAAACTCTCTAACGATAAATGGACACTATTGATTTACAAAGACTTAGAACCAATCAAACTAGCCTTGGACAAAAATGACAAAATTCTACAAAGCATGATGGATCTTCTAGAAACAGACAACCCTAGAATGGCAGCCATCAGAGCTCAACTCAAAACCCACACAAGCCTCATATCCCAAATTTCCCAATCACTCGATTTGAAATACCGTGAAGTATTTGCTGATACTCGATCTTATAATAGAATGAAACGTGGATTGATTAACGGTGTAGGAACATTTTGGAAAGCCATCACCGGCAGCTTAGATGCTTCCGATGGGGAATATTTTAATGAGTGTATAGACAAAATTAGTAAGGACGAATATCAACTTGAAAATCTTATGAAAAATCAAATATCGGTTACAACTTCAGTCATAAAAAATTTTAATAATACCATACAAAAATTGCAAATTGACGAAGAAACATTCAATAAAGATTTGAAAGAAATCGAACATTCAATATACACCCTTTCCGATGATCTAGCTTTCATTCAGGCACAGCTACAAACTTCTGAATTGTGTGAAGCACTAATGGAAAGTTATATGTTTCTTGAATCAAGTCTTGATGACATTTTGAATTCAATTACTTTTGCTCGTCTTAAAATCATTCACACATCGATCGTTTCTCCAAGAACTTTAGTGAACTCTCTTCAAGAGATATCTCAATCATTATCAAAAAACAATTTACCTCTTCCAATCTATTCGTCAACTGTTGCTCAATATTTGGAAATCATTGAACTCCACGCTTATCAAACTGATTCAAAAATAGTGTTTGTTCTCAAAATCCCCCTCGTCGAACCCGAAACTTATACCCTATACCGCCTTTTCCCAATTCCTATACTGGATAACCGAACAGGATTCCATCATATTTTGATAACTTCAAAAAAGTATATTGCGAGAGACGACGATTCAATGTTGTACGTTTCTCTCTCTAATTTGGATAAATGCAAGAACCTGGAAACCACTTCATTAATTTGTTCCGATGTCCTGCCATACCCAATCGATAACAACGCCATATGTGAAGCCCAGCTCTTTCGACAGCTGATCAATGTACCAAAGAGATGCCAATCATCAGTCATCTTTGCCAAAGATTACAACGTTTATCAATTAGCAACAAATCTGTGGCTAATATCATTGTCCGATCCACTACCAGTTACCATCAAGTGCATCAACAGAGAGGCAGTCACTCAAATCATCAACAAAAACTCTCTTCTCAAACTTCAACCCGAATGCAACGCATTCATAGGAAGTACACGAGTCCATTCAAAGTACTTCGTGAACAACTACAAAAATATCACATACAGAAACCAACCTGTATTGATACCATTCAAATGTTGCGATCAGTTACCTGAAAAACACCGTCTTCCAGACCTGAAACCGCTGAAACTGAACAAACTCGATACGGACGACCTCAGCATAGCCCAGCATAAGTTGAACCAATATTCTGAAGATCTGGACAAGCTGATCAATCAACCATATGTGAACAAACACATTTCATGGTTCACATACCTCACAATAGCATTGATCATCTCATTAATTCTTCTGTACGTGTTCTGCAAATGTAGGCGCAGAAAATCCACAAGAATCAGTATCATGGCATCGGATAGTCAACCTCCACCTTCACCCAGACCATCAAGACCCAGGAGTCCCTTCAGCAGATTCATCCCTCGAAGACGTCCAAGCGTCCATCTCGAAGAACCATTAGAAGAACAACTAGAGCTGACTCCATCCAGTAGCAAAGGATTCTAAGTCCAAATTCAATTTTCAATTTTCAAATTTTCTTTTAATTATCATTTTCAAAAGTTGTCGCTTTTGCACCAACTTTTTATTATAAGGGGAAGTTGTTATATGCGATATTATGGCACTATGGCCTTCTCATAGGTATCAGGTTACACGCGATAACAATTCCTTAGAAAAAGCTGATCTTTTGTTATCAGCATTCGCAGAGTTCCACGATGGGAACTGCTGATGCTGAATAGACACTCTGTAAACATATAAAAGGCCGAATGCCGGTTCTACAGTCAGTCTAATAAAGCTCGTCACTATATTAATTAGTATTCTTTGTAACGGTGGTACGTACCACCTCGTAGTTTCTTTTTAAAAAGTCAATCATATAATTATCGAGATAACATATATATATACGCCACATTTTTTCCTTTAGAAAATAAATTACGTCTGGGAGCCCTGGGATCTTACTCTATATGAAAACTGACACATTAAAACAACAAAATATAAACTTTTCGAAAAATGACCTTCACAAATCAAGTATTCAATATGAAAACAACGAAGAATATAAAATGATATGCCAGCCACTACTACATTCCTCAAATATCCTCTCATATGATATAACCGAAGTGAAACCAATCAATGAGAGAGTTGCTGATCTCACACAAAGATTCTCAGAGAAAGGAATTAACTGTTATATTCTCAACGATTATCATTGTTCAATGGCTGTAGAACCTCAACCGATGGCCCTCAGTAATAACCAATAAACACGTTCATTATTAATATTTTGGAAAAAGTTAGTTACCGAAACAAAAAGTAAACATAATAACTAATAAAGCTTCGTATTATGCTCAGAATTTTTCTGTATGAAAGAACCTATATTGGATGTCTCAGAATATTCACCTATATCTTCGGTGATCATTAATTTGACCATCAAAAGTCTCTATTTGTCGTTTTTTTTTCTCACAAGATTTGAATTATGTACCACAAGAGATCAACATTGTGGATCTTTTGCTGGAAAAATCCTCACTAGTTTACGTTGTAGTACATGTTCAAGAGTTAGCAAAAACGTATGTGACTTTCTGGAGCTCCAACTGGCATTTCCTGATATGACTGATAACCAGTCCGTGCAAAGCTTACTGTATCACCATCTGGAAATAAAATTTCCAACTGGTGATGATCGGCTGTATTGCCGAATATGCGCCAAACTGATTGACAATTATAAGATAATAAGCTGAGGCACCAGTCAATCTAATAATAACACTCTTCAAACACGACTCGACCGGAGCAAGCACCAAACTCTTAGGAAAGTTTGGAATAGATGAACACCTAAATCTAGCGGACCACGGTTATAATCTTTATGCAGTCATTGTCCACTGTGGTTCTGGCGTTGAATGTGGTCATTATTACGGTTTAAGTTTGATGATAGTTGTGTCACTAAATGTTCTGCCGATGTCTTGAATTTATTGGATATCGATTTCGTCTTCTTTTTCTTAATCCCCAATATTTCCTGTTCAGAAAAGTTTCTTGTCACAAATATCAATGGTTTTCGAGATATTTAAAGTTGAATAAATGGGTGCGTATGTGATACGGATACTCATTAATGATTATTTTGTTAGTGGCTATATAAGTTTGAAATATCGGGAAATTTTAGTGAACTAAATCCCTCGCAAATGCCAACAATCTTCGAAATATTTAAATTTATACTCATTGCAAGGTATGAAATATGTTGGTTATAATGTTATAAATAGTTACCGTCACATTCCTTTCAAAAATAGTAAAGATTTTGATACGCACGCACTTAGTCAACTTTCAATATCTCGAAAACCGTTGATATTTGTAAAACGAAACGTACTCTTTTTTTGTATAGGAAATATTGGGGATTTAGAAAAAAAAAAGACGAAATCGATATAAATCCAGTGGCGTGAAAGTTGGGGAGGGGCGAATAGTGGTACCCACCTGCCGTACCCTCCTGTTCAGAGTTACAAACACATTATTTGCCTTGAAATATGAAACTGAATGCTGTCAAGTGACAAACCAAATTTCATTAAGAAAAGTTAAGACGTTATGGAGTTATTCTCGAAAATCTATTTTTTTGTTTCACTTTCAACCCCCTGTAACTCGGTTAATACTCATTTTAGGGTATATGTTTATTGGAACTTTCAGCCTTAAAATGAAGTGAGGGTTCTACCCTCGGAGTTTGTCCCCTTTATTCTGGGACACCCTGTATATTTTATCAATACACTCTTTCACACTGAATCAATAAGGAATATGTAAGTGGTTTAAATTTGTTTTCTACCCCCTATAATCTATGTTCTTGATATTACACGTAAATCATTATTTTCTCATTTAGTTTGTATTTCATTCCATGAACCTTTTATCAAAAAATGTAAAATAAGCGAGCGAAATTCAAATTTATGAAACGCATCAATATTGGTCAAATCGAAGCATGACGTTACATGGAATATTAAGAAATTTATCAGTGTCGATATTCATACTGTGCTCGTCGTGTTTGAACGAAAATATGTTTTCATTTACATTTCTGTAGTATTTTCCATTACCTAGTGCGATTTTGATATATAGTAACATTGGAAATTATCAAGAACAATGACTGAAAATGGTTTTGTCAAAGCACAATCGGACAATCTACCAAAAATATATGCTCTTATGATGACAGCATATTTTGTATCAAATCCACATCTTACATCCGCTGATGTCAAAAGAGTGAAAGCTGTAAGGAAAATATTGTAATACATGAAAATCTTATTTCCAAGGTATTAACTCTCATTAACGGTTCTTTGCATGTGAAATGTGCTGTCTGGAAACTGAATAATCTATTTAGAGATGGGAAAATACTTGGTGGGATAATTCAGCCTAAACAAAGAACATCATACAGTTTGTTTCCTTTCTGAAAAGAGATGAAGTGTACCGAGCCAGGTCGGCTTCGAAAGGGACAGGCATATACATCAACGAAGATTTGTCTAGACACAATAATTACAATCTTCAAATGGATGCCAAGAAAAAATTCGGAGCGAATGCTGTCTGGTCCATTAATGGAAGAGTTTTCGTGAAACATGGCAACGTTGTGAAACTAATTGGAAATGAGACAGAATTACTTTAACTGCGTTATTCTTTTACTCAGATATGTTCAATTCATAGTTGAAATTCATTTAAATTTCTTTCAAGTAGATATTCATTTTTCAGGTACTTTTATTTCATAATACATTGTGTTAAGCGTATCAGTTAGACTATGGAAATTATATTTCGTAATGTGTGTGAGCTCGTTTCGAAAGTTTCACATAAACATGTCTTGTAGTCTCAGTGTATACTACCAAAACTGCAGAGGTTTGATAAGCAAATGTACTGACTTTTTAAGAAATTCACTGTGATTATGATGTTATTATAGCTGTAGCTGAGACGTGGTTACGAGAGGGAGTCGAAGACGGTGAAATAGTTGATACAGACTTGTTTTATCTGGTACGAGCTGATCGAGGTTTCGAAGATACAAACAAGTCTAAAGGAGGAGGTGTATTACGGGCTATAAGCAAAAAGTACAAAATATTGCACGTGTTAGGAACAGCACATTCTTTGAGGCATTAGCTGTGCAGGTAAAAGTAAATGGTTGTAAGTATACGCTATGTGCGATATACATATATACCTTCAAATATTGCCAGCAATGTTTATGAATCGGCAGTAAATTTTCTGCAAGATAATAATGATGTTGAAAAAACATACATTTTTGGAGATTTCAATATACCTGAAATAACTGATAGACACCTAAATTATCCAACTGTTAGCGATAAACATGCTGTTCTAACTGATTTCAATTCTTTCCAATTATATAACGACATTTGTAATTTCCAGGGAAAAACACTAGACTTGGTAATCACTTCTGAAAATAATATGAATAATTGTACTGTGCAAAAGGAATTCTTATAATTTGTCAAGGAGGACATTTATCATCCAAATTATTATGAAAGTTCAAAGCAAAAAAGAACGTGTTAACGAACCATTAGTTGAATCAAGATTTATATACAAAAAGCCATTATTTTTTGCTAAGCGAACGAGCTAGAGATACTGATTGGGATAGTGTTTTATTTTAAAATACTGTGGATACGGACGTAAATAATTTCAATATCATATGAAAAACAAATGTGTGCCCAAATATACTAATGCCCGAAACAGCAAAAGTTTTCCTATTTGGTTTGATAAGGAGATCAAAGAATTACTGAAACAAAAAAATACATTTGGAAAATCACGATTAATATCGGACTATCACAGTGAAAAGTATAAAGAATTAAGAAAAAAACTTAGAAACTTTGTTAGGTCGAAGGCAACAAAGGTGGAGGACGAATTAACAACCGACGTGAATCAGTTCTGGAATTTTGTTAATAAAAGTAAAAGAACATCGACTTTTGGAAAATTCATCTATAAAAATAATGAAATAAAAGACGAAAACTCAGCTGGAGTATTTGCAAATTTTTTTGCATTTGGCTTAGTCTAGGCGCCACCCCATGTCACGTGTGCCGTTATATGTCCCCTCAGCTTTATTGCAGGGCTTTGTAGATCACCTATAGGAATATAGAAAAAAATTGGTCACATGGTCCCAAGCATGGTAGTTTGTTCGCCATATTTGAAAATGGCCGCCAAATTGCGAGTTTTTTTATTTGAATATATCTTCGTAACCATTAGTCCGATTTTAATTCTCTAAACATCATTGCACTCCTTCTTAAAAGGCAAACAAATCTTATGAACACACTATTTTTGACAAATCCAATAGTTATGGATATACAGTGAGATTTTTAATATTGACAGTTCGCGATGGAATTAAGACAAAACTCATTTCTTCACACTGTTGTTATTGTTGTTCAGGAAATAAACTGAGTTGAACAAGATGAGTGACCCAGTGAAGCTGGTCATTCCTCAGAAGGAGCGTAATGACGACGAAAAAGACGTTAGCTTGTGTATTTTTTGTGAAAATAAACGTTCTTTGCAATTATGTTCAAGTAAAAACGATAAAGAAAACATTAAAAGTACTTCTATACTCATTGGACAAGATGTGTTACAAAGCATTGAAGATGAAAAAAGCATTTAATATCTCATATACTCAAGCATATAGCTATAGACCTTACATACCTGAAGAAAATTAGCTGAGTTCGGAAGCAGAATGTAAAACCGGCACCTACGTCAAAGATAAACTAGTAGATCTGGACCCAGTGGACGTTTGAAGAAATTTGTAGTCTGTAACCAATCGAAAGTAAAAGACTTGAAACTGCGAATACGGCAACTACTGAAATCTCAGCAAGTAGCAACTTTGGAAGATGTAGTGTTTTAGATGCGAACGTTCACTATTACCAGAACTGTATAAGAATAGTATATTCTGTAACAAACTTCCCATGGCATGGCGTGACTCCACTATGGCGGACTTCATTTCCCCAGAAAATCATGGGTTTTCATGATTAATCAAAATGATGGAAGTCTCTCGAAGACGCCTGAAGAAGCCATTACACGGCGTGTGGAGTGTCGCGCCTGGCATGTGAACTGACATTCCACGCGCCGTGAGAATGGTGCAGCGCGCCAAGTTTCGGGAGAAAGATTTACACAGTTCAAAGAAGACACGTCGCGTTCGGAGTGGCGAGACTGGGGTGCACAGTTCACAGAGCGGCGTGAACCACACCCGACGTCAATCAACATCGTGAGATCGTTAGCGTCCAGGCACGCGATCGGCGTGGCACTCCTCAGTCCACATGCCAGGCGCATCACTCTTCACGGCGTGTAATGGCCTCTTGAGTGTTGCTCGAAAGGGGGCACCCGGTTGATGAAAATAACATTTTTTTCAACAAGGCTGTGTTTTGCCTCTTACTAAGACGAGAGCGCAAACTTACCGCCTCCAGAAACAAAAACTTTTGAACTTCTCGAAAACAACTGAAGAAGGTCGGGATGAGGTCCCAAATCATTGGAGTAATTATTGGGGTGGATCTCTGTGGATTTCAGGATCGGTAGATACATATATATATATATATATATATATATATATATATATATATATGTACCTACATCCTGCTATCCTCCTAGCGCCCTTTCACAACTTCTTCTCTGAGCGTCCGTCACATAGTTCTCGAAAAACCTGTAGTTTTACAGATGAGTATTTTCAAGATTCATACTTGGTATCATGATGAATGTTTAAGCTTCGCTTCTCGATTTGATTTCAAATTGGTTTCACATACCAAATAATATCGTATAGATGTCTGATGGCCACCAATATTAGCGTCACGTTGATAGAATAACTTCCACAGAGGTGCACTGGATAGCATACACGAAAGTCCATAGATATCCGTCATGGACATCCAAAGAATGTAATTCACGATTATAGAGGAAAGAAGCTGAAAGTAAAATTCATTTATCGAATGATTATTCTTATATTGTAACGAAGTTACTAATTCCCGTTGTTTTTTTCAAGACAGGCAGAAGCAACAATTTGTCGTTTATCCCTATTTTTTTATTATATCTCCGTTATTACTAGTCCTATAAATGCTATTCTTGTTTTAAATAAATCAGTGATTTGTCCCTGTGTACATAAAGCCCTGAGTATATGCGCGTTTCGGTTATGTGAGTAACCAATCCCTGAAACCACCATGTCCCAATTCAATAAACACGCCCCACCAGCTCTTCTCTCCGTCAAGTGAAGGACCTCGATATACAAAACAAAGCGTCGACAGCACAGCAGGGTCAGCAGGCAGTCGGTACCGATACAGCGAGTAGTCTGCATGCCAAGCCAGGAGAGGAGCTACGCCACCAGCATACGTCAGCCCGAATACGTAAATATTGCGCCAAGGAAGAAGACCGTTCTACGCAGGTCTGTCTGATCAGTGGAAGGAGCAGATAGGTGATCTCTCGAAAAGTCCGTTTGACTAGTCAGTTGTGGGCCGATTGAAAGCCTAAGAGGATCGCCAGAGCACAGCAGCCGAGCAGTGAGTAGGATTTCGCTGATGAGTGATCAACGCATGTCTAACCGAGCGGTGGAGGGGAGAGCTCCCGTCAGACTCCGAGTTGGGCGGCAGTAGTGAACCAGCCGTGAATCAAGAAAGCAGCCCGAGTAAGTAGGTCCCGAACAGAAGAGTTGGTGTGGTTTTCTTGAGAAAAGGGTGAGCAGTTCTCAGAGTTGCAAGTTATAATAATTTATAGTTATATATAAGGAGGGATCAGAACATTCATCCGGCGGGGAAAAACTGTTTAATGGGGCGGCTGTTTCTACACCTCCATTAGCAGTCGCATATATTGTCTCCTTGTCTGTAATATAAATACGATTATACAAGGGGATTCAGAACTTTCATCCGGCGGGGAAGAACTGTTTAATGGGGCGGCTGTTTCTACACCTCCATCAGTAGTCGCATATATTGTCTCCTTGTCTGTAATATAAATCCGATTATACAAGGGGGTTCAGAACTTTCATCCGGCAGGGAAGAACTGTTTAATGGGGCGGCTGTTTCTACACCTCCATTAGCAGTCGCATATACTGTATCCTTGGTTATAGAATAAATCCGATTATACAGGGGGTTCAGAACATTTACCCGGCGGGGAAAAGCTGTATAATGGGGCGACTGTTTCGACACCTTCATTAGCAGCCGCATGTATTGTTATAGTAGATGATCTGATAATACAGGGTGGGCCGTTTATTGAAAATATATTTCTGAGACGGACTTTCAACCTGAGGACTGCAATCCCCTAGTTTGCACTATTGCCTCCGCTTTCATTTAACCCTCCCCGCTCGAATCCCAAAGACCCTTCTGCTTTATTAACGCACGAATACCGTTGTTGCTTCCGCCTTTATTGTAATAGTATTACAAAGAACTGCTTGCCGAAGATAGTGGCCTTGATTTTCCGTGAAGATAATAAAGCTTTGTGTGATAATAATTGGTGTTTGCTTTAATCATAGTATTAGTTAATCATTTTCTCCTCTCCGAGTCAAACTAAATAGCTCTGTGAGCTAACATCTGCAAGCAGCGAACACCCAGGATTTGAACCCAGCAAGGGCAATTAAAGCCTGCCCTTCTGGCCACACGTGAGTTAGTCGATACCATAACGACCCCTGGAGTGATATTTTCTTTACTGAAGCTGCCCGGAGCGAGTGGCCTTCCCACGCTAAACAGAGGTGGCACCCGAGGCATTCCGTAACCTGGACTCGGCGCCAAAGTGACTCGTAAAGCATAAAGGGGCTTTACAATATTATGTGATATGATAAAGAACAAAATAGGAAGAAATACCCTAATAGTAAAGGTCATGGTAAAAGCCATAAACATCGAGCTCATCAATTATCTAGAACATTCAAAAATGGGTAATGATCGACAATATGGTTTTTATCCACAGTGTTCAACTGGGTTCACATATATGGCAGCTCTCTGTTGAGTAATACGGTGAAACTCTGGCAGTAGCTTAGATATATCCAAGGCGATTGATATACCTCGCCAAGCTTTCATCTTATATCTCGCCCCAGGCCGTGTTCCTTGCTATCTAGCTTTCACTCAAATAGTTATCACCACGGGGTGGTTGATGGAGTCTCATACGATGGTCTACAAATGAACGCTGTTGTTTCGCAGAGATACAGTCTCGCATCAACACTGTTTCTTTATTCCACAAATGATTCATTGGAAGCTACTTCATGCGCCGTGCACAGCTTTGCGGAAGACAGTACCCTCCATACCGCTTTTTGTTGGAAAGTTTGGAAAGAAGACTGTGAAACCATAAATCAGATGAGAACGGGAAAAAACGTGAGCAATTTGAATATGGACTTAGCAAAACTTCTAGAATGGTAATCCAACTTGGTAGAATTTAATGCAAACAAAACCCTAGTATTTTCTTAAGAAAATTCAATCTCACAGGATCCAGCGTAATTATGTCAGGAGTGTCTGTTACTTATCTATTACCATCTCTCTATTACCATTAACAGAGTACTTACTCATCGGGAAACCATGTGAGGTTCATTGCTGGAAGTGCCTTTCCGACCAGTCCTGGAGTACTGTTCTCATAAAGTGCAACGCCTAAACACACATTGAAGGTTTGAGATTATGTCCAAAACAGAGGTATTCGACCCGTCGATAATACGTCGCTAACAAGCTCGCTTACTTCTCTGGAACACCGCAGAAAGGTTAGCGATCTGTCTCTGTTTTATAGATATTTTCATACACGATGCTGTTCTATAATATCATCCATTGTTCCATCGAGACTTATCCGTCGAGCTCAGTCCTCTTATCCATTTGTCGTCACTTTGGATACATGCCGAACATATCTCTTCCAAAGCTCGTTCTTTCAACGAAGACCCAAGCTTTGGAACTCACTGCCTTGAGGCATACAGAATGTAAAAATTCGAGAAGGAACACCAGTACCTACCTTCATTTCCCATGATGTTCTTTGAATATCATGGGGATGTTCATTAAACATCATATGTTCTTTGAAGCGGGGATTGGCGCAGTGGTAACCCCGGGGCTTCGTGATCGAAAGGTCACAGGCTCGAACTCCAGGCAGGGTAAGATTTTTTTCAGTTCCAGATATAAATCTGAGTGATTGAATCGTGTTGCTGGCTGGGGATAATCCTCCACGATTCACTGTTGCGTTAATAATCAACAGTGCTGCTCCCAAGGTGGCGTATGGAGTAAGTAATAAGGCCTACCCAGAACACATTATATCCATAGTAATTAGACCATCAGGTCTATTTGGATATAAATATAAAATAAAATATAAAATAAACATTACAAATTTTTTTTTTCATGCGACCACAACATAAGAAAACATATGAAATATATTTTCAAACAACCCGTAATAAGCTGTTGATGCTTTCGTTGTGTTATCCTAGTCAGTGAAATCGCATTATTCTTCTGAGAAGAATTTTGTGTTTGTAAGCTGTGGTCTTGAGGTAATTCTTCCTGTCGTTTCGTCTACTTCTTTGGTAGACATTTTCGAAGGCGGTGCGGTGCATTCATTTCAGCCTAACTTAAAAGTTACCACCTATAAGATGCAGTGAGTAGACACTTCTCAGTAGCTAAGTGCAGTGAATTTCGTGGGAATTGACTACAAGAAATACAACATATAAAAAGAGGCCTAGACCTACACTGAGAAACAGTACACATCCTCGACGAGATGGAGTCTTGTCCAAGTAGATCTGAGAAATCAGAAATTTCGGAAAAACTAATGGAAACCGTAAAGAAATTGAAGCAATAACAAGTAGACGATTTGAAGCGAAGAGCTGAGGAGACGAAAGGAAAGGAAGAAGCTAGACTAAAATAGGTACAACAGAGAAGGGTCATCCTCTCCCAAGAACCAAGAAGAACTAGATATACTCCACAGATATCAATTGGACACCAAAGATTGCCCAATGACCTTTGAGGAATGTACAAGCATTGAATGAGATGATTACAAAGGAGAAACCCCTCCATCGACGCAAGAATCCACTAACACTACCTCATCAACGGAAGAGATGGACGACGAAGAGGAATATTTCAATAACGAATACGACAAGCAAGAAGGAGGCTATTATTCGGACGAAGTAAGCCACTTTTTATCATATAACGAATACCAGAACAATATGAAGGAAACACCAACAAAAAACATTGAAGAGAGACTAAAATGGATGAGCGAGCGTGCCGCGCAATACATAAAAGAACAAGAAGAGAGAGTAAAACTATGAAAGAAGCACAATTCTATGAACAATTGAAAAAACTACAGGCAGAACCAATACTCACATACAAAGAATTGATGAAAATCTGCAGAAATAAGCAAGGAAAAGCAAGATTGAAAACAGGGGAGATAGACAAACAAAACCAAGAAAGAGAAAGGAACATGAAAGAGCAAGAATTGGCCGCTAAAGAATAAATATTGAAACAAGAAAGGAAAAAACAACAAGAACAAAAGACGAAAGGAGCTATGGAAAGAGAACAAGAAGGTGAAGAAAGAGAAAAAACCCATCAAGAAAAAAAAATAATGTTGAGAGAGCAGAACAACAAGAGAAAAAACAAAAGATACATAAACAACATGAAATCTTAAGAAGATGGAAAGAGATAAACAACACCAATATCAAATATGGGAAAAACAGTATATTCCACTAAGTTTGAAAGACATTGCAACAATTAAGAACAATACAGATTTATGGCTGAAATATCTTAAAATGGCCGTGAAAATACAGACTTTCAAATAAGGGACGGGAAAGAAATCATCCAAAGGAGATATGATACATATAGAACAGATGCACAGGAACCAAAGCTGGCAAAAAACTCGACTTGTTTCTGGATTTTGTCAAAAAGTTATTTTCCAACATGTAATGCCTTACGATGTATTTGCGATGGGCTGCCCCGTACATGACATGAAATACTTTATGCAAAATGGTTGACGAATTCCTGTTTTTGAACCACTCTGTATTAAAACAGTCGGTGTGGATTAATTTCGATGCATTATGAGTTGAGTTGATGAATGGTTTATTAGAATCCACACAGGTAGGTTTAAAACAACGAATTGAAATAATTTTTTTTTGTGACAGTTGTAACGACTCACACGACATCCTACCATCACTCTGGCATGATATCCTCAAAAAAAGTCACCTGTATGACATTTCCCGTGATTTTTTGAGATTATGAGAAGAATCATCACTTTTCCACTTCAATGCCCTGTATCACGACAAATACTTGACATATTTCTTTGTGCCCATGACCCCTTTGCTTTGGAAATTGAAATCTACAACATACTAAAAATTAACATAACATACATAAAATTTAACCGAAAGCCATTTTCCATAGCAATGATGTGAGGTTCCTATGGAAAATGGCCAAAAACAGTTTGCCTTATTTAAGGTGGGAGTTCCAACACCCTTGACTACCTAAAAACTACAGATGGCAGTGTCAGCACCCGATTCACTGCGCCACGACAATAAAATAGTTATACAACTAACCGTACAAGTGTCTACCTCCCTCTTCATTGATAAAGTCAGCGTTGTAGGAATTCCGGTAATACCTCGTTTTCGGTGGTAGACTGCCAATGCAACGTTGTCAGTTCAATCGTTTTCGGAGTTCAGAGCCGTTAGAAAGCTGTGAGCCGTGATTTACTGATTTATCCATTCGTGTTTTGTTTGTACGGTGCCTAGTATTGTTTTATTGTGTTTGATTTCTTGATAAGTGTGTGTATTTACGAGAAGAAAGATAGCTGCTTTCCCCAAAATGTCAACTTCAACTGATAGAGATGCTCCTATTTTTCTGGAGTCCATTTGAATTTTTTTTATTATGTATAATTATCCCAACCAAATTCGAATGACTATTTTACCGATGTTGCCATCTTGATTTTAGGAGAAATTGTAAAAAAAAAATTATAATCTTCGATTCCGAAAGCCCCCACATACCAATTTTGAATTGAATCGGGTCAAAATCACAAAACTATTCCGCCATCTTGAATTCATGAATTTTGACAAAAAAATTATATTCTCCGACCCCAATAACCTCCAAATAACTAATTTCAATGAAATCGGGCGATAATCACAATAACTTCTCCGCCATCTTAATTTTAGGAATACTTTAAAAAAATATATAATCTCCGATTCCGAAAGCCCCCACATACCAATTTGGAATTGAATCGGGTCAAAATCACAAAACTATTTCGCCATCTTGAATTCATGAATTTTGACGAAAAATCATATTCTCCGACCCTCAAAAACCTCCAAATACCAAATGTCAATAGAATCAGGCCATAATTACCATAACTACTCCGCCATCGTGTAGCCGCCATCTTGATTTTAGGAATAATTGTTAAAAAAATTGAATCTCCGATTCTAAAAGCCCCCACAACCAATTTTGAATAGAATCTGATCATAATCACAAAAGAGATCAGAGATAGGTATGCAAAACGAAACCTACAAAACAAGGTATCCATATAGTGCGACCGATCACCCAGGGTGGTACTGAAAGTTTTTCCTAGTTTTCCTACACCTGAAAAGTGAAGACGCCAACAAAAATCGCCCCAAGCGCGCCACGGCAAATATTAATAATAATATCCGTCCTCTACCCGCACTCTCTGTGTGTTTATAAGTAAGTATTATTATTATTATTATCATTTAATAAGTTTTATTCTATACATTTACTCCTTATTGCATAATAAATGATCTGACAAAATGCCCAAAATTGAACTTCAAATGAATTATGAGACTCTGATTTGAAGAAATCTCATTGAGTCCAATGAGCAATAATAACTGAAAGGTTTGTCGAAGTATGGCAACGCCGCGTGCGCCCCTTTTTTGAAGACGTTGTAATATTGTTACCAGGCATGGAATTTTCATTCATATTTTCTATTGCAGTAAAATCTCCCTCTACCGGTCGGTAGCTGAACTGAGCCACTCATATATTTGCCACAGCTCGCCATATCACGTATCTATACACACGATCAGTTTTTCCTAAAAAACTCAAAAACAAGACACTTTTTCTCGACTTTCTTTGTTAGGATGCATTCTCAATAATCTAAGTGAGGACAATATCTAGCTCACAACTCGAAAATAAATTTAAACTGAATTTTGTTTTCGATATTGATAACCTCAAACTTGATCAGTTTTGAGAATTTTTTTCTGGCTACTCATTCAGTTTGCAGAGTTGCCATGGGTCAAAAGACATGTATTGAACCTTCAGTCACCTCTATAGCAAATTTCAATTGAAATACTCCAACGGTTCATTAACTGTTTACGAAAACCTAAGTCACTGAAAATAGCTGAAAATTGCCCATTGCGACTCCCACCTTAACCCCATACTTTGTGTCTGCGCGATGACGAACTCAAGCAAAAACAGTGAAATCTGATCTGTGGAATTGTTATGATGGGGTGCCAGAAAGTTTGCCAAAAACAAACAATTCCATAGAAGGATGGCATCGAGGGTTTGAACAACAGATTTCTGCAGATGATCCAAACATTTGGAGATTTATTAAAGGCATTCAGCTAGAGCAAAGCTTACACGAACTTCAAATTGAACAGTATGTAGGAGGCTTGGAAGGCCCTCCTACACGTAAAAAATACAGAGATTGTGCAGAGCGGATTGCAAGTCTGGTAAATAATTACGATCCTGCGAACACTTATGAGTTCCTACGGGGAATAGCACAAAATTTATCGTATTTCGTGTTTTATTCCAAATTCTAAACACGAACCCCTATCCAGCATTGCCTCTTCTTCAGAAATTGAAGGACGCTTCAAAATCTGCGGTCTGAAATTAATATATACCTTCGGGTGAATATCTGAAAAACACGCTCTTTGCGCCGCTGGCGGTGAACCCATCGAACTAATAATATACAAAACTATTCAAAAAGTTTTTAAAACCATCAAGAGGGCGTCCAACGAATTTTAGAATTTGTGAACATCTTTGATTTTCTGAGTTCAGATTCTATAGAGATTCGACAAAGCGTCCATATATGGACGCTCTGTCGGACGCTTGGAAGACAGTAATTTGATAATGTATGGACGCCCGGTGGTAAGTGAGATATATATATATATATATATATATATATATATATATATATATATATAAAATAATAAAGAGTTATTTATAGTAATAATTGTTATTGTTGGAATGTTGAATTGAAATGAGTTGATTTTTTTTTATATTACAATGAATGAAATTTATACCAACGGTTTTGTGAACTGTGAATATAAAATATACCTGACTTCTCCGTTACTTTACCTACGTTGTGTTCCTCTGCTTCAGCAGCTCAAATGGTTCTCTCTCTCTAGAACCTAAGACGTCTCTCTCTCAGGGTGGATTCTTGGACAGCCTATTGTGATGTTAGAAATGTAGTAAGTAATAAATAAAAGTCAGAATTAAAATGATTGAAAACTCATTTTTTTTTTTTTAGATAAATAAATCTTGTTTAAATTAAATATTTCTTATTTTCTAAATGAATCCCTAATTTTTAAATGATGCAAAATTCCTATTTCTAATGACAGCTTAATATTTAAATTCAAATGCACTCTTTTGACAGTTGATGTTTTTCCGATCGACCTTAGTTCCTCACTTTGTATATGAAGTTTGGTTTTCAAGCTGTCATGCATATGAACTACTTCGGTTGACAATTGACATGAACTGTTTCAAATTGGCTAATGAAAATTATGAATTTATTTGTTTACCAAATAATTTGAAATAGTTCACTAATTGACTGTTCGTAACGTTATTTTTCACTGTTATTAAGTTTGTGAAAGTGATGAGCAAGTTTGTAATTACCAGTTTTCCTCAATAGTGTTCATTTATGTCTGGTGATCACTTGAAGCTCTCAAAATTGTTCCTGGAATTCTGGATAAATTTCTCATTTATGTAAGTTGTTCATTCTTTGCTGGTTTCCTCCTGTTAACATCACCTTTTCTTCCAGCTTCCTGCTCTTTCTTCCTTTATTTTGTTGTTTGATAGATTCAATGTTATAAAAAGTGACAAAACCTCACTCTCTCCTGTTAACATCACCTATTCTTTCAGCTTTTCACTATATTTCTTCCTTTATTTTGTTGTTTGGTAGATTTAATTTTATAAAATTTGACAAAAACCTTCTTTTTTCCAAAACTGCTAGTTGACTCACTAAAATTCTATTCTAACAGCCGTTCTTTCTAGTACCTTATGCCTACAATATCATACATTTATTTATTTATTGATATCTCGTATTTTTATGATATTTTCTGTTGTAAAATTTTCTAATTTTGTGATTGAAAAATCTTTTTTTTTATATCTGTCATGCCATGACTTATTGGTTGCTGGCTCGTGTTGTACTGGGTGCATTTTCGCTTACAGTTTTATTTCAAAATTTGACTTTATACATCATTAATTGAAACTTCCCCCTTCTACATGTTATTTGATCCTATTTCACTACAAACTGCGATCCACTAAGAGATGTGCTGATGAAAGAAGACGTCTCCTGCTCCTGTTAAACCAAGATTCCGACTGAAATGATGGAACAACGGAACACACAAAGATTTGGTAACAGTGTCAGCCACATTTTTTCATTTTATTCCTTTATTTTCAACTCATTTCATTTCAATTTCACTAATAATTATTTATTTTCATAACAGTGTGTGTGTCCCACTTACCATGCTCACCATGGGTATCTTTTTAACGGTGAGAGATACGAGGTCGGTTAAATGACACCAAATGTGGAGTTTATCAAGGCCAAGTATAATGTGAAAAAATATTTTGATAAAATCTATCCGTTTTTGTTTTATACGCAAAAAACAGATTTTGATCATTTTCATGTTTCCTCCGTAACTCTTTTATTTATGAAAATATTCAAATAGGAATTTCACATTCTCATGGCAGTTTTTCAAAGAGATTTCGAAAAAAATATGAAATTTATACCAACTCTTCTAGAATTTGAGATATCAGCACAAACATTAATTTTTCAAATGTAGGTCATATGACTTAGTTCCCAATAACTTTTTTTTCTCTTACAGACGATATGTCGCAGTAATAGTTTTGTGTTGATAACAACGGAGTTATCGTCATTTATACAAAAACAAAAAATATTTTGATGCCGCCATCTTTAATTCATAAATTTTAACAAAAAATTTTAACATAATCTCCGACCTAAAAACCCCCACATACCAATTTTGAATGGAATTGGACCATAATCACAAATCTTGTACGCCATCTTGGAGCAGTCATTTTTTTTTGAATTTCAACAAAAATTTCATAATGTATTGTCATCGGATTTATGAACATCTGCCAAATAGGACGGCCAGAAGTGGGTCAAAATTCACTTGCAAGATTGATTACATACAGACAGGCAGACCGGGAAAGGTGAAAGAAACAACTGCCATAAGAATGTGAAATTCCTATTTGAATATTTTCATAAATAAAGGAGTTACGGAGGAAACATGAAAATGATTGAAATCTGTTTTTTGCGTATAAAACAAAAACGAATAGATTTTATCAAAATATTTTTTCACATTATAGTTGGCCTTGATAAATTCCACATTTGGTGCCATTTAACCGACCTCGTATCTCTCACCGTTAAAAAGATACCCATGGTGAGCATGGTAAGTGGAATACACTGTATATATTCACGGCGTGAAGTAGAATATTAAAATCGCGGTAGATGTGGCATCCACGGTTAGGTGGCATCCGATACACGGACGTCACAATGCATTGAGCTCCATATTATCTCAAACGGTTCAGTAAACCCGAGGGAATCTGTCGCTGCTAAAATCAGCAGGACTAAACCTATACACCAATGTTCACGGAGTTTCCGTTGTGCGGCGCGAAAGTAGCACACTTGGATATTGAATATACAGCTGACGTACATTATACATATCGAAAAACGGTATAATTTGTCGTCTGTATATTTATTTTTTGTACAAAGTGGAAATCTGGCAGGGTTGCCAACCTCACGTCTTATTATCGAAAGCTTTCAGCATTGAACTTAATACTTTCCATCTGTTTTCTTCTATATTAATAGTTTTAACTGGCTGATACAATCGTTCGCAGTGCCGAAGGTGTTAGTTATTGCAGCCGATCTTCCATTATTGATTTGAAATAGTATATTGTACAATAAGCATGAAATGGGTCATTTCATGCAAATTGTACACTATACTTTTTTTACGACCATCTGAATCATAAACAACTCTGCAATATTTTCAATAACACTTTTTATCATACATTTTCCTGCCGTTATGATTCCCATGATAAGATACAACCTAAAAAATTAATTGAAGATACAAATATTCAAAAATTATAATGAAAATCGAACACTAATCGATTTCATAAAAGAACAAATAAATTGTTTATTTGGGAATTGAACCCTCAGCACCAACTTTCCAAATCCCGACTGCTCCCTCTCTCTTCAATCGCTGCTACAAGCTCACATAATAATATGATGAAATTGACTGCTACAGAAAGTTCCTGCCAACTATTCGAAAATATGGAATTCCATTGTCATCAATCTTCAGTGTAACGGTCCCTTTATGGGCTGTTTATTATTTGTATGTACCTATAGGAACTTTAGTGGATTTTCTTTTGGGTTATTCAGTAATAATGGAATACCTAAGGGTATATCATGTGTAAATAGTGTAATATATAATATTTTGATTTAGAGATACTCTTCTCCTGATACCTTTGCTTATTCCTAAGAGGATAAATTAAGGAAGTATTTTCATAATGAGCTACAGTGAGTTATCGCGGTCCCTAACCTTTTGATCATCTGTTATAAAAATTGGTTTCAGGCTACTGTTATATTGTTTAGGGACCTCAAATAAATAATACAACGGAGCTCGATACGATCGTGTTTAATGATGATCATTCCTCAGAAGCCGTGGTTGACCTTCGGTACTTGGAGCTTGCGCTTGTCACAGAACAATGATATATTTGACATTGACATGTTTGCATTGTTGCAAACCTAACAGCTACTACAAATCGGTTAATTACTCATGCTATAGTCTATGACATATCGGGGAATTAAGTTCCTTTTAATTTTCATCGGTCCTTTCAATCACTATCCGTTGTCTTCAGTCAGGAATAATTCCTGTTACATTTCTAATCCTTCCAGTCATAGTTTACCTTTTCGTATTGTTGATTTGTGGTTAGGATTTGACAGGTGCTTGTAAGTGACCACGAAACGGTGATATTTAGCCACATGTCCACCAACGAACGGTACCGATGGAATTACTAGAGCATTGAGTAATATATTCTTCAGAATCGTCAGTATGTATTGCTTACTGTCTGATACAGTGTTAGATACGGTCGCGCTGGGCGTTCATGATGAATGAGAGTTAACGTGACGCTTCTGTCATTTACCTGGTCGAGTGTAAATTACACCAAGTGTACGGAAGTGTTACACCCGATGCAAATTCTATCTATCTACGGTTCATGAGTTGACAGGTGACGGGGTTGAGATTTTTGACGACTGTCATTATTGTTGCTTTTTTTGGGGCATTTGAATGGTGGAAGTCGGCTACTAGCCTGTTAAATTGAATTTTAGTTCATCTTCGCTTAGAAGGATTATAACGGCGAGTGCTCGATGATATTTCCCTTGAGACTTTTTTGTATTTTGCTCACATGGTGGGATTTCGGGAATAATCCACGTTTGTGGGATTTCGGGACATCAATTGTAGCACCTTTTTCTCAAAACCCCAGGGTGTCGACGTCGACCTCTCCTGTTCGACTAGAAAACCTGAAGAACATCATCTTTTTTAACGTTGACATGCTGCGTTTTCAGGAAAGGTATGTAGGTTGTCACCTAACATTCAGGAACGAATGGCTTATCGTGGTTTAATTATTTCAGGGTGGTTCTGGCGGTGCTAAGGGTGTCTGGATCACCTCCATCTTCAATTAAGTAATATTTATATAAAGGATTTTGTGTCTCCTGATGTTTGAGTTTGCCTAATTGTCTAGAATGCAGTCTAGTTACTGAACCTACCTTAGAAGTTATATTGGCTACCTTATACTGATTCCTGTATTACGAAGAGTATCAGGGCAGTGCCTATACATTGCCAGGCTCCTGCAATTTTCCATTTCGTAAACCTCTGAAGAAACAATTCGAAAAACCAAAGCGGAGGGGTGAAGTCTCACCTCTGGACTGCAGTTGGAGTGACACGCAAGTGTTTAACATCTGAAATTTATTATTTTCTGGGTTTATCATATGGAAAATTGCATTATTCCTGATAACTCTTATTACATATACAGGGGGGTAAATCATTGAACAAGAATTGTCAATTGGTGAGTACAGTGGTGATAACTATACCATATTATAAGGGTTGGGTGTGGGTATTCGCTGCATACAAGCATAATAGGGTTTTCATATAGTATATTAAGTATTTTATATATGGTTTTTATGGGGTAAATTTTTGTATCATAGAGGATTTATGGTTGCGAACCAAACATTGGTTGTTATCTGCGTATTTATAGATTTATTTTGACCTGAGACTAGATTGAGTTGATCAAACGTTTCAAACTTTCTGTAATTAGTTTGGTAACTTTAGGCTATTATTCATTATTATCAAACCAGATACACATTGGTTGTGATCTGAGTATTGCTAACTTTATTTTGACCTGAGACTGGATTGAGTTTCAAAATTATTGTAATTATATTGGTAACTTTAGGATATTATTCATTATTATCAAACCAGATACACATTGGTTGTTGTTGAGTTTTCGAAGTTTTATTCGGACCTGAGTCTAGACTGAGTTGATCAGACTGTCCTACATTATTGTAATTATTTTGGAAACTTTAAATTTCATTACTATTACACAAGCTTGATATTGGTAACTCTAAAACGTTATTCATTATTATCAAGTATATAATATATACTTATGTATATTATACAAGTGTAAACTTTGGAAAATCATATATTAAAATATATTGGGATACGACCTAGGTAGATGAGGTGTTAGTATTAGTTTCTTATGGGTATGCGGCAGTCACATTTACCTGGCGCCTGGCATCCAAATCATTAATTTATTGAGAATGAACCACTCGCTTCTCCACTGCAGCGTAGTCGCGAGCGTACCCAGTTGCCAATAACTTGGCAATTGTTTCTGTCACCTTTCTTCTAGCACTTAGCTAGAAAAGAGGTGTGGCATCATATAGAAATTAGCGGTGTCAATGTCAAATCGTCCTCGCTATTACTACTCATTTTTGAATACTTATTTTTTTTCCGAATTTTGTAAATACTGATGTGAAACATTATTCATGATCATAAAAATGACAGTCTAGTAGTTCATGAAAGTCGTGGGAAATTAAATATCCTGTTCTGAAATGATTATTACAGTACAGTTTGCGATGTAGAATAGCTATTCATGATGCAAGTTCATAAAGTAGGACTTTTGAGTACAAAAAAACTCTTTACGAAAGTGTATCATACAAAGTTTTTTCTTCGACCGTTATTATATTCCCAAATTGTAGCAATTTTATCATAAATTCGAACGTTTTATGCTATTATTTGTGGTCATTTTATCAAATGATGACAATTATATTTTACGCAAAATATGGTATTTTTCAAATATGCATTAATGTATGAACAGTGCGCAAAAGTGTCACTTTACGCACTGTCGTAGAAAAATAATATTTTCAATTCACAATTCACTTGAATCAGATTGTGACTATTGGCGATGAAACAAACTAGAGAGAGAAAACACATAATCTCCAAAATCTGAATCCTGAAAATAAAGCAAAATTGTTTGGATTATTCAACCGGAACAACGTCATAAAGCAGAATTACTACTCAACTTTTAGGCCATATTTGGAGTGGTAATATTTTACACCAATCAATAGAACATGAAATAAGTGATTATTTAACAAAAATACGATTAGGAAACCAACTGTGCTATCACTTGAGGAACAGTCCGTAATTATATTCTGCTATATTTTGGACACGCAACTCTCATTTATTATTTGTTAGAAACAATTAAATAAAAAAAAGTGTTTTTTTCAGTGTTTTGCTTATAAAATGAAAACTAATACATCAATCTGGTTGCTCTAATGAGATGAATTATAGAGAATTGAACAAAATGAAATTCAGTACGACCCGATCGTATCATTACTAAAGGAGAAAGAACTGAAAAAAACGGAAAATTTAGCGATTAGCGGTAAGGTCGGACCATTAGTTTTGGCACGACTGCAATTTGAATGTTTTTTTGCACTATCTTGCAGCGTGCCTGGATGCTCTAGTGATGCTCCTGTTTCAATTTCAAAAATTTTTTTTAAAGCCGAAGTATAATACTACAAAACGAATATCCCCATTTCACGCTAAATTGCCGCGAAATGGGTGAAAAATGCTTGCAAACATGACTGAAAACGGCCGAGCCCACCTAGCGATCGTATAGAAGGTGAAAGCTTGAGGTGAGGGGAGGAGTATTGTAAAGGAATTATCACCGCTAAGGTGGGCTAGGCCGTTTTCAGTCATAGTTGCAAGAATGTTTTCACTGATTTCGGAGCATTATAGTGAGAAATGGGAATATACATTTTGGATTACTAGATTCCTACTTTTAAAATCTATTCAAGAAATTCAAATCGGACCACTAGATCACTAGAGCATCCAAGCTGCAAGATAGTGCAAAAAAAAATCAAATTGCAATCGTGCCAAAACTAATGGCCCGCCACACCTGTTTTACTCATAAATGAAGAACTTGTAATTCACTATTGCCATGAAAAGTGCCAACCCTACAAATAGAAAATGGCGCAGTTGTGAATTTTTTTAAAAATTGCAACACGTTTCGGTTTTTTCAGTTTTTCTCCGTTATCAATGATCGATCGGATCGTACTACAATTCATTGTTCGTATTCCAATTCTCTACAATTCATTTCCATCCAGCAACCAGATTAATGTATTGTTTTTCAATTTATAAGCAAAATACTGAAAAAAACACGTTTTTTCATTCAATTATTGTTTGTGATGGCACAGTCGGTTTTCTAATCGTATTTTTGTTGTGAAAAAATCCTCTATTGATTGAAAAAAATTCTATCATTCAGAATACTAGGTGATTGTTGGTAGTCGAACTGGAATATTGAAATTTACCAAAATTTATACAAATTTCAGAGACGGAGAAACTCCCATAAAGGGTGTATTAACTGTTTTCCTCTTGAGATAAGGAAAAAGTGTTCAAAATGATAACTGTTTTTTTAATTGTTTCGGAAAAAAATGGAGTTATAAGAGTTTTAATTACGTAATTCAGAGGTTATGGTGGGATTTAGTCACAAAATTGTTTCATTCAACACCAGCTGTCTCAAAATCAAAATTAAAGAATAAAAAAAAAATTGCACCAGTTATTATCGAAAATGGTGTATTTTCACTTCCTACTCATAATATTACCATATTTACCATACAGTGGCAACCAAAGCTCATTCCCTTAGATTTCTACGTTAAGAGAAATGTCTACCTCGAGAAAACAACGACACCGGAAGAATGAGAAATAGAATAAGATAAGTTTTTCAAAATGGGAGATTGTTCGAATATCTGCTGTGAATTTCTGCTCTTTCAAATTGTTTGGGTTTATTTTTTTAACCTTTCCTGTCCAGTACTTACATTTCCAATGGAAAAAAAATACGCAAACCCTACATTTCCTACCAGCTAAGAGAATAGAAACACTATTCCAACGAAATTCTATCGAGTGAAAATATGTAGAGTATATGTATTTCAAAAAAGTTATCTTTGATTACATGATTGGTCACATATTTTCTATCTTAAATAGGAAACCAGCTATCATTCACCATACTTGTATACGCCACACTCTTTCAAAACATAAAAAATATAATGGGCTATGTCCTAAACGATAACCCTGTAACGCAATATCATTGTATTATCTATTGTAACGCTTTTTTTTTTTTCTAACAGGACAAAAAGGACGGGAGTTATGCCTAATCTATTCTCTCTAACGATAATGACTCAAAACTTAACAAGTGCCTCGGGCGCCAGCTTATCAAAGTGGTGTGCTCCACTCTCCCTAATTCAATTCGGAGGGAGGCCCAGGGCAGCCTCAGATGGAGAAACGGTATTACAGGGGTCAAAGAAGGTGACTTAAGACCAAGGGTTGTCAAAGGATTGCAGGCTCCAATTGCAACTCTTGAAGTTCGTGAAATACCGGCTGTTTTGCTTACTTTCAGATATCGAGTAAACAGATTATGTATAAATAAAAGAAGGAATATGGTCACAATGTCAAAATTTATTGTTGATGCCTCGAATTGAACATTCACCTAAAATGATAACTCACTGAGACGTGCGTGAACACTCAATGAACTACGCTGAAAGTTACTACTCAGGGAAACAAGTTCTGCACGGTAAACGGGTGTCTCATATTTGTCGGCTTATAGGCCTTGCAGAGATATTGTACGGGTGTTTTAATCAGGTTGATCAGTATCTGGAGTGATATAATCAATTTAGCAAACACACGGTATATAACTTGGGATTCGGAATATCTGTAACTGAGGCGAATGTGCTCGGACTACACAATTAACAAATAGACAGTATAATTGGTTTCTATGATAGCTTCCTTCACGGTTCACGACAAGTTAGCCACTTCCACTTCTTCCGAATTTGACTGAAAAATCCAGTTTTCCGAGTAATTAATATAGAAGCTTGACTACAACGGAAGAGCTCCCAATGCAACGTATTCGCGAGTGTTCTGCCAACGGACAAACAACACCTTAGGAACACTTACGCAAAGCTGTATTTCTTCAAGTGAAACCTGATCCCGCCAGTGACAGATTTGAGATAGAGTAGCCCGGGGTGGGCTATTCTTGTTATAAATCTGAAGATTCTACATGGACAGGAAGAAGATAAGTACTAAGTAATAGGTACAGTATACAAGACGCTACAGTGAACATACCTGTACAAAAAGGGAAGGGCCCATAGGAGTTCTTTTCTTTGGAGTAAAGGTATTGCCCACAAAAGTATCAAACCATGTACGTAGGGATACGTGCAGGTGAAATCGAATGAGTTTCATAATAAAAAAAACAAAGTTGACTGCTCAATGTGCTGCCGATACCATAGTTCAACTTCACAGAGACATGAGGCAGTTCTGATCAGCTTCGCATACAAATTACCACTCTGGGATGGTATTAGATACTCTTAGCTTAGCTGACATTAAAATCAATCACTCCTCTGGGCAAAAGGGGGCACACTGGGGTCTTTTCTGAGGTCTTGTACCGAAGCTTCACCTGTCAACAACCCGTACTTGTCCCACTTTCAGGGGGTTTTGTGAGTAAATGGGACACAACTAGTTTGGAAGGGCTGTCTCTAATGAAAGTCTAGTTATCTAAGCACCTCTTTCTGTAAGTTTCAGAATCCTGGTTCGTGTGGATTCCCAGTAAAATTCATTTTTTCGGCAAAATACATCAAATTCTATATGACAACCTCGGTATCTATGAATACATCATTTTCCCTATAAATACCCAGCCGAAATTCTGGAGAGGCAGTTCATCTGGGACCTTCTAGCTGGCAAGAACTAAACCTGGGCCTGAATCCTTCCTCGGTAATAATATTTTTAAATTGGAAAATCAATAAATCATAAAACTGTGAAACTTGGCCTATAAAATTCTGACTTTCGACATTTTTCAAGTACGGAACACAGAACAGAGAATGACAGGCACGAAATCTGAATCGTGAGTTGTTCCGTAGTGAGTTTATCACGACGCGTTTAGTCCTATGACGTCATCTTAAGGTAGAATACTTAGGGGCGAGGTTTTACGGTAAAATCACCCACTCGATTTATTCCTGTGAATATATTTTAAAATATTGTTCCTTTCTAGAAATTGGTAAACATGGATTGAAGGTTTTTTTAACTAATCATTAATTTCTTTCAGCTAACTCAACACACACACACACACACTCTGTTAATACTGACTTTGGGCTTTATGTTTGGAGGTAGTATTGATGTAACTCAACACACACACACACTCTGTCAATACTGACTTTGGGCTTTATGTTTGAAGGTAGTATTGATGTAACTCAACACACACACACACCCACACTCTGTCAATACTGACTTTGGGCTTTATGTTTGAAGGTAGTATTGATGTAACCCAATACACAAACACACTCTGTCAATACTGACTTTGGGTTTTATGTTTGGAGGTAGTATTGATGGAACTCAACACACGCACACACTCTTCCTGTCGATACGGACTTTGGGCTTTATGTTTGGAGGTAGTATTGATGTAACTCAACACACACAAACACTCTGTCAATACTGACTTTGGGCTTTATGTTTGGAGGTAGTATTGATGTAACCCAACACACAAACACACTCTGTCAATACTGACTTTGGGCTTTGTGTTTGGAGGTTGTATTGATGTAACCCAACACACAAACACACTCTGTCAATACTGACTTTGGGCTTTGTGTTTGGAGGTAGTATTGATGGAACTCAAAACACACACACACACACACTCTTCCTGTCAATACGGACTTTGGGCTTTATGTTTGGAGGTAGTATTGATGTAACTTAACACACACAAACACTCTGTCAATACTGACTTTGGGCTTTATGTTTGGAGGTAGTATTGATGTAACCCAACACACAAACACACTCTGTCAATACTGACTTTGGGCTTTGTGTTTGGAGGTTGTATTGATGTAACCCAACACACAAACACACTCTGTCAATACTGACTTTGGGCTTTGTGTTTGGAGGTAGTATTGATGGAACTCAAAACACACACACACACACTCTTCCTGTCAATACGGACTTTGGGCTTTATGTTTGGAGGTAGTATTGATGGAACTCAACACACACACCCACTATTTCTGTCAATACGGACTTTGGGCTTTATGTTCGGAGGTAGTATTGATGGAACACAACGCACACACTCTTTGTTAAAGAAATGTTTGTTGCCATGTACTGCTATAAAAATAAATATTTATTTGACCGTTGTTTGTTTCATTTCTTCTCTTGTATTACTTTGATGGATGGGCTCATTTCGAAACGAGCTAATACAAGATAACATTGTGAGAGATATATTTTAATATAGTTCTCTTTCCTAGGTACGAGATCCGACCAAAAGATGGCGTCACCCACAAGATCGGATGAAACATCCCCTGAACAAGGAAGCACAGGTCCGTAAGAATATGGAGCCAAGTATCCTAAAGTCATTTTATTATTCCCTTCAATTAACTTCTTTTCGAATTCTCAAACTCAGTAATTCAAATTCAGAGATTGTAACTGGGGAAATATCTACAATCACTAGTATTGAAAATTGTTTTATGATGTCTCCAGTGTGTATGGGTTTTGAAACCTCGATTGCAGAAAACTTATCCGTGTTATTTTTCCCATCTGACGCTAAGTTGTGAGATGGTTGAACTAAGTATGTTTCCACCTACTGCAATGTTACCCTCATCTCAAAATGGAGATGTATTGGAAGTCAAAAAGAGGTATAAAAATAAACCCACTATTTTGCTGTGCACAAATAATAATTCAAAAAGATGGGGAGGACGCGGTATCGCATAGATTCCCATAGATGGCGTGCACCCAAAAAGATGAACCCTTTGTGTGATGAACCTGGGAGAACTCCATGGTTGTAGTGGGTGACGGACTTACTTGAAGCCCTTTAGCACGATTGGCAACAAAATCTATTCTCATCGAACTTTTATAACTATTCAGACTCTTATACTTTGGAGATGTCGATTTCTAATAAATTATCAGATCCCAGGTATTTCCCCGAATTAGAGTTTTCTCTTCAGATTCAAATCATTTCGAACATTCGTATTTTCGAATGAGACCTTTATAAGAATAAATTATAATACCAGAAGTTTAAGGCTAAAAAAAATTGATTGATGTATTAAATAATTTCAATAGATGACTTTTTGTTTATGCCGCATTTTATTTTCCTTCAGCTGACAGAACTTTGTATCCTAAAAGAACCAACCAAAAAAAGAACACAACATGGGGGAAATGTCTTGAAGCAAGGCAGGTCTGGGTTGGGATCCGTAGTGCCGTAGAATTCTACTTTGCATAGAACAAGTGGAATGACATTAGGGTTGAATACATGGAAAGGCAGATACAGAACTGTCTGTCATGGAAGTCTGCGGTACAGGGGAATCTCAGCCTTGACTTCCTCAGGCTGCGTGCCGAAACATATGAAAAAAATATGTAGGGGGGCTTCTTTCATACTAGGCTGCGTGCCTACTTCATGCAGGAAGCTGACATCGTAGCAGAAAAGCCAATAGATAAATGACGATGAACATAGCAGTATTTTAAACAAACAGATAAGGCAGGGGTACGAGCAGTCACAGATTGCTCTGTTCCTTTGGGATGATAGTAATGCACAGCGAGATTGAAGCTCGGTTGGGAGTCCCTAGCTGAGCACTATTTCGTAATGTAGGTAAATTCCCGAACAGAATGAACCCCTCACTGTTCTCGTAAATTTTCGCGGTCAGTGTCGTGCCAACCGGTGAGCAACGCCTTAGGGACACTGAAGAAAACAGCACCCGATTATCACCTCTTCCTTCCGACAAGCAAACAACGCGTTAGGTTGGAGATGGAGGGTGTTTGATTGAATACGACGGCTGAAGGCTTCTAGTCTGATGAATTACACGAAAGAAAATAGACATATATCCCTCATATATTAATTATTCAATATTCCTATCCTGATTTGAAAACACGTAGTAAATCTCAAATGGTCAAAACAATACGGAAAATTATATTTCAATTGTTTACGGTTTTATGTACAATGCTACGGCTGGCGGATCGATTCAAAAATACGGCGGAATATACGACTTTGGCTTCATAACTTGGAAATTAAACTGATTACGGACTTAAACACGTTAAACGATTTCAGAACCACAAACGCGAAACAGACCTTCCGAAGAGGAGTTGCCGTATTTATAATAAGACTGTGGCCTTCGGAGTATGACGTAGAAAATTGAATGAAAAACTAAAAAAAGTCTGCTCTGACTTTTTAAGATATCAAAAACATGACCTATAAGAAACCGGAGCTAGAAAACTATACAAAAGTTAAAAATTTTAACACACCACAAAAACTAAGCAGGCCCCGAAAAACAGAGGGACGGCAATTCTTGGTAAAGTACGGAAGTAATGAAACCGGAGTTGTACAGAAAGGAATTGAATTGAAGTAGTAAACAAACCGAAAGTGTGGTTAGAGATTTTTGAATAACTGTTTCAGAACTTGTCACCCCGTTAACAACGTTTTCTAACTTGAAGTAGTAAACAAACCGAAAGTGTGGTTAGAGATTTTTGAATAACTGTTTCAGAACTTGTCACCCCGTTAACAACGTTTTCTAACTTACTCTTAATAATAATAATAGTGTTGGTGCGATTATGAAAATGCGTAAATGGATATTATCAACTTTTGGAACTGTATAAAAACTCACCAGTTCTGCCGATTCGCCAACACTTCGGGAGGTTCTTTCTTCTGTTTGTATACCGGTGTGTGGGTAGGGTATTTTGGAGGGCAGCAAAAGGAGAAAAGATGGGGTATCGTGGTATACGAATCACCAGAAACACTGATTCAAGCGGTGGAAAACGAGCGATTGATTTTACTCTTAGCTGTTTATATTTTATTTAAAGACACAGTTAAAACAAAAAACGATATACGTTCTGAAATACTGAAAAATGCGGTTTCGGTCGAACACGACATGAACTCAACTTCGAACTGAGAACTGAGTACTGATCGAGTTAAATTCAATCCTGATGGGGGCGACACTCTTCAAGTATATTTCCTAACGGGAGTGTATATGCGCGCTATCTAACGTCTTTCAAAGAAATTAGTTAAGTAGCCTTAACCGATTGCAACATTGAAGGGCTTGCGTATCCATTACCCCCCACCCTGAAACATTGTTTCTGAACAATGACGAAAATTTTGAATTTCGGCACTAGATAATGTAACAAATTAAATAACCATTAATAATTTTACCAAAAAACGCGAACAAAACAATAACAAACAAACAACATTGATAATAATTCTGAAATTATGAATTATTGGGTTGGAAGTGGACAAACTTTGCCCACTGGACGGCGGTAGGTACCAGAACGAGTTCTGACAGTGACAACTCGGACCCCACCATCAGCTCCAGGATAGACTTTTTCTATCACTCCCACTGGCCAGTGTAATGGTGAAACATTATCTTTCATGAGAACCACAACAGCTCCTTCGTTGATAGGTGTTGAGTTCTTTGTCCACTTTGCTCGGGATTGAAGTGTATAGAGGTATTCATTGTGCCAACGATCCCAATAATTTTGAACAATGCGATCCATCATTTGATATCGAGTCAAGCGATTTAGCGCAACATCTCTAACGTCCTCTGCGGGAATTTTAGCTAAACTTGTGCCTAAAGTGAGAAAATGTGCAGGCGTTAAAGCGGTAGGGGATATGGGATCATTGCTCAGCACGCACAGTGGTCTACTATTCATCACGGCCTCAATTTGTATGAGAATAGTATTGAATTCCTCATACGTGAGTACCTGGTCTCCAATGAAGCGCTGAAGATGTCCTTTGACGCTCTTAATGTTGGACTCCCAGATTCCCCCAAACCAAGGTCCATTTGCTGGATTAATTTTCCATTCAATTCCTCTGGATGCTAATTCTCCCCCAATATTTGCTTGAAATGATGTGGAAGTGATCAATTCCCCCAACTCACTAAGCTTTCTGCGGGCACCAAAGAAGTTTGTTCCTCCATCTGAGAGAAGAAGATAGCACGCTCCCCTTCGTGAGATGAAGCGCTTGTATGCGGCAAGGAAACATTCTGTTGATAAATCAGAGGCTAATTCCATGTGCACAGCTTTCACTGAAAGACACACAAACAAACAAATGTATGCCTTGGTCAAGATACGTTGTCCTCTTCGACGCTGTGGTGTGACGAGAAAGGGGCCAGCGTAGTCCACTCCAGTGCGGTCAAATACGCGGGATTTCTCCACTCGAAATCCAGGAAGTGGAGCCATTTTTGGAATTGTTGGTTTCGGACGAGTGCGGAAACAAATATTGCAACGATGGATACGTGTACGGATGCGTGTTATCGCGTGTTATGTACCGATTCTCCGTACTATGCAGATAGATAAGGCCGTACTCCAGAGTGCATTTACATCGGAGATCTCACGCTGAACACCGAAATTCCGCTGGAAGCTGCATTTTTATTCGAGATATCATGAACTTATAAATAATTGCTCTTTACTATTTTTTTCAGTTATAATTGTACCTTTGGCTTTAACATTGCTAATGAATAAACGTTGTAACTCGTAATTTTTAGTTTTCGAGTTTTTGAAAGTAATTTTTGTTTTTTAAAAATTAAGTTCGGAAGCTCCCAAACTTAACTGGCGCAGTCGTTTAAGGATTAGCACCGGCCCTTCGCGATCTAATATCGACGCGTACCCAGTGCTACTTCACGAACCGGAAGATTTCGAACAAAATCGTCGGAGTTATTTCCAACTATACATAAGAACTATTGAACTTTTATCGAACTATAGACATTTTTAGATTATCAGTGCCAAATTATTGAATTATCAGTGCCACATAATTGGATTATCAGTGCCAAATTATTGGATTATCAGTGCCAAATTATTGGACTACCAGTACCAAGCAAAGGATTACCTGCCCATTTGGACCAATGAGGATCATATTTATTTTAATGTAAGTGATTGCTCATTTCCTAATTTTCCTATTATCATTACTCCCACCATATCTGCAAAATATTTATGTCTGATCAACTTACCGCTCGCATTTCAAATTAAATTCTTGAAAACAACACAAGTGAAAATAATTCAGAAGAGGAAATCAACGAAATGGCCGCATTTAAAACTAGCTACCTGGATGCCATTCCAAAATTCGAAGGCGAACCTGCGGAACTTGCCGACTTCATCGAAGCATGTGACCTTATAGTCAATCAATTCTCCCAACCGGCAGAACCAACCGCATTCATCAACAAATTTTTGGTAACCTGCATCAAGAACAAGCTTACAGGGAGAGCCAAAACTATCACAGGATCAAGAGAAGTCAAGTCATGGCAAGAACTTCGAGATTTACTTCATAGAAACTTCGCTGATCAACGCGACGAAAATTCACTACTCAGAGATCTCATGCTTCTGAGTCAAGAAATGAACGAATCACCCCAACAATTTGGATCCAGATATCAAAATGTTAGAAGCCTACTTCTTTCGAACCTCGCGTGCAACGAACAAATCGCACAAGTGAGAGCTGTCAAGATCACGTTATACGACAACTTTACATTGAAAGCCTTCCTCACCGGACTGAAAGAACCACTTGGATCGATAATTCGTTCAAGAGGACCAGCAAATATTGAAACTGCACTTTCTCAAGTTTTATGCGAAGAAAATATTTCATACGCTAGAAACAGAACGAACAATCTGATTCAGCAACAGAGAAGAGAACCTAGAACACCCCCATCAAATTTCAGCAACTTTCAAACAAGAAATCAACCATTCAGACCCATTCAAGCCAGGCAACGTTTCAGAAACCACCTTCAAGGCAACCTAATTGGAATTCCACCCAACCTCAAGGCAGCCAACAATTCCGACCACCTCAAAGGAATGTTTTCCAGTCCAATCAATATCGACCACTCTACAGACCAACCCCTATGGACACATCTTCGGGAAATTTTTCAAAAAATACCCAGACGAAACCTAAACCCAATTTCGTAGCAGAAGAACTATTTTGGCAAGAAGATGGAGACCAATCGGCGGAATATCAAGATTTTCAGTACGATCAATATTATCCAGCTGATCAGGTAGAAGAAAACTACTATCCAGAATATACCAATGAAACAGCACCATCTCAATATGAGAACGAATTACATGAAGATCAAAATTTTCAGATTACCCCGTCGAATAGTCAAACAACATAGTGATTATCAATGCAACAACAATTTCCAAACTTCCATATATATCATACCAGAAACTAACACGAAATTCATGATCGATACAGGATCCACAAAAACACTAATCAGCCCAAATGTTGCAAAAACTTTCAACCCTCACAACATCGAAGAAGATCATTTTCAAATACAGTCTGCACACAACATCTCTACACACAAATATAGTATCACTATACCATTACCGAAAATTTTCAAGAGACAAGATATTCTCCAGAAATTTTATATGTTCGACTTCAACCCCAAATATGATGGACTCATTGGAATAGATTTACTCCGGAATATTGGAGTAACTGTTGACCTGAGCAAGAACGCCCTGGTCACGAAGGAAGCAATCATCCCACTCAATTTCGACAAGGATCAAGCTAGCCCAAAGCGAACAATGCAATCAAGAAATTCCATATTCCATCTTGAATTATTGCCAAGAACAGAAAACATCGTGGAAATACCTGTCGACAAAACTGTCAATGAAGGAGTGATACAATTCAGAAAATTCCAAGAACTGGAGATGCCAGCAGCGTACGAGTTGGTGAAAAATCAGAAGGCTTTTACGACATTAATCAATCCAACAAATCAGAAACTCTCTTTCGATCTATTCGAACCTATCGAAATTGATCCGATAGAAGCCTTCGAGATCAATAATTTCGACGAACCAGAAATACCACTAAGTGGAAATGACTATGAGAACCTTCGAAACGAAAACTTGAAGAACTTACGATTAGAACACATAAATCATGAAGAAAAACTAGCGATTCAACAACTCTGCTTCGAATATAAAGACATATTTCACTACGAACAAGTAGCTCTCACCTTCAATAACCAAATCAAACACAATATAAAATTGACAGATGATACCCCAATATTTACCAAATCTTACAGATACCCTCAAGTGCACCAACAAGAAGTCAGATCCCAAATTCAGTCGATGCTACAGCAAGGAATTATACGACCATCTACGTCACCTTGGAGCTCAGCTATATGGGTAGTGCCCAAGAAAATGGATGCTTCTGGAAAAAAGAAATGGAGACTGGTAATAGATTATAGGAAGCTCAACCAGAAAACGGTGGATGACAAATATCCGCTTCCTAACATCACGGATATATTGGATAAACTTGGGAGAAGCCAATATTTCACCACTCTTGATCTCGCTTCAGGCTTCCACCAAGTTCAAATGGAAGAACGTGACATAGAGAAGACGGCCTTCAGTACGGAAAACGGTCACTATGAGTTCCAACGCATGCCATTTGGATTGAAGAATGCGCCAGCGATGTTTCAACGCGTAATGGACAACATCTTACGAGGCATACAGAATGAGAAGTGTTTGGTTTATCTCGATGACATTGTAATTTTTTCAACATCCTTACAAGAACATCTGGAGCGTCTGAGAGAAGTCTTCGAAAGATTGAGGCAATCAAACTTCAAGATTCAACTAGATAAAAGTGAATTTCTGAGGAAAGAGGTCGCCTATCTCGGGCATATCATCACGCCAGAAGGGGTCAAGCCAAACCCGGAGAAAATGAAAGCCGTCCAACATTTTTCTATACCAAAGACACAAAAAGAAATAAAGGGATTCCTGGGCTTACTTGGCTACTATCGAAGATTCATTAAAGACTTCGCTAAACTCACGAAGCCATTGACCAAATGTTAAAAAAAAAATGCCAAGGTCATTCATTCATCAGAATTCATTGAAAGCTTCGAAAATTGCAAGAAAATCCTATTGAATGATCCAATATTACAATTTCCTGATTTCTCAAGGCCATTTATATTAACTACGGATGCCAGTAACGTTGCCCTCGGAGCCGTATTGTCACAAGGTAAAGTTGGAGAAGACAAACCAGTTGCATACGCATCAAGAACACTAAATGACACCGAACAGAAATATTCAACGATTGAGAAAGAGCTATTGGCCATTATATGGTCTACGAAGACCTTTCGCCCATATTTATACGGAAGGAAGTTCACCATCTACACTGACCATCGCCCACTTCAATGGCTTTTCTCTCTTAAAGAACCTAATATGAAATTAGCCAGATGGAGACTACGCCTTGAAGAGTATGACTATATTGTAATATACAAAAAGGGGAAATATAATACAAATGCCGATGCCCTTTCCAGAATACAACTCAATCCCATGGATATCGATGCCATATCGACACAGGTTGAAGTAGACTTCGAACTAGACCAACTGCACAACGAATTAGTGAGCAGGGAATTAGAACAACGTAGCCAACTGAACACTCCAGTACCAATGGATCTCGATGATCAAGAAATAATTAATCAGTTACCTGATTCACCACCTGTACTCTCAGAACAAATTGAATTTACAATTCCAGTACCAACAGAACCCACACCAGAAAATACAGAAATCACTGTGAACTCCAGACAAGATTCAGACCCACCAGACAGCATATCGATCATTCAAGATGCAATCGATAAAAAAGAAAAACAGTTTATCATCACCACTGTTTTCAACAACCCTGTGCAACCCAAAATCATTCGACGAGGAAAACAAGTCATTATCCATGCCCAAATATCACAAGACAACAACGAAGATGAAATCAAAACTTTTCTGATTCAATACTGTGAACCACGGAAAAAATACTTCTGTTATTTCGACAAGGAGAAAATGTACAGAGATTTTTGTAAGACGTTCTGTATAACATTCAATAAAGACCACCCAATTTTGATAAGGTGCATGAATAGGACAATCACCATAGAAGACCCTGCGAAGCAAGAAGAATTGATCAAAAATTACCATGAAGGAAAAACTAACCACCGCGGTATAAATGAAACTTACAAAAATATTAATAGAAAATATTTTTGGCCTAACATGAAAAAATCAATTGAAAATTTCATCAATTCTTGTTTGGTATGCAAGAAAACCAAATACGAAAGACATCGACCAATAATACCTCTCAGAATTACGGAAACCGCAACAAAACCCTTCGAGAAATTGAACTCCGATCAATTGACAATCTAAGGTCAAACATTTTTCACCATAGTGGATGAATTCTCTAAATTTGGTCAAACGTACCCTGTCCAAAGCAAGAACGCTATAGAAATAGCAGATAAACTGTTGGAATATTTTCGAAACTTTGGAGTACCAGAATCTATAACGTTCGACTCCGGAACAGAGTTCGAAAACGAAACTGTTTCATCACTTTTAAAATTGCACAAGGTTAATGTACATTTTACCACACCACAACATCCTCAATCCAACGGATTAATTGAAAGACTACATGGGACTTTAACAGAACATTACCGAATCGTGAAAGAACATTCTACAGATACACCGACAAGATTCATGGCGTACGCCGTGATTGGCTACAACAACTCGATCCATTCAGCAACAGGATACACCCCTTTGGAACTTTTATATGGGCATACCGCTTCAAGGAATCCATATGATATATTCTACGATCACCAATACTACGGACAGTACGTGGAAGATCATCAAAAAAAAAAATATCCTTGACCTACGAGAAAGTCAAAGAAAAACTACAAAATGATAAAACCAGGACAATAACAAATCGAAACCAGAAACGAACAAATCAAAATGTTTTTAAAGTCGGAGACCAAGTGTTCGAGAAAAATCCGAAAAGCGAAAGGAACAAATCAAAAAACCGCTATATAGGACACCCTATTGTTCCAGATCCACCTGCTGCACCCTCGGATCAGCCGAACGGAGTGGAGTAACAACAATGAAAATAACAGAAAACCCAGGACTGCTACCCCAAAAACTTGGTACAGCCCGAAATATCGTCAACTACTGGACCTTCATCAGGATATTCGATCTTGAAATTATCTCTGAAGAATATGAAAGAATTCAAAATACAGGGTGTTCCTTAAAGACATGCTAATATTTGAGGGGGTGATTCTTTGACTTATTTTAAGGAAAAAACTTTCTATAAACGTATGTCCTAAAAGTCCTAACTTTTGAGATACAGGGTGATAAAGTTTTGAAAAAAAATCAGTTTTTTAATAATAACTGATATAATATTGTAGACGTTTTTATAAAATTTGATACATGTCTTCTATGCATCAAGGTGCATTTTTTAATGCACAAACATTTTCATTTTCTCAACCAGTGACGTCACTACGGGTTTTGCATTGAATATTTTTGGAGAAAAAAATACTACGCCACTGCTTTCTCCTGAAAAAAAAATACTTTTGAGATCCTCATTTATTTTTGAGCAAATTTGATCTCCTGAGTTTTCTTTGTCCGCCGCATGTTTTCGCTTAAAAAAATAAAAATCGTTTCATTTCAGGATCAATTCTTCAAAAATCTGATGCGGTGTGGAAATGTTTGTGCATCGACTGAAAGCAAATTGAGGGATCAGATTTGTTCCAAAACGAATGAGAATCCAAAAAAATGTGTAATTCTTGTCAGATGCTCGGTTCTTGATTAAAATAATTGAATTGAAATTGCTTCATATCGCAGTAGGTACCTAACATTTTGTTGACAATAAATCGTCCGATAGTAATTTAGCTACCTCTTTATAATTGATATTTCTTTTCACCACTTCTTAATCTTTTCACTTATAATCTCCCAAATGCTTGAATTATTACCTGAATGGATTTACGATATAAATTCAGCTACCTATCTTAAATACAGTTTATCATAATCGTTGGATAGATCGCGGAGGACCTCAGCAATGGCCAGCAATATCTCCTGATCTCAACAGTTTAGATTTCTTTTTATGGGGGCACCTTAAAACTCTAGTGTATAAAACTCCCGTTAATACTTTAGAAGATTTAAGAGAGCGAATAGTTGCCTCGTGTCAAACTATTCGAAATACGCCGGGAATATTTCAACGTGTGCGTAATTCCATGCGTAGACGGGCGGAAGCATGCCTATTAAGGTGGCCATTTCCAACAATTTTTATAATCAGTGTTAGTATTGTCAATAATTAATGAATTTGATCCGTTCATTTAAACTTACTATTATGAAATAAAATAAAATTCGTTTTTGTACAAGCTGAAATCCATATTTTTTTGATTCTCATTCATTTTGGAACAAATCTGATCCCTTTATTTGCTTTAAGTCAATGCACAATCATTTCCACACCACATCAGATTTTTGAGGAATTGATCCTGGAGTGAAACGATTTTTATTTTTTTAAGCGAAAACTATGCGGCGGACAAAGAAAACTCAAGATATTAAATTTGCTCAAAAATAAATGAGGATCTCAAAAGTATTTTTTTTTTTTGGAGAAAGCAGTGGCGTAGTATTTTTTTTTCCAAAAATATTCAATGCAAAACCCGTACGGACGCCACTAGTTGAGAAAATGAAAATGTTTGTGCATTAAAAAATGCACCTTGATGCATAGAAGATGTACCAAATTTTATAAAAACGTCTACAATATTATCTCAGTTATTATTAAAAAACTGTTTTTTTTTCAAAACTTTATCACCCTGTATCTCAAAAGTTAGGACTTTTAGGACATACGTTTATAGAAAGTTTTTTCCTTAAAATAAGTCAAAGAATCACCTCCTCAAATATTAGCATGTCTTTAAGGAACACCCTGTATAACCAATCAAATGAAAACCACTTAGCAATTTGGGAAAAATGGGACCAACCACCACAGAAAGCTCAATTACATCAACCTAATAGACAATCTCTCCAACGAAATTCAAAGAAAACTCACGCAGATATTCCCAACAACATCGCTGCACCGTAAAAGACGAGGACTGATAAATGTTATGGGCGGTTTCGTTAAAGCAATAACAGAAAATCTGGATGCAGAAGATGGAGTTAAATTTGAAGAAGCCATACGAAAACTTCAAGAACAACAAACAAAACAAAAGATGCTATCAGAAGAACAAATTTCACTCACTACAAAGGCGATCGAAAAATTCAAATCATCAATACAGACGATCGTGACAAACCAGTTAAATATTCAAACAAAATTTTTGCAAATTGAAAAAGCCATTAAAGAACAGTTCCTTAAAAATACTGATACGTACGAATTGCTGAATTCGAATACTGTTTTCACGCAAATGATAGCTGCCATGGATGCTATCATAAGAATTCTGGAAGACCTAGAAACAGCAATTACCTTTGCCAAGATTGGAGTGCTTCATCCATCCATCATAGAAGTCGATGACCTATTAGAAGAGTTGACGTTCATCTCTCACCACCTAGACGATGCCGTCCTTCCATACGAACCGAGCCGAGATAAAATTGTCATCTTCGAAAAGATAACGAATATAAAGGCCTACCAAAAACATGCTAAAATAGTATTTATCCTTGAAGTACCAATTACAGAACACTATAGATACAATTACTACCACCTTTACTCCCTTCCTATCGAAACAAAACATAACCTGTTCCAAATCATAGTCCCTAAAACCAAATTCCTTTTTCTCAACGAGCATCACTACTTATTTTCAAATGAACCATGCCAAGAAGTCGTTCCCGGAGAAGCCCTTTGTACCTTGCCAGAATGGAACCCAATGGATCTCCAGACGCCGAGTGAAGTACAACTCATTCGCTTCACCAAGAACTATGACAACTGCCACCCAGAACACCTCAAATTTCAAGAACAAAAAATTCAAAAAATAAATGTCAACCAATGGATCGCCATATTCCCCAACGAGACTACCGCATTATCAATTTGTGGTACCGAGGAAGAAATGTCATCCCTGAAAGGCACCTATGTCATAGAAGTTTCCGAGAATTGCAAGATGAAAATCGACTCCACCACACTACAGACTCACAAGAATCCAAATGTTGTCACCAAAATCATAAATATGCCACACCTAGATATCGACATAGAAGAAAATGTCAAGAAGAACCTTCAAGAAATGCCACCAGTTCATCTTGAATCACTGGACCTCGACGACTTAGAAACCATCCGAGACTGAACAACGTTAAGGAAAAACTTCAAGAAGACCATTAATTTCTTCACATACCAATATATAGACCGTTCTACTATACGTCTCCATAGCCTGTATTGCAGCCTACTTCATCTTAACAATATATTTAAAGAAGTACAAGCGGAGAGATAGACGCCCAACCTCCACCAGTGCATCAGAACCATCAATTCATTCCATACCAATAGAAAGCCTAAGGATTGGAAATCAAGATCGCTAAATCAACCCCGATTTCCAAACAAAGGGGGGAAGTGTTATGTACCGATTCCCCGTACTATGCAGATAGCCAAGGCCGTACTCCAGAGTGCATTTACATCGGAGATCTCACGCTGAACACCGAAATTCCGCTGGAAGCTGCATTTTTATTCGAGATATCATGAACTTATAAATAATTGCTCTTTACTATTTTTTTTTCAGTAATAATTGTACCTTTGGCTTTAACATTGCTAATGAATAAACGTTGTAACTCGTAATTTTTAGTTTTCGAGTTTTTGAAAGTAATTTTTGTTTTTTAAAAATTAAGTTCGGAGGCTCCCAAACTTAACTCGCGTGAGGAATCCAATACTTCTGTCGCAGATTAGGAAGAACAAGCTGCTGTCCTGTGTGAAGAAGATCGATGTGAGATTGGTCTATTACCATATCCACGAATCTTCCTTTAGAAGGAAGCAGTATGGGATGTTTCTGATCGTACGAAAGTAATGGTGCATTTTGAAGTCGACCCCCCACCCTGAGGATACCTTCATTCAAATATGGGTCGAGATGACGGATATTACTTGCGACTTGTAATCCTTTGCGTAATTTTGAAATATCACCATAATATTCTTGCGATTGAACATAGCGAATCCAGAAATCTGTCACCTTTCGCAGATCTTCATTTTTCACGAAAGGTGTCTTCAGATTGAATCGCGTACATGCTCTAAATATGTATGCTGTCGCTCGTAACAGTTTCCTGAACGTAGATATTCGATCCAGCAGAGGTGATGATATATTGTCCGGTGGCATAGTAGCGACAAATGAGGTCATTTTGACCTCAGCGTCTGGAATTTCATTATGCTCGACATTTTCAGTTAGAGGCCATCTTGACTCATCCTCTGTGAGCCAAGACGGACCTGTGCACCACACCGGGTGCTGGAGAAGGTTTTCAGGCGTTGTCCCTCTCGATAGCACATCTGCAGGGTTTTCATCGCCCGAAACGTGATACCAATGTTGCGGAGATAAATTTTCATGTATTTGTGCAATGCGATTTCACACAAATATTTTCCACCTTGAGGGGTAGGAGCGTATCCAACATAAGGTGACTTTAGAATCAGTAAATGCAAAAACTGAATCGAATTTGTGTCGAGACTCATAACTTCCAAGAATTGATTTCATCAAATTCGACAGTAACAGAGCGGCACATAACTCGAGTCGCGGTATCGTAACTACTTTTTTGGGTACGACCTTTGATTTTGCACATAACAACTTTACGATTGGTTTGCGACCTCTTATGAAAGTGCGCACATACACACAACAACCATATGCGTGGATTGAACTGTCAGCAAAACCTACCAATGACGTGTGAGCACCTTCAACTAAACCTACATGGCGGTCAACGATCAGCTGGTTTAAAAGCGGAAGGCTATTTCGGAATGACTTCCATTTTTCCACAATTTCCGTCGGAGGTGTATCGTCCCAGTCTGAGCCACAGTTCCAAAGCTCTTTCAAAATAAGTTTGACGATGAGTGTGACGGGTGCGACCAACCCCAATGGATCAAATATACTCATAGTCAAGGCTAAAATTGTGCGTTTTGTGCAAGATGGCTCGTTTACATCCACGTCACATGAAAATACGTCTTTTTCCGATAACCACTGGACTCCAAGAACCTTGGACCAGCAATCACGATTGCAACCGATTGCAGGTAATACGCGAAATTCGGCCGGAATTTTACCAATTAATTTTTTAGAGTTCGTGTTCCATTTGGAAAGCGTGAATCCTCCGGATGTGAACATTGATTGTAATTGGTAACAAAGTTCAATCAACTTTTCCTCCGAATCTGTAGATGTTACAACATCATCGACATAAACGTCGCGCTCAGCCACGACAGAAGCGAGTGGGTAACGTGATCTCTCCAACTCGGCTAGGAGACGGATGATCCTATTCGCCAAATATGGAGAGCTGGTGTTGCCAAAGACAACTTTGTTCACCTCGTGCACTATCAGCGGCTCATTTTGGCTTGACCTCCAGATGAAACGCTGAAATCGGCGATCTCGCTGATCGACATTTATTTGTAAAAACATGCGTTTGATATCTGAAGTCAATTCAAATTGATGAAGCCTGAAGTGTATCAACATACTAAAAATATCTGCGTGCAATTTAGGTCCTACAAACATTAAATCACTCAATGAATATGATGAACTTGTAGGTGAGGAAGCGTTGAATACAATTCGTAATGGAGTGGTCGGATGATCAGGACGATAAACTCCATGATGCGGCAGGTAATATGCACATGCATCTAACTCTTCATTTACATGACCAACTCGTGACACATTACCATTTTGAATATATTCGTCTATTATGTTTGCGTACAGGGTATGCATTGATGGATTCTTGAGGAGTCTGCGTTCAAGGGACACAAATTTGGCAATGCAAGCATCTTTAGAAGATCCCAAAAAGTCTGGAGATTTTCTAAAAGGAAGGCGAACAGTGAATTTACCGTCTGTGTTGCGAATATAAGTGTCCATAAAAAACTTTTTGCATTCGGCGTCATCTACACTCAAAATTTTACGTTTGGGTACTTCTTCCAGTTCCCAAAATTTACGAACAAGATCTTCTAGGGCATATTGTCTTTGCGTCCGTGCGAATAAACAAACGGAATCAGTTTTTGTGACAGTTTCGATATCGGCACGTCCCATTACTACATAACCAAGCGTTGTTTCAAGTGCGACAGGACAATTTACAGGGCCGACTATTTTTCGTGTACCGACAATTAGTGGCCACAATTCTGCTTCAATGAGTAGATCCACTTCTTGTGGTTTTTGAAAATGCATATCAGCAAGTGGTAAACCGTCCAAATGAGCCATTCTTGCGAGAGAAACAGGAGCAGTCGTTATGCGTTCACTTAAACTTTTGACAACAAGTGCGTGTGCGACATACCTGTGCTCAGGATCATACCTTGAATAAAAATTGAGAATGGTGCTTGAAGATATGTTCAGAGGAGATGAACCTATGCCTTTGACCATTGTTGTAAATGATATGTATTGTTTTTTATATATCTATAATTATTTCTTACTGTATATGAGTTACCATGGAATATTATTATTAAAAAAAAAGTTACTGTCAATAAAAAAAAGTCTGTTTTAAAAAATAGAAAAATCTCCATATTACTGAAAGTAAAATCACTCATTCACAATATTTGGCGACCGTGACAGGACATAATGTGGAAAATATCAGCAAATTACGAAATCAGATAAGAAAACATTTTTCGGAACTTTGTCGAGAAATTGACAGAACTGTCTCAGAGAATCTTGAAAATGGTATCATATCTGAACTGTTGCAAGAATTGGAAGACGTAGGTTCAAGGCTATTTAAGATGGATGAAAACGCCGAAGACTTGCTCCTTTCAACCAATGCAGATGAAGACATTTTTGCAACCGAGTATAATGATGTACGAAAATTCCGAAGAGACTATATCAAATACAAGTCAAAATGTGAAGCTTCTGTAAGGAAGGACAATACACTTCAAGATAATACCAGTTCAAGCTCATCAGTCAGTGAAAGAAACAAGAGGAAATTCAAACTCCCCACGCTTCAACAAAAACAATTCGACGGAAATGTCCTAAACTGGATAGGTTTCTGGGGCCAGTTTAGAAAGATCCACGAAGACGAGAAGATTGATGCAGACGATAAGTTCCAGTACCTATTACAATCCATGCAAGCAGGGTCACCGGCAAGAGAACTCGTAGAAAGCTTTCCACCAGAGAAATCTCAAAAAATCCCTATCTTTCGGTGAAACAGCAATTTGGAGGAAAGCCTTTTCTATATCTGCTGTAACCCCGATGGAACCTATTCTAAACATTAAAAGTAAATGTGGAATCAGTTCAATCAAATCAGGGAGAGAACTATTCAAAGGCGGTTACACAGTTAAAGACCAGGTTTGCCAGAGACGAATTCCTAATCGAGGTGTACGTGAGAGAATTGCTAAAACTAGTCCTCACACAAGCAACACGGAAGGATACAGGTATGAGCTTGAGATCTTTATATGATAAGTTGGAGACACAGTTGAGGTCATTAGAAACATTAGGAGTAACGAAGGAAAAATATGCCGCCATGCTTTATCCTTTGGTAGAATCTTCCATTCCGGAAGAGTTGCTGAAAATTTGGCAAAGACATCGTATCACCAAAAATAACTCTTTTTTAGTTGATGCTACCAATAATCCAAATCATACTGAAACTGATCAATTGTCTTTGTTATTAGATTTTTTGAAAAATGAAGTAGAATCGGAAGAGAGAATTGCTTTAGCTCAAACAACGTTCAGTGTGAAGGATAGATCTGCTATGGAAGGTATCAATAAAGGAAAAGGACCCAGTCAGCAAAAAAGAGGTGAGCGAACAGATAGATTCCAACAGAAGGGCGATTCAGAACTATATACTGCAGCAGCTCTACACATAACACCAAACAAAGGAAGATTTGAAGATGGTAAGCAAGTTCCAATTTGCATTTTCTGTAGTAATTCACACTCTAGTCAAGACTGTTTGAAAGCTCATAAATTATCATTAGATGAACGGAAAACATGCATCATGAATAAAAAAGGTTGTTTTGTTTGTCTCAAACCCAACCATTCTTATAGACACTGCAGAGCTTTCATTAAATGTATCATTTGCACTAGAAGACATTTCCCAATTATGTGTCCTGACTTACCCCAGAAAAATAAATCACCAACAACTCCACAAGATTCCCAAGAAAACGACTCACAGAATACACTGACAAGTAACTATTGTACACAAATATTGTTACAAACATTAGTTATACGCATCAGTAACGGACATATTGAGAAGAAAATACGAATTTTATTAGACTCTGGTTCTCAGAGATCCTATATCTTGTCAAAATGTGCCAATGACTTGAAAGCTGTCAAAAAGGGAACAGAAAAGGTTATACAAGGTGTTTTTGGCGGTTTATCTATTCCTACAACACATGAAATTTATGAAGTCGTACTGAAAAATTTAGATAACACTTTCGAATGCGAAGCAACTGTTTTAAGTCAACAAAAAATTTGCGGTTCACTACCTAGACTCAATGATTTGTCTATAATAGAACAATTGAAACGGAAAAACATTGATTTAGCGGATATTAATATAGAACCACATGATGAAATCCAATTGTTGATAGGCGCGGACCTTTTCATAAAAATCATAACTGGCAGAACTGAAATTTTAAATAATGGTCTGTTAGCAGTGGAAACGCATTTGGGGTGGACATTAATGGGAAAATGCAACAATATCAATAGCAACTGTCATATATTTTCTGGACTCACTGAATTTTCAATATCTGACTTATGGAGTTTAGATACGTTAGGTATAAAAGAAGCTGCTGGGGCCAAAGGTAACGATTTACTTGCTGAAGAAACACTTCAATTTTTCAACAAAACAATAAAAGTTAATGAAGACAATCGTTATGAAATATGCTCACCCTGGATTGAAGGTCATCCAACAATATTGAACAATTTACAACTAGCAAAATCTAGGTTAATTTCCAATACTAAGAAACTGATTAATTTAGATAAATTTACAGACTATGATAAAGTTTTAGTAGACTGGGAAAACTTAGGAATTATAGAAGAGGTTCAAGAAAGGGATATTCAGATATTAGGAACACATTATTTACCTCACCACGCAGTCCTTAAAGAATCGAGTAACACCACAAAAATCAGACCAGTTTTCGATGCTTCTGCCAAAGATATGATAGGTTATTCACTGAATGATTGTTTGGAAAAAGGTCCTAATTTGATTGAACTGATTCCACATTTACTTTTAATGTTTAGAATAGGTTCCATCGGGGTTACAGCAGATATAGAAAAGGCTTTCCTCCAAATTGCTGTTTCACCGAAAGATAGGGATTTTTTGAGATTTCTCTGGTGGAAAGATTACCAAAAAAGCGAAATGAAAATCTATAGGCATTGTAGAGTCGTTTTTGGTGTGAAATCCAGCCCATTTTTATTATCAGCTACAATTGCCTATCACCTGAACAGGGCTCCGGATCATTTGAAAGCTACGGCAGAAAGGCTCAAGAATTCTTTTTATGTCGATAACTGTGTCATTAGTGTCAACAGTATGAATGAGTTAATGACTTTCATGAATGAGTCCAAATATCTCATGTCAACTGCATTTTTCAATTTGAGAGAATGGATATACAGCGGAATGGAAGAAGACAGTATGAAAGATCCTTCATTAAATCTCGATGGAAAATCAATATCTGTTTTGGGTACATCATGGAATATCACAGATGATAACTTATTCGTTGAAACCAAAGAAATAAATTTGGAAAACATTTCATACACTAAAAGAGGTTTATTTTCTATTGTACAAAAAATATTTGATCCCATAGGTATCAGCAGTCCTGTAACTTTGATTCCAAAGTTATTACTGCATGAAACTTGGCAAATGAAACTGAATTGGGATGACGACCTACCTAGTGATATTAAAATCAAGTTTGAGTCTTGGTTGAAAGAAATTCATCTGCTTTCTTTCTGTAGAATCCCCAGATCAGTGATAGGAGATTCAAATTGGAAAATATTTGAAAACTATACTGTTCATATTTTTTGCGATTCCAGTAAAAAGTCTTTCGCAACTTGCATCTTTTTACGAAAACAGGAGAATGAAAATGCTTCCATACATTTATTAACTGCCAAGTCCAGATTAGCTCCAAAAAATATAACGATGCCAAGATTGGAGTTATTAGCAACTTTAATAGGGGTCAGGCTATGCCGGACCGTAAAAAAGGTGGAAGAATTCAAATATCTAAAATGTTATTATTGGACTGATTCCACAGTTGTACTGACTTGGATCAAAACTAAGGGAAATTGGAACATTTTCGTTGGAAACAGGGTTAAGGAAATACGTCATTTCAGTGATGTTCGTGATTGGCATCACGTACCTGGAAACATAAATCCAGCGGATTTGTTATCACGAGGCTGCAACACCAAATCTTTATTACAATCGAGATGGTGGGAAGGTCCTTCATGGTTCAGGAGTAATGCCGATGAATGGCCAAAAAACGAAATTTTATGTCCTGAAAATGACGAAGTAAGTAGAGAAGCGAAGAAAAATACTTGTTCTTTACTTTGCAATAAAAACCATTCAACCGAAGACTTCAATTATTTTTCAAAGTATTCAAAAATATTACGCATGTTAGGATGGATTTTACGGTTCTATAAAAACTCAAAGAAAAAAGGTCAAATTCATATGGGAGAACTGAAACAAGATGAACTTAAAATTGCAGAAACTTACCTTATTCGTACTATACAGTCTGAATCTTTTGATCAATTGTCGAAACTTAATTTGGAAATTTTTGAAGATGAGCAAGGTGTTTTGAGAATAAAAACCAGATTAGTTTTCAGTAAAGAAATCGAATCTTTCAAGTATCCCATCTTATTACCTTATAAACATAAACTTGTTGAAAAATTGATAAGAGAACAACATAATGAAAATTTACATGCTGGTGTATCAACGTTAGTGACAATACTAAGGGAAAGATTTTGGATAATCAAATGTAGAAAAATGACTAGGGAAATTGTTTCAAAATGTATACGATGTAAAAGATTCAAGTCAAAGTATGTCGATACGCCATTTGTACCACTCCCAAAAGATAGAATTAATTGTACAGCTGCATTCGAAGTTACAGGTATAGATTTTGCTGGTCCATTGTATTTAAAAGGAGGATCAAAAGTTTGGATTGCAGTTTTTACTTGTGCCATATACAGAGCTGTACATTTGGAATTAGTTGGGTCTTTATCAACTGATTTATTTATTTTGGCTTTAAGAAGGTTTATTTCTAGAAGAGGGAGAATTGCTAGTATATACTCTGACAACGGCAAAAATTTCATTGGTTTGAATAATCGCCTCAAACAAATAAATTGGAATAAAATTCTTGAGTTCTCATCAGTGAAAAAGATCAAATGGATTTTCAATCCACCATCCGCTGCATGGTGGGGTGGATGGTGGGAACGGATTATAAGAATTTTGAAAGAACTTCTTCGACGAAACTTAGGGAAAACATGTGTAACGAATGAAGAGTTATCAACTATTTTGTGTGAGTGTGAAAGTATCATCAATGCTCGACCTCTAACATATATTTATGAAGATTTCGATGCTCTCTCTCCATTATGCCCTTGGATGTTTATTTCGGATATTTCAAACGGTGAAACCCCGGATCTGGATCAAATAGATAGAAATCATTTAGTCAAAAGGTACAGATATTTACAAAAGCTCAGGGATAACTTACGTACTCGATTTAGGAAGGAGTATTTGGCGGAACTGGTCAACTGTGTTAACAAACGAAGAACTGGCAATTTGAGTGTAGGTGATGTTGTATATGTTGGTTCTGATAACAAGAAGCGACTAGACTGGCCCCTGGGAAAGATTCTGGAAATTCACCAAGGAAAAGACCAAGAACCTAGGGTAGCGAGAGTGAAGGTAGCGCAAGGAGAAATATTGCGCCCATTTCAGAGACTCTACCCATTAGAAGTGAGATATGAAGACGAAAGACAACAATTGAGGCGTTTGAAGAAAAACGAAAAGCAAAACAAAGACGAAACGGAAAAGTCTGATCCAGTACAAGGTGAAAAATGCCATTCTGGAACGGAAGAAGAGTTTGAGAGGGAGAAAGAAGAGTCTACGAAGAAGAAAGAAGATTTCGAAGATGAAAAACGAACACGGTACGGGCGTACTGTGCGAACTCCCAGCGTTATGGATTCCAGTGAAACGATATTTTCTGGTTGGGGAGGATGTTGTAAATGATTTGTATTGTTTTTTATATATCTATAATTATTTCTTACTGTATATGAGTTACCATGGAATATTATTATTAAAAAAAAAAGTTACTGTCAATAAAAAAAAGTCTGTTTTAAAAAATAGAAAAATCTCCATATTACTGAAAGTAAAATCACTCATTCACAATAACCATTGAGGATTTAGATTCCAAGGTGAGACCTAATTTACGACAAGTTTTGTGTTTTACAAAGTGCGATTGAGATCCACAATCTAAAATGCCTCGCAGCTCATGTACTTTACCATCAAAATCTCTTGCAAGAACAGTAACTGTGGCAAGTAAGGCAGTTGAAGGAATCCTGTGAACGTGCAATACATCAGTGGAACAAAATGACTGTGATTGAATTATGAGAGAGCTATTAGAAGTTGAGGATGTGGCTGGTGCGGATGTGGAAGGTGTGGATGTGGCTGGTGCGGATGATGTATTTAAATCAACCGGTGCACTGTTTTCAGGATAACTGTCTTCTACTTTCAATTTCTTGAATGTGGGACAGAAATACAAGGAGTGATTGTCATGGGAATTACATGATAAACATTTCCTGTCAGTGTGTTTGTGTGAGGTCGAGGTGTTCCCAACGCCAGAACCCGGTTTTGGTTCCCGCGTCAATAATGCGTAATTTATATTTTGTGTACTTTTCAAATTAGATTGATTCTTGGACTGCGCATGTGAATAGTGCTTTCCAGTAGACGCGTATTTAGAAAGGTTGCTACGTCCTAGAATTTTAATTTGTTCAGAAATGAATTTAACTAACGTATCAAATTTTGGGATATCAGTACCCGAGCGATTATTATTTTCAAACATTCTAGAAGTATTTGAATCCAATCTTTTCAAACCCAAATGCAAAAATATTATGTCAGCAAGATCATCCAATTTCATTTGTTTGAGTGCTTTAACTGGTTCCACAAAACTTGAAAGGAAATTTTATAGTCCCTGTTCAGATTCTGTTTGGAGTTGTTTGAAATTCAAGATTTTTTCCAGATAAAAAGCAGAAAGAGCTCGCTTATCTTCAAATCGATCGATGAGAGCTTGCCTAATCAGTGGATAATTACTTGCAGTGGGTGGAATAGATCCGCAAACCGATCGTGCCGAACCTTCCAAATGTGTAACCAAATGTGTAACTTTCTCCCCTTCTGTATATGCGATATTATCATGAACCATTTTTGTGAAAAGTTCATGAAATATTGGCCATTCCTCCGGTGCGCCACTGAACTTGGGCAATTCAATGGGTTGTAATTTTGCACCAAATCCAGAACCACCAGTACCTGCGTTAATGGGAAACCTAACTTCTTTTGCCGTTTTATCCTCTTTTTTTCTTTCCAATGAAACGAATAAATCATTTGCAACATAATACATTTCATCAAAAGCCTCAACTTCCGCGTATGAAGGAACAAATTTTTCTTTTATTTCAAAAGTAACTTCATTTATTTTGTCTATGATTTCTACGAAATCGTCCCTATTTTTATTCATGGTTCTAGCTTTAATTTGAAATTCATAAACCCGTTTTTCGTCTTTGGAAGCCTTTTTTGACAGATTATAAATTTCTTGCATTTTCGTAAAATACATTTCTTTTTTCTTTTCTAAAATTGCTAACTTTTTTTCCCCTGTATTCGACATAATTGCAGTACGAATGTGATAAAGTTGTTCAATGATAAATAAATGACAATGAAAATATTAAAATATTATTGCTATGCAAGTGCGAAAGAGTTCAATAAAAAGTGCGAGATGTAAAAAAACGTATACTGTTTTCTGAAAAGAATGTGTCCTCAAATCAGCTGTTTTCCACAAAATCTTGGCACGAAGGACCATAAATAATGTTGGTGCGATTATGAAAATGCGTTGATGGATATTATCAACTTTTTGAACTGTATAAAAACTCACCAGTTCTGCCGATTCGCCAACACTTCGGGAGGTTCTTTCTTCTGTTTGTATACCGGTGTGTGGGTAGGGTATTTTGGAGGGCAGCAAAAGGAGAAATGATGGGGTACCGTGTTATACGAATCACCAGAAACACTGATTCAAGCGGTGGAAAACGAGCGATTGATTTCACTCTTAGCTGTTTATAATTTATTTAAAGACACAGTTAAAACAAAAAACGATATACGTTCTGAAATACTGAAAAATGCGGTTTCGGTCAAACACGACATGAACTCAACTTCGAACTGAGAACTGAGTACTGATCGAGTTAAATTCAATCCTGATGGGGGCGACACTCTTCAAGTATATTTCCTAACGGGAGTGTATATGCGCCCTATCTAACGTCTTTCAAAGAAATTAGTTAAGTAGCCTTAACCGATTGCAACATTGAACGGCTTGCGTATCCAAATAATAATAATAATAATAACAACAATAATAATAATAATGAGAATAATATGGCTGTAACGGTAATGCTAACGCGAATAAATCTAGGAAGGTTACAGGGTGGCCCAACGAAGCATTATCAGCTGACGGCCGTTATATAATAATACGGACAATAAAATGGTACAAATCATCCCACATAGTGTGTAAAAATATGCTTCGTTACACTATGATAATCCCAATTAAATCATGTGATAGTATAATAGAATGTTTGATATTCAAAAAATAGGAAGAGGACGTGTCTGAGCGTTTCTCATTTTTTTTTGTATCTAGCGTTGAACAATCCTATTCCATAAGGATTTTACACCATGAAAAAATTCAGTAGTGTTAACTTAAACTTTATTGTTGAATGTTAAAACAGATTTTGGGAATTTCTAACTTTATTTTCAAACTACTGAATACACCAAAAACAAATTCCACTCTTTTCTCTCTCTTTTTAATTATTCAAAAAAATTTAAATATAAAATAGATATTTTTGTTTCTAGAATGCGATATGAAGAAGCTCAGCAAAATAAGTTCCATTCTCGAACGCAAAAGTATTTCGCACTCGAGATGAAAACGATATTTTTTCGAAAACTGCATTGAAACTAATAAGAGAATGAGAAATTAATAAATAAGTATTTCTTAATTTTTTCCCATCGTTACCCAAATGTTATCGTGGTGTTGAAGAGTTTGCCCGGACCGGGTTCGATTCCCACCGCCGTCACTAAGCTGAAGTGGTTCGCCACTTGTACGTAAGCTGCAAGTTACGGATCCCCCTTGCTCGCTCAAGCTCTGTTTTTGAACCTATAGAAGATTTGTAAAAACAAATTATACATTTTTCTTTATTTTCATTCAAAAAAAAAGAAGACTATAAAATATGATTATCATGATTTTGAAACACCATAATGAACAATTTGTGATGGTACCGATGGTACCGAAAAATCTGAATATTCGCCGTAGTGAGTTGTCTGCAAATTCCAGTAGATTTGAAATATTTGAGCAAATCTGGAAAATAATCTTTCAACCCAATAGCTCATCAAAAGTGCATTTCTCATATAAAGTTATTAGCTAAATTCAAAATGACCTATTTTGAGCTCTAGTTCACATTTTAGAATTTATTGCACGTTTTGGGATACCCAGTATAAAAAAATGGAAAGAACCTTCACATACATTAAAAAAATGTCCGTCATCCTGAATAACTGAGTTTTAACAAAAAACAAAATCATAATATCGTACCCCAAAAACCTCACATACCAATTTTCAATAGATTCGTAATTACAAAACACAACCGTCAGCTTGGAGCCGAATTTTGCTTATTATCTAACAAAAATATCATAATGCATTGTCACCAGAATTATGAACACCTGCCAAATTTCAAGTTAATCAGACTCATCCGTCTCTCTCAAAAGAAACATTATGAGTATTTGAAATATGTGAAAGTCATTGGAATGCAATCTATACACAATATACAGGACTCATCGATTCTGAAAGAAACTCAAATAATCATCCGTCTACTATTTATTTATGCCCCAGTGTTGCCAACCAATAGGAAGCCACTGTGTGCGCGAGGTCGATGCATTGATATTGCTCTATATACATATTGTGTATATTGGTGGATGCCACAACGCTACACAAATCTGTACGGATGCCATTTGGACCGTTATATATATATATATATATATATACAGTGTCCGGCATAAAGTTCGCAGCATATGGAAAACTTTTTTATTGTTGATTTCTCAAAAAAAATCATTCCTGATAAAAAGCTCTGCTTCATCCCAAACCTGAATTGCATACAGCAGAATGGAATTTTTCATGACACTATACGAGGGAGATGAAAAAACATACTTTAATTTCAAGAAAATATGATCCCATCACTTTATTTTTCACGGTAGAATCAAAATAAAAGGGGAAATATTGTTCAGAATCGAATGTTGATCCAGAAATTCAAATCATAGCCACCTATGACCATTTTAATTTTTCAACTTTTTTCCCCATTTTCCTCCTCATCGCCCTGTACGATATGAGGAATACTGTGCTAGATGAATGGCATATTGTTAGATATGATGATATCACTCCATGGATGTTTTCTCCTTTCTCCCTCCCATCGGAAAATCACATTAATTGAAATATGTGACGGAATTTCACAAAATCTTGCTGCAAATAGTAATTAAAACTGAATTGTCTCCAAGGTATGATACCAGAATGAAAATTAATTTATTTTCACACTACGAAAAACGAATTATTTTATACAAATATAGCCCATTATTCTATGTGGAGGCCTACATTTTCGATACACTACATTGAACGGCGTGCATTGTGGACATCTTTTAGTATCTGGTAGTTATTCTTTGAATAAAGTCAGGAATTGTAAAATATGATAATTTTTCTATAGTTTCTCATCAGAAAGCATCTACAAAATTTCATTGAATTATTCATCTTGAAAAATTTAGATTTTAATCCATTCGAAAAATGTTTTCACATATTATGCACTTCAAAATATCTGAAAAGAAAATTTTAGCGCACCGGCTGGGAATCAATCCTGGGACCTTTCGGTCACCAGGCGAGCGTTCAACCACTGCGGCAATCACCGCTTTTTACTGCAAACGATTGAGATAGAGAACATTTTCCGATCACAGTTGGCTTTGTAAACAAACCATTTTTGTCGTATCAAGAATAGTAGCTTTCATAAAAAATTTGTCTAGTAATTTCAGTAGTTTTTCAATTCAATCATGGCTGGTCGACTAAGTATACAGGAAAGAGTGGAGATCGTGATGATACATGGTGACAATTATCATACTTGTAGAGAGACTGCCGATATTTTTAATGAAAGACATCCAGTTAAAAACGTCCATAATTCGATAATTACAAGAATTTTAAAAACATTCAGGGAATCTGGATCGGTTTCGAAAAAATACAAAGTAACGCACAGACGAGCGGTAACTGAAAATGAGGAGAAACTGTTATGAATATTATGCTATTGTCACGTAGTAGGCTTCTATACGGCCTTTTTGGCATTTACTATAAGCCGCAATTAGAGTTGCTACCCTTTGCTACTCTGTGACTAGAGGTCGTAGTTACAGATGGTAGCACAGAGAAACTTTAAATAGTAACAAAATACAAATACTTTATTTAAACATAGCAATAGCAATATCTACACAGGGGGATGAATAATAATACAAGGTAGGTTTCTTACCATACAATATCTACACACTTACTTCTACTTGGTGCAAGGCCCAAATGGGCCAGGCCCATAGCCACACTGGCTTTGAGACTCAATAAATAAATTAACAAACTAACATCTTGACTGGAATTTGAATGTGAATGTGAATCCCTTTCCACCATAAATGAGTCTTCATTTATAGTAGTGTGTTATTTACATTTGGCCGGTACAGTGACACTGTGATCGGTGTAACCGAGTGTCATGGCCAAGCTGTCATCAGACTCATTCATGGTCGGGCATGGTTCCCGAATCGATCAATTAATAATAACATATCAATGACCGAACATTTCGTACTCCAGCCATATACAGAGCGCTCTTGTCATTCTTGACACTATCTACGGTTGAAAATCCAAGAATGTCATTGTCGCAACGAAGAGAAAATTTTTGTATATCCGATCGATCAATGAGAAGAGTTTTAGCTAATAATAAATTCAAGCCGTATAAACCGAAATTCATACACACTTTGAAACCGAGAGATCCGGATAATCGCTTGGATTTCTGTTTCTGGTTTCAGTCTATGATAGAAGATAACAGACAATTTTCGAAAAAAATTCTTTACAGTGACGAGTCAACCTTCACATCAAATGGGGTAGTCAGCTCCCAGAATTGCAGGTGGTGGGCAGATAATAATCCCCATTTCAGGATACAATGTAGAGATCACTTCAAAGTTAACGTCTAGTGCGGAATTCTTAATGACATTATTGTTGGACCAGTATTTTTCAGACAACCACTGAATTCTGCAAGATACTTAAGAATGCTGCAAACACTTCTCTCCGATTATTTAGATGATATTCCATTGGATATGAGAGCTGGAATGTACTTTCAACAAGACGGTGCATCCGTACATTCTACGAGAGAAGTGAGAAGGTGGTTGAATAGAACATTTCCAAATCGATGGATTGAAAGATATTCCAATAACGCTTGGCCCGCCAGGTCACCGGACCTCACTCCTTTGGATTTTTTTTATGGGGATATCTCAAACAAAAGGTATACTCAAGAAGACCGTTTCAAAATATATCTCATCTGGAGAATACTACCAGGGATTGTATACGGGGAATAACTCCCCAGATACTAAGAAATGTTCACGATGCAATGCATCGCCGTACAATGCAGTGCATTAAAAATGGAGGACAACACATAGAATAAACCCTAGGGCATATTTGTGTAAAAAAATGTTATTTATATCCTAAAAATAAATTGATTTTCATTCTCGCCTCATATCTTGGAGATAATTCAGTTTTATTTACTATTTGCAGCAAGATTATGCGAAATTCCGTCACATATTTCAATAAATGTGATTTTCTGATAGAAGCGAGGAAGGTGAGGATATCCATGAAGTGATATCATCATATCTAACAATATGCCATTCATCTAGCACAGTATTCCTCATATCGTACAGGGCGATGAGGAGAAAATGGGGAAAAAAGTTGAAAGATTAAAATGGTCATAGGTGGCTATGATTTGAATTTCTGGATCAACATTCGATTCTGAACAATATTTCCCCCTGACTTTTGATTCTACCGTGAAAAATAAAGTGATGGGATCATATTTTCTTGAAATTAAAGCATGTTTTTTCATCTCCCTCGTATAGTGTCGCGAAAAATTCAATTCTGGTGTATGCATTTCAGGTTTGAGATGAAGCAGAGCTTTTTATCAAGAATGATTTTGAGTTTTGAGAAATCAATAATAAAAAAGTTTTCCATATGCTGCGAACTTTATGCCGGACACTGTATATACATATATATATATATATATATATATATATATATATATATATATATATATATATATATATAGGAGAGAGGAAGTCTTTGCTGACCAGTTAAGATAAAGCTAGGAAAACTTGTTGGGTACGCAGCATGCAGGAAGTATACTCTTATAACACTTGTTCCAATATTTCGACAACGTTTATTGTCATCCTCAGGGAAAGCTACAATATTATTAAAATACAATGAAACAATGACTAACAGTGGATTCCAAAACTACTTACAGTGTCGGTGAGGTTATGTGCATAGATATTATAAAATAGACGTTAACAATTGCAATGTACATATTAAAACAATTTGTGAGAGTCCTTAAAGGTCATCATCAACAATTATTGAACTTTTATAGTTAAAAAACATTTATTATAATAAAATTGAAAAATTATTTTCTCATACCGGTATTTTAACGTCGGCATGGGAGAAGAAGAATTTAATTTAGGTTAACAAGTGAGGTTAGGTACGATCCTGCATGGAACAGTACTAAAATGAGGAACATTGACAGACTGAACCTACCATGGAACGAGACCTTGTCATTCAAACATGGAATGGCACAGAACACCATAGAAAAGACATCATATCATTAATTAATTATTTCCACCTATAGAGGGAGTACTCCGAATACTGAACTTATTATTAAAAGTAAAAACAGATAATATGAATAGTAGACAAAATTATGTAACAATTATTTTGATTGAAGAAGTCTTAGTGACTCCTCAGATATATAGAAAAAATATATTGATAAAGATTTACGATATAAATAAATAGTCATTATCAAAGTTATAAGCTTTTGTTAAAATGTCAGTTAAAAAGGCAGATAAAAATTCAGTCGGTGAGCCTATCGAAGCTACTATAGGTCTCATGGACAAAACTGGTTTATGTATTTTGGGAAGAGAGTAAAATTTTGGAATTATACCGTTATAGGTGGTCAGCCTTTTTTTAGTAATTTCATCTATTTGCTTAGAGGTGAATAAAGATTTTATTAAGAGGTTACATTTAGCTTGTATTGATTGTGAGGGATCTTTAGTTAACATAATATAAGAATCATTATTTTCAATTAAATCATTAGAGAGTGAAATGTATTGATCTCTGTCCATAATAACAGTGACATTACCCTTATCTGACTTTGTAACAATTAAATTTGGATTTTGTTTTAAGAAATTTTTTGTTTTATCAAATAAATGCTGAAATTGTGCACATAACCTCACCGACACTGTAAGTAGTTTTGGAATCCACTGTTAGTCATTGTTTCATTGTATTTTAATAATATTGTAGCTTTCCTTGAGGATGACAATAAACGTTGTCGAAATATTGGAACAAGTGTTATAAGAGTATACTTCCTGCATGCTGCGTACCCAACAAGTTTTCCTAGCTTTATCTTAACTGGTCAGCAAAGACTTCCTCTCTCCTAACTTCTACAGATATGGGTTTCTACCAAGACGTGATTGCTACGTATGGAACAACAGTGGTGAAAAAACTGAAATTATGGTCCCGCACCAAAATGAAATTGGCTAAAGAGTATAATAGAAGATGTTTCTTACTGAAATGCCGCTCGATGGGAATCTCTCCGAAGCATTTGGAACATTCAACAAAACAGATAAATAGATTACTACAACGACAAGATATCAGCTTTTGTGAAATATCAAGAAGGTTCTGCCTCAGGTTAGGATCAAAGCTTTTAAATTTTGAAATTGATATGAATCATAAATTAATAAATATTCTTGAAAATAGGTTGAACGTACTAAGGACCGAGATAATCCCTTTAACGAATGAGTTGCTTTTTGTTGAATTTTCTGCAAGACAACAACCTAAATTTTTAAAACTTTTTCATAAAATTAAATCCTCAAATATTAATAAATTAAATAATCTTTCACTTATTCAATCCAGGAATAACTTAAATGTTAAACCTGAATGGGTAAAAAATATTTCTGGTACCGACATTCCTTCGGATGTGGTACAATTCTTAGCACTGGGTCCTAAATTCAGTATAGAACCCCGTCTAAAAAAAGATTTCTCGATAAAAAATATATTGGCAGATGTTGATTACATCACGTCGTCTATTCCAGATGACCATGTTCGTAAATTGACAATTGCCAGATCTACCAATGTAATCACTAATTTTGTAAATGATTCGTCAAATTCCTCTTCACAATTTCAGCATTTATTTGATAAAACAAAAAATTTCTTAAAACAAAATCCAAATTTAATTGTTACAAAGTCAGATAAGGGTAATGTCACTGTTATTATGGACAGAGATCAATACATTTCACTCTCTAATGATTTAATTGAAAATAATGATTCTTATATTATGTTAACTAAAGATCCCTCACAATCAATACAAGCTAAATGTAACCTCTTAATAAAATCTTTATTCACCTCTAAGCAAATAGATGAAATTACTAAAAAAAGGCTGACCACCTATAACGGTATAATTCCAAAATTTTACTCTCTTCCCAAAATACATAAACCAGTTTTGTCCATGAGACCTATAGTAGCTTCGATAGGCTCACCGACTGAATTTTTATCTGCCTTTTTAACTGACATTTTAACAAAAGCTTATAACTTTGATAATGACTATTATATAAAAGATTCCTTTGACGTCTCCACAAAATTTAATAGATTGCAACTCCCTGACAATTATGTCCTTGCTAGCTTAGACGTGGTATCATTATTCAGTAATGTTTACTTAGATGCTTGTATTAGAGCAATAGATAAAAAGTGGCACTGCATTAGTTCCATTTGTAGTATCCAAAACAATTTTTTTTTGATTTAACATTTCTCTTTAATAATACAGTTTTCTCTTTCAACAATAAAATTTATAAGCAAACTTTTGGTACTCCAATGGGAGCTAAAATTAGTCCTATACTTGCTTGTTATGTAATGGATGACATTTTAGATACAGTTATTAATGTTCTTCCCTTCAATTTATTTTTTATAAAGAAATATGTTGATGACATCATCCTCTCGTTACCTGCGGGCTGTACTGCAGAGATACTTGACATTTTTAATAGCTATGACCCATATATACAGTTCACGTTGGAATGTGAAGATGATGATCGTAGTGTTCCCTTCTTGGACATGAAACTCATTCGCTCACATGACAACAGTATTATCATCGATTGGTACAGGAAACCCATGAGTTCGGGTAGATATATGAATTACTTGTCGTACCACAAGGAAAATATAAAAGTGAACCTGGTCAAGCAGATGAAGCAACGTGTTCTCAGCATCTCTGATAGTACTTTCCACAATAAAAACTTGGGCATTTTGTACAACCTATTTCGAAATAATTCATACCCTCATGTCCTTCTTAATAAAATTCTTTTTAGCTCCACAATGGAACCTGTCATAAATAATAATAATACAGATTTGGATATTGCTGATGTTGCTGATCCAGAACACATAGTCAATACTTTTTATACATCTCTACCCTATATATCAAATATTACTCCAAAACTTAGTAGAATCTTTAAACCTTTTGATAACATTAAAATTGCAAATAAAACTGTTCTAACGATAAATTCTCTATTCACTAAAGTGAAAGACAAAGTTCCTTTACTTCATCAATCACATGTAGTCTACTGTATTCCTTGTTCTAACTGCTCGAATGAATATATTGGACAAACTAACAGGTTATTAAAAGATAGAATTTGTTCACATAAGAGTGATTGTAGATTGCACCCAGAAAGATGTGCACTTAGTGATCATGTGCAGACAGAAGGTCATAATATCAATTTTGAGGCTGCGAAAATCTTAGCCAAAGAACCTAACAAGTATAAAAGACTCTTTCTAGAGATGGCCTTCATCTCACAGTCATCCTCATGTATGAACAAAAAAACTGACATTAACCATTTAAGTGAAATATATTCATTCTTATTGCACTTGGATCAAAATCCACATAATGAAAGGGACCTTAACTCCCAATCTATTTAAAATATGTTTTACTCTTCCAGTAATTTAAACTTTACAAATTTATAACGTAAATCTTTATCAATATATTTTTTCTATATATCTGAGGAGTCACTAAGACTTCTTCAATCAAAATAATTGTTACATAATTTTGTCTACTATTCATATTATCTGTTTTTACTTTTAATAATAAGTTCAGTATTCGGAGTACTCCCTCTATAGGTGGAAATAATTAATTAATGATATGATGTCTTTTCTATGGTGTTCTGTGCCATTCCATGTTTGAATGACAAGGTCTCGTTCCATGGTAGGTTCAGTCTGTCAATGTTCCTCATTTTAGTACTGTTCCATGCAGGATCGTACGTAACCTCACTTGTTAACCTAAATTAAATTCTTCTTCTCCCATGCCGACGTTAAAATACCGGTATGAGGAAATAATTTTTCAATTTTATTATAATAAATGTTTTTTAACTATAAAAGTTCAATAATTGTTGATGATGACCTTTAAGGACTCTCACAAATTGTTTTAATATGTACATTGCAATTGTTAACGTCTATTTTATAATATCTATGCACATAACCTCACCGACACTGTAAGTAGTTTTGGAATCCACTGTTAGTCATTGTTTCATTGTATTTTAATAATATTGTAGCTTTCCCTGAGGATGACAATAAACGTTGTCGAAATATTGGAACAAGTGTTATAAGAGTATACTTCCTGCATGCTGCGTACCCAACAAGTTTTCCTAGCTTTATATATATATATATATATATATATATATATATGAGTTTTTAATATTTGGGATATGCAGCAGGCCAATAAGAGTACTCTAATGCACTTGTTCCAAGCTTTCAATAACTTTTTATTATCATCTTCAGGGAAGCTACAATGTGGAAAGACATTCATGAGATTTCAACAATGAAAAACAAGGTAAAAATATTATCTACTGAAAAAAACACAGCCAAAAGGCTCTTTTTAGAAATGGTTCACATTGCACAAGCAGATAATGCTCTCAATAAAAAAACAGATGTAAATCACTTGAGTGAAATTTACTCTTATTTAATTTTTGCAGACAAAACAAGTGTTAGAGATAATCAACGGATTACCTCAACAAATATTAATTTCACAGATTAACTCAATACACTCAATTCCTTTGTCAAAATATTCATATAAATATTGTTCCATTTATTTTATATAATGTATAATTGTATCATTGTATCATTAGGACTAGTGTTGCCTGGCTTTTTGATTTGATTCCTTGTTGGTTCATATCATCTGTCACCCATACCTCTGTTCTCCCATATAGTGAGAAATCCTTTCAAAAGAATTGTTTCACAATTCTCTGAATATTACTGTTTCATGTAGTACCATCACAGAACTGTATCATTAGGTTGTAGTGTCATCTGTCACTCCCTTTGGTTAAGATTCCGTGTGGTGCATGCCTTATGTCAATTGTCTGGTCAGTCCAGTTCAAAATAATCGCCGGCGCGGTTGTTTGCCTCTTCAAGGACAACACGTGCTTTTTATATTTTTAACAATTTTTAAATCCATTTTAATATGTATCATCAGTAATGTGTTTGCATCTAAGTGAACTCTTGTTGGTTAAATGAAGTTTTACTCCCAGTTCTGTCCATATATCATGATTATTTCTAACATATACGCCACATAACCTCACAGCACTGTAAGTTTATTCCTTGTTTTTCATTGTTGAAATCTCATGAATGTCTTTCCACATTGTAGCTTCCCTGAAGATGATAATAAAAAGTTATTGAAAGCTTGGAACAAGTGCATTAGAGTACTCTTATTGGCCTGCTGCATATCCCAAATATTAAAAACTCATTTCCTAACTAGTCAGCAAACAAGACTACCCTTATATATATATATATATACAGTGTGACCCATTTAAGATGGAAGCACCCATATAAAACTTACATTTTTCATCCGATTAAAATTATTTTGTTTTCGTCAGGTAGACATTCAAAAAGTCTACTAGGACACCAAATTTCATGGATAAATCTCCATTTCCAGGGCCAACTAATATAATTTTTCAAGGTCAAAAATCTAAAAAAATTACTAGCGATTTTTTTTTTTTTAATCTGACTACACCACTGGATTCGCGATATTTTCACATGGTTCACATGTAAATAACGTTGGAATGCGTAAAATAATAAAAAAGTTGTAGGGGAATGAAATTTGAGAAATATGCCTTTTGATCAACCCACCACTTCAATTTCAAAACTTTTGTAACAACTTTGACTACACTACGGGATTCAGGGTGTCTTGAAATATTACTGACCATAATTTCATCGAAATCTGTTGATAAATAAAAAAATAAGAAATTTTGAGATAAAATGACATTTTCCTAAAATTCCATTTTCAATTTTATTTTCTTATTGATGAACAGATTTCGATGAAATTTTAACCAGTGATATATCGAGATCTCCTGAATACAGTGGTGTATTTTGAATTTTGATAAACGTCCTGAAATTGAATTGGTGGGTTGATTAAACGGCATATTTATCAAATTTCATTCTCTCATAACGTTTTTATTTATTGACGCATTTCAACGTAATTTACATTTTTACCACTTGAAAATGTCGCGAATCTAGTGGTGTAGTCAGATTTTTTCTAAAAAAATCGCTAGTAATTTTTTTAGATTTTTGACCTTGAAAAATAAGGTTAGTTGGCCCTGGAAATGGAGATTTATCCATGAAATTTGGTGTCCTAGTAGACTTTTCGAATGTCTACCTGACGAAAACAAAATCATTTTAATCGGTTGAAAAATGTAAGTTTTATATGGGTGCTTCCATCTTAAATGGGTCACACTGTATATAATAGGGATCACACTGACAACGTAAACTTCATCTCTTGGTTCCAAATCATATTGTCGTGCCCTCACTTCCTTGCTAACATCTTCCTTTATTCGTTTTATCACAGTCTCTCATTTCACGAAGTGTCGACCGTTCTCAGCAGTAGTAGTTGACGGTTATCCAATTATCCAAAATAGCTCTTGATTTGTTGAATTCCATAACCCTGCGAAGTGATCAGCTGTTACCACAATTTTACTATATCAGCTCATTACTAGGCTCTCATAGGCTCTAACTGCTTGTTGTTATTTACTTGACTAACGTGATAAGTGACTGCGTATTCTTCGTTATCCCATATTCCAAACCTTTCAGTTACTTACTCACTTTCCGAAACAGGTGGGCAAGGTTAGAAGCCCTTTCATGTAGGTCTCTGTACCTTGGATCCTTTGTGCACCCACATGTTTATGGTCTCCTTCTGATTCACCCGTACCGGACTTTTCATGAGGGGTGCGATGATGTATCGTCATCTTCCAATCACCTCCATTTACGATCCCATGCGGTTCAGGTCAGGTGATTTTCCTGATCCTTCATAGGCCAGTTTGCCTGTATGCTTTTTTTCTGTAGACACTTTAGTATCCAGGAGCTTTTGCCAATGGAAACTTGGATTTGGCTCTTTGACCTAGTCCACTACGACCCTTGCAGTTCTATTGTGGAACTCCGTGTAATTAAGTGCACATTGTCCAGCTTGGTCTCCATAATGAGACTCCATAGCTTTGACAATGGTCCTTCAAGGTTCTTTCTGTAAGGCATGCGTTTTGATCTTGTTAGACCTTCGCAATGACACAATATGACAGAACCTGTATAGGCAATGGCTTGTCAGCAGACCAAAGTTTTGAATGTAGATATGTTGTGGTAATGGGTCCAGTAGGACCTCTAGAGCAACCGTTGGGGTTATTTTCATGACACCGGTAACATTCAGGTACACTCATCAACCTATATGATCGTCCCGACTGTCATGTGCTGATACACTTCACTATTGAACCGAATCAACCTCGTATATAGCTATAGGGTCATTTTTTGGATACAACCCCAATCCACACATCCTTTTGAAAATCCCGAATGCCAATCTAGCATTATGTATCGTCTAGTCGATGTGGAGATTCCATATGAGCATTGCTTGTGGTCGAACAATACTCGTAGGTACTGACTCCCGTGGCAAATGGGATCTCCACTCCATGGAATACTGATGGATTCAGGTATTCCAGCTCTCTTTCCCTAGTGAAGGTTGAGACAGCGTTTTCTGGGAATTGATTGAGAGTGCTCTTGCTCGCACCACTAGCATACAGCTACACTTTCTTGGACTCTTCCAAAGTTAAGAAGGAGAAGTTAAGGTTGTGATCTCTTCATATAATGCGAATTTCTTTTCAGCCATCCATTTTTTCGACAAAGGTCTCGCGATAGATAAATCGCAGTTAGCCAGATTCGGACAATGGAATGGATGCGCGCAAATCGATGAGTTTTACTTTTGCATTGATCTGTGGATAATAAAATGATATTACTCACTAAATCAATACCAGTTTTGCTTCGGGTATTGCATATTCGGATGTGTTGAAACAAATCTATAAAAGTTCCTCCAAACGTAAATTAATTAGTTGCAATCTGATTTCGAAAGATTGAACATGTTTTTGTTCCTTTGCAAAAGTGATTTGGAATTTGAATGAAAATAAATTAATGTACAAGTTTTTTTGGTAAAGGCTATGCGGCTTCACGAGTACTTCGACATATTGGATATTTTGTGCACGACTCGAGAAGACGTTCAGATTTTCTTGGCTCACTATTCGTCCTTGAACCCAGTGAGATTTAATTTCATCAATTACCAAGCTTCGAAACTCTTTTATGAAACTGGTTTTAGATAGTCCACAACAAAGTTCTGGGCCGTGAAATTGTGTGTTTACCTTTTCTTCAGCAAAGCAGTCTCAAGTCAGCTCAGACTCACTAGTGTGACCACTTCAACTGATTTCCTAAGCCGACTTAATTGCATGTTAGCTGTGTTACAAGATTAAGCATTACCTCTAACCTGAAAAAGAGCCCGAAAATATTGCATGCAGATATGCTAGCTGCTGCACTTTCTGTACTTGACTCGAACCGAAATGTGTTCCACCATATCAGTGAAGCATAGAGAACCATGGTTTGATGATACGACCAGTAGATCCAGATTTGGTTACCCTTGGCTCTTTTGAATAGATTTCTCACCCCAACTCTCAATGTCTCGAAGTGCTGGTCCTACCATAAAAATTTACCGGTGGTTTTTTTTCGGGCAGTTATCGTGGCAGGCACGTTTACGTGAGTCATCGTCTCATCCATAATACCTATAGGAATTATTTCTGGACCAAGTGTCCCTCGTATTAAATGAATTTTATCTAATTCAGTTTCAAAAAGTCAGGTTTTACATGACGTTTGTGAATTATGAAACGTCAGTTTTTTCAAAAAATCGTTCATTAATGACCCCTGTTAATGAATGATTTTCTATTAATCAACGATTTGCTTATATGCAAATCAACATACCCTGCTGTATTACATTTTATATCGGTCATTATTACTATCTAGAAGAGGACCGTCAAATCCTATATCTTGTGTGTACATTTTTAGCGAAATGGCATATACAATCAAGAACTTAATAAAGATATTTTTGGTTTGGTTAGTACTATCTGTCATTATTTATTTGTCAATTCTGAAATAAAATTTGAGAGACTCTAACCATCTTTAATTCGCATTACCTTCATTCGGTATTTGACACCTCTGCCCTTTGGCTTTATTAAGTGTTAGATACATCTGCCCTTTGGCTTTTTGATCCGGGTCTGTGACCTTGAGACAATTCGTCTGTTCGAGTTTGCACTCCCCGGCCTGTGGCCGTCCTGACCATTTGGTCTTCATATCCTTTGATCCAGGTCTGTGACCTCTCTTTTTTTTTCATTGTCATTGTCCAGTCAAAATTTTATTGCGTACACTTACTGTTCTTTCAAATTGTTTTCCTACGTCCGTCGCCAATGTAAAATGCCATGATTGGTTTATCAAACAAAACACTGTTCTGTACTCGCAGATCATACACACACTGATGAACCTCGATATCTCCGTGCTGGACATGGAGTGATACACCATGATTTACCCGAATTATATCGCCCGTTCCCGTGTGAAACGCTGACCAAGCTGATGCAGGATCTCGCGATTCCGGGAAACTGATGTGCATCTTAATCTTTAAGAGAAGATTCATTTTAGAATTCAGTTATATTTTTGCTCTTGTACTGTTCAGACCTATTTTGTTAATAAAAATTAGTTTTTAAAAAGGACTTTGACATCCGAAAGTTATATTTGGTGCAGTCGGTAGGATACTCGAAATTGAACGTATCGAACGTGCTGTTTTCGTATTTACGATTATTCGAGTATCGAACTTGTTGTTTTGTTCTGTGGAGGTGTTTGTGAAGGAGCGGCTCTTCAAAAATCAAGAAACCCAGTCCATCGAAGACCCCTAGCTCTCCTCAACAGGCAGATCATCGGGGAGTGGAACAAAATCGTCCAGTCTCGCAAAGAAGTCTTCTGGAAATCAAAAATCGAGGAACCAGTCGTCTACCTTATAAAAGGATGCTCAAAGTTCTTACAATTTTAATGTGAGTTATTTTTAAATGAACATTGATAGTTTGACATGAATTCTAGGAAATTTAAGTCTCAATAACGAAAACCCTTCAGCTGATCCTATAGTTTCTTTGCCTAGTACTTCTAAAAATTCAAACAAGAAAATGGCTAATACATTCAATCCTCAATACCTAAAGTGTGTGCCAGAATTTGATGGCAATCCTGATGATCTAAATAGATATTTATCAGTTTGTGATTCAATAATTACCAATTCTTATAATGCTGCCGAATCGGCAAACTTTCAAAATGTTTATTTGCTGAACTGTCTCGCTTCTAAATTATCTGGTAATGCAAAAATAGTAGCCAACATACAAAATGTTTCAAATTGGCAGTAACTTAAGGACACATTAACAAGAAATTTTGCTGATCAAAGGGATGAAACAGAGATATGGTTATGCTCAGGCAAGCCCCTAGCGAAAAGCCTCAAGAGTTCTATGATAGGTGTTTAAATATATTGAACCTTCTGTGTAATTATATTGATGTAAATGAAATCACGGTGGAATCTAAAAAGTGTGAAAGAGATCTTTATTGTAACTTGGCAAAGAAAACCTTTCTTTCTGGGCTCAAGGAACCTTTGGGTATTACCATACGCTGTATGCAACTCAAATCTCTCAGTGGAGCATTACAGTGCGTCTTACAAGAAGATAATGTACATTATTTTCAAAATTTTTCAAATAAAAATACATTTAGAACCAATTTTTCGCCTCCTAGAGCACCAATTCAAATCAGACAACCAAATTCTTCTCCAGTTAATAATTTTAGTACACCGAATAACTTCTTTAGACAACAAAATCAATTTCCTTCACAACCAATACCGATTCAACCTAGAGCACCAAGCCAACCTCAAAAATTCTTTACCAACGCACAAGTTTTGAGGCAACCATTCCAAAACTGGAACGTTTTCAGGCTAAATCAAAATTAAAACCAAAATTTCCCAAAACCTACATAGAAATACGTATAACAAACCAGTACCGATGAGTGTTTCGACAAGAAATACCTCTAATTATCGGCCGGGCCCCTCAAATTCATTCCAAACCCAACCCCAGAAAAATTTTATGTCAGAGGAATTATTTAATACGGTGGTTAGCGACTACCCAAAATGATCCAAATTATACCGAACAAGAATATTACGCCGAATAAGATTATACGGAACACTTTGACGAATTTCAATAACACGATAACGAAAATCAAGTTACCAACTTTAATAATTCTGAAACAAAATTTTCAGGAAATGTCAACAACAAAAAACCAAACTTAGTCCCGCAAGTTATTTCATTCAATAATTCTAGTTCTAGTGAATTGTCACATATAACTTTCCCTGAATATGATGCAAAATTTCTCATTCATTCGGGATCCACAAAATTTCTTACAATCATAGACAGCTTTTCAAAGTACGCACAGGCATATCTAGTTAACTCCTTGACAGGTACAGAAATAGCAGATAACCTCATTCAATTCTTTTCTCATCACGGTATTCCCAAACGAATTATCGTTGATAATGGTACCGAATTTAACAACTTCCTTATATCTGAACTTCTTGCTTTACACAAGATAGAAGTTCATTTCATATCATCACATCATCCACAGTATAACGGAATGATAGAACGGTTCCATTCTACCATTTTGAAACACATTCGCCTACTCAAAATTAGAGAATTTTTGAAAACTCCTTCAAAAATGAAAATGTTGTACGCAATTTTAGCACACAACCACTCCATACATTCGATCACAAAACTCAAACCAATCGATATCATTAGTGGTCACATTTCAACCAATGACCCTTTCAATATCGAAATCGATCGAAAATTATTAAATGAATACACTATCAATCATAAAGAACGATCTAAACTTCTCTGTTCAAAAATTCAGATCTTATCAAGCGAAAGGAAAAAATAATAGAACGGGAGAATAAAAAGCGCGATGACCCCATTGTATTCAAAACAAAACAAAAGGTTTATGTGAAAAAACATGTTAGGCAGAAAGACGCGAATAAATTTCAAAAACCAACTCAAATCAAGAAGGTCGACCGTACTATGAAAGCAGTAACTACGGAAAACCAAGAAAAAATTCACATGGACAATTTAAAACGTCCCCTCAAAAAATACCAATCTCCCATTAAAAATTAATATATTTTTCAGATTATCTGGAACTCTGGAAAAATATCTAAACAAAACCTAAAGAACAATCCAGGACTTATTCCTCTCAAACTTGGAACAGCCAAGGTAGAAACAAACGCGTATGCACTCATTCATTATTACGATTTGAGTCCAATAATCATTGAGGTGAATAAACTGAAACTCCACGTGAGGACACTTGTAGGCGGTCATAGAGACTACTCATGGGACATGTCAAATTATTTGAAAATATTACAATTTACCACACCCGCTCAGAACAAAACGTGGTCTTATAAACGGCGTTGGATCAATTTTCAAATCAATCACAGGAAATTCAGATTCCAGTGACGGGGAAAAATATGACCGTCTGATTAACGAATTGCAATATAATCAAAATAATCTAGTAACGAACATCAAAAGGAAAAATTCACTTTCAATATCATTAATCAATCAGTTCAATAGTACAGTTCAGCAAGTGAAACATAACGAACAGCTTTTAGATTCAAAAATAAAACAAATTGCCAAAATTGTTGAAAATCAAACACATAAAGAAAATTCTGTGTTCATCAAAGATATTAAAAACCAGATAATCAACACATACGAGATCATAAAATCAATTTTACAAAATGTCGAAAATTCAATACAATTTTCCAGACTAAACATTCTTCATCCAGGTATAATAAAAACTAAAGATTTTTTCAACGAACTACAAAAATTGAAGAAGATTTTTAACGAAGACCAATTACCAATTGAAATAAGTTTCGAAAATACTTTGCTATTTGAAAAAATTATAAGTCTTGAAAGCTATATCTCAAACTTCAGAATAACCTATATTTTATATATTCCCATCACCCACTCCTCAAAATTTGATTATTATCATCTTTTCTCTATTCCAATATTAACTAAGGGTCAGTTTAAGGCTGTCGTACCTCAAAATGAGTATTTAACAAAATACGAGAAATTGTATGCATATTTGAGCGATCCTTGTTTGGAGATCTCTCATCAAACCTATATCTGTCTGTCCACTGACATCAGAGAGCTGACAGACGATAATCCATGCGAAATCCAGTTACTCAATGTTCAAAACACCTCCACATGCAAGGGAACTACCATCCATCTATCAAGACCGGCCATCAGGCAACTGCACAACTCAAACAAATGGGTTGTCCTTCTGCCGTCCCAACAAACGACCAGTCTTAAGTGTGAAAGCCAAAACGAGATCGAAAACCTGCCACCTGGGAGTTACCTATTCGACATTCCAATTGGATGCCAGTTATCCTATGGCGACCAAATTATAATCAATGACCACTAAGTCACCAATAGCGAACCAATCATCCTACCAGACCTAGATGAAAGGAAGTCAGATCCACCCAAATCAAGTATAAAAATCCAACTTGATGACTTGAAACTGGACGAACTCCACTCAATAAAGACAGCCATAATGGAGAATCAACCGATAATATCTTTCAAAGACGTAGCACACATCCCAAATTTTTGGACGATGTTCATCTACCTGGTCCTTATATCAGTCTTCGTATACATGGTCCACCAGAAGATAGGCTTCAGGGGATGCAGAACCAAGACACCAAACGAACAACAACAGGAAATCGAGATGTCTAGGGTTCAACTTCCTCGCTAACCCTCCTACGTTGAATCTTAGGGGAAAGGAAGTATATCGCCCGTTCCCGTGTGAAACGCTGACCAAGCTGATGCAGGATCTTGCGATTCCGGGAAATTGATGTGCAAGCATATTAATCTTTATGGGAAGATTCATTTTAGAATTCAGTTATATTTTTGCTCTTGTACTGTTCAGACCTATTTTAAAAAAGGACTTTGATATCCGAAAGTTATATTTCCGGTGTTGTATATTCCGTTTATTTACGTGATTTGTATACTACAGGTATCTTTTCTGAAAAAAGGTCATTTCACTAATAATAATAATAATATGAATTTATGGATCTCGGAAACGGTACACTGTATATGGCCGTAGGTGAAGTATAGTACGTAATGCGTGTTGCAAAGCAATTACGCACTCATTAAATTACCCACGCTACGCGGCTTCGTGCGTAATTTTTTCATTCGTGCGTAATATGCCTTTTACAATACTTGTTACGTAATATACTTTTGAATATTCTCAGGTGGAAAACACACGAACACAACTTAATACCTTGTGAGCACCTGAGCAAATATGGAACAATTTTCCATACTTGAGTAATACCCAAGTTTATACTTAGGTAGAACGAATTACCTTGGAAAGTTTGGTATATGAAAGTTAACAATTAGATCTGAATGTTTATGAATGATGAATAACGTGATTTTCAACGAATAAGACGTTGAAATCAGAATTGATTTAAGGCCAAAAAAAAACGAATTTTGGACTATCGCCAGAAATTTTAATTTTTCTCTTCTTGAACTGATATAATTTTTGTAGAAAAACTATTTTTTTCTACATTCATGCAAAAAGCAAAACTCTATTAAACTATATTTAGTGGAAAAAGAAGTTCTTTATTGCACTAGTGCAATAAAGTTTTATTGCACTCATCTGTCATTCAATTTCAACGTGCTGTCATCATGACAAACATAAACATTCAAACGCATTACATATTTAGCAGATATTCTGTGAGATTGGCAATACGTTTTAAACAGTTACATATTTTATATTATTTTGTATTAATGTTAGCAGCCGGAGCTTAACAATGCCTTCCAGAGAAAAACTCCATAATCAAAATTGATCCGCTTTATTCTAAACGGTCTACCTGCATAGAGCAAAGTGTCTGTACTATGACCACACCTCGTGATAACATACGCGCTCACGGCTACTATGATTTTGATTTGTGTAATGCAACTGTGGTTATAGAAACGTCAGTCAAAAAATAATTCTGACAATTACAGAAGTAAAAGTTTTAAAATGAGTATTATTAAGGGAAAAATAGATGCTAGTGATCTGTTTCAATGCAAATCGATAGTAATAGTTAATTATTTATTTTCATTTGCCTACACCTAGTGCCGGACCTTAACAAATCATTTTTTGCTTTTTGCATGAACGTAGAAAAAATGTTGTATGCAACTCGTGCAAAAATTGTTTATTGCACTCGAAGTGTTGGCCATTAGGTTACTTTTTGCACTTGCTGCATAAATAACTATTAAACAATTGGTTGTTAATACACATTATTCGCATATGTATGAAAACTTTCTGCAAATATTTGTTGATTTGCATGTACAATGTGAAATGCACGTTACCCCAGAAAATCTGCAACTGAATTGTTTTGTAGAACATTTTTTACATGTACATTTAGAAGCTAATTCCTCAATCCACAGGTGTAATATATTTTTCCTTACTAAATTTTAACATTCTCTCCTTTGAAATATGCAAATTTCAAAGGATCTGATTGCAAGCAATTTAAATTCATCAAGTGTATAAGTCGATATGCAATATAGAGCGCTCCTAAAATGCGCAATCGTATAGACTAGGCATATAGGTGAGTTCAGCAACTAAAATTCAATTGGCGAAATGGTATAAGCAATAGCTTGGTCTATCGAAAGTTACAAATGCATTATTCTTTTCGATAACTCGCATTACGAATTGTCCAGCCTTGTCTACAGCAGCCTTTCTAATATCAATTGCAGAACCTCATTTGAATAATGATTTATAACTCTACTGCAAATTTTTTTGCATTTTGTCGCACGTCAATTAAGTCCACATGTTCCGCGGCGCTTCCTTTAAATCTATATATATATAATATATCATAATAATTCTGAAGTTGATCAACTGGAATGGCAAATTATGAATTTTAATAAAACGAATAGAAATACAGCTACGCAAGTAGAAACACAAGGAATGTTTTTTATCGTTTATGACCTTAGTTTTACTAATTATTATATTTTTAATTATTGTTATAAAAATGGTAATGTTGAAAAACCATTGCTTTCACCAGATAATTAATTCTTGATTGTCCTTGTACCAATTGTAATTTTTTTATCTCACTTTAAATGTCAATAAAAATTTAATGGAAAGTGATTGTTTGAGTAAACCTTGAGAAACCGCTCCTATTTCTCATTGATATAAATAGACAATGAACTAGCTATTAAGTTTTCAAAATGAATTTAGTTCAAGATACCTTCTTGGGTGAACGAAAGTTTTATTTAAATGCAGGTAAATCAAAGTTTGTGTCGGTATGTCTATCAGTGAATCTGGGGTATACCGCTTGTATTGTAATAGCAGACGATGAGACCGGGACGTTAGTATTCAGCGAGAAAGAATGGACAGAATTAGTGAAAAGCAAGGAAGCAATTAATAATTTGTTGGAATCCCTGGAAAATGAGAACTGTATAGACATGGGAAAATATGCCGTGGAATATAAACCGGTTCAATCAAATAGTGTAAGGATATACAGTGGTGATGCAAGTATTCGTTTAAATTGGGAATCACTAGCAAAACTATGGCTCTTCATTCCTATTTTGCAATATAGAATGGATGTTTTGAAATCACTAAGATTTGATGTGATCATAAATATTCTTCAATTGGGCGTGAAAAAAGATATGATCAACAATTCAGTGGAGGTACTTGAAACAATAAAAGAAATTGATCCTGAAGTATACACTCTTGGATTGGAAGTAGCGTATAATTATCCGCATCTTCTTCAAGAAAATCAATGGGCTTATATTTAGATATGGAAAAAAGGTAACATTTGGCAAAGTCAAGATAAATTTGCTGTACTCATGGAAATATGCTTACCAAGCAGCAAGACGCGGACCGTGGGAAGAATCAGGTCGTGATCGAATCAGATTCGAGCGCCGATTAAAGGAATCAGCATCATGTATAAATCATATTTTGGATATTAATCATAGAAATGAGGTGTATGAACAAATAAAATACTTATATGTTATATGTACTTATATTCATCCATCAGATTTTGAAAGTCTTTATTGTAGAACTCAGTTCCAAAATCTGTCTGTAAATTTTTTGGTGTGGTGCTCATTTGTTTTAATACAGATTTCATAGCAGCGGTGATATCTTTGCCCGTTTTTCTTTTTACTGGCACAGCCCAAACATATTTTCTAAAAGCATTGATGATTACAAGAATGTAATTATGACCCCTATTTTGTTTTGTAAATTGATTCATAATAGCCAAATCAGCCTGTATGAGGTCATGTAAATTTTTAATTACAACATGTAGTCTTTATAATTAATTCTTACAGGCTTATGAAGTTCTTCTATAATTTGGGCTTTACTCATTTCTGACCAACGGACACTGTAATAATATCTCAATAAACATAGTTGGAGTTGTTCCTAGTTTAAATATCATTTCATCTCCCTTGTGGATGGACTTGTTTGTTAGTTGATGAAATTTGTAAGATGTTAGATTATTAATCCAAACTTCTGCGTCATCATCGTGATTATAATTTATAATGCTCTCTATCTTGGCAGACATGGGAAATTTGAATTTGATACTCCCATTATCCAGTATGTAATATTGTCTATTCAAACTATTTTTTTTCTCACCTCTCAAACGAATTAAAACTTTAACATGAAAATCCAAAGAATCACAAACATAAAATGGGGACCTCAATTGTGGTAGTGGTGTTGGTGAACCTAACACAGCAGCTTCTTCTTCAAAAGTAGTATTGGGTTGTAAAAAATGATGATTGAATCTGTTTAATGGCATTGAAAAAACTTTGTTAATGCTCAAGACAGAGCATATGTAGGTGTGTGATGAATCGTTAACAATTCAAATATGAATAAAGTAGGGAAATCTACGATATATATATTTGAATTGTTGCAGACAAAAATAGTATGCAGTCAGTAGTAGTACAGAAAAGAATTTGTTATATTTGTAGAGCTACCAAGCTACTTATCATTCAAGTTTTTCTTGAGCAGACCTATTTTGGTAATTAAACACGTGTATGCAGTTGAGACTTATTAAAATTGAAAGTAGATTAATTAACGATCGAGTGTTGAATTCACGCGTGAGACCTTTAAAAAAATGGAATCATTTCAAGAAGGTGAACAAGATGAGAGAATTGAATCGTTTGAAAGGAATCAACCCAAAGGCAAGAATTTAGATGATAGTGCTCGTTATTTAGAGAACATTTTGAATTTTGAGGAGGAGACAAATTGGGAGGAAAAAGTATTCAAGAATGTCGATTGTTTTTCTTCAAAAAAGAAATAAATATATAGAATCATGAACGGTGTATTATTCATTTTGCTACAAAGGACACTGCATTACAAACTCAATGAAAAAATTATTTGAAGCAAGTTTATGTGGTTGCTGGAGGGAGAATTGCATAGTATCGCCTTTGTTCAGAATGTCAGAAATTATACAAAGAATCGTTTTGATTTTGGTAAGATATTTATAAAGAAGTGGGAAAACATTGAATATTTTCAACTTTACCTGTGAGAGGAATTGTGTAAATGGTACTATTATTATTATCTAAAATATAGTGAGTTTTACTAGAAGAAAGGTTTTTGCTACCACGAATAGTCAATATACATTTACTATGGAATTTGGAAGCTTGACAAATAAAAAACGGAACATCTGTTGGCTGGGGTGCTGTAACAATATCTTTTGAAGAAGCGGTGGTAGTGGTGGTTGGGGTGAGAAAATGTTGATTGAATTTGTTCAGAGGCATTACGAATACTAATACAAAACACTGAAAGTCTATGCATTTATAAAATTATTTTACCTTCACGTAACTCTTCGATAATTGAAATAATTTCATTGTTGTGACCGGTAGTGTTGCCAGCAGCTTCAGAAGCAACAAGCAAACGTAATCTATCTACAAGTTCATTGTAGTCTTCAAAATATTTATAATCAATAGGTTTATTATTATCATATCTCATCATCATTGTCATTTTACCCCCTCTTTTTGTCATCTTTCTGGTAAGTACGCCTCTGGATAAAGATGATGATATTGAACCGGATCTTGATAAAGATGTTGGTATTGAACCGGATCTAGGACGAGTTTTTGGTAAATGAGGTTTTATAATATAAAGATACTTTTCCCTGATATCTTCGGGAACTTTTCTGATTGGTAAAGTCTCATTATTTTCACGACGATATGCATTAGTTCTCTTTATATTATCTACATAATACGGGATTTTTCAGAAAAAGTAACTCATAAAGACCCACCGTTCCTTTATAATCAATACCTTTCACATTAATATTAGCTCCCATAAAATTAACTTCAGAATCTCCTATATAAAATTTGTCTTCCACAGGATTATGGAAGAGCCCCAAAATATGATTATATTTACTTTGAGTATCTTTTATCATGCCTTCAATATAATCTCTGGGTAGTGGTGAATCAAATTGGTCCAAGTATTCCTTAAGAACATCTGAATTTGTGATTGTCTGATAAAATTGCGAAAGGGTATCATCAATAAATTGATCTTCTCTTGTTCTATCCGGTGTTTCTACCTCCTCTTCATTACGTGTTTCATAAGTTTCCTCATCTCTCAAAAAACTCGGTATCTCCGTAGTAGGAGTTACATTTTCAGATCTTGGTGATAAAAATGTTAGTTTATTATATGATTTCGGTGTTTTCGTTGATGACTCAAATTTTTCCAACTTTTCTGGTTTGATGTGTTCCGCTGCCGCCGTCTCGCCCATTGTGGAAGCCAATTGTTTTAGAGATTGAGTAATGGGTTGATATGATTTTTCCAATCGAGATTGTGATCTCGCTGTACTACCCTTTATAATTTTATACTTTATTCTAAGTGCGTGTCTGGCTCGCACAAGTTGTTTTGCTAATTGAGGATCCATTTTAACTACTGATCTTTCATTTCGAAAGTTCATCTTTATATATAAATGTATGTATCGAAACCTTTTCTATACCTACCCGAAGACAAATCACAATCTTTGTCAATTACAAAAAAGTCAAACTTTTTTTTCCAACAAGAAGATGCTACATCCTTGAATTTTTGAAAGTCCATATCGATATTTGCATGATCGTCATAAATATGCTTCAAATTGGTCGTGTCCTGTGGAAATATAATTAACAAATTTGCATTATCGCGAATGAGTTGTTTTGGTATGGCGGAATATGTTTGACAAATATAAAAACAGTCTGTATGTTGATGCCTTCCAAAACAAAAATAATCTTTTATAATATTTTGATCGCAAGATGCCACATCATCAAATATAATCAGAGAATTTGTTTCAATGTTATCGGCAGAAGGTACATCCGCACTATCGCTATATTCATAATATCCAATTTCATCATCGAGTGGTTGAAGTAAAGCACGCAAATACTGATACTTGGGCTGATTCAATGATTTCGAGTATAGATGAATATTTTCGAATCTTAGTCCATTGGGATGTTCTATTAGTGCCAGCATAACATTCGTTTTACCGCTGCCACTACTGCCTACGATCAATCCACGCTTAGAATTACCACCGAATATTGCACCGTGTTTTCCCTCATTTTGTACAACATTGAAATCATAATTGTTGAGGGGCAGAGAAACGTTTTGTTTTCGTAACTTCATAGTGCCGACTAAAGGTATATATGGGTGTGCGTCGACTTATATAGCTGATTAGAATGGTTAGATCCAAAAAAGGAGCAAGAGCTCGTAGCAGACACATAGGAAGAGGTTTTGTAAACACATTAATAGATAAATTACCTTTTGAATTCCATCTGCCGAAATACAATTATTGTGGACGTGAGTGAGTAATTAACTTTATAGAGCGCATCAATTTATTTTAATCTTGTTTTTAGCCGGTACTAAATTGCAACAACGATTAGAACGCGGGGATCCTGGAATAAATTATTTGTATACTGCATGCCAAGAGCACGATATCGCCTATTCTAAAAGTGAAAATATTAGTGACAGACATCGAGCTGACGAAATATTGGAGAACAAAGCTTGGGAAAGAGTTAGAGCGTAAGACGCCAAACTAGGAGAAAAGGCAGCTGCTTGGTTCATAACAACTGCAATGAAGGGAAAACGTAAACTCGGCATGGGATTGAAAAAGAAAAAATCGACGGAAAAACGAATTATTCGTGCTCCCAAAAAAGGGGGATTCCTGCCGTTTTTACTTCCATTATTGGGTGCTCTGGGGGCAGTGGCAGGTGGGGGTGTGGGCATTGCAAAAGCAGTAAGCGATGCCAGAACAAATCGTGAACAATTAGCTGAACAGAAAAGACATAACCTAGCTCTCGAACAACAAAAATCAGGAAAAGGATATTATCTGAGACCTTACAAGGGATATGGTTTACGGAAGAAAAAAACAAAAAAGACAAAGGGGTTTCAACAGCAGCGACTATATTGGAAAAGAAAATAAAATTACCTCGATGTATAATGTCTGATAAAGATCTCATCACGTATGCAAAATTATTGAAAATTCCTCATTTTAGAGGTGTATTTATGCGCGATTCATTGCCAAAGAGGATTGCGACAAATGAATGTGGTATAGTGAATCTCGATGTGCAAAGTGGGCCCGGTACTCATTGGACAGTATATTCGAAACGGAATAAAAATGTAATCTATTATGATAGCTACGGTAATTTACCACCTCCAATTGAATTGGTGGAATATTTTAGAAGCAATGGTGATGTCATCATTGAATATAATTATGATACGATACAAAAATTCAATTCATATCAGTGCGGACATTTTGTCTTAAATTTTTATATAATCAATACAACTTTTAAATATTACTTCATTTGTTTTTGAAACCTCAGTCATGTCGTATACGTTTACACTCAGCGGAGATTCATCAATTTTAAGCGACACTTTCAACCCACCATTATATCTAGATGAAAACCTCGAATATGAAATTGGATTGGTCAATTTTAATACTTTCAATAGTATTCGAAATATCAATGAAACCAACAATTTATTGGTATGGGGCCCGAATGATGAATTCAAATTTGAAATATGATGAGATAATAAAAATGATAAAGGATGAAATGTATCGGATAGGAGAAGGAACTATCATTCATATAACTACAGACCCGAAAAGATTCATAGTTTCAATTAAAAGCACCGATTGGATCAATTTCAGTACTGATCGTTCCATTGGCAATATATTGGGATTTGAAAAAACCAAACTCGAACCCAACAAACTTTACATCTCAAAAACAAAGTTAATATTTTGGCTGTCAATACAATTTGTATAGATTGTAATATTGCAGTAGGATCATTTTTACACGGACAACCTGTTCATCTGATACATCAATTTTTTCCACAAGTTCCAAACGGTTATAAAATAGTGGAGCAACCTTTGACCATACTCTATTATCCTGTGAGTATTAAAACCATAAACAACATAATTGTGAGAGTGCTCGATCAAGATAGTAATTTGGTGAATTTTCGCGGTGAAACAATTACTCTTCGTTTACATCTCAGGAAGATTGAATAGATATGGTGTTACAATTTCAACGATTCCATCATCCATACAAAAACTATAAAAAGCAGCAGCGTCGTACAAAGAAGTCAGATAGTTTTTCGATGCCAATGAAAACGTTGTTAACTCCCGAAAATCGTCAATTTTTGAATTCTCTCGGTTTTTACGTTCTAGTATAATGGATTTATTGAATATAAGAGGGGAACCTTTTAGCGATACGACCATTGAAGATTATCAGTTTCACATATACCAACCATACAATTCTGGAGCCCTCAACTACAACGATGAAGTTAGAATGTCCGTACAAGATTTAGATGCATACACACTTCCATGCAATAGCCTAATTTACATAGAAGGTAAAATATTAAAGTATCAAAACAAAGTGCCTACCAAATTCCAATTCATCAATAATGGCATAGCATATTCATTCAAAGAAATGAGGTATGAACTAAATGGTGTCGTAATAGATTCTATTCGAAACGTTGGTCTAGTTTCCACTTTGAAAAATTACTTTTCTTTGAACGAAAATGAAAGCAAACTAATGGAGAACGGAGGATGGTTTCCAAAAGATAATAACAAACTTTTAATTGATGATAAGGGACATTTCAATGTGTGTATACCATTGAAATTGTGGTCGGGATTTTTCGAAAATTATAGAAAAATTATAATGAATATGAGACAAGAATTAGTTCTCATTAGAGAAAAGGATGATATTGATGCCGTTATTGCGACAGATAATTCGGAAAAACCAAAAATTCAAATCACAAAACTGTACTGGAATGTTCCACATATAACACCGAGTATTAACGAACAATTACGTTTGAATAAAATAGTCCGTAATAGTACAGAATTACCCATCAAATTTCGAAGTTTGGAATTAATAGAATACCCCACTCTGAATGATTCGACACGTCACACTTGGTCTGTTAAAACTTCAACGCAATTAGAAAGTCCTCGACATATTATTATTGCTTTTCAAGATTCATGTAAAGGTCAAATTTTGAAAGATATGAGTAAATTCAATCATTGTAACTTGACAAATGTACGAGTATTTTTAAATAGTGAGAGATTTCCCTATCAAGATTTAAATTTGGATTTTGATACGAATCGATTCGCATCACTATATGAAATGTTTGCCAACTTCCAGGAAAGTTATTATCACATTCAAACCAATCAACCCATATTCAACCCAAAAGAATTCAAAGGAAAAGCTCGCGTTATTCATATCGATTGTTCCCACCAAAAGGAAATTATTCAGAGCGGATCTGTCGTTTTGCGAATAGAATTTGAAACATCTAAACCTACAGGAAATAATGTGTCTGCATATTGCCTAATTTTACATGAAAAAGAATTATATTATAATCCATTGAATAAAATAGTGCGACAATAAGTGTTTGTTAGTCAGTTGACAATGATATCTCAATATAGATGCAGACCAGCTCAATTCCTACTCCAGTTGACACAACTCAAAACTGAAATTGAATATTTGGAAAAGAGTTGAACGACAATTTTGGAAAATCTTCGAATATGAGATTAGTTATTGATTTTCAAGGCTTCAAAGTGGAAAACAATAAATTTGTAGTAAAAGAATTGGCGTGTTATGATGGTCATCGCCGTATCAGTCATTACTTATTCAAACCACCATTTCCCTTCAATAATCTACCACAAGATTTAAAAAAACAAGCAACGTGGTTAATGAAAAACCACCACTACATATATTGGAATGCAGGATTCATACCTCTTCATCAATTTGAAAATATCATACGATATCTTACCCAAGGAGCAGACGCGGTGTATGTTAAAGGCAGAGAAAAATTCAACTTTATCAAAAAATATTGTATTTGTACGGTATATGAATTGGACGAACATCCTGCACTAGAAAGAGAAGATCCCATGTGCTTTTATCACAACAATAATGAAGATAAATGTGTATGTGTCTTATCAAATGTATTCTTTTTGTATACAAATTTTATAATGAATGATAAATAAATGTGTTTAATGAATCATTTTTTTTTACAAGTTTAGACTTGCTTAAAATTGATCCACTAGTTCCCCCACCTCCACCAACATTTTCTTTATATAAAAACATGGAAATATTTTGATGAAATCAGTATACAAGTGTATATGTTGTTGGTATTTCTCTTTCTTTGTCTGCTAATGATTATTTGGAAAAACATGAATCAAGAAGCATGTTACTGTATTTATCCAATGAAGGATCATTGGCTTCTCAAACATAATTTACATCACTTCAGTGAAGAAGAACTAAAAAAGTTTCCCATACACTTTTTGATTGAGAGAGCACAACCAATAGAACTCTTATATGCCTGGCATAAATTACCAAGCAATAACCGAAATAATTTCAATTTACAAGTACAACTGCCCTGTTTCATCCATTACAACCGACTTGAATGGCGAACTCACGCAGAAGGCCCACCAATAGCACAATCAAGATGTCATTTATGTAAATTAGCTCTCGATCAATTGTAATTCAAAAATAAATAAACAAAAGAATTGTATTTTAGTTGTTTTTATTTTCACAAAATATTTGAACTTACAATGTGAGTACATTTTTTATAAATAGTTAGTGATACATTATACTTCATCATTATCCTCGTCACTATCCTGTTCACAAAAATCAATAAAACGATTGAATCGATAATAGGGATCATGTAAATCCATGTCACATTCATTTCGTTTTTTGAGTCTGAATAACATTTCGTTAAATCCATCTTGACACCACATTGAACCGTTTTGATATATTTTATAGAGGTTGTTAGTATTATAAAGAAGATGGAAATGATCTCTCATCACATGTAAATCCCTATTAATTTTTTCTTTTTATATAAGTAATAGAATCTTATAACATGATTTACATAAATATAAATTAAGAGTTTCAATTTTATATCTATTTACCCATACGCAATATTCAACCTCGGGGTATATTGTTACCCAATTGCAATAATTAATAACTGCACGTCGACTTTCGATGTGGAAATGTAACGTTTATAAAACATATCAACAGGAATTTCAACATTATCAGAACTTGAACCCTCTAAAATGTTTTTCCATTTATAATAACTATATTTTTCAACAATTTCTAATGTTAATCTCAGAGGTAATGATGATAAGTTGATGAACGTTATTATTCCTATTATATTTTGACAAATAATCTTGATACATAGCTCTCTCAATTGCATATCGACTCCTGGAACAAAAAAATCTATACACTATAATGACCCCATGGAAGTGTATCGAATGACTTGGGGATTATTATTCGTTTATCATCATATAAACTGAGAGCAATTTTTGTTTGTTCTATACTGAATACGTTGTGAGCATAGGAACCAATAGTTTGTTGTGATATATTTTTGTTTTTGAACTCTTCCAGACATGCAACATAATCCTCGAAAGTTATATTATTTCTTATTACATTCTTTTTAACTCCTTTAGATTTTTTCGTAATACCTAAATTCCTAATTTCCAAATCTATTCGTTTTTTACTCATACCCTTTTTCGATAATTTTTCCTTCAAACGATCCCTATCCTTCTGAGTGACGAGAGTTTTGAAAGCATACATCTTTGAACGGAGACCGGCAAAATGCGTGATGATTGTACCATTTGTCTCATCTTTCATTAAACCAGGTACTTTTTTATTCACTAATGGAATATTATACTCATTATTTTTCTCATAATCAGAGGTATCGAATTTATCAATATGTTTCTTAATTACATCTTGATAAACATCATTACAATTCAATTCATAAATAAAACTATCCGTGTCTGTGTACATTAACTTGCAATTATCTGATCCAACTGTTGGTAACATGAAATCGTAATGGAAATCATACATACAAAGTTTAGAAATGTCCAAAATTGCCATACCAATGTAAAGGGGTTTATTGAAAATCAATTCGGCTTTCTTCAATTCAATTGCCATGAAATCTTCATCAAAAATTGTTCTTCTATGAAAACGCGGACTTGCTATAACATTTTTTGCTCCATAACGACCCTCATAAAAATTGACCAATTTAACCACTCTATGAAGCCTTATATTTTCCATTGTTTTCCCAAATACTGCGTTATTAGCTAATTTATATTGATTTTTTTCAAAGGTACTTGTAGCCTTAGACCTCGAACGGGTATTGAGTTCAATGTATGGTCGCAACCATTCAGACTGTTTCAATTTCAATACCTTATGTATCTTAGTCAAAATTAAACCGTTTGCCAATGCTTGTTTCAAATTTCTATAATGCAAAATATACTCTTTTTTATGATGCAAATCAGCTATCAACTTTGGTAATTTTGATGTGGGTGGAACTGAATGATCTGCACAAAATGGAAAGTCTTTGTGTAGGTCATGTATAGCTTGCGGATATTCCAAATCAACTTGTAAAATGTATCCCACTGGTGAATTATCTGGAATCATTGTAACATCAATATTTGTATCGGACCATTTAGAACCTCCAAATGGTAATGGCTGAGACATTGCCCAACCATACAAGTTGTTAACATCTAGATACAAAAGTGTTTTGGTGGGCTTTGAGGGATCATAGTTGGGCATGTATTTATTGTTGGCCTCTGAGAATCGATTACTACAAACCGAAATCCCACCTCTAATTGCTTTTTCTATAAACATAATCATATCGATATCTTTTAAAATTTGTAATTTACATTTTGTGTATTTCAACATTGCATCACACGTATATCCAGGCATTATATAATACCACGCAGAATCTAAACCATAAGTTTTCAAAGCAGTGTCCCTAAAATTTTCCATGACATCTGCAAGTAGCAAAATATCAGTTTTCATATACAAATCACTATATTCTCATTTTAAATGCTTTCCACACATTTTGTGCATGAAGGTAGTCTTCTTTACACAATTCTACATCATTCAATTTGTTGTAGAATTTTTCAATGGGTGGAAGTTGAGGATCATTCAATTTTTCCACATTATCCAAATAATCAAACGGAAATACCCCTTTTCTCGTCAACAGTTTGAATGTTTCATCATCCATATCTTTAAATTTGGACTTTAAATTTTGAAGATTATTCAAACATGAAGTGGACACGAGCTCATCAAGACTTGCACCCATAAATCTAAAATAGTCTATAAATCTAAATTTTATTCTACTATCACAATCATTGAGAGTGAAGGAAATATATTTTTCTTTATTTAACGGGAGCACGCTCAGAGAGCCTCGTTTGGCTAAATCTTTGATTAAAAAATGGGCATTATAATTCGACATATTATGGCAAATAACTGGTAAAACAAATAATTTTTTAAAGATCAGATTGCACTCTTGATGCGCAAAGCCGCGGAATTGTCCCGTGAAATGATCGTGGTCTCTAACGATGACATCTTTAGCCTTGAATACTTTTTCACAAATGTGACAAGTTCCAAAATTGACGGTTCTCGGATTTTCAATCATTGCCAAGATATGGAGTATTTTACCTTCTACGAATTGTGCTATATTCTTCATTTCAGTAGAAAACCATTCCATACAATCTTCACCTTCATAACTATTGAAATAAGAAAGGGAATCATCATAACAACACTTTAAATGATAGCCCACCGAAAATGCATTACGTAAAACTTTATTTCAATGTCATCAACATCTGGTATTGGTGCAGCATAATCATTCAGTTTGGGAGAATAATGATTTTGAATTAATAGCAAATTGACATGACGTTCCAATTTACTCTTAGTTAACCTTACAGGCACTACATCATAAAAGGAACTTTTGTCAGTAACATTCAATTCCAACGCATAAACATTAACAGAAATATTATTCAATTTTTTGAATTTAATGATTTGATTCAATTTCATGGGCATTTCTAAACCTTCAGTATTCAGTACAAGATTGTATGCCGGATATGATGTTGTATATCGATAATCTCTTGTGGGTGGGTATAAAGCACTAACTATGGCCCAGAAAAAGCATGCATCATCATTATTTTTAATATTGATACATGCTTGTTTTCTTGCAATTTGTAATGGAAGATTAATATAAGATGTTCCATTACCGATTTCAAATTTGTTTATAGCAACTTCTAATGATAGAATTTTTTGTAACGCCCAACCGCTTGAGTCTTCAGAAAATTCAGATAGTTTATTCAAGATGTAATCAATAATATTTTCTCGGTACCACACAACTAGATCCGTTCCCTGATCTAAAATTACATTCGGTGTGACAAAATATTTTTGACTAATTATATCTTCTACACTTGATTGTTTCACAAAATTACCCCAAAGAGTGGTATTCACTTTGAGAAATGGCATTTTCTTTAGAATTTTGTTAATAACTTTTTTAAACAAGCAAAATCCGTCAGCCAAAAATGCTTTAATTTCTTTATGTTTCACATTGATGATGACACCCGTCTTTACTCTGTTATTAAAACAAGAATTTACATCTTCCCAATAAACCTTACGCACTTTCTTTGAACCTACAGTTTTACTTTTCACCATAAGTAAACATCTCAATCGTTTCAATTGACCAATTTTTGTTATAATTTTACTTTTTTCACCTACTTTTCAATTTCTTCAGACTTTTATTACACACTTTGATATGTTGATTAATTGCTCCAATTGCATGTCTTTCGATTGAATTTTCTTATAAAAAAAGTAACTCACCTTTAAAATTCAACGATTTCAAACGATGCAGCAGGTTGAGGTTTGCCAACGTCTTTGTTCCCTCTGAATATACATTTTTCAACCGATTGGAATGATTTTTTTTTGTTAGGTAGATATTCAAAAAGTTTATTAGGACACCAAATATCATGAATAAATCTCAATTTCCAGGGCCAACTAATCTTATTTTTCAAGGTCAAAAATCTAAAAAAATTACTAGCGATTTTTTTTAAAAAAATCTGACTACACCACTGGATTCGCGACATTTTCAAATGATCTACATGTAAATTACGTTGGAATGCGTCAATCAATAAAAAAGTTATAAAGGAATGAAATTTGAAAAATATGCCGTTTAATCAATCCACCAATTCGAATTCATGAATTTTATGAAAATTCTGAATACAACACTGGATTCAGGATGTCTTGAAATATCACTGGTAACAGTTTCATCGAAATCTGTTCAGTAATAAAAAAGTTATAAGGGAATGAAATTTGAAAAATATGTTGTAAAATGAAATTTTAACAACGTTCTTACTACACCACTGTTGATTATTGAAAAAATTATTGGGGTGATTATTGCAATGTCGTACAATTATAACATCTGAAAATCATGATGGTAAAAATAGTCTATAGGTATTTCTCGAAGTGGAGTGGATACATAAACAAGTACAATCAGGAGAGAACTCCTGGTTAATCTTCATGAAAACAATTTCAACAATATAAGACAAGTCTAATGTACTCCCAATAGAAATTATAACGAAAAAAATATGCAATGGATAATAATTATTATCATTCCAGTGGGTAACATCAGCTGTGATTTCTTCCTTTTGTTGAATAGCAAAAAATGAGAGTTGCAATTTTAACTGCCTGTTATTCAGAATGCATTAATGAAATAAACAAGTTAGCTGTGACTTGCAGTTTCTCATCTATTTATTTGCGCATATTATTATTGCTTTTCAAGATTCATGTAAAGGTCAAATTTTGAAAGATATGAGTAAATTCAATCATTGTAACTTGACAAATGTACGAGTATTTTTAAATAGTGAGAGATTTCCCTATCAAGATTTAAATTTGGATTTTGATACGAATCGATTCGCATCACTATATGAAATGTTTGCCAACTTCCAGGAAAGTTATTATCACATTCAAACCAATCAACCCATATTCAACCCAAAAGAATTCAAAGGAAAAGCTCGCGTTATTCATATCGATTGTTCCCACCAAAAGGAAATTATTCAGAGCGGATCTGTCGTTTTGCGAATAGAATTTGAAACATCTAAACCTACAGGAAATAATGTGTCTGCATATTGCCTAATTTTACATGAAAAAGAATTATATTATAATCCATTGAATAAAATAGTGCGACAATAAGTGTTTGTTAGTCAGTTGACAATGATATCTCAATATAGATGCAGACCAGCTCAATTCCTACTCCAGTTGACACAACTCAAAACTGAAATTGAATATTTGGAAAAGAGTTGAACGACAATTTTGGAAAATCTTCGAATATGAGATTAGTTATTGATTTTCAAGGCTTCAAAGTGGAAAACAATAAATTTGTAGTAAAAGAATTGGCGTGTTATGATGGTCATCGCCGTATCAGTCATTACTTATTCAAACCACCATTTCCCTTCAATAATCTACCACAAGATTTAAAAAAACAAGCAACGTGGTTAATGAAAAACCACCACTACATATATTGGAATGCAGGATTCATACCTCTTCATCAATTTGAAAATATCATACGATATCTTACCCAAGGAGCAGACGCGGTGTATGTTAAAGGCAGAGAAAAATTCAACTTTATCAAAAAATATTGTATTTGTACGGTATATGAATTGGACGAACATCCTGCACTAGAAAGAGAAGATCCCATGTGCTTTTATCACAACAATAATGAAGATAAATGTGTATGTGTCTTATCAAATGTATTCTTTTTGTATACAAATTTTATAATGAATGATAAATAAATGTGTTTAATGAATCATTTTTTTTTACAAGTTTAGACTTGCTTAAAATTGATCCACTAGTTCCCCCACCTCCACCAACATTTTCTTTATATAAAAACATGGAAATATTTTGATGAAATCAGTATACAAGTGTATATGTTGTTGGTATTTCTCTTTCTTTGTCTGCTAATGATTATTTGGAAAAACATGAATCAAGAAGCATGTTACTGTATTTATCCAATGAAGGATCATTGGCTTCTCAAACATAATTTACATCACTTCAGTGAAGAAGAACTAAAAAAGTTTCCCATACACTTTTTGATTGAGAGAGCACAACCAATAGAACTCTTATATGCCTGGCATAAATTACCAAGCAATTACCGAAATAATTTCAATTTACAAGTACAACTGCCCTGTTTCATCCATTACAACCGACTTGAATGGCGAACTCACGCAGAAGGCCCACCAATAGCACAATCAAGATGTCATTTATGTAAATTAGCTCTCGATCAATTGTAATTCAAAAATAAATAAACAAAAGAATTGTATTTTAGTTGTTTTTATTTTCACAAAATATTTGAACTTACAATGTGAGTACATTTTTTATAAATAGTTAGTGATACATTATACTTCATCATTATCCTCGTCACTATCCTGTTCACAAAAATCAATAAAACGATTGAATCGATAATAGGGATCATGTAAATCCATGTCACATTCATTTCGTTTTTTGAGTCTGAATAACATTTCGTTAAATCCATCTTGACACCACATTGAACCGTTTTGATATATTTTATAGAGGTTGTTAGTATTATAAAGAAGATGGAAATGATCTCTCATCACATGTAAATCCCTATTAATTTTTTCTTTTTATATAAGTAATAGAATCTTATAACATGATTTACATAAATATAAATTAAGAGTTTCAATTTTATATCTATTTACCCATACGCAATATTCAACCTCGGGGTATATTGTTACCCAATTGCAATAATTAATAACTGCACGTCGACTTTCGATGTGGAAATGTAACGTTTATAAAACATATCAACAGGAATTTCAACATTATCAGAACTTGAACCCTCTAAAATGTTTTTCCATTTATAATAACTATATTTTTCAACAATTTCTAATGTTAATCTCAGAGGTAATGATGATAAGTTGATGAACGTTATTATTCCTATTATATTTTGACAAATAATCTTGATACATAGCTCTCTCAATTGCATATCGACTCCTGGAACAAAAAAATCTATACACTATAATGACCCCATGGAAGTGTATCGAATGACTTGGGGATTATTATTCGTTTATCATCATATAAACTGAGAGCAATTTTTGTTTGTTCTATACTGAATACGTTGTGAGCATAGGAACCAATAGTTTGTTGTGATATATTTTTGTTTTTGAACTCTTCCAGACATGCAACATAATCCTCGAAAGTTATATTATTTCTTATTACATTCTTTTTAACTCCTTTAGATTTTTTCGTAATACCTAAATTCCTAATTTCCAAATCTATTCGTTTTTTACTCATACCCTTTTTCGATAATTTTTCCTTCAAACGATCCCTATCCTTCTGAGTGACGAGAGTTTTGAAAGCATACATCTTTGAACGGAGACCGGCAAAATGCGTGATGATTGTACCATTTGTCTCATCTTTCATTAAACCAGGTACTTTTTTATTCACTAATGGAATATTATACTCATTATTTTTCTCATAATCAGAGGTATCGAATTTATCAATATGTTTCTTAATTACATCTTGATAAACATCATTACAATTCAATTCATAAATAAAACCATCCGTGTCTGTGTACATTAACTTGCAATTATCTGATCCAACTGTTGGTAACATGAAATCGTAATGGAAATCATACATACAAAGTTTAGAAATGTCCAAAATTGCCATACCAATGTAAAGGGGTTTATTGAAAATCAATTCGGCTTTCTTCAATTCAATTGCCATGAAATCTTCATCAAAAATTGTTCTTCTATGAAAACGCGGACTTGCTATAACATTTTTTGCTCCATAACGACCCTCATAAAAATTGACCAATTTAACCACTCTATGAAGCCTTATATTTTCCATTGTTTTCCCAAATACTGCGTTATTAGCTAATTTATATTGATTTTTTTCAAAGGTACTTGTAGCCTTAGACCTCGAACGGGTATTGAGTTCAATGTATGGTCGCAACCATTCAGACTGTTTCAATTTCAATACCTTATGTATCTTAGTCAAAATTAAACCGTTTGCCAATGCTTGTTTCAAATTTCTATAATGCAAAATATACTCTTTTTTATGATGCAAATCAGCTATCAACTTTGGTAATTTTGATGTGGGTGGAACTGAATGATCTGCACAAAATGGAAAGTCTTTGTGTAGGTCATGTATAGCTTGCGGATATTCCAAATCAACTTGTAAAATGTATCCCACTGGTGAATTATCTGGAATCATTGTAACATCAATATTTGTATCGGACCATTTAGAACCTCCAAATGGTAATGGCTGAGACATTGCCCAACCATACAAGTTGTTAACATCTAGATACAAAAGTGTTTTGGTGGGCTTTGAGGGATCATAGTTGGGCATGTATTTATTGTTGGCCTCTGAGAATCGATTACTACAAACCGAAATCCCACCTCTAATTGCTTTTTCTATAAACATAATCATATCGATATCTTTTAAAATTTGTAATTTACATTTTGTGTATTTCAACATTGCATCACACGTATATCCAGGCATTATATAATACCACGCAGAATCTAAACCATAAGTTTTCAAAGCAGTGTCCCTAAAATTTTCCATGACATCTGCAAGTAGCAAAATATCAGTTTTCATATACAAATCACTATATTCTCATTTTAAATGCTTTCCACACATTTTGTGCATGAAGGTAGTCTTCTTTACACAATTCTACATCATTCAATTTGTTGTAGAATTTTTCAATGGGTGGAAGTTGAGGATCATTCAATTTTTCCACATTATCCAAATAATCAAACGGAAATACCCCTTTTCTCGTCAACAGTTTGAATGTTTCATCATCCATATCTTTAAATTTGGACTTTAAATTTTGAAGATTATTCAAACATGAAGTGGACACGAGCTCATCAAGACTTGCACCCATAAATCTAAAAGAGTCTATAAATCTAAATTTTATTCTACTATCACAATCATTGAGAGTGAAGGAAATATATTTTTCTTTATTTAACGGGAGCACGCTCAGAGAGCCTCGTTTGGCTAAATCTTTGATTAAAAAATGGGCATTATAATTCGACATATTATGGCAAATAACTGGTAAAACAAATAATTTTTTAAAGATCAGATTGCACTCTTGATGCGCAAAGCCGCGGAATTGTCCCGTGAAATGATCGTGGTCTCTAACGATGACATCTTTAGCCTTGAATACTTTTTCACAAATGTGACAAGTTCCAAAATTGACGGTTCTCGGATTTTCAATCATTGCCAAGATATGGAGTATTTTACCTTCTACGAATTGTGCTATATTCTTCATTTCAGTAGAAAACCATTCCATACAATCTTCACCTTCATAACTATTGAAATAAGAAAGGGAATCATCATAACAACACTTTAAATGATAGCCCACCGAAAATGCATTACGTAAAACTTTATTTCAATGTCATCAACATCTGGTATTGGTGCAGCATAATCATTCAGTTTGGGAGAATAATGATTTTGAATTAATAGCAAATTGACATGACGTTCCAATTTACTCTTAGTTAACCTTACAGGCACTACATCATAAAAGGAACTTTTGTCAGTAACATTCAATTCCAACGCATAAACATTAACAGAAATATTATTCAATTTTTTGAATTTAATGATTTGATTCAATTTCATGGGCATTTCTAAACCTTCAGTATTCAGTACAAGATTGTATGCCGGATATGATGTTGTATATCGATAATCTCTTGTGGGTGGGTATAAAGCACTAACTATGGCCCAGAAAAAGCATGCATCATCATTATTTTTAATATTGATACATGCTTGTTTTCTTGCAATTTGTAATGGAAGATTAATATAAGATGTTCCATTACCGATTTCAAATTTGTTTATAGCAACTTCTAATGATAGAATTTTTTGTAACGCCCAACCGCTTGAGTCTTCAGAAAATTCAGATAGTTTATTCAAGATGTAATCAATAATATTTTCTCGGTACCACACAACTAGATCCGTTCCCTGATCTAAAATTACATTCGGTGTGACAAAATATTTTTGACTAATTATATCTTCTTCACTTGATTGTTTCACAAAATTACCCCAAAGAGTGGTATTCACTTTGAGAAATGGCATTTTCTTTAGAATTTTGTTAATAACTTTTTTAAACAAGCAAAATCCGTCAGCCAAAAATGCTTTAATTTCTTTATGTTTCACATTGATGATGACACCCGTCTTTACTCTGTTATTAAAACAAGAATTTACATCTTCCCAATAAACCTTACGCACTTTCTTTGAACCTACAGTTTTACTTTTCACCATAAGTAAACATCTCAATCGTTTCAATTGACCAATTTTTGTTATAATTTTACTTTTTTCACCTACTTTTCAATTTCTTCAGACTTTTATTACACACTTTGATATGTTGATTAATTGCTCCAATTGCATGTCTTTCGATTGAATTTTCTTATAAAAAAAGTAACTCACCTTTAAAATTCAACGATTTCAAACGATGCAGCAGGTTGAGGTTTGCCAACGTCTTTGTTCCCTCTGAATATACATTTTTCAACCGATTGGAATGATTTTTTTTTGTTAGGTAGATATTCAAAAAGTTTATTAGGACACCAAATATCATGAATAAATCTCAATTTCCAGGGCCAACTAATCTTATTTTTCAAGGTCAAAAATCTAAAAAAATTACTAGCGATTTTTTTTAAAAAAATCTGACTACACCACTGGATTCGCGACATTTTCAAATGATCTACATGTAAATTACGTTGGAATGCGTCAATCAATAAAAAAGTTATAAAGGAATGAAATTTGAAAAATATGCCGTTTAATCAATCCACCAATTCGAATTCATGAATTTTATGAAAATTCTGAATACAACACTGGATTCAGGATGTCTTGAAATATCACTGGTAACAGTTTCATCGAAATCTGTTCAGTAATAAAAAAGTTATGAGGGAATGAAATTTGAAAAATATGTTGTAAAATGAAATTTTAACAACGTTCTTACTACACCACTGTTGATTATTGAAAAAATTATTGGGGTGATTATTGCAATGTCGTACAATTATAACATCTGAAAATCATGATGGTAAAAATAGTCTATAGGTATTTCTCGAAGTGGAGTGGATACATAAACAAGTACAATCAGGAGAGAACTCCTGGTTAATCTTCATGAAAACAATTTCAACAATATAAGACAAGTCTAATGTACTCCCAATAGAAATTATAACGAAAAAAATATGCAATGGATAATAATTATTATCATTCCAGTGGGTAACATCAGCTGTGATTTCTTCCTTTTGTTGAATAGCAAAAAATGAGAGTTGCAATTTTAACTGCCTGTTATTCAGAATGCATTAATGAAATAAACAAGTTAGCTGTGACTTGCAGTTTCTCATCTATTTATTTGCGCATGAATTGTCATTTTGTTACGCACCATTAGTGAACTGAATAATTTGTGTTTCAAAATAAAAACAGATAATGGCTCAATTGTCAATTCAAGAAAAAATCGAAATTATATGTCTTTCCGGTGATGATTACCGGAGTGAAAGAGAAGTAACTAGAATATTCAATGAAAGACACCCAAATCGTCCAGCCATAAATAACAGCACGGTACATAAAATAAACCAAGTTTTCAATCGGACTGGAGCAGTAACCACATATATTTTAAAGAACAATAGACGAAGAATGAACGAAAATAACCAGACTATATGAGATTACTTCAGAAATAATCCAAATAGTAGTTTGAGGGTTGCCAGCTTAGATTTAAACTTACCCAGGGAGAATGTTAGGCGATGTCTGAAGAAAAATAAATTGAGGCCATTTAAACCAAAGTTTTTACATACTCTGGAACTAGGTGATCAAGAAAAACGATTGGAATTCTGCTTATGGGCCCAGGGCGAGTATCTTAATGATAGGCAATTTTTAAAGAAAATTTTATTTAGTGATGAAGCTAGTTTCACAACAAATGGAGTGGTTTCATCACAAAATATTCGCTATTGGGCCACTGAAAATCCTAACTGGGTGATAAACTGTAAAAGGCAGTATTCAGAAAAAGTGAACGTTTGGTGTGGAATACTGAATGAAAGGATAATTGGACCATTCTTTTTCGACGGCAACATGAATGGCGCAATTTTCCTACAATTTTTAAGGAATGAATTTTCGGACGCAATAGATGAACTTCCCCTTGCAGAAACAAGAAATTTATATTTTCAATTAGATGGTTGTTCCATACATAATGCGGGAATTGTGAAGAGTTGGCTGAATCAAAATTACCCTAATCGTTGGATAGGAAGGGGGAGTACATTAATTGGATGGCCACCAAGATCGCCTGACCTTACTTCACTCGATTTTTTCCTTTGGGGTTATATTACACAAAAGGTTTACAAATCACGACCAAGGAATCGAGTGAAACTGTGCACCAGAATTCAGCAAGCTTGCGATGCAATTACTCCACAACAATTGAGGAATACTTTAAAAAATATTCGTAAGCGATATGATAAATGCATTGAATTGGATGGAAGTTTGGTGGAGGCCACCAGAATATGAATTGCACTCATTTATTTTTCAATTCGGTATCTTCTTGGTTTCTATTTTTACATTGATTGTGAATAAAATATTGTTTTCCGCTAGTTTGTAGCAATTAGAAAAATGTACTTACAGTTAATTTTTTGTAGATTCATTTGAAATTATTGACACTAAAGTGTTGTGATAAACTGATTGATTGATATGGTTCGACATACATATGAAAGGAAATTGATTCTCCCATAAACGTTTCATGAATTTTATTTGAATAATATTTTGTTGAATATTGCCCCTAATCCAGTGGTGTAGTAAGAACGTTGCTAAAATTCCATTGAACAACATATTTTTCAAATTTTATTCCTTTATAACTTTTTTATTACCGAACAGATTTCGATGAAACTGTGATCAGTAATATTTCAAGACATCCTGAATTCAGTGGAGTATACAGAATTTTCATAAAATTCCTGAACATGAATTGGTGGGTTGATTCAACGGCATATTTTTCAAATTTCATTCCTTTATAACTTTTTTATTGATTAACGCATTCCAACGTAATGTACATGTAAATCATTTGAAAATGTCGCGAATCCAGTGGTGTAGTCAGATTTTTTCTAAAAAAATCGATAGTAATTTTTTTAGATTTTTGACCTTGAAAAATAAGATTAGTTGGCCCTGGAAATTGAGATTTATTCATGATATTTGGTGTCCTAATAGACTTTTTGAATATCTACCTAACAAAAAAAATCATTCCAATCGGTTGAAAAATGTAAGTTTTATAAGGGTGCTTCCATCTTAAATGGGTCACACTGTATAAGAATTGTTTCCCCAAATCTGGTTTGTACTAGTTTCGCTGGGTATATTTTCTGAGGATCACCTATGATCAAATCTTGTAATTTAATAGCTGGTTTTGTCTCCAGAGCAGATATGGAATTTAACGCTTTCAGATCCATCCGTAATAAAATGAAAATAAAAAGCAAAACATTCAAAGTATATTTTATTTTCATGAGTTTAATTTTTTAATTGGAGCTTCTTGTTGGAATACTGAATTGTAGGAAATGGTAGACCACATGGAATATAATATTAAAAAAAAATACTCACTTTTGATTTTTCAGGGACAGCACAGCTATGATGTATATTGAAAAAGTTTTGATCTCTGAATGAATTTTCCATCTATATATATACTGTTTTATATTACCATTTCATTACTCCCAACAACTTTCAATTCCTGCATTGATTGAGAATAACTTCGTTCTAATATACTTGATGCAACGAATGCATTCAATTGCATACGTAAAGTTATTTATTATTAAAAAATGCATTGCTGACCTTTCACGATAATTATTCCTACCGAACGTGTATATGACTCATGCAATAAATTAATTATTCAATCATTCAACATGTATTTTTCAGAAAACCAAATCCACTAAAATTTGAAAATGAGAGAAGTGAGACAATTTGTAACTACCATAATAAAATATGATGTACAGAGCCCTCTCCGAAATAACGTCACAGGAGATTCCTCATTATCATAATGTAAACAAAGAGACCTCCCAAAATTTCTTCACCTGATAGACTATGAAAAAATCCATCAATTTCGATAGATTTACAATAGCGTATCAAAATTTACTGCATGTTCTCAATGGGGTACCGGGAATCCCTAATTCTGACAGATTCGCAATGGCACATGAAAAATTTGTTCGTCCTGTTGTTTCGGGTGTCTCATCATGAAGAATACGTTTTTTAAAACTCTCATATCTGCGTTAGTGAATCTGGGATCCACCATCTTGGTAAAAACAGAATAATGAAGACTACACTTTTTCCATGAATCCCAACTGGTTATCAAAATTTCGTTGACCACCATGGGGTACTGGGGACCCTTAATTTTTTTTTGGAATGCCTTGGTGTTTCGGGTGTCTCATCATGAGGATCCTCCTATCTTGATGAATAATGAAGACTACATTTTTTCTTTAACTCATATGATCAGTGAATCTCAGCTGGGTGTCAAAACTTCGTTGGACCATGAGGTACATCCTTAATTTTTTTTGGAATGTCCGCCGTTTCGGGTGTCTCATAATGAAGAATACATTTTTTAGAATCTCATCTGAGTGGTGGTCCAAATTAGGATATTTTTTATATTATCAAATATAAGCTTGACCTTGATTCCTTCGTTCTCTCATAGATACACTACTCTATTTATCTGCGTAAATGACACCAGCGCGTCTTCCAGGTGTATCGGTGCTCCGAAGACATGGCCCGATTGGAATGATTGGAATGATTCCAACGAGTAAGAAATCATACTGGTTCAAAAATAGTATAGAAATACGGTTTCATAATAATATGAACTGAAAAGTAAGGTATACCCAATATTTAAAGATATTTTGAATTGAAAAACAAAGCATGGTATGTTTCTGACATACATTTTCATAATCAAAGCATTTACAAAAAACTATAATGAATAACTCAGCATAACAAGCTTTCAGTATTCAACGTAAATTTTTAAAGCTTATTTTATACTTTTCCGTACATATTACATACTATAAAAGCGTGTTTCTCCAGTTTTGTCAAACTATATTTCAATGAATCCGTTTGGTTGTGATTGTGTTTAATAATAAAATGATCCTTTTTATTCAATTTTCATCCTCCAGTTTTCCGAATAATTCAAAATATAAAATACTGGAAAAAATCCGAATTTCAATGTATGGGTCACAGCGTCAAGTGACTCAAATCTAAATTGAGTGAAATTTTCGACAAATCTCGAAAATCACATAGGCATAAAATTCATAAAATAAAGCACAAATTGGTATAAAATGACACAACTTATGGAAAAAATCCATATATGCATATCATGCAGCACAAATTGGCATAAAATGTGCATAATTTCTATAAAAAAATTATTGAATTTCAGTAACTTTTTTAAATATCTCGAAAACTGAACGAGCACAAAATTCAAAGTGGAAGAAAAAAATTTTGAAATTTTAATGGACGGATCACAGCGTCAACTTGGATCCATACAAATTTTCGAAATATGTCGAAAACTGAACGGACGCAAAATTCAAAACACACGGCACAAATTAGCACAAAATGGGCACAAAATACCAATAACATCAAAATATCACCATTCACTATATGGATCATCAGCTTAACGCACTTATGATTTTTGGTAAATGGTGGTGGTAGCGCCCTCTTTCGTTTTCTAGAAGCGCTTTGACTATTGTAAAGCCGAAAGCTTTCGTAAGGTGTAGACGACATTTTTGCTGGAGATTCAAATATATAACCAAAACCTAACAAATTTAATGGACAGACAGATTTTTCAACTGAAGGTTAGATCTACCCGGCAACATAAGCACAACCATATTTCGAGATTCATGTTATGCTATTCAAAATAACTGTAGCTATTGCCTTAAACCTGTATTCAGTGTAATCCATTATATTACATAAATTGAAATTCAACAAAAATAACAAAAATACTTGTATATAACACATCACAACTTCATTTCACAACTTTTACATATATACAAAGCCATTTTCAAAGTAGCCGTGTGGAAGAATATGATTATGAGAATTAATCGTTTTATATTCAATATTCTGATTAATTATACCTCAAATTGCTCTATATCTGTCTCCACTTCCAAACACCTATTTGTGATAGTTTGCATGCTTACCTTCTACAAATCTGATACAATGAACGACTTTATCGATTTTCTGTCGGAAAGGTCACGGGAATTGCTTTACAGGCGATTTATCATTAGCACTTAATCAAGGAAAAACTCTAATTGAATCAGCCTATTTTGCCTCAACATACTTTTCCGATGGTCCATTTCCGGTAATGAAACGGAATTGAAACTTCAAAGCGCCTTGTATTTTGTTAAACGATTCCATAGTACGAAGTCAAAAGAAAGTTCATTTTGTTAAGGCACATTGTCATAATGAGTAGAAACCAGATATTCTGCCGATAAGGGTCTAAAACCAGTATATATGAATAACTTTTGCGCATGACATTCAAGTGATGGCCGATTGCCTACCAAATTCACGTAAGTTTACTAAGTTCAGGTTGGCTAATAATTTACATTTCCAACTATGCATGCGGCTGTCTGTCATTTCAAACTTCCCGCCATTACAGTGGCTTATCACGGAGTGCGTCTTATCTCCCTACAGCACAAAACAAAACACATACATTTCAATTACAAATTACAAGTATCACAACTTCCCACGCACAAGCGAAAATTGCGAAGTTCACGTTATTAATTTATCAACAGTAAACGTTTAATAAAGTTGGGTGAGTCGAAGTTCATATAATTTTATAGCCACTCCGCACACATTTCGACCGTCAAAATGTATCTTTCGTTTTGAGGTTATGATAACAAAATCTGTTTTAGCTGGATTCATCTATAACGACAAAGCTTGATCTGTTAGCCCAAGATATCAAATTCCTAGTATCATTCACAGGAATGCAGTTAGTGAAGCAATGGAATGGATACTCCGCCCAGTATGGACTCGTACCTTTCAATCAGTGAGGCCAAATAGTTGAAAGAATTCAATAGAACATTAGGAAGTAATTTTTTCTGGAAGAAGGTATTTTCGGTTCCTTGAATCTCCTCAATAATTCAGTAGTTAGATGAATATGCAATAGAACATTAAGATAGTATTTATAATTACCCGCAAACGATCTACATTAGGCGCCAACAACCATCTTCATGCTCCAACGTCCTGTTAATGATCACAGAACGCCTATAAATTCTATAGTATCCGCCAGGTTCGTCAGTATTTACCTGAAGACGATTATGTATGGCAACCATCGAATCATAGATTTGATATCTTTTTTTTTGGTCCTGAACAGTTTCAGTCAGAAATTGATCTCTTACTGTCATATTTTGAAAAAGATGGATAATAATGTCATTTCACGAAGCTGAGGATCAGCCCCATTTCGACAGTAACAATACACCAGAAAGGGTCAGTTTATATTTCTCAATGATGTAAGGTTAGTACAATAGATCGTAATAAAAAATTGAATATTAAATATTATAGGTCCCAAATAGATCAATATTATTATTATTATTATTATTATAACATATAAATAAAGGCTGAGAACCGAGTACTCTGTAAGCCTAAAATCTAAAGAGCGATCAACAAGTTGATACAATGCATGCAAAAAAAATAATCAATATATGCATAAAAACAATTGAGCAAATGTCTATTTTGTTTTTAAAACTATTCACAGGCACAGAATTCACAATGTCCAGCGTGGCTTGTGCCGAGGAAGTAGTTGTTTTCTGTTAGATATTACAAATAAATCACATTTTTCAATTTTCATGGGGAATGTTCCCCTTTTCAACATGAATACCTCCCAAGAGATTATCTTGAACGATGGAAAATGGCGACTAAAGTTTGTCTTTCAGTCGTAGATGATTCCACAACAGATTTTATGAATGTCCTATTCATATTTTCGAACTAAAATCAAAATGATCATGACAGGTCTATGTCAAAAATAATTTTCAGAGTGTCACTGCAGAAGAAATATTTCCCTCGTATCCATCACTGATGTGTATGCTTCTGAAGAGCCTGTTTTATTCCAATCCTATATCAATTCTCCTGAAGAGCTTGGCAAAGCGAAATAGGTTTTTGTCGACCAAAATGTATTGGGGATTGAATGCGAGAGAAGCGAACCTTGCTTCAATGAAATGAACAATATCTGTGAATGATATTTTTTAATAGCAGTCTCCTCATCTAATTTATTTAATGATTTTATCAATGAAAACTAGAGATAATTAAAAAATAAGTTATCTGAATGAAAATGCGAATTTTCACTTTCAGATTTTTTATTTCCTATTCAGTTAGAGTCTTTTCACAATATCTATCAGATGTAGTTCAATGTCCAGCGTGGCTTGTGCCGGGGAAGTAGTTGTTTTATGTTAGATATTACAAATAAATCACATTTTTCGATTTTCATGGAGAATGTTTCCCTTTTCAATCGTTGGATAAGTTTTTCCATGTTTCGAAAATATAATTCACCAAAAAATATTGTCTCTGCCTTGTGGCAAATTTCTCCATTTTTAATTTGAGAGTGTGACCACGTAATTACGAGTCATTGTTGAAAACAAATAGTTATTTGTATGCTTAGGCCGCGAAATACCTTTTTAAAGTACCAAAAGACCAGTTATCGCCGAGGCCGCTTGCGGCCGAGGCAAGATAATCTTGATATCGTTAAAAAGTTTCGCGGCCATGGCATTCACACTATTTTTCGTGCAATCGTTATAATTATTAAACTAGATAATTTAAATAAATATATCATTGCTCTAAAATCAACAGCAGTTCAATTCATTCAACAATGTCACCGTGTGCTATGGAAATGATATGTTTCAATATTATGTACAAAATATTTTGACAGTTCTTGACAAAACGCAAAATTTCTGATACTGATAGCCATATTTCAGTACCTTCCATTCCTCCTGAACTCAAAAGCGTTGTAAATTCGGCGCTTTCCGTCGGTTTTAATACCCAAAAAATCTAAACGGCATGCAGTACAAAAAATGTTACGGCGAGTTTAAAGATTAGTGTGACAAACATAATGTTGAGACGATGTCTGAGAACATTTTATTGGCTTATTTGATGGAGAAATCAAATGTTGTAGAAAGTTCAACTTTATGGAGCATTTATTCCATGCTGACGTGTATGCTGAACATACGAGACAATATCGACATCAAGCAGTTTTCAAAATTATTACCATTTCTGAAAAGAAAAGCAGTAGGTCATCGAACAAAAAAGTTTTTACGCGTGAGCAAATTGATACATTCCTGAGAGAAGCTAATGATGAAAAATACTCATTGTTGAAGGTAAGTGCTAAGCGATGTTATTTACAATTATTGTTTTGTTTATTGTAGGCAGTTTTGAAAATGGGAATATCTGATGCCTTGCGACGAGATGAGTTAGTAAAACTGGCCATTGAAGATATTCAGAAAGATAATGCTGTATTAATAGTAACCATGACAGATAAAAAGCTTGTTTTCACTTTTACTAATATTGATTTCATAAAAATGTATCGTGAATATGCAGCTCAGTATTGTTAATAATCGTCGTATATTCTCGAGATACGTAAACGGAAAGTGAACCGCACAAGTTGTTTGAGTGCATACCATTGGGAAAATGCCTAGTATGATTGCTAAGTATCTCAGATTACCAAATCCTGAAACATGCACGGGTCACTGTTTTCGGAGAAGTTCTGCCACGCTGCTTGCCAATACTGGGGCTGATATGGCAATTCTTAAGCCAAACAATACCTTGATGAAACGGGGATCGGTTTTGAGCGTTCAGTTTTATTTTTTTGCGAAAATATTGTTGGAACAAATGATTCAATTCGTTTGTGAGAATTCGGGAATCCAGCTGATTTTTTGTTTTGAAGATATTGGAATTTTTTTTTATGGTTGGACAAATGAAAAAAATAGGCAAATTCCCGAATTCTTAGGGAGAATATAGAATCAGAAGAGGACAAAAAATGTGTATAAAATCATTAGTTTTCACGTGAAACCGATCCTACGATTAGCAGCTATCTACCTTATTGGCGCTCCCAGCTACGTAGTTTTGTTACGGGCAGGTGCTTCGTCATCTCCACTATCGCTCTTGGAAAATATATCCCCACACACCCAACAATGATAAAATTTGACTTTTGTAATGACGCGCTGATGTTGCCTCTTAAACGTCACGGTGGATGGAAATCCACGACAGTAGCGGAAGGATATGTAGAAGACTCTATCGAAAATAAGAAGCAAATTTCCTACTCATTTTCTGGCGATATGGTATCTGGTTTGAATGTAGGCAATAACCATTAGTCAGAAACACTAGAGATGTAGTTGCTTCAACTTCTGGAGTAAATATAAGTAATAATACAAACTGTACAATCAATGTTAAAATTCATCCTAAATGATATAAGTACTTATGTATTTGTTGGTATTCAATAAAAAATAATGCTTGTCTTTGTAGTATTTTAGAAATGTCAAATTCGGAAGTGATATTCAAATTTGGAAGTGACGTTTGGTTTCGCGGCCGTTGCTATGCGAAATTAAATTTCACGGACTGTGCTGGGAACGCGAAATACTGATTTCGCGTGCGATTGCACGAACGTTTTTTTTATTGGCATAATTATACTCAGCTATACGGAATGACATGATGAGGTCCCCACGAAGTCGACGTTAGTCAAAAGCAGTTGTGCTATCCTCGGTCTTTATTGATAAGTTGGACGCATTTCAACAAAAGTCATGCGCGTGGCTCGACGCTGAACATTTTTCAACAAATATTGATTGAAAGTTTGATTTTGTGGAGAAAATCCGATTCTTGACATGATTTTTTGGGTTTGTAACCTTCCACAATCTGAAAAGAAAAATGTTAATCCAAAGAAATCTGTAATCTGTAAGTGTAGAAGGGCAAATTGATTAATTTGCCCGATAAGTTACTGCGTTCACAAGACTGCTGTCTTGAAAGAAATTAATTTTTGTCAGTAACGAAACCTACACTGAATTTGCCTATCTGAAAAAATGAGATCAAATTAACCAAGAATACTTCTCTTTCTTTGAAAATTGTTGACGTTTCGGAGGCTGTATCTGCCTCCGTTATCAAAACTTGCTGGAAAGACGCTGAAGGTTACAAAAAAAATTTCCAATTCTTATCGCGCACCAGAACAGGACATCACACCGGATCTGCATACTCCATAATTGGACGAACGTAGAGTTTTATGGAACTTGAACATGATAGATGAGAGAACATTGTGCGGATGAGGTTTTTTTGTATATGTGTGTATGGGTGTGTACGTACGTGTGAAATGGATTAATCTTTCCTTGTCGACGCTAGGAGTTAAAAGCCAATCCTTACACCACTGACTAATCGAGTTGAGGTCATCACGAAGTAATTGATGTTCAACTAAGGCATTTCCATACAGTTTAGTATCATCCGGATAAAACGAGTTGCAGGAGTTTATATGAAGAGCAAGATCACTTGCATAAACAACGAAGAGGAGTGGGCCAAGTACAGAACCCTGGGAAACTCGACTGGTAAGTTGTCTTTTCGAAGAAAAATAGTGTCCCACTTTGATCGTGAAAGTTCTCTCAGTCATGTCATTTTTAATCCAAAGGTTAAGTTTGCAATGAATACCGAGTGTGTCAAGTTTGTGCATTAGCCTCCTAACTGGAACCCTATCGGAAGCCTTGGCAAAGTCAAGATAAATGATATCTGTCGGTATGTGGTGGTGGATTTATTTTTGACGAAACCATGTTGTTGCGATGGTATGATTGCATTTTTGGTAAAAAATTCTGACATATCCTCTACAATTATTGATTCCATTACTTTGGAAGGTACGGATAGAAGACTAATGGGCCTCTATTTAATTGGATTGAGTTTATCGCCTTTTTTTAAATAGCAGTGGCGTCAGCTTCTTCCAAGCCCGTGGAATTTGGGATTCTGCAAAAGAGACAGACATGATTTTTGTATATTGATCTTTACAAAATCTGTTTGTTAAAGGAAGTCGCTTTCTATGATTCTCATTTTTATGTTGTCTTGCTTATTGTTTAGTGTTTAGGGTATATCTGTCACTTGTGACACTTGCCAGAAAATTTGGGGAAAAGGAAAAAGTCTCTTGCTATCCAGGTGAATTGGAGCTTTTGATCGTTTCATACGGATTTTCCTGGAAATCTTTTGAAATCAGTTTGGGAATATAAGTGGTGTTTTCTCTGAACAACCACACACCGTTGTGGATAGGATTTCCCACTATTTTGCAAACCCAATCTCTTCGAGGCCTACCAACATCACAGGTTAGTTAAACTCAGATATAATTGCGTATATAGAAATTCTTTCATCAGTCTTCTAACTTCTTGGTCCTCCTCTGATAACAGTTACTCAAGGTAATTCATTTTTAGGTATCTTACCAATTACCTCTTACCGTACGTGTTCCTTCCGAGCCCTATTTTGCACACTTATCAGTCTGGCACAAACAGTGTTGTGTTTATGGACTATACAGAGATATCCTTCACGATAGGGCTGATTTGAAGGAACTTCAGGGCCCCGATAACTTGTGTTGCCAGCTGCCAGTGCTACTATTTCGCCGAACGTGGATATATACAGATAAGCCTTCTCTCAAATATCATTTGCTCTAATTATTGCTGAATTTAAGGTATTTGGAACGCTAGAACCGTTTTCTTGAAAATTCAATAAAAATTTTATATGATATTTCTCGACACTGTCTACATCAGCTAAATTTTTTTGAGAAATTTCGTCTGTTTAGAATCGGAGATATTTGGACTCAAAGTTGCTTCCAAATAGAGTTTTAAATCATAGCATAGGCCAAATGCAAACATTGCTTCAAAAACCAACTTCGGAAGAATCGCGTCTTACAAATTTGATGAAAAACTAACACATATCAATAAACTTGATAACCATGCTAATAACGAAATCTGGAGAAATTCGTCCGTCTAATTATCGAAATACAAGCTCCCAAATTCGGCAATGTTTTGATCGGTCAGAGCATACAAATTATCACGTCAAGAGCAGTGGCAACAATGCGCTGCAGCTGGTAAGGAACACGAGAAATATATTCCTAAATAAATAGACTTGGAAATATAGAAAATTGAGAATAAAGAAAATTTGTGATTACTGATTTGGTTTTCGTAATATATTTTACCTCACTTTCTAGTTTGACCCGATAGCATTCATTCGGAAATCACGATATCCTACAGAGTTGCTCCCAGAAAGTAGATAGAGAATGCGTAGGTTTTCGTTAGTTTTTTTGACGAATTTAATTACGGAGAAAAAAAATTGGTCGGGTGGGCTCACCCCCCTTCCGTTTTCTCGGAAAAAGTTGAAAAACCCGCGAAATTAAAATAAGAAAAATCCGTAAAAATAGTGAAAACCATCTGACTGTCGAATGAAATGGTTAAAAAAATCACCCCTTCTACCCCATCGAAAGCTAGATAGAGAACGCAAAGGGATTCAGTAAATTCTCCAACAATTTGGGACATGGAAAATAATTGGGAAAAAAATTCAATCGGGGTGCTCGCCACCATTCTCTGTCACAAAAAAAATTGGGAAAATTCGCGAAATGGAAATCGAAAATAATCCGCAAAAATAGTGAAAATTATGTGACCGTCAAATAATATGGTTTCAAAACATTTCATCCCTCTGCCCCCCTTCGAAAGATAGATAGCGTAAGATTTCGGAAAAATTTCCTATGGTTTCATACGTGGAAAATTACGACAAAAATATGTCTGTCGGTGGGTTACCCTCCTGCAGATTGAGAATGCTTGGAGTGTTGGAAAATTTTCTGATTGTTTCGGACCATGAAAATTACGACAGAGGACTCAGACCCTCGTAAAAATGCGAAAAATTACGAAAACTGTATACTTAATTACAGATACGTTTGAATTTGATGATTTCAAATTCAATTTTAATGAATACTTTTCTCGTGATAAGCTTTTATATCATATGAAATTTTATAATATAACAAAATGATGGGTTCCATTAACTTCAAAGTTCATTTTCCACTTTTAATTGCATTTAAATATAAGCTTTTTTAATTTTTTTTTTTACTTGGAATTTTGCACATTTGCACAAATCAAGAACGATCGTCAAGAGTTCACGAACTAGAATTATGTTCTTTTTGGTTCACGACAAATAACTCGAAATAATGCACACGTTAGACTGAAAAGAAAAAAAAAACTAAAAAACATACGGAGTTGATATTGTCGGAATATTCATGCAAGACAACAATGCCTTCAATGATGGACATCCTATACATGGCCCCTATTAAAAATATCAATTTCAAAATTCAAAGTCAGAAAAATTTGTTTTGCAGAATTCCTCTGCTCTCAACAAAGTTAACTTAGCGAAAACAACTTTTGTATTCACAAGCTTGTTTGCCGTTCGATTTGCGATGTATTTTACCAGTTTTAACTTGAGTCGTGTTGCAAAATTCGCACATAATTATGAAAATTGAGGGCAAACCCAATCTCCTCTCATTTATGATGCTTTTCATCGATAAAATCCTCAAATTTTTGCTGAGCTCGGACGATTCTACCATGCGCCTACCTACCTTTAGAGCTCCCTTCACGTAATTTCTGATTTTCTGATCCGATTTTTTTGCCAGAAATGAATACGGAAATTAGGGATTTCCGTTCAGTTGTGCCGGAAATAGATAGGGAAAATGGGAGAGTTGTTAATATCGAACAGAACCCTGGAACAGAAGATTCGGAAGGCGTCTCTTCACCCGAGCTTCCGACATCATTTCGCGTAGCAAACTTAGAACGCAGTAGTTCAATAAAGCAACAAGATAATCCCAGGGAATCTTCACGCAATTCCGTCTTCGAAGGGGCGAAACGGTTGAATATTCACATATATAGCAGAGGTGGTCAGGATTGTCATACCGATCACTCACTGCAAAACTCTAAAGAACAAACAAATTATTTTCCACCAACTCAACTAAATCGCTCATCGGGTGTACATGGAATACCAGAACAAGAACATTCATCCGATATTGTTACCATAGGGCATAGAGAGGGAACGGAACGACAAGTTGAAAGAAATCGTGTTTCGAGTTTACGCAAAAGATTCGAACCAAGGGAACGTCAGTTAGATTAGTTTGTTATGAATCGATGGGATTCTCAACCTAACTCTTCTGAATCTAGGAAAGACAAAAAAGTGAATTTTGTCACTCATAACTCCTCCGTAAGGTTTCAATACGAAATTGAAGATGGGATTTATAAACATTAAAATAACAATCGCCACTATTCTCATGGGAGCAATTCATCTTTCGACTTTTCAGCAATTACAGCTGGATCCCCTGGATGCTGATTACTTGGCGTGCAGACCACATGAGGTCAGGAGTCACTCGCCGATCCGTGTTTATGATACTTCTTTCGAATTCGATGTCAGTCGTTGGCGTTTATGATGGAATTTTGAGCGTGACAGATTCCAGTGGTTTCAGAGTCCCGTCCATTGACAGCATTCACCGTCCCTAACCAGAGCCTATTTCAATTCAAACGGATGCCGTTTGGATTACACTCAGCTCCTGCATTTTGGCAACGTCTCATCGATCGTGTACTCAGTGCTGACCTTGATAGTTACACCTTTGTATACTTAGACGACGTCATCATTTTTTGCACTTCCACTTGTGAAAAGCATCTAGAGGTGTTGAGAGAGGTAATAAAACGAATCACTAGAGCTGGTCTGACTCTCAATAGGGAAAAGTGTGCTTTTTGTCGTTCAGAGTTGCGTTATTTAGGATACGTGGTAAACGAGTTCAGACTCATGGTTGACCCTGATAAGGTAAGTGCCATTTTAAACATACCTATTTCTTCAAACGTATCTGAAGTCAGAAGAATAGTTGGCCTAGCCTCCTGGTACAGGCGTTTCATACCGTCGTTTTCTTCGGTTGTCTCTCCCTTGACCCAACTAACACGAAACAACCGACCCTTCATTTGGGACGAGAAGTGCGAAGCAGCACTGAAATCTGTCGAACAAAACCTGGTGTCTGCGCCAATTTTGGTGTGCCCAGACTTCAACTTATCAATCTCTGTTGAAACGGACGCTTCTGATTATGGTCTTGGAGCAATCCTTCCCCAACGTTATCCAGATGGTGAGAAAGTTATATATTACTTAAGTCGTTCGCTGACAAAAAACGGAAGAAAATACTCAACAATGGAAAAAGAGTGCCTAGCTGTTCTATTTGCTGTGGAGAAACTTCGACCATATCTTGAAGCCACCAAGTTCTCAGTCATAACAGATCATTTCAGTCTTGAATGGCTATTCAACATAAAAGATCCCGTCGGCGTCGGGAGAATTGCCAGATGGGCAATCAGACGACAGCAATATGACTTCGATATTATCCATTGTAAAGGAAAAGATCACCTGGTACCGGACGCATATAAGCAAAACGTACCACCGACCAGTGTTGGGTTTCAATATATGGAGTGAAGCACGCTAACATATATTGAAACTCTCTTCGGTGATACTCCTTTCACAAGTTCGCTCACTTCTCTGGAACACCGCAAACAAGTTGACGATCTGTATCTGTTTTATACATATTTTCATGGATGATGCCCTTCCAAAATATCATCAATCATTTCACCGTTAGCGGTCCCATCGTTCAAAAAAATATAGGCCATTCAGGGACTAAAAAATTTTCTACTCCCTATAACATGGATTTTCATTATATATATTTCAAAATATAAAGATAAGTATCGATCGTTGATTTAAATAAGATTTATATGTCTATTTTTTATTTTACGTTGAAGAACTTTCAAAGACACTCAAATTTTCTTTGTGGACACAATTTTTGTATTGGAATTCATGTTGAAGTGAAGTTTGAACATAACTAAATCAAAATAAAGTTTTGTTTTAATTTTGTATTGGTCGTAGAAAAAATAATGTATGCCACGATCATGTAATTGCTACTAACACATGCGCACGACAGTCGAACGAGATTTACGATACTCGCCTACGTCTCGTTTCAACATGATCGTTACATAACATATCTACAGTCGCCTACGTCACGTTTCAACATTATCGTTACATAACATATCTACTATCTATTCGGTATTGTGCGCTGGATGGTATATGCAATGACTTCCGAAATGAAAAAAAGATTTACTGAATCGACGCATATTTCTATGTAACCCTTTTACGTCTGATTGCGCTACTTATTTTTTACACATGAGGAAATTCGAAAATCTCGTACGCTAAAACAATGCGATTGAACAAAATGCAACCGCGGACTTATACATAGAAATTTTTCATAAATATCTCTAATGAAGACCCGTAGGATGGTTTTCTCATAATTTCAATGATTTTTGCAGCGTTGCTATTTACCTGTCGATAAAAACGATTTTTTAATCGTATTTTTTAATTATGATGTTTGCTTTAACCACATATGCTTTTATAAGTTATATCAATACCAATCAATATAAGAAATATCGATCCCAATGAAGAAAACAAGAATTTTCATTTTTATTACACATATTTGTCTTCTGCAGTGAAAAGTGATTATTTTGTGACATTGGAAAGTTCTAATAGTGATACTGTCCAGCGATATAAAGACAAAATCAAAGCCATAATAGCACTGATGATCCTCAACTCACTGCAAATTGAGGGTTTGGATATGGATGTGAAGTACTACGTATTTCCCAAAGTTCCTCAACTTCATATCATATATTTGGTGTGAAGCAAACCTACATACATAAGTAATAACATATTTTTTTACACTATGCATTTTATACTTGGCACCGTAGATCTACCACATGTATTCACCTATAACTACTTTTGGACGATTTAAACAAAATCAGATTTATAAGTTCTATTTCTTCATACCACAGTTTACCATACTTAGAATCCATATGCTTGTCTGGAATTGACAATTTGGAAGTGTTTCCTGAAATAACTCATTCGACCTAATTTCAGTTGTGTGATCATGAACACTTAATCCGTTCTGAAACTACCATTTCTATCTGGCAAACCCAATTTCGCTATGGATCGAGTGTTCATAATCGCTCCCGAGTTCTGACGCACGATTCAATACTAAAGCTACAATTTTCAACTTCAGCTGAATATTCTACTCTAACCTTACTATCACTTGGGATTTTCCAGTGGTGTTACCACTATAGCCCATTAATAAATATAGATCCACTCAGTATGATTCACATTTAAGATATATTCAATATAATATTTATTTCAAAACGAAACTCATATTAACAAAATAACACTACAAAGTTACACAGCGCTCAACTCCACGGTGGCTACATATTTGAATTCAGAGCTGATCACAGTAAGCAATGACTGTATTTTTCACAAGTGCAGTCGGCTAGGATGGGGTGTTCATCTAGTGAGTCATTATTAAATTGGCAGGAGCTTCAACTACTCTGGTTATCTTATGATTTTCGGCTAGGTAGGCATATGTTCGGGGGTAATACCACAAGAGCTCAGATTTAGCCAAATATGTTTTGTGGTTGTTTTCGAATACTTACTTTCATTGGCAATTTAACGAGAGCTAGCTCGAGTGCTTTGTCAGAACAGATCGAGCTAAATTCCCTATATGAAAGTAAGTATGAGAAAACCACCGTAAAAAATATCCCGCTAGATCTGAGCTCGCGTAGTATTTGTTAAGACAATCCCATGAATAGAACATTCAATTCAATTAAACTCCATTCAATAAACTAAACGAACAATAAGTAGAAGAATAATGTTCAGAAAGAACCAAATCCAAATCTCGACAAACTTTCTGAGATATTATTTGCTGTTTAATCCTGTTTTTGACAATTACAATTGTCAAACTGATGCTACCCGCAATGCTTGATGCTTGCGTTGCTATGGTACCGTAATTTATCCGATATTTTCATCCACTTGCATTTCTGTTCCTTCCTATTTAGCCGATAGCAAACTACGATTTTTCCACTCGCAAATGGGAATTATTATACATGAGTGGAATTGTCGCCAGAATTGTTGATTAGGTATCGCTGGTTTAGATGCTCAGTTTACCGTCAGTATGAGTTTTTTATACAAATAAGCTATAACACATAACTATCAAACACAAAAATAATAGTTTAAAAAACTAAAGAATACGCTTTACTTCCCATGGACTAAGAAGTAAAAAATAATTTACAATTTTATTTCTCAAATGTAAAAAAAGCGTGGGTGCTTTCGATCAATATTCTTATATTTTTCAGTTTAATTTAACAATTCAGAGCGTTCAAGAGCTCAAAAGACTTTATCAAGCACCCCACGCTTTTTTTACATTTGAGAAATTAAATTGTCAATTATTATTTACTTTTTAGTCCATGGGAAGAAAATAATGTTCTTTAGTTTTTTCAAACTATTACTTCTTTTTTACTAAAAAATCGAAATCTCCGACCCCCTAAACCATACCAACTTTGAATCGAATCTGACCATAATTACAATACTTGCCGCCATCTTGATTTCATGAACTTTTACGAAAAATCCAAAATCACGCCCTAAGGAGTCAGTTACAATCATACTAACAAACATACAAGCAAAAAACAAACAAGTGAAGCTAATATAAAGCGTGTAAAAAAACTATTTCTAACAACAATGTCAATAAAAACACTTTGAAACCAAGTCGAAACATATATAACTCAATCAGCTGTTGGGTTTGTTCTGGTCCAGTAGCCATCTTGAAATTGCTTTGACAGCATCTTGGAATGCTTGATTCACGTATTTTCAACTCGCAAGCTTGCTCAGGTTGAGATTGTGTCAATTAATTCACGCATTTTCGATTCTCAAGTTAGATTTATTTTGGTGCCCAAATATTTAGCGTTCAAGTAAGATTTGTGGTATCAACAATAATTAATTGATGCTGACATATATGAATGAACTTCAAAAACTCAATACTTGAAAAATACTCAAAAATAAATGATTTGGTAATTAAATTTTGGTGCTCAACTATGGTGACAAAAGATAAATATTTGGACATCATATCAATATTACTTTGGTGCTCGTTTAAATACTACCCTTCAAATATGGCGTCTGAGTCAATTTGAATGCTCTTTTATCGCGATAAAGGTGGTCGGTGGTCTGGCGGTCTAAGGCGCAGGCCGTTCAGAACTTCAGTATAGCGGTAGTCGGTTCGAGCCCGATGTAGGTACGAGGGATTTTTTCTCAAGTACCTAATGTCGGAATCGATAGACGACCAGAGTCCTTGTTGAAAGCAAGTGTATTGTGTGTTGTCTAGATGCCAATCTCGGCTAGTGCTAGCTTCGAGTGCACACCGGCCACCCAAGGTGGTGCTGTAGGTTTTCCGGGTTTTCCTGCAGCTGAAAAGTGAATACGCCACCAAAAATCAGTAAGTCGCCCCGGAGCACCACGGCAAATAATAATAATAGCCGTCCTCTACCCGTACAGGCCATGCCTTTGGGTACACTCTACGAGTGTTTATGAGGAAGTATTATTATTATTATATTATAAAAATGCCTGTTCATCTAGTAAGCGGCTGCCCCTTCGATGTATGTCATGACAGCAATTATTGTTCAGAATTGTTGACAAAATATAAATCGTTTTGGGAAAGTTTTATCTGAGCAAATAAGAAAAAGAAAGCATTATTACCTACAATTATATTGTTAATAACTGCCTCTTCACACAGTGTGACCCACTTAAGACCGGAGCCGGAGTACCCTTACAAAATCTACATTTTCCAACCGATTGGAATGGTTTTTTTTTTTTTTCACTAGGTACACATTCAAAAAGTCTACTAGCACACCGAATATCGTGAATGCATCTCCATTTCCAGGGCAAACTAATCCGATTTTTCAAGGTCCAAAATCGAAAAAACTCACTAGCAATTTTTTTTTGAAAAAATCCGACCTCACCACTGGATTCGTGACATTTTCAAATGGTGTAATTGTGAATTGGGTTGAAATGTGTCAATCAATAAAAAAGTTATAAGAGAATGAAATTAGAAAAATATGCCCTTTAATCAACCCACCAATTCAATTTCAGAATTTTTATCAAAATTTGGAATACACCACTATATTCATGGGGTCTTGATATATCATTGGTCAGAGTTTCATCAAAATCTATTTATAAATAAGAAAATAATAAGATAATAAAGTTTGAAAAATTTATTATTGGAATTTCAGGAAAATTTACATGATAATTTTTTATTTTTTTTATTTATCAACAGATTTCTATGAAATTACAATCAGTGATATTTCGACTCCCTGAATCCAGTGGTGTAGTCAAAGTTCTGATAAAAATTTTGAAATTGAATTGGTGGGTTGTTTAAACGGCATATTTTTCATTCCTTCATAACTTTTTTATTGATTGACGCATTCCAACGTTTTTTTTCACATATGAACCATTTGAAAATATCGCGAATGCAGTGGTGTAGTAATAATTTTTCTAAAAAAATCGGTAATAATTTCTTTAAAAATTTGAGCTTGGAAAATCAGATTAGAAAGTCCTAGAAATGGAGCTTTATCCATGAAATTTGGTGTCCTGGTAGACTTTTTGAATATCTACCTACTGAAAAAAAAATCATTCCAATCGGTCCAGTTTTAAATGGGTCACACTGTATAACTGTTTTAATAAAGCTGATTATTATTGTAGTGTATTTATATATTGTCGTTGATTTATCTTGCCAAAAAACTCTCGAACTTCTTTGACTGAATGAATTTCTGTCAACTCATTATTTTTTTATCAGTAATTTCACTCGAAAAACTGACATTGGAGAAAATTTTCTCATATCAGTTTTTCTCGTGAAATTACTGATTGTCAAAATTATTTCGTTGAAGATAGTAATTTTTCCGATAAAAAACAGCTCTTGTGTTTTTACTGTGGATGAAAATCCCTGTTCCTCGAAACTAGACTCCATCTCGTAAGCGACTGTCATTTCAAGTTATATCGTGTCAGCTATAATTGTTCGGTATTGTTGACACAGTCGTTTGGGAAAGTTGCATCTGAATAAATCACATAAAACCTTATACTCATTATCCTCATCCTTCAAATAATTTTTCTATGGAGGTGATTATTATTGTCGTGAACTTATACATATATTGTCGTTGATTTATATGACCTAAAAAATTAAAACACTCGAAACTTCCCTGTGTTGGGTACATTTCTTCCAGCTCAGAATTTGGGACAACTGATATAAGACATAATTACTCGACCAATGGTCAGAACTTCAAGTACCTTATTCACAGAAATGATTTGTCGCTATGGTACCATTTTAAGAAGAGAGTGAAATCGCTAATATATTTAAATTATAAATGATTACTGTCTTCAAGGGGTTTTCATTTTCCATGTTGATATGTGGCTCAGACGTCAAGAAGTTATTGAATATAGTAGGTACACGCGGCTTCTCATGCAATGAGTAATTTTTCATACCGAAGGACAACGTCTTATTTTCATCAAGTGCGGCGAAAAATATTTGCCAAAATTGGACAAAAACACTATGATTCCAAAGCTATTCAAAGATAAGTTAACCATAGATTTGTTCAATTGCCCAAGTCCTGCCGGCACCACAAACGGCACAAACGAAAGAGTAATCGTGACTCCGAAACAAATGCAACACGTCCCACGCTTAACGCCACCACGTATAATTTCGCATACCACCGAACAGAAACAAAAACACATCATAACCTACCCTCCGATTAAGGAGCAACAGCGAATGCACGCGGTAACAAAACAACGTCTACGTCGCGGGTACAGCGCATATATTTATTAACTACGAATATTGATAATAAGGATAGCCAGCTGAAGCCGAAACAAATGAGCGCAGCTGGCAACGCTGAACTTCTGCACATGCGCCAAAATAAAAGTGAAAGATGACGGTCAAGAACGACTCTTTTGGTGTTGTTTCTCTCTTACGTCTCTCGTTGCAACCCAAAGTAGAAAAGATCGTATGTCGCATTTAACTTATTGCGCCTTTATTCAAAAAAACAGACTTTTGTATTCTCGAAGCTCTGTTTTCTTGACTTTGTGTGTTTTTGTCGATGTATTAAGATTTTTCCTCGTTCTTCTTGTTTCTCGTTATTGTTCATAATTGTTTTTTCGGTTCCGTATTGAGTGTTTGTGTTTCGTTATCGATAGTGTAAACTGTAAAGTTTGTAGTTGTTCAGACTCGGTTAGTAGTATTCGTAATTATTCAAGTTCGAGACTAGTTCGTAGTTTTTAGTTGTATAGTATTAGTAATTTAAGTTCAAGACTCTCGTGACTATGTCCGCGAAAAAACAAATTTGTTTTCTATGTGACTCCAGTTCATATCATCAGTAACATTTTTATCACAGGGATAGGTGTTGGTTCCATGTTCAATGTTTATTTGCCATTTCAGTTTTCCCAAGAATTCATTGATGAGATCACAGTGGATGAAAGTATGTCATCTTCAAGCTGCTGAAGACGTTTATAATCTGAGGATATGTGATAGACATTTCTCAAAGAGAGATATGTATTCTGGGTACAGTGGGAGAACACTTTTGAGAACTGGTGCACTACCCTCAACCAACATTGCATGTTCGTATCTACTTCCAGGATATAATGCTCTTCAAGAAAGGCAGTCAGTACCTGTTGGTGAGTATATCATAGTTTTCACAGCAGAAGTCTGTGGGAAACTTTGCCCTGAGATGAAATTTATTTCATTTACCGATAGGTGAGATCAATTTATAAAAAATATTCAGCAATTATTTAAAGCCCAGCTCATGTAAATGTAAGGTCAGGTAACGCAAGAACATGAGAAATTTAAACCATTGGAATCGTATAGACACGTTCTTAATAAACCACAAGGTAAGGTACACAATTCCAATAGTTTCAATTTATTACGTTTTTGCATTACCTTGCCTTATGTTTACATGAACTAGGGAACTAGGCGTAACACTCAAGATTATTGAAAATATTGTTAGCTGTAACATATTTGCTATCACAGCTGTAGGAGACTTCTAAAAAACATACAGCACTACCCAGGAGAGGTTGGTGTATGCCAAGCAAACACCACATGCTAGTATCGGTATCTTGAGCAACCCACATATACCTGCTTGTGCTCTCCTGATTACCATGCTCAGCAATAAAATGGGAATCTCAGGTACAACTCTGTTGCATTCCAGGAAAGCAAAAGTAACAAACGAGTTGTACCTAGGCTGTACCGAGCTTCCCATTTACATTGCTGGAAAGCACCTCAGGTACCTGAAACCACCAAGCGGAGTTGGCCTAAAATCAGTGCAAGATACAATATAATAATAATAATAATAATAATCTTTATTCAAATAGGCAAATCTAATATACACACAATTACAGAACAAAAATGCATGTTCTATTAAATTAAACTAATTTTATTTGATAAATGTTATGGTAGTATAACAGCCGCATGCATAGTCATTCACGAGCGACTCTCCAGATGTGCGCCGTTTGCTGGCCTATGCATTTTAAATCGTTTTAAATGGTGTAGAGAACGGCACACCTCTGGAGAGTCGCTCGAGTGACTATGCATGAGGCCATATAAGTTTCTTAGTAAAATTCTGATTATAAAAAGAATCTATAGCTCTCTTCATGTTTTCAAAATGATTGAAATTTTCACTTCAAATTTAATATTCATGATATGATTGCATAATGGTGAAAAAAATCTGTTGATGTGATATTTATTATATTATATATATACTATATACATATAGTCTTATAGTGGCCTTGCAATGGAGGGATAAAATATTGTAATTTTTAAGAAAATTGCTTCCTCAGAAAACGAAAATTATTTTTTGTTTTCATTGTGTAAAAAAACTAATGTGCCAAAAATGTTATATTTTTGGGAGAGATGATTCGTTGCTTCACTTTTTCATGTTGAAGGGTGAACTGGAGTCATAATGTGAACAAAAATAGAATGAATTGTGCGAAATTCATTATTTTTTTGGGTAAAGTGGATTATCTTTTTAGAAATCATTCCTGGCACTTAAATGCATGGAAGTTTAGAATTTAATATATTTGAATTTTATTTGCAGGATAATGTTCCTGAGAATCGCAAATTTTTATTTGAAAGATCAAAAGAAAGAAGAAATGTTAAGTATTCCCCGGAGCTGAGGCAATTTGCAGTAACCCTTCAGTTTTACTCCACAAGAGCCTACAATTATGTGAGAAAAACGTTTGGAAAATTATTGCCTCATACAAGTACCATAAGGACAATGTAATTGATGGAAATCCCGGTTTTTCTGCAGAAGCTTTGAAATCATTGCAATCAAAAAACGAGAAGAGCCAGGTTCTTCTCAATATTGTTGTGGACGAAATGTCAATTCGTTCACAAATGATTTATAATAATGGTGAATTCCATGGGGGGGTTGATTTGGGCACAGGACTGAAAAATGATTGTGTCCAGCAAGCAACCAACTCTCTTTTTTTTATGGCAGAAACTCCCCATCAGGTATTGCTTCATAAATGGTTTTGATGCACCAGAGAGATCAAATCTTTTCCTGAAATGTTTGGAGTTAATTCATCAAACTGGATGTATGGTAACATCAATAACTTTTGATGGGACTCGAGTCAATTTGAAAATGTTTGAAGAATTGGGGCCACATTTTGAATATTGCAAAGAGTTTCATCCTTTCTTTCTGAACCCATTCATTGATTAAATTACTTAATGTTCGGTTTTGAATTCAGATACGAATAACGATAGTTTCAATAATTTTTTTTTCTCCACAACGGATACAAAATTTGCCAATTCTGAAATCAAATTTGATAACAGAATGGTAACATTCTCACTCTTGATATTGAACAAATATTCTACAGCACTTGCTGTATTCAACATATTGTTCAACACTGTTGTAGCAATAATAACGTTATCCTCGACTGGCATCATAATGACAAGATGTGAATTAAATAATAAATATGATTTATGATTATATAATAATTTTTCGTTGGCTTTCCATTGATCATATGTGAAATTTGTGGTTGTGGAGAAAGCACAGTCTGTCATTCGGTTAGATTGAAAATTTGATGCGAGTGGGTAGTTCTGAGCGCGAACTGAAAGCGAGCGTGAGGAATGTTGTTACAGAATATACTATTATTTCTAAAATATTGTATCCAAAAAATATGTAAATGTAAAGCAAGTGCTCAACATCAACAGTAAGTGATGAATATGAGAATATGTAGGCTCGTGAATATAGTGTTTTTATTTTATTCTGAACTTGCTCTTCATTATTTAACCTTAATTATAGCTTATTTTAATTTATTGCATATTTTCTTGAACACTTCATTCACAATCTATGTAACAAACATGTATTGAGTTAAAATAAAGCATATTGTAATCATCATAGTTTTATTTGAAAATCTTTGTGTACCAAGACATAAGTTATCTTATTGACACAAATACAGGGTGAACAGAGTCTTGTCTTTTCAGGTAATTTTCATGAAGGAGTTTGATAATAACAAGCATTCATAATAAAGTCTGAAATATTTAAGTAACCTACAAGATAACACTCGCTTCATAATGCTTCCTTTAGCCTTTACCAACAGTCTGATATAAATTCTCACATTCCCACTAACGAAATGAATTCTCACAGGAACAAAGTGTCAGAACTAAGATAATCAATCGAAAAGGCTAGTGAGCTAAACTGAGACGAGAAAAACTTGAAATTGGTAACAGCACCCCTCACTGGGCAACTGCCCTCTAAGATATCACCTCAAAAATTGGGCAAATTCTTACGAAGTTTTGGAGTCCTGGGCCTCTAATAAAAAAAGAATAATAGGTTGAAGTGCATGTGAGGCCTCGTTAGCTTGTACAACCCCCCTGAAATCTATAGTGGGTATCCTTGGTTATATAAATTTGTATCATTTATCATTATAATAAATACATTGAGCAAGAGACTTTTGGAATAAAAGAGCAAAATTGAAGCTTATCAATGAACCAATAGGAGTTAAATATTTACCAATACACTTATGTTGATCTGAGAGTTTATGTTTAGAAAACCTGGAAGATAACCCATATATGATTCTTCTAAAATACATAAACTAAAGGATCCTGCTGGATGATTACAAAATTTAATTATGAATTCCTGTCTGAACAAAATAGTATTTTTTTAGTTATTATCTTTATATGATTCCAGAAATCAGACACAAAGTTCAATCTAGCAAAATATTGGAAAGTTTGGGATAATTTTAAATTCCTACCATATTTTAATGTTGATTGATTCATTCCTTTCAATCTCAAAGAAACATTCCTGCATCAGATCACACTATCACAGCTGAGTATAAAAAATTATATTTTTCAATTTTCATGGAGAATGTTCCCCTTTTCAATACTTTATGTATTCAACCATAAATATAATATAAATATTCAAATACTCGAATATTTCCCAACCCAACTGACAATAATACTTGTTATTATTAAAAAAAAACATAACCTTTAAACTCATGAGTCATCAAATTGACACATTTGAAAATTTGAATTTCGCGCATGTGCTCTTGATCGCCGCTGCCTATTTGACAAAGACAGACATATAAAATTGGCTTCACTTTGTTAACATAGGCTCTTATGGCGTATGGTCAATATTGGTATTAATACATATATGGTACAGCGATTGCGGCGAGTTCTCTTGGTCTCGGCACGTCGCGAAACTACGAATTTATTTCGGCAAGGTACGCCGTGTCTCGACCGTCATGCCAACCAGGATTTTTAGTTCAGGCAAATTGGCGAAAATAAACTAAAAAAATGCGAATTTGTTGAAATTTATAGCATTGATGTTCAAAAATACATCTATTTTCAAGAACTAATGAGTCCCGAGCTTCAGAGGTTGCGCCTGAACCGCCATATTAAAAAAAGTGGGGTAAACTTATTTTTCGCAAAACATTGAAATTTGTACATTCAGTTGAGTTTTTATTAGCGATGTAACGAAATCATCCAGATAACGCCACCTCTTGAGAATGTAGTCAAGTTCACCCTAGAGGGCGTGGCCAATACATCACCAGAAAGAGTGACAAGGCAAAGAGAACGAGTTGTGAGTCTGAAATGTTTGTTTACACATTTATAGATAGATTGTGCATATTAGTTTATACATTTATATATGCATTGTACATATCAGAGTGAATTTCAAGCAGAATGATTCTAGTTCATTTTGAAGATTATTCTATTGTTTGTTGAATTGAATGAGCAGTCTGGTAAAGACAGAGCAAGGAAAGCTAATATAATCGTAACTGTCAAACCTTGTGTTTCTCGGACAACTGAGACAACGAGATGACTGGGAAGACATCGCATATTAAATGCTAAACTAAATAAGAGCCGTCTCGGTAGTATCCAAAAGAGTAGTCCAAAAGGAACCGGCTGGTAATTATTGAATGAATCAGACGGATGTCTTCTCCTTCGCCGAATGTCACTGTTACAAACCATCCCCCTCATCTTAAAATCATCGGAATAAGCAGCACAATCCTCCCCAACAATGTCGCCTGTCAGTCCCGTTGTTCACTTCATTCGGATCGAAATCTCCATAATCCGGCTCCGAGATATTTTCAAATTGGGAAACATTTCAGCCCTTTTTTTGCATCTACATCTCGCGTGGTAATGAGTTGCAGAAGTTCAATTTTGATTTTGATTCTGGAGGTGGTACGAGAAGTGTTGTCGTTGGTTGTAGAAAACCATTCACTTTCTTGAAACATTTGTTCACCGGCTTTTCTTACTTGAGTAGGTGGTCATTCAGGACAATTGAAAATTGTCTCATAACTGGCTGATTATTTTTCTTTTTATAGGAGTCTGAGGAATTTTCTATTTCCTTCATCGAAAATTGTGGACGTGGTATTTCAGCCAGTAAACGCCTGATTCAGCACGCCTTCGTGACTTTTCAAAGCAAAGCAGTTATTTATCAGAGTAAGAAGACCTACATCTTCACCAACAACAGACGTTTTTACAGTATTAGATTTCTATTCTAGTGAGAATATCGGCATCTGCTTTTGTCAGCATTGATTTCGTATTGGTCATTTGACATAAAACTCTTCTTTGGTAACAGAAACTATTATACTTTCATCAAATTGAGTTTCTGCACATTTATTTTTCAAGTTTCGTCGTTGTTATGATTAGTTTTTTTTATAATTTCCGTATCAATGCATGAATCTTTCCCTAAATTATTCTTCACGTGTTTGACGTATCTAGCATAAATTCATTCAAAAGATCATCGTCGTGCTTTCTGGCTGCTGGAATACATAATAAAGACAATGCTTGCGGACGTTTTGCCGATGGTGAGTACAGAGAGAGTTTACGAGGTTCCGATAACGGAACTGGTTTTCTGTGAGAAAACAACCTGTTCCCCAAGATTAATGGCTATATTGCCAAGACGTCTGACATCCCCTCCACATTCCAGGCAGTTGGACGGCACTAGGTTGCTCATGCTGAGTTCGGCTAGAGCCTTTGTTCGTGTCGAACAATATATCTGCCGCACCAAGTGTATGGAAATGAATGTATGTCACGTAGGCCATGAACTATATATGTAAATTGGTTTCCCGAAGGTCAAACAGTTGATAAAGAATATTACCTTGATGTTCCAGCCACTCTCCGTGAGCGAGTACGAAGAGTTGTAGAAGAACAAGCCCACACTGTATTGATTGTTCAGTCATTTTTGGACTAGCATGGAAAACCTGTGTCGGAACGTCTACCCCACTCACCAGACCCAGCTCCGTGTGACGTTTGTGAAAGTGAAGAAATCGTTGAAATGAAAGCTCTTGAGGAAAAAGTGACGAAGACCATGAACACTGTTTTGAACAGCGGAACATTCGAATTGAAAGGTGTACGGATAGCAGAGAGAAGTATATTGGATGGAATTAGGTGGAAGTTGTAAGAGAAAAAATTAAAAAGGTTCACCAAAAATCTCGTTATTTTCTAGACACACCTCGTACCTATATCTGGGTTGTAAGGTCGGGCACACTTTTCACTGCTCGGAACTCCGTTTGTTTTGGAATGATTTTGAAAAGCTGCTACTGTTCGTTGGGGCTATGGATGAAGCGAGTTGTGTGCAATTTCATTCGTTTCAGAGATGCTTGTTTCAGGTTTGATTTTCCGAGAGTACGTGAATGATGAATTGATGTAAGTAACCTACTTCTGATACTACGGAGTACTACTGAGTTTCAGTTTTTCAACGTTTACTACACAACTGCATGTTATCTAGAGCAGATGAATCGATTCACAGCACAAGTATCCACAAGATTTTATCTGAAGAGTCAAGTAGCGGGAGCGGGTCGATAAAACGATTGGAAGAAACATGACATTGAAAAACAAAAACGTTACAGCTCTATATATGAAATCACTTTCATGACTCTGGATAATGATCGACCTTCTATCTTTGAAGGCGTTGCGTGATCAAAAAAGTACCACAGGGGATCGCTAGGAAAGTTGTCACAACTCCGGCAGTTGAATGGGCAATGAAATCATTTTATCCTTTTAAATATCCCGGAGAAGATGGGATTTTTCGAATTCTGCCCCAAAACGGGTAGGAATAACTTTCACTCTATCTGATGAAACCGTGGCCTGGCATTATGTACCACCCAGTTGGCTAGCGATAAGGGAGGAGGGACTTAAGAGGGTGCTGGACGAGAATATCAGGCAGGTGGCTCTTCCTATTTCCCCTCTGAACAACCACAAGCACGCCTATCAATCGGGCAAATCAATGTTTTTAACATCACACTACTTTGTTGGAAAAGGGTCTAGGACATTTGGGCGCAGCTAACTGGACACGAGTCAACTAGGCGCGGCAAACTAGGCGCAGGGACAACTGGGCGCAAAACTAATAGGCGCAGGGACGACTGGACACAAAATTAATAATACATTTTCAATAACTCCTATCTAGCAATCATAATCATGAGTTTATGGGTTAATGAAGATTCAGCATGGTCGGGACAAGTACTATGAGTAGCTGGCGTATCTCAAGAAATACCAACGGCTGGATGAACGAATCATCAGGCTCTTTACTAATTACGACATTGCTCATTATTATGATTAGTTGATAATTTTGTGTCTCATTGTTTTGCGCCCAGTCGTCCTTGCGCTCAGTAGTTTTTGCGACCAGTTGTCCCTGCGCCCTGTTGGCCCTTATCAAATGTCCTAATACCGTTGAAAAAACCAGTCAATCCTTCAACAACAAGAAGATTGTAGTCATAATATTCCTTGATATCGAAGGAGCATTCGATACTACACTACTCATTTTTATTGGATCTGCTTTAGCTAAAAAAGGCGTTCTGGCTGAATCTACACTTTGTTCGTAAACACAATAGCTATTACATCTCTACAAGACAAGACTGCCCACAAGATAGGGTACTACCTCCCTTTTTGTGGCCACTCCTGATGGACAATCTACTCAAAATCTCAAAATGTAAACAAGTAGATTTTCAAGTATGTGCTGATGACTTCGTCATTTCGGCAAAAATAAAAGTCATGGAGGGTAAACATTGAATGACTTACACATTTGCTGCTCGAGGTAACAGATGTCTGACATTCCCAGCGAAACTGTAATAGTAGAAGAGGAAACTGGAAGATTCAATTCCATTTTCTCTCAATGCTAGGAACATTTCATTTGTACCGGAAGCTGAATATCTACGTATCATCCTGGATGAAGAGTTTTCATGTAACGCTCACTTGGATAAGGTTGTGGATATTATTGAGGTATAGGCCACAAATAAATCCACTGGATATATGTTATTATTATTAGACCAAACATCATTTGTGGAGTGATCACTTTGTGGCTGAAAGCTTCACAGCAAAATACTCAAGCAAAACTCTCCACTATACAGAGACAAACATGTCTAGCGATCACTGGAGCTATCAACACCACACCATCAGCAGCTACAGATATCCTTCTAGACTTGGGTTCTCCAAAGGAGATATTATTGAGTGCAGACAACTTTTGGTTCACGCACTGGGAGAAGTGTATACAATGGCGGTTCTAGGATAGAGATTCCATCTTGCGTATGGTCCCATGTAATCGTATTCCAGGCGAAAATTCATGCCATCGACTCAATTGCAGAGATTGAAGGAAACCAATCTAACAAACGAATCAATGAAAATTGTTTTAGACAGTCAAGCGGCTTTAAAAGAACTTGGTCCATACATCAACGTTCTAGTTAATATAGTAATATCTGGTCTGGATTTATGGCCACTTTGGCATGAATAGCAATGAAACGGAAAACTCTCTTGCAAAAGAGGGGGCCGAAATAGTATATTACATTACGAGTGCGGTAAGTGACATTTCACTTTCACACCCGACGAATTACAACTCACGTCGATATCCTTTACTCGAGCGAGTAGAAGAGAAATTGTAATGCTCTCTCAACATACAGCAAGCTATTATTTACGCTCTCATGAAACCACCGTACCCTAGATGAAAACTTTCCGATGTTTGAATATTGTTTCTATAAAAAGTGCACATGAATTTATGATTACTCTTAAAAAAATTACGATAAGGAAGTACTTATCAGATACAACTGGGGAACGAAATAAATTATTTGGAACCATAAAAATTAAAAGTAAATTGGTTATTGTTACAATTTGTGAATTGTAACGGTGTTTGCGAAAGATTCGTTTCAATATTTTCTTGAATGCTGCTTGTGATGATTGTGCGACGAAGCTGAGGGTTTTAAATTTGTTTTCTAATATGGTTGATCAGTGTCTTCCAAAGTTCCACGCACAGCCCTGACAATTTTAGTGGCAGTTTCCATTCTGTTGGTGTGAGAATCATCTATATACTCCTCAGCGACAGCAGAGGATTTTCATCCTCCGTGTCTCTTGAGAGTGGTAATATCTTCTCCTGCATCTACTAGGATCGTAGCTAAGGATCTTCGCAAACAATGACTGGTGTAAGTTTCTGGATTCTCGAGTTTTTGCTAGTGAGGTGGGTACAGATCCTATTTTGTTGATACCCACCACTTTCTTGGTGCATTTTTGGTGTTGACAGTTAAGGAAAAACCTTTTTTCGTGGGTTGCAGGTTTTAATTCAGCTTATTTTTTATATTTTTCATAAAATTCATCTGTAATGTCGAATTTTCTATTAATTTTATTTTTTGTATTTTTAATCTTAACTATTGCTGCTGAACCTAGATCTTCAATGTCGTCTACAGTATTATTTATTAACTTTTGCTTGCGACATGCTCCTGATATACCGAAAACTAAAGCAACCTGTAAGTTAACATAATCTGAAATCAGTAAACTAATGAATATCACATTGCTTTAAACACACCTTAAGTAGAAATTGATCATCAGGAGTGGGTTATCAGGATCATTGAATTTTTTGGTTCTCACTATTTAAAGAAACTTTCACTTCAAGATATTTTGAGATATCAACATTATGTTAGGTATAAAGTAGTGCGCAGCATATAGTACAGAGACCACAGTGTATTTGGTCATACTTTCTTAAATAATTCATCTATGTATGCTAGGATCACATTTTCAGAGGAAGAACTTTTGATGTCTTTTATTCTTCTTCAGTTGAGAAATTTATCATAGTCTAAGATCCGAGAAGAGGTCGAACTTCACCGTTCTGTTAAACGAATGAAACATACTTCTTATGAAGTTTCATAAATATACGAATAGATTAAGTTATAAAAATTTGCACCATATGGAAAACTTTTTCATTATCGATTTGTCAGAAAATTTTATTCTTCAAAAAATCAGTGCATTGCAGAATACTTGCATCTGAGTTGTCAAAATTTCAAATTTCCATGAGGTGTGCAAGGGAAACAAAAAAAAGGGGAATTTTGATCAATTTCTTCAATTACTAGTAATGACCACTTCTCCTTATATATTTTTAAAGTTTTGCTAAAAATTCACCCGTTGCAGGGTTTTCTTTCACATTGTTTGCCAGCGATGCTATTTTTTTTTCGATAATTATTTACGAGAAATGTCACAAAAGCACACACATTTTGGATTAAGACCTCTCAATATTTTTTTTTTCTATTCAACCAATCTTCAAATATACCTATTATGTACGTAGTAAATAATAAAATAGCGCCACATGCGAATTTTCAGAGAAAGTTCAAAGATATAGTGTCGCCGACAAATATTTTTTGTAGTGCCCTCGTATTTCAAAAATATAGGTTCGGCTCAAGGTTTTTCACACATTATAACTTGAAGATTTTCACATATTAACGTTAAACGTTGAAAACATAGGGTTTTTTAAAGTTTCTATTGAAAGAATTAAGTAAGTAAAAGACTTAGGAATAGGATATTTTTAAGTACTTTTCTGACGACCCGACATGGTGTGTTTGTACTTGAATTCAAAAGGTTTTTCAGGTTGTATTATCAAACCATTAGAGTATATTGATGTAAGGATGAAATATGAGGAAAATATTTCTGAAAATTTTCATTTGTATGCCATCGGCAATCAAAATGACAGTCAACATTTATTAGGATGAGATTTTCTCTCCAAATTCAATTTCATATTATCCCCGAACATTTTTACAGTAACGAATGAGTTGCCAAAAATTCTTGATGATTTCCAAGACCTATTGCTTTCAGACACAAAGTTGAAGCAGAACTAGAAATATTGGAGAAAGATGGAGTGATCAATCCCATTGAATCATGCGATTGGGGTACACCTTTGGTTCCAGTTTTGAAATCAGATGGTAATATTCGTCTTTGTGCTGATTATAAGATGACAACAAATAAATTCCTGATCGAGGTAAAGTATCCTTTACCTAGGGTCGAAGAAATTTTTGGCAAGGTCAGTGGTGGTGAATCTTTTTCTAAAATAGATTTGAGTAATGCTTATAATCAACTCGTATTGGATGATGACTCATCTAAAATTGTTGCGTGGAATCGTCGAGGTTTATATCGTGTAAATAGAATCCCATTTGGAATTACTCCAGCTAGGGCCATCTTTCAAAAAGCAGTCGAGTTATTAATGAGAGGTATAGATGGGTTTTCAATTTTTCAGATGATATTATAGTTACTGGAAGATCTAGGAAAGAACACGAACGGAATCTTGAAATGGTCTTTATCAAATCGAAAGATGCTGATTTGAAAGTAAAATTATCCAAATACGTTTTTTCAAAATGAAATCGATTACCTCGGACATACAATAACGAAATATGGTCTCAAAAAGAAGAAAGATAAGGTAAAAGCTGTAGTTGATGCACCAGTTCCCAAAAATAAAATTCAAATTCAAAGTTTTGCAGGAATTATTATAGGAGATTTGTTACGAAATTGGCTATCATAATGAAACCTATTTATAATTTGTTAAAAAAAGAAGTTGACAATTCCTAGAATAGTGATTGTGATGCAGCATCTAGAAAAATCAAAGAAATAATTGCTTCTGATGATATTCTTATACATTTTAACCCTGATTTACCAATTGTACTCTCCATAGATGCTTCGCAAGATGGTATCGCTGCAGCTTTATCTCACAGATTGCAAAATGGCGATATGAGACCTGTTGGTTTCGTGTCAAGGACTGTAATGCCTGCTGAAAAAAATTACTCCGTTATCGATATGGAAGCTTTGGCTATATACTGGGGAGTCAAAAAATTTGGTCAGTACCTCATAGGGCACAATTTTATTTTGCAATGTGATCACAAGCCTTCAATATCAATTTTCGGGAAAAATACTGGTTTACCTCAAATGGCAGCAAGCAGATTACAAAGATGGGCCGTTTATTCATCGGGATTTTTATATAAGATCGAATATATCAAAGGGGTTGATAATAAAATTGCAGATATGCTTTCAAGGCATCCTTTGACTGTTAAATATTTATCCGAAGATTATGAAAATTACTCCTCATATTTGAATTTAATTATTTCTCAGGGTTTTTCAATTGATCAACAGAAAATATCCATTGAAACCAGACGAGACATAATGATATCCAAAGTATTTTCTTATATTGTGAATGGTAGGCCTGAAACTGTTTCAGATGATAATGTTTTACTTTATTTAAAAAAAATTAACTCAATTGTGAACAAAATTGTGTCATGTGGGGATATAAGGTTGTTGTGATATCAAAATTAAGAAGACAGTTTTTAGAAGAATTACATTCAAGCCATTTAGGGGTTGTAAAAATGAAATCTACAGCTCGTTCTTACTTTTGGTGGCCAAATTTGGACAAAGAAATTGAAAATACGACTAAAACTTGTTTGTTCTTGTTTGTCAACATCTAATTATCCTATTAAAGCTCCCTTAATTCCCTGGTCAATACCTGAAAGACCTTGGCAAATAATTCATATCGATTTCTTGAGTCCCATAAAACAACTAAATTATTTAATTATAGTAAATTCCTAGAGTAAGTGGACTAAAATTTTCAAAATGGATAAGGTGACCTCTAGAGCTACCATAGTAAAGTTAAAGTACTGGTATCAGACAATGCTCCCGAATTGGTATCTGCTGAATTTGAATTCTTTCGAAAAAGAAATGGTGTCAAACATAAAATATTATCACCTTATCATCCAGCTACAAATGGTGCAGCAGAAAATGCTGTACAAACATTTAAAAAAGGTATGAAATCTGCGTTAATGGACTCAAAAAATAATGGTATAACGTGTGATACCTTATTAAGTCGATATTTATCACAAAATAGAAACGCAGTTCATTGCACGACCAATGAATCACCTGCTTTGTTTATGATGGGAAGGAGGTTGAGAACAGTTTCAGATTTCGTTAGACCCTGCAATAGGAGAGTTATAGGAAATAAAAAAGAAAATCAGTGTGAGAGTTTCATAGCGGAAGAGCGTGAAAACTTGAAGAATAAGATGAAGTAATAATCAGGGATTATAGGGCCAACAAAAAATCGAGGGTGGAAGCAAAAATATTGAAAGTTTTAGGAGTTAGTAATTTTCTTTGTGAATTGAAACATGGCACTATCTCGAGAAGATATTTAGATCAGATTAAAAAAATCAATAAAAAATCGTCACATGTAGTTGAATCCCGCAAATACGCATATATACCTGATCATTCCGTCTATCCTAATAATGGAAAACATGAAGTTGATGATGCTTTTCCTAATGATTTGACAAGATCATATTTAGATGATCAAAATGAATCATGTGTTTCTTCTGGTATTTCATCTAGTACCACCTTTAACAGAACGGTTAGGCCCAAAAGTAGCAGTAGCAATAAGATATAGAACATGATTGTATTCTTTTATTCTTTTATTTGAATTGTTTATTATTTTGTATCTTTTGAGGAAGGTGTGTGATATATTCACCCAGTATAAGTTTGTTGATAACAAAAGTTGTCAGTGTCGAATGATACTTTTAAGATTCTTCTGGTTTGTAATATATTGAAGTTAACTATTTTGACTCCTGTTATTCTCTACCATGAGAACATTGCAATAATAAATGAATATAAAGAATTAGGTCAATAAAAGCTTTTGAGACTTATAGATATCAGATACGTTATTTTATGATGAAACGATAGAGCTTCATGATCAAACGTACGTTTACAAAATGTGAACGTTACAATACAAGGGAAAAAAGTATTTGGTTCATAAGGTATTGACAAAATTTCGAATTAAAAACATAAACTTGTATTCTTATGTGTTTTCAGGTTGCACTGATACTGGAAGTGGCAGGGACACGTAGACGGGAAAAACTAAAAATATATGAAGCTTCGGCCTCATCAAACCAAAGCATTTCTTTGTGAATTATCAGAATGGAAAATAAATTGTTGATACTGAACAGATGTACTTCTGGTGTACTTCTGGTGCACTTTCGTCAAATAAAGGAGTAGACGTTGCAGGGTTGAAAACGCACGGTGGGTGGAAGTCTTCAGCTGTAGCTGAAAGTATGTTGAGAACTCCCTGTAGAATGAAATTGAATTCACAGAAAATAAATTACATGGCAGCAATGAGGTGAGCAACATTGTTTCTAATCCTGATTTTGTGTTATGTACTACATTTTCAATCAGTACGAGTAATGCTGACAAAGCCAGTCGTTCTACTTCCATTCGAATGAAAGAAAGTAAACATACTTGTATTCTATAGTATATTATTATTTATAATATTATTTTTATCATAACAGATCCAATTGACAGGTCAAGAACGACTCTCTCATGGTTTTTAACCACTGAAATCAAACAGTAACCCTAGCCATGTACTTGAAAAAATGGAGTTGCTGTAATATTTAAAAAAGAAATTCATTGAATACAGATTGCGGAATATTTGATTAATTGATCATTTATCGTGGTACGCTGAATGCCATTCGAGGTATGTGAGTAGGAAAAGTAACTTAAGTTTTTAATTGACTCGGTTGTTACTTGATGGAAATCCCTAGCACTTCTTAGACTGTTACAAACATGAGTTACTGAAACTGGATTTAACACGATAACATTTCAACAAATGATATCACATTTTTCAATTTTCATGAGAATGTTCCCCTTTTCAACATGAATACCTCCCAAGAGGTTATCTTGAACGATGGAAAATGGCGACTAAAGTTTGTCTTTCAGTCGCAGATGATTCCACAACAAATTTTATGAATGTCCTATTCATATTTTCGAACTAAAATCGAAATATGTTTCGCTACACTGTTGATATATTAACTGCTTGAAAAAGGTACAGCGAAACATGTCGAGATGTGATATTATTTGTGAAAATCTTACGTGTTTAATTAAGTTTCAGTAACTTGAGTATCTAACAGTCTGAAAAGTGCTTAGTGCTCCCTGACTGGAATTACTTTTTGAACGTGCTTAGTAATCGCAAGCATTTCATAAATAAAAGTGCTCAGTGTTCGAGATTTCGGAGCACTTTTCAAGAGTTCTTAGAGCTCAGTGCTCGAAGCACTTTTTGTCAGTGCTCGACACAGCTCTGTGCCACGTGATCGGTCGTATGGCAGCAAATTGAAAAAAATTGTAATGCAAAGGCAAAAAAAAGGAGTCAGATGGCAAGATATCAAAAAAAGTTTTTTGAAAAAGTTACTTATATTTCAATTTTTTACACAAAAACAAAGTTTCAAAAGATAATTCGAGAAAATTGAAAATAAGAAATATCATTTTTCTCTTATGAATAGCTTGACTATACTGAAACATTTGCATTTCAATGATAATTACAAAACTTTCTCACTTTCTCAACACAAGAGGGCACTAAATTGAAAAAATAGGATTCTGTCAGAACCCTTGCTGTTACATCGGTTTGTATCTAACAGTAATATCCGACTTCCACGACCATTGTGATGGCATGACACTCCAAGAACATGATGTTTTCCAGATTATAATCAAGTTCCGATGATAATCGTGGATGAGCGTTTCACTTCGCACATAAACATGTAAATTATAAGTCTCTTAAATTTGACTCACTATTTATGTCTGAATATTTTCCAAATTTGTTCGGCAAATAAGAACATCGAAAATAAACCAAACTGTAAGTGAAATCAGGTTCATTCAGTGATCTACATCTGTGGCCGTGAACATATTCCTCAATTATCACAAAATTCACTTTCCAAAATACTATTTCGTGTGTTTTTCAAACATGTAGGTACCGACCTACCTACCTACCTACTTAATTATCACATCAGGATTCTATGGTAGAAGAACATAGTAACATTACTTCTTTTCCACAAATTCAAAATGTAGTACACCAAACATGCTTTCTTGAGTATGAAATGTACCTGAATATTAAATTTCAATCTCTTGAAAATAGTCAGTGTTTAATTATTACATCAAAATTTCACCCATATTCCACAAGATAGCCATGGATTTCATTTGAAAGAAAATAGGTGAACTTATTGCAACAAAAGTCTGAGCAAGAACTTCGTATTTATATTATTCTATTATATTAGTACGCATATATTTTTTGGACAGTTCGTATCTGACAAAATACCGCACCTCGAATAGCTTGTTACAAGTGCGGTATTCTTTCTCACACATCATTCTTCAAGAGTGTTTGTCGTTTGTCGTGTTTGTCAAATGCTATTATACCAGGTGTACCAACATATCGTTCAAGAGAAACAGAAAAAAAACATGACTGCTGCTTGTCGAAAAAATACTACACCTTGAATAGCTGGTTACAAGCGCGGTATTCTCGAACAACATTTTTCAACTCGAACAACATTTTTCAAGAGTGTTTGTCAAATGCTATACCAGGTGTACCAACGTATCATTTAAGAGACAGAAAAAAACATGGCTGCTGCCTGTCAACAAAATACCATAATTTGAATAGCTTGTTACAAGTGCGGTATTCTCGTGTTACAAGGTGCGTTAAACGTATACAGGGTGTTAATAGTTGATATTTGACAAAATACCACACCTTGAATAGTTTGTTACACGTGCGGTATCCTCACGCATCATATGAAAAAAACATGTCGATTGTTTGTCAAATGCTATACTATGTATACCAACATATCATTTGAGAGGAAAAACATGGCTGTTGCTTGTCAAATATTAGGTAGGAAATGAGTCCGTTAAAAATATATTCAGAATGTTTCAAAACACATCGTTGAAGAAGAAAAACACATGGTGACAAGGTATGTTAAACGTATACTTCAAAATGCATCGTTGAAGGAAAAAACTTCGACGACATACCATACAGGTGTATAAAATTGTGGAACTGGATGGATGACTTGTGGTAATAAACTCAATAATGGAAATATACTTGTATAATTGATGAATGAAGCGGACTGTAAGCGACATGTATGTTAATTTTTTTTGACATTACATTTCTTATCACTAACAACAAAAATGCTAGGCTGATTCACAATATATATTATACCGTATGATTCTTTTGCGAGTCCTAACATAATTCAACATAAGCCCCCACTTTGAAAGACAACTTTCAACATGAATAAATTGTGGATGAAAATACAATAAAAAATGCAGACACCTCATGGATGAATAACTTTCATTGTCAATTAATTATTTGATCTTGGAATGGTAACACACATAGAAATCTCACTGAACGTGTAATTGTCCCTGTTGAGGTTTTGAGTACTACCACTCTGGAATAACCATCTTTTCCAGGAATAAGTTCCAGTATTTTTCCTAAGGGCCATTTGCATGGGGGTTGTAGATTGTTGCGTATCAGAACGACTGTTCCAATATTTAAACTGGTTGGAGACTCCTTCCATTTATATTGTTTATGCAGTTGACTAATATACTCTTTGGAAAAGCGAATCCAAAACCGTTGGTATAGCTGTAACACATGCTGCAGTCTAGAAAGCCGTCCTGCTTTAATTTCTTGTAAATCAGGTTCAGGAAGTGAGGTAATGATTCTTCCAATTAGGAAATGGGAAGGGGTAATGAAATTTAAATCATGTGGATCATCAGATAAGGCGAAAAGAGACCTTGAATTCAAAATACCTTCAATTTGAATTGTTAATGTATTGAACTCCTCGAGTGTCAAAGTTATATTCAATAAAGTTCTTTTAAAGTGATGCTTGGTACTCTTAACTGCTGCTTCCCACAAACCGCCAAAGTTTGGAGAATATGGAGGTGGAAAATACCATCGGATATTGTTTTTACTAGAAATGTTCATGATAATGTTCTGATTTTGAAAAATGAATTGACCTAATTCTCGTAATTCGTTACGTGCTCCTACAAAAGTACTTCCATTGTCAGAATAAATATCTGATGGAATGCCACGGCGTGAAGTGAATCGTTTAAGAAGCAAAAAATGTCTCAGTTGTCATATCAGTAATAGTCTCTAAATGAACTGATTTTGTACAAAAATAAACAAATACACAAATATAGCATTTCATAGTTATCGATCCTCTGCCTAATCGGTTCTTAACTAGAAAAGGACCGGTATAATCAATTCCTGTCACTTGAAATGGTAACGATGGCATAACTCGACTATCAGGTGAGCTTGCCATTGGACACTTAGATGGAGTCGGTTTGAATTTGAAACAAGTTAGACAGTTTTTGACTACTTGTTTAGATAGGTTTCTTCCTCCTACTGGCCAATATATTTGTCGCACCGACGATAATAAGAGTTGTGGTCCTGCATGCAATAAATAGATGTGTTTATGTTCAAATATAAGTCTAGTCAGAATATGTTTGGAGGACAATAGAATTGGGTGCTTGAAATTTGAATCGAGAGATGTGAATTTGAGGCGTCAACCTACTCGAATCACACCTTTGTCATCTAAAAATGGTATCAGAGAAAATAAATTTGTTTGGAATCCATACTACCTGTAGAACTCAAAATTGATAGTTCCTTACCGAATGATTCTTTCTGGGATATTTTGATGAGCTCTAAATTAGCAGCATCAATTTCAACTACTGATAATGATCCATATTTTATCTCTTCTTCCGAGACAATTTTACAGTTTGATATAAATCGTAAACAATATGCTAAAACCCGTTTCAATTTACTAAATATGGAAAATTTTGAAAATATAATATCTGAATCATTGATATTACTGATATTGAAAATGTTGGTGGTTTTCTTCAATTCTGGTAAATCATGATCAGAAAAATTGTAATGTGTCGTAGGCCAATTATCAAAAGGTAAATACAAAAATTCTGGGCCTTTCCACCAGAGAGTTGCTCTGCTGAAACACCCCTGGGTGCTAAATCAGCAGGATTATCTTTAGTATTCACATAAAGCCATTCATCACTTTTGTATAATGATTGAATCTTCGAAACTCTGTTTGCAACGAAAACTTGTAAGAGGGAAGGTTCAGTTCTGATCCAACACAGTGTTACTTGTGAATCAGACCATAAGTACGTTTTTGCAGACAAAGATATAGATTTCATAACTCTTTCCAATAGTTGAGCCCCTAAAAGAGCTGCACATAACACCAGTCTTGGAATAGTAATTGATTTCAATGGAACTACTTTCGTTTTCGAACAAAGAAGGTTAACTTTATAATCACCCTGTGTATTTTTACTCCTTAAATAAATTGCTGTTGCATATCCATCCTTTGAAGCGTCACAAAAGCAATGAATATCATATAGAGAATATTCGTGGCCAATAGCACGTCTTGGAATGGATAATTTGTTTAATTCAAGTAATTTGGTTTGAAATTGTAACCAGTTTTGTTGTAACTTTGGAGGTACGGGTTCATCCCAAAGCAAACTGCAATGACCATAATTGTTGAATGATAACTTTTGCAACAATTATACAGGGACTCAAAAGACCTAGTGGGTCATAGATTTGAGAAATGATGGTAAATATTTTTCTTTTTGTGATAAATTGAAGATCGGAACTATTACTTTCAAAGTGTGCTGAATTTATATGATACCTGATCAAATCGCTACTACTCACCCACTGGATACCTAGAGTTTTACAACTTTCATTTGAGCCTATATTTTGTATAGCGTGTGGTTGTGTATGGTCGAGATCTGACAAAATGCTTGGGCAATTAGAATTCCATTTTCTGAGAATAAATTTTCCAGATTCTAAAATATTCGAGACTTGAGTGCAAATGAGTTTAAGTTGATGAAAATCATTGGAACCTGTCAATAAATCATCGACGTAAAAATCGTTCAAAATTGTTTGGGATGCTAAAGGATGAGTCTTCGAATTGTCAAAGGCAAGTTGCCTCATGCACCTTATTGCAATATATGGAGCTGACTTCGTACCGTACGTGACAGTGTTCAGATGATAAATAGAAAATTCCTCTCGTGCATTATCTCTCCATAATATTTGCTGTAGTGGTGTATGTTCAGAATTCACGAGTATTTGCCTGTACATTTTCGTCACATCTGATGAGACTACGAATTTGTACTGACGAAATCGTATAAGTATGTCAAATATATTATTTTGTACTTTTGGACCTGTGTACTGTAAATCGTTGAGTGACCACCCTGTACTCGTAGGACATGATCCATCGAAAACAGTTCTGAATTTTGTGGTGATGTTATTTTCTCTCATGATACCATGATGAGGTAAAAAATAAAATGGAACGGATTCTGAGACACACTCGTGACCTTTTAGCTTGGTTATATGACCAAGTTGCTCATACTCTTGTATGAATTCTTGATATTGCCTTTTAAAATGACAATTGGAGGACATTTTCCTTTCTAATGAAAGGAATCGCTTAATCGCTTCATCCTTTGAGTTTCCCAACATGTGGGGTGGGTATTTCAATGGAAACTTTACTACAAATCTACCTCCTTCATTTCTGAAAGTATCTTGTATAAATAGACTTTCACATTTCAGTTCATTTTCTGATAATGGAATTATGTTGCTAACTTCTTCGAGCTCCCAAAATCGTTTCAATTGTTCATATTCTGGAGAATAAACTTTAGAGAAATTGCAAATCGATTTTTTATTTGAAAATATAGCAGCAGTACCCGAAAAAATCTGCAACCACCTTTAGACATCACAGTCATGGGGGAGGCAAGGATGAGTGCATACAGACTAATACAAACAGGTAATTGAAGATCCCAACCACAAATTGGGCACACCAAAATTACTCAAGTAGTCAACATCACCGAACTGGAAATGATATCAGACTATATGCTACCTAAATACTCATACGAAAAACTATTCAGAACACAGCTCAAGTGGGACGAATGGGACTCGGGAGTAGAATCACTATCATCTGGCAACATCATCTGGTACACAGATGGCTCCAAAACAGAGATAGGAACTGGAGCAGGAATACATGGGGTGAGGCCAAAAAGGAACATAATACTTCCACTTGGCAATGACACCACAGTATTCCAAACTGAGACACATGCCATAAGGACATGCATACAGATGAATCTAGACAGTGCATACAAAAGAAAACACATCTACATTCTCTCTGATAGCCAGAGCGCAATAAAAGCTCTGAATTCAGTACAGATCAAGTCAAAGCAAGTATGGGAATGCCTTCAGAGCGTCAATGAACTGGCAAAACACAACAAGGTAACACTTGTGTGGGTGCCTGGACATAGAGGAATAGAAGGTAATGAAAGCAGACCAACTTGCCAGACGAGCTTCTGAACTACCATTCATAGGCCCAGAACCAGTGTTTGGTATAAGCAAAACCCGATGCGGAAACCTAATAAATGAGTGGAAGAAAACAAAACACCAAACATATTGGGACCAAATCGAAGGGCATCGACACAGCACAGCCATGGTGAGGCATTTAAGCCAAACACTGACGGCTGACACTCTCAACTTGAACAGACCTAAGATACGCATACTTACCGGCTTACTAACCGGACATTGCGGCCTTAGGAAACACCTGTACACCATGGGAATAAACATAGAAACCGTGGAGTGCAGACTTTGTGGTGACGAGGAGGAAACAGCCTCTCACATCATCTTTGAATGCGATGCGCTGTATAACAAGCGCTATAGAATATTCGGACAGACCAACCTAGAAATAGGCATGAATCCGAAACACCTAGCAAATAGATTACTAAACCTGATAAAAGACACAGGCCTATTTAACTAGGAACTACTGACGACAGAATAATACAATAGACCCCAGATGGTCTCAGTGTTAAGGGTCACCCTCACGGGTAAACCCTGAATCTGGCTCGTCAGCCTCAAACCAACCAACCAACCAACCAACCCGAAAAAATCCAGCCAAATTGAGTGTTTTGGAGAAATGGAAGATTTTTCCCTAATTGAATTTTTCCCTCTTTCAAAATATCCCAGAATAGACTTGCTCCTATCAACATGTCAATTTCTCCAGGTTCACAAAAGCTAACATCTGAGAGTTTGACATACTCAGTTATATTCCATGACTCAATGTTAACCTGTTGCATGGGAATTTTATTTGAAATGGCAGGAACTGCATAACACAAAATAGGAGTTTGAAAACTTCCATCATCTGAATATATCTCAATGAAACATTTTTCATTGAGAGTCGACACCACTTGATTGATGCCTACAATCGATAGACTTGTAGATGTTTATGGTAATTTCAATTTATCACAGAAATGTTTTGTGACTAGATTCGATTGAGCGCCATTATCGAGTAGAGCTCTACATGGTTTATGAAAACCATTTCTATCTTTGACATTAAATACAACAGTTGACAATAAAACTTGCATATTACATAAGGCAGGTCTCTCCCATAAATTTGTGCTATCTGCAAGTGTTGTATTTTGTACAGAATTATTTTCTGTAGTCAATGTTTGTGGTAGATACTCGCTGTGTAGAAGGGTATTATGTTTCCTTTTGCACTTTTTGCATGGGCCCAAATGACAAGAATCTTTGCTGTGCCCTGTTCTGAGGCAGTTGAAACATAACCTCAAATTTTTAACCTTATCTATTCGATCACTGACGGTTAATTTACGAAAATCTTGACAATTGTATGTCAAGTGCGATTCCTTACAGTAATTGCACTTGATCTCATTAGTAATTGTGAAATTGACCTGTGGGCGGGAACTAGAGTTGCGAATATTTTTTGATTTGTGCATTTGTGAATCGTATGAAAGATATGGATTTATTTTGTCATGCGTATTTTGTTTCGCACTACCTTCATCTAGAGACTCTAAGACATCTGCTCTTTTCTTCATGAACTCTAAACTTTCATTTAAATTTGGCAGTTCAGAATTCTGAATTTCTTTCCATTCTCTGAGAGTTTGTTTATCCAGTTTACTTGCTAAAATATGGATAATAGTAATATCTCAAAGAACGTCTTTCGAAAGTTTCATTCCTACCAACGCTGAAGTATGTTTGGATATTTGGCCCAACATATACCTCAGTTTTGGATAGGATTCCTTGTGTATTTGATAAATATTGAAAATTGCCTTGATGTGCGTATTAACTAGTAATTTTTTGTTATCAAATCGCTCACAAAGTAAATTCCAACCAGTTTATATTGATCTGAAGAGTTATCGTTATCAACACCATCTATAATTCGCCTTGCGTAACCTTCAAGTGCAGATTTCAAAAACTGAAACTCTTGACTATCATTTAGGGATTTATTGTTATGAATTGTTGAAACGAAATTGTTTTTGAAATCAAGCCAATGCTCATAATCTCCTTTGAACACCGGTAGCTTTATTTTGGGTAAAAGAATATTTTGTAAAGAATCTAAACCATTTGCATTCGGAAGTGACTGTATTTGAACTACTGGATGTGTATTATCCTGTACATAATCTTTCAAAAAAGAACATGCCTGATAATATCGCTTGTCAAAACTTTCCCCTTCCGCATAATGGACTTCTAACTCATTTTCTTCACAAATTAACTCATTGTTCGTTTGAATATCTTGGAAATCGCTCAAAAGACCTTCATTATTTTGAAATCGCATTTTCACATCTGACAAAGAAGGTCTTTGGTCAAAAGCTGTAACTTCAATTGTATCAATGAACTTTTCTAGAGTGGTCAATCTCTGTTTGATTGAACCACGAGTTCGAATAAATTTTTTCAAATTTTCACCCATTTTATCATTTGATAATAGGAACTAGTGTTGCATAGAACGATGGGGACTTTGAAAGCTATTGAGATATCACTAGTGTGAATGGATTGCTCAATATGTGTACCTCTACTTTCTTTTAATTGCTGCAAAATTGCTAAACCCTTAATCAAAAAACACAAAGTCAGAAGATCCACTGATTATTGAATGGGATAATAGGAATGGAATGAAGGAAAATCTGACTTATAACTTGTGAGTGGTTCGTAGATATTTGAATTCTTATTTGAATTTGTATTTTTTCTAAGAAAATACTTACTTCAAGTACAATGAGTTCGAGAGAAAGCAAATTGAAATAGGAGAATTCAATTGGAATATTTTTGATATTGGATGTCCCAACAATAAACTTTTAGATGACTTAAGGAATCTATCATCAAAACTAACATCTTTCAATGAATAATTGGTACAAATTTACCAACATTGTAACCACCTTTCACTTTGAAATGGAGGATGTGCATAAATAAACTACATCGAAAAACAAATCGCATTTTCATTACGAATTTTTTGCAACGAATATATTTAAAAAAATGTGCTTGTTATTACATACCTCAACAACAGTAATTTGAAAAAACTATGTTCATATGAGAGCAACATAACGTTGAAATTTACAAAAATTTATGATTTTTTTTTATTCTTTGATATATGATATTACACGTTAAAATGTATGGACCCCGTCTATACTTTCCACAAAATTTCATCCAACTTCAGTTTCCTCAACTTCAACTTAAATTTCGCCAACCGACAACACTCTCTCTCTCCTTCTCTCTCTCTCTTTCGCTCACCCACTGCTTAATTTTGTCTACGTAAGTTCAGATCAGACGAAATTTATTACGTTTTTGATACACCCTGTATATATGTCAACGTAAGGTTAGTTCGTTCTGATTAGATCAGACGGAATTTACTGTGGACCATGCCTACGTAAAGTTAGTTCGGTCTGGTTAGATTAGACGCAACTTTTTCTTCGACTCATTTTTCCACCTCAAATTTGACAAAAACAAGAAATTTTGAAGAGTTAACTAATGATAGCTGTACAAGTCCGAAACTTTCGAAACGTGGTACTGATGATGACTGTACAAGTCCAAAAGGTGATACTGACGATGACTGTACAAGCCTGAAACGGGCTACTGAAGAGGACTGTAACGTCCGAAACGTCGTGATGATGGGGGGCTATATAAACAATAGATTTAAAAAATTATGCTGATGATGACTGTACAAGTCCGAAACGTTGTACTGATGGTAGGACTGTTCGCGTCGACGGAAAGGTATCGCCGAAATGTCTATACCTCGACTGATGACGGCAGTGGTCCCCTTTGGCCAAAATTTTGACTCATATCGAAACGGGTGGTACTGATGAGGACTATACACGTCCGAAACTTTCGAAACGTGTTACTAATGGAAACTATACAAGTCCTAAACTTTCAAAACGAGGTACTGATGATGAGTGTATAAGTCCGAAACTTGTTACTGATGTGGACTGTACAAGTTCGAAACGTTGTACCGGGTATGCTATGCCTACGTGAGGTTAATTCTTTTTGGTTAGATCAGACAAAATTAATCGGAGAATGCTATGCCTATTTGAGGTTAGTTCTTTCTGGTTAGGTCAGACGAAATTTATTGGGCGCCATGCCGACGTAAGGTTAGTTCATTCTGGTTCGATCAGACGAAATTTATTACGTTTTTTGAAACGTCCTGTATATATGCCTACGTAAGGTTAGTTCGTTCCGATTAGATCAGAGGGAGTGTATTGTGGGACGCTATGTCAACGTGAGGTTAGTTCGCTCTGGTTAGATCAGACGCAATTTTTTCTTTGGCTCATTTTTCCACCTCACATTTGACCAGCAGCAGTTTTTTCTTTTAAAAGATATGTTGGTACACCTGGTATAGCGGTCGCTAAGTTTTGTTTGTGTCAGAAAGTTTTTGAGACATCTTATACAATGAGCTATGCTGTGCGCTGACCAATCAAACGCCACCGTGGTTTATTCAAATAACTGATGATAGGTGACCGAAGCGACTTTAACAGTTGGCGTGGTATCACATGCGTAAATACAAACGAGTATCATCCAAACAACCCCGATCTCCGATGTAATCAATCTCTCTGTATGGCTGAGTAGTTGTTTAGAATCCCCCATATACCCCCATGAAGCGTTTTTTACGAAATGTCCCAACTATAATGTAATGGATAAAAATGACGGCCTCATCACGATACCATTTAGGAGACGCCCTGTATACGTAAAACAAGAACATTTTCCCACCCAACATCCCATGTTTTTTCCTCTTAAATGATGTATTTTGGAACACACTGGTGGTTTTTTTCTCAAATGATATCTTGGTACACCTGGTATAGCACGTTGACAAGCAACTGCCATGTTTTTTTCTCTTAAATTGCTTATTTTGAGACATCCGATCAATTTTTTTCTTAAATTTTGTATTTTGAAACACCCTGTATACCTTTTTCATTGGAATCGCACGTTCAAACGTTACACCCCCGTTATCTGACAATTTTTCACATTTTTTTAAACATTATTATTATCACTCTTCAACAACAACTACTCACCACACGAGAATACCGTACTTGTGCAATGCATTCGAAGTGCGGATTTTTATTCCAAGTCTGAAGTGTTACGAGAATACCGCACTTGTAACAAGCTATTCAAGGTGCGGTACTTTGGCAAATTTTAACTGTTAAAAAAACATCTCATTCATCTACCTAACTATATTGCACATAAAAGAAATAAAAAATTGACAAATGATCCATTTTACACCCCCCCATGTAGTCATCCCCAAAGGCCCATCTTTCTCATTCTCATATCCCCAATGATGCATCATTTCTCCGATACATTTTTCAAATGTACACCATGAGTATTTATTCATATTTATAACTTCAATAGTAACATATCGATATTTGGAAGATTCATCGCAACCAATTGTTCGCCAACAATTCTTCGCCAACTATTCTTCGCCAACTATTCTTCGCCAACTATTCTTCGTCAACCATTCTTTGCCGACAAGTCATACCTCCAACATCTCTTCGCAATGACATTGTTCAACCTAGGTCATGCATGTGCTCAAATTTCACGCAATCAAATGTCTGCATGAGGCATTTGCGAAGAAATGTCGCAGGTATAAATTGTTGGCAAAAAATTGTTACCGATGAATCTTAATACACCCTAACATAACAACCTAACCTCATACAAATCTCATAGACAAAATTTGATTTTTGAGTGTGTACACTTCACTACTTCTTAAACGACTTGAGTTACAAGGATAATGCAATAAATCCATTTTGAATGAGTATCATATCATATTCTAATTTAAACGACCCCATTATTGAAGCCATTTCGGACAAGTGCACGCACTCAACAGTCACCCTGCAGAAATATTTAATACATACATCACACTAAACCATCCAAGCAACGATATGAAAATTAGGAAAATGAAAAACCTTATTTGTTCTGGCCCGTTCTCTGTAGCTATACCTTAGAACTTGCAAGAATACTCTGTTAGAGAGAAAATGGCTAGATACTTCTCAAACCCAATTGAAGTCTTAATTTTTTTCAATGTCTGTTTTTTATCATTCTGTTATTCTATTTTCATTCAAATTTTAAATAGCATATTTTTCTCCAACTAATAAGTCAGGGTCTAAATCCTGGAAATTTTACGTCGGGTCAGCTCATTTTGCAACATGATCTAAGTATTTGTACTTTATAATATGTCTAATACCATGTGCATGTCGGTACCATATGAATTGTTTATAAATATGTTATCTACTTTTCAGCTGTGGTATAGACAGAAATCTACGCGAGCAACAAAGAACGAAATAATATGATAATACCATATAAATAAGAGAGATGCACTACTGCCAGACTCTCCTGTTGCCTCGTCCGACGAATTAACAATTCACGTTGATATCCCTTCTTCGAGCGAGTAGAGGAGAAATTGTGATGCTCTCCCAACATATAGCAAGGTTTTCTTCACGCTCTCATAAAACCACCATACCCCAGATGAAAACTTTCCGATACTGTATAATTGTATAATAACCGTCACCGAATATGTTTTTTATTTAAAAGTAATGGTTTTCTACACAGATTTTTTGTTTATGTGTTGTTCTATACCATTGTTTTCATATGTCTTATATTGATTTTATCATGTAAAGCACGCAGTCCTCACTAAATATGAGTTGATTTTGGTTTTATTATATTTAATATTATGTTGTAAATCAGGATGAGGCAATGACGTGGAAAATTAATATGATCAATTGCATATACCTGGGATTGTATCTGTAACTCCCAAACCGTACTAGTTATATGGTCGGTTGAATAGTTGGGAGCAAAAAAATATATTCTGGTAAAAAGGATTATATTCTGTTCTACTTGAGTTCAAGTATGCTAATTCCACGAATTCAAGTATTCATTTACTGAAATGTTCAGGATATATTTTTATATAAAAAAATCAACAATGTAGAAGTATCCTTTACTCCAAACATTCCCACCAAGTGGTGAATATGAGGCAAACGAATGACAGGAAACAACTACTTCCCTGGCCAAAACCATGGCAGATATTGAACCAGTGGCGGCGCCATGGAAGGGCAAAGGGGGGCAGTATGCCCTCCGCCCTTTGCAAAATGTCGTTCTCAGCACCCCTTCGATTTCAGATCCTACAAATATAGTGTTAGAACGATGTGCATAACAAATGTTTCCACCAAAAGTACGAAAAGCCAATAAACGTTGCAACATTTGCTTTCAAATTCTTGGTCAGTTATGAATCCCATACCTCTCGCTGTCTCTCTCTATACAGGGTGACCCGTGGTTAAACCGCCAAATGTTCAGTATCGATTTATTGGGTGAAAATAAGCTTTTTTCTTCCTATAAGCATGTGTCCCAACTTACTTAGTTTTTAAGATATCCAGAAAAAATGTGTTTCTTATTCATTACCCACCAACCTTTCGATTGAATTTAATGAAATTTGGCAAATTAAAAGGCTCATTTTGAAGCAACTAGAATTTAATTTTTTTTTGCCAACTTTGACACCCCTTTATCTTGAAAACGAAGTTTCGACACATGCTTATATGAAGAAAAAATTTAATTTTTACCTAAAAAACCGGTACTGAACGTTTAGCGGTTCAACCATGGGTCACCCTGTATATCTGTATAATGCATACTGTAATTATTATCTGAGAGATTGTACCCCGGCCTAGTGAATAGTGGAATTCTGGTTTGGTACTTTGACGAGTATACAGTTCTTCGACTTCGATTAAGATAATTCTAATTCTAATCTCTATTCGACTTATTTTGTCTTTTATTTAGAAGGTGTCATTGTTTTTTTGACTATGCTTTTCGTTTTTTATATTAAATGAAACATCCTGCCATTAGGAATTGTTATCAGTTTTATTGGTTCACCATATAAGTTTTTAGACATCATAAAAAAAAGGAAAAGGAAAATTGTCAACAAAAATTTGAAAAAGAAAAAGTTGTCATAATATTGATATTTATCAGTTAAATTGTGTATTTTACCGAAATATACTGGATTTTTGATCCAGTCTGCTTTTACTGACTATTTATCAACACTGGATAGGTGTTATAATCGCAACATTTGACGACCGTGACCGGACAGGAGAAGAAAGTTTAGTATGGAGAAGCTGATAAAGACCCTTGCTATTCACCAATGCAATAGCTGCAATGCAGTTGGCAGAACCCGATATATACTTATTACAGTCTAATCTACAGATTTTGGAACAAAAAATCCGAACTATGGCAGAATTGGACAAGAAGTTCGTAGATGTTATATCCGAGTCTGATTCCGTTGAGATAGATGTTGATGCTAAATATTATCTTTAAAATATAAAATAAAAAATCATTCGAATGAAATTATTAACAAAAAACTAATATTCTACAGGACGAACACTATGTTTCGTATCACCCCACTGTTAGCAAAACGTTCTATTATATTGTCTTCGTTGATAATAATGTCCTTGTGGACATGCATTAGTGCATGGCCACTTAACCGTTCTCCACCGATATTGGTCCTCAGCCAACTCTTAAGTCTTCTCAGTCCTGAAAAACTCCTTTCTGCAGAGGCAACACTCACTGGAAGAGTACACAGTATTTTTAAAATTTCATGAATGATTGGATACATCATTTCATCGCATTGTTTGAGAGCATTAAGTCCATCTCTCGGAATTTCCAATTCTTTGCTGTGTTTCCATTTAATTTTCCATAAATGTAGGTCTGCAGTAAAAGTTGACCTCAGCACGTCTCTAGATGTCTCAAACAAACTTCCATATTTGTCAATAAAAATTTCTACAGCGGAATGGATGCCATCTTCATTTGAATGAATTAATATAGCAGGAACACATATTTGCAGATTAAATAAATCCATGGTTCCTTGCTGGAAACGACACTCAATGTCGGAAATGATACTTTCAAGTAAAGGAATATTTATCGTTATCCGAATATTTCTTTCATCAAAGCATTGAAATAAGATTCTGCATTGTTTCGATTGTCTTTCAAAACAAGCAGAGTATTTAAAACAGCATCCTGTGTAGAGCTTATATCTGAATTTTTTTTCTGTAATAATTTGCTCAGATGTAACGTTATTGCGAGTACTCATTTAGACAAAACAAAGTGTTAATAAAGCTGCAATTTGATTAGATAGCAAGTATATGCGACTTAGCTTTACTGGAAGATTCTCTTTCATTCCATTCGGAAATCAAATTCAAAGCTTGCAAAATTTTTTCAATAGATGCTTTAAACTGCAGAATGGAGTCGTGCCGTTCTACCCATCGCGTTTCACACAATCCCGAGAGCTGATCACCCAATGTTTGTTTGAAGACATAATTGCGTTTAGAAGAGGCTTTGAAAAAAAAAATTATTTCCCTCATGACCCCTAGAGCATTTTCTACACTTTGAACATTTGATCATTTCGAAAACTCAAATTTAAAGCATGATTGAAACATGGACATCGTACAGCTATCTTCATTTATTTCTGAACTTCTTGGACGGCTCCTTGATGTTCAGATGTCATCACACTGCAACCGTCTGTACAAATTTCTACACAATTTTCCAATGATGTACCAAATTTCTGAACTTGTCACTGTTTTTCCCAAAATAGTACCATTCAAAACCGGTTCGAACGTATCGGGACTCAGCTCATAGTTTTCAGGATGACAATCTATGAATGAGACAAAATCTTCCCGCACGTTGTTACCTTCCAAGTATCTAATAACAATCGACATTTGGGAAACATGTGCTATGTCAGTAGTTTCGTCAAACATAATGCTGTAATATTTAGCATCACCAATTTTTTTCACAATAACTGACAAAATTTCGTCTTTACAATATTCGATCAACTCATTTTGCGTTCTTTTGCTAGTATATGTGGCACGTGACGAAGTGTTTCTAAAATGCTGTAAATTATGCTGTGAACTATGGTCAAAATCAGATATAATTTCTTCTGGTCTCCATTCTTCTGCAAAACCCAAAATAATAATATTATTTGGCAAAAAGAAACGGATCTCAGTTCAGTTTGCACAAAACAACTTTGAGAAAGATATAGTAAATTTCATCAAAGAATATGTTGGACCAGATATACAATACCATCTTTTCTTCGAAAATTGTAACTTGTACGAACCATTTTCGGTTGTTCTCCAAAAGTACTTCAATAAAATTTAAAAAATGCAATAAAAAACTCTCTGATGTCACGAACAAAAACGATATTGAAAATATCATAACAAATTATCACGAAGGCAAATCAAACCATAGAGGAATTGACGAGACCCTTCAGAGAATTAAAGAGAAATATTATTAGCCTTATATGAAAAGTTCAAACTTTCATTAATGATTGTGAGTTTTACTCCTACAGCAGTTGGTCCTTTTGAGATTATTCATATAGATGTTTTCACCTTTGAAAAATCTAAGTTCCTCACGATTATCGACAGTTTCTCAAAATACGTCCAAGCGTATTATCTCGAAGCTGTAGCGGGTACCGAAGTTGCCAATAACTTAATAAACTACTTTTCACACCACGGTATTCCCAAACAAATAATTTTGGACAATGGAACCGAATTCAAAAATGCAGTAATCACAGAATTACACAAAATCAAAATCCATTTCTGTTCCCCGAACCATCCACAATCGAACGGAGTCATTGAAAGATTCCATTCGACCATTAGTGAACACCTCCGCTTACTCAATACAAGAGGATTCATGAAAACTCCTGTCAAAATGAAAATGATCTACGCTATTTTAGCCTATAATCATTCTATACATTCCGCAACTAAATTGAAACCTATAGACGTGACCAACGGGCATACCACAAGCACCGAACCTTTCGACATGAAATTAGACCAAATTTTATTGAATGACTATGTTGCTAAACATAAAGAACGTGCAAAATTACTTTATTCGAAAATAAACTCAGATCTCATCTTTAAGAAACAGACGAAAATTACGAGAATCAATGAAAACAGAGATTTCCCGAACATATTCAAACGCAAACAGATAATATTCGTAAAAACTCGCGTACGACGAAAGAACGCTAACAAATTTGCAAAACCTAGCAAAATAAAAACTGCTAATAAAGATAAAAAAGTTTTATCAACCGCGTACCAAACCAATATTCACATGGACAATGTAAAACGCCCACTTAAAAGACTTTACTCTTTCGACAACTAAAACACATGTTTCTTTATCGTTTTAGATTACCCGGAATTTCCACAATGCAAGAGGCAATAACACTACGAAACCTTGAAAAAAATCCTGGTTTGATACCTGTTACTTGGATCAGCGAAAATACGAGAATATTATCACTCTATCATTTATTATTACGATTTATATCCCATTATAACTGAAATCAATAAATCAAAAATCAAATCATTCAAATAAAAAATTCTGAAATTTGACGAGGAAAATGTTAAAAGCAAGCTAATCGAAATAATTCCGCATCCATGTAGAAACAAAAGAGGCCTAATCAATGGCTTAGGGTCAATTTTCAAAGCTATAAGTGGAAATCTAGATTCTGATGATGGTGAACGTTATGAAAAATTAATTCAGAACTTACAACAAAATCAAAAGGAAATAACGTCGACAATGCAGACACAAAGAACCTTAGCAATATCTTTGATTGATCAATTTAATAAAACCGTTCAACAAGTAAGTCACAACGAGAAACTATTAGAAAGCAAAATCAACCAAATTTTGGCTATCGTAGAAAACCATGCATATCGAGAAAATTCCAACTTCATCAAAGACATTATTAACCAGATGATTAATATATTTAAAATGATCAATTCAATCCTTTAAGATATTCAAAATTCGATATCTTTTGCAAAAATTGGAGTCATGCATCCGAGTATTATAAAAACCAAAGGACTTCTAGATGAATTAAAATACATTGAGTCAAAACTTAAAGAAAACCAATTACCACTAGAAATAAATTTAGAAAATATTCAATTGATCGAAAATTTGATCAAAATCGATTGTTTCATTCTCAACAATAGAATAACTTCTATTTTGATAATTCCAATAACCTACCCTTTCGAAATTAACCTCCACCACCTTTATTCAATCCCCATCATTTTCAAGAGTCAGTTTAAGGCAATAATACCACAAAACAAATATCTGTTGAGAAACGAATTGTACTATGCATTTATGGGCGACTCTTGCATGAAAATTCGTCCACAATACTATATGTGTGAGAATGCTGAACTCCAAGAAGTGAAAAAGGTCGACCCATGCGAGATCCAACTCTTCGAAATGAAGGATCCCTCCAACTGTCAACAAATGAACATTGAAATCACCCAGCCAATGTTCAAACGTCTAGAAGAATCCAATCAGTGGATTGGGCTACTCCCAGCTGAAGAAACAATGAGACCGAAATGTCACCAACAAGATGAAATCACAAAACTAATGGGCTCGTATCTAATAGATATCCCGAATGAATCTTGTTTCCTGAATAAGACTTACAAAATATCAAAGAAACACAAATTAATCTCAGTCTCCACCTAGGCAATATAGAACTCGACGAGCTGCACAACATTAGAACGAGAGAAATTGAAAACAACCCCGACTTGAAGCGTATCCACTACCGTATATCCCCAGTGCCTGAACTCTACTCATTTATGGAGTTTTGGTAGTTTTCCTAGTTTACGCAGTCTACAATAGAAGGCAACAAATCAGAACGAAGTCCAAAGGAACCCCTGAAGAGCCTATGGAACTCCAAACTGTTCAACTTCCTCAGTAACCCTTCGAAGTTGAATCTGCGAAGGGAGGAATTATATCATGGCACCACTAGAGAAAAAGCACAATCAGCGTTTTCTCCCCAGCTTGCAGAATATACCTTTGTATTCATGTCTATTCATTTAGTTAGTCAGTTGCTAGCTCTCTTACTGTTGACATCGTTCCGTATAACCAATTATTGTATATCCGAGTTGAATAAATCTTTTTAAAAACGAACTTTGAGCTGCCGTTGATATTTCTTCATTCATTTCATGGGTTTCTTCTCCCTCCATTGTATTCAACCTCATAACAACCGAATCACACTGCGAAATTATACGCCATATTCAACTTGACATTGGCATGAAGTCACAAATAATTAAAACTTTGCTAGAAAAGCCATCTACAGATTTTTGTTTCTGCAGTGAAGGAATGCAATGTTTGCATATTATCCAGTACCCCATTCTCGAAAATGAGTTATTGCCTTATATACAGGGCGATACGAAAAAAATGGAGTTGGCTGGTGGAACCCATCATTTTAAAATGAAATATTAGTTATATATAACATCTAAGTAACCTTCATTCACCTCTCTACTACTATTGATTGTCTCTGAATCAGTTGAATGTTACGAGTTTTTGGTCAAAATAAGTCCATTTTCAGATACATCATACCCTGACGTTACAATTGTAGATTTAGAAAAAAAAATTCCTAAGGCTATTTTATTTACATACTTTTAATATTCCGTATTCTTTCTCATGCCTTAAAATTATGCAGGATGGTCAAAAAATATTTTTTAGTACGAAACTTTTCGAATTTTACTTTCGCTTTCTTTTAAAACGCACACTCGGTACATATTTCGACTATATGTGATGCAGTATATGGTGCAAAATAGGATTCATAAACATTTTTTAATTGTAGATCCCTGAGGCGATTTGTAACCATTTTCGAATTATTGAACTTTTAAAATTGTAAGTAGCTGGAACGCACTGTATAATTGACCAAACATAACAACTCCAAAGAACAATACTTAAATAACATCTCGTATTAATGAATGTTTACATCTTGATTACTCATTATACTAATGATTATCCAGGATAACGTTTTGTGTTGTACAACAATGGAGAAAAAATGAAGGTTTTCATGGGCCTCTAGGGCCAAAACTAGCCTAAAGAAAAAGTTGTGCCCATTGGACTTTTTGTTTGGAATGACTTCGACTACAACATATCAAAAATTCAGCCGATTTGACAGGGGGCCACTTTCCCTATTAAAGTGTGCGGTATCCTTTGACGAAAAACAAGTTTTAATCAACTACGACAGGAATTTTATGCACATTTTTGATACATTGTTAAATAGAACAAATCATTTGCGTCCCCGAAAACAAATTATACCATAGGATAACTTATATATTTTGCGAGGAATCGAGTCATTTGCAACGAAATTTTTGACGATTTGTCGTACACAATTTATCAATATATTGAACCTCCACAAAATGAATCATGACATAATAATAACGTATACAAGGAGGTTTAAAATACCACCTTAAAGGAAAATCATTTAGTGCATGTTTCTAAAATGAAACGTCACAAAAAAAATAAATATAGGGTGTTTAAACATATGTCATTAAACATAAAAAATTCAGTCACTTATTTTCAGTAATTTTTTACGTTACTACGCTGACAAAATGAGGGATTTTTCGCATTAAATCCAAATAATATTCGAAATGGTATACTGATGTTGGAAAATGGTATTCGAAACGTTTTTCAACTGTGATAATAATTAGAATTAAATGTTAAATGTCACTAACACGAATCTTAGCAGAAAAAACATACAGGGTAGTCCAGGAAGATTTAAAAATTAATTGTTGAAGAAACGAACAGTTGCGAGATGTACATAAAAATAATTAATGAATTAAAATCGTGGAAGATATTCGCCAAACGTTATTCAACAAATTGAGTATATAACAACTAATGGAAGACGTCTATCATTCAGCTGGAGTCTGTAGGAGTAAGGTGTATACAGGGTGTTCCATAAAGTGTAATAGTAATAAAAATATATAAAGATTGTTACATTAATTGCGATAGTAAGAATATGCCCGAAGGGCCACATTACACATCCTTCACCAAATAAATTGGAGGAAAAGTAATCATATATTTATGTTCCAATAAAATAACGTAGTTTGATTTTGAAGGAGTGGACATTATCGATTCGTTTGAATATCAGGACATATGGTTCAAGAATTTTTGTCGGAGAGTATCAAATATATGAAATATGTAAAATCAACGAATGTCGAAGTACCCTTCTCTCCAAATGTTTCCACCAGGACCTCGATTCTCGACATTTTTCTCACGGGAAAATTTATTAAATTCTCATAGGAATTATGATTTAGTATTCTCGACATGTTTCACTAGAAAGTGGTCCCATGAATTTCAGTGGTATATTTTCACCTTGTCTTTTTCCATACGAATTCAAATTCCAATGGGTTTTCTTATTTATTATTAGTCATCTGAAGGCCAGTCTGAGGTTGGAAATGTTGGATTTATCATTGTGGTATTGTTGTGCTCAGAATTACTTATAAATAATCAGTGTAATCAGTATTCTTATTATTTCCCTGGCCAATACCACGACGGACTTTATCCGACAGATATTTGTGTAACGTTCTTCCGAAATGACCCACTTGCAGATGATTATTGTAATTATACTGCAGAATATCATTCAGTTGGCTGAGGGTCTGCAAGTGGTCTTGCAGACCCGTTTCGAGGTTCTTGCCTCATTATCATTACAGGGTAGGTCAGACAACGTTAGAATCATCCTGATACAGCCAAATGAATTATAATCCATTGTATGTATAACTGATATTTCCCTACAAATGAAGCAGTGACTTACAGTAAAAGTCAGCCGCAGCGTCACCCGCGGAGAAACCAAGAAGCAATCCTCAGTAGCAAAGACTCCAGGAAGTGAACGAAGTTCAAGAATTTATGTCGAAGAGTGTCAAATAAATGAAATAGGGAACAGTTAAATAATTCCAGATTTAAAAATTGCACTAGACATAACTCTGTCATTTTTAGAGATACAACTGCAGGTCGGTACTCCAAAAGAAAAGAAAATGATTTCTAACATATATTTCAAATTCACAATTTCTGTCAGAGTCATCGTGAAATTTCTTGGCCACTGTAAAGACTACTATGTGGGGATTGTAGGAATTTACATTAAAGAGTTTATAAATGATGGACTGTAGTTTCGTGGGTTGACTTTATTTACACTATTTACACTATTTACAAATTTACACGCTAGCAAACGAATTGTTTCGCGTTTGAAAGGCCGAAGAAACGGTGCACTGAATAATCTAAACAACTAACTAGATTACTGGTTGCAGATGCAAGGCGTATTGCACAATCTACAACATACTGAATATTTTAAGCATTCTGCCAAAAGGCATTCAACATGATCTACCATGAATGGCTTTTTTATATATGACATAAAAAAACACACTGCCTTGCCGCTCGCAGGCGGACCCGGCAGTGTTGCCATTGTTGCCAAATATGAAATGTAGAAAATACAAAAATCGGTGTTGGATATTGGTTCCAACATGCTGGGGGCCTTACGGTTTCGAAGAAACTCATAGCAAAATACAAAATCATAGATACACCAATGAACTAACAATTAAATCATTTAGTTCAGATATTTCAAGAAATGCAAGTTTTTTTTTGTAAAAACACATTAAATTTTTTCAACTATGAAAGCTTGTTTTCTTGATGATGACAAATCAAATCAAATCAAATCAAATCACTTTATTTCTTTGAGACAACATACATTGTAAAATTTTGGTGACTGCAAAAGTCTTTATGACTGCGAAAGTCTTTGTGACTACGAAAGTCTTTGTGACTACGAAAGTCTTTGTGACTGCGAAAGTCTTTGTGACTGCGAAAGTCTTTGACTGGGAAAGTCTTTGTGACTGCGAAAGTCTGTGTGACTGCAAAAGTCACAAAATTAAAAAATCATAATAAATTTACTTGGGTGACTGCGAAAGTCAAAAAAAAAAATAAATAAATAAAGAAAATAATAAATTTACCTAATAATTTTTACAAGTAATATTAGAAATTATTGCATGGCAAAACTGCAATTTTCGTAACAGATCGCAAGTATGTTCCATTTTTAGTCCTTACCTGAACCACTCTCACCTTGGCATCCTTTCCAGGAATAACCTTTTCAATTTTAGCCATTGGCCATTTTAACGAAGGGGTATTGTCCTCTTTTAATAAGACTAACATACCCTCCCTCAAATTCGGAAGGTCATGTTTCCATTTGGGCCTACTTTGCAATTGCGCCAAATAATCTTTATGCCATCTTTGCCAGAAGTGCTGCTGCACTTGGGTGCACTGTTTCCAGAACTTAAGACGATTTTCCGGTATTCTCGTCAGGTCAGGTTCAGGAAAACTTGTTATAGGAGCGCCTATAAGAAAGTGCCCTGGCGTTAGAAAACTAAGATCTGTGGGATCATTTGACATTTGGGTTAGAGGCCGAGAATTTAGAATTCCTTCGACTTGAACGATTATTGTGTTGAATTCTTCGTAAGTGAATTGACGGTTTCCTACCACTCTCTTAATATGGTACTTAGCACTTTTAACGCCTGCCTCCCACAGGCCACCAAACACAGGAGAATAGCTCGGGATAAAGTTAAATTTAATTTTTTCATTTAATGAGAAATTAACTACTTCATTGCGCTTCTCAGAGTTTTGAAATGCGCTAAGTTGGTTGTTCGCCCCTTTAAATGTGGAACCGTTATCACAATAAACTTGTGAAGGCTTCCCCCTCCTAGAAATAAATCTCTTGAATGCGGCCAGAAAATTATCAGTAGTCATGTCCGACAGCAGTTCCATGTGAATGGCCTTCACCGAAAAACACACGAATAAAGCTATGTATGCCTTTGTGACAAGTGATTTGCGTATTCTGGACTGTTTTATGTAAAAAGGTCCACAAAAATCTGTGCCCACATTCTGAAAGGGCCTGGCAGCACATACTCTGTTTTCAGGTAGTGAGCCCATAAGCTGCTCTGAGCATTGTGCCTTGTGTTTAAAACAAGTAACACACTTATGAATGTTTCTTTTGATTTCCCTGATGCCATTAATTAGCCAGTAATTCAGATTTAAACTACTCAACAGTTGACGTTGACCAGCATGTAAAAGACGCAAATGCTCTCTGATGATGATCAGATCTGTGACGTGGTTATTTTTCGGCAATATTATGGGGTGCTTCTGATTGAAGGACACATTTGAATTGTGCAGCCTACCCCCCACTCTTAGTATTCCTTCACTGTCAATGAATGGTGATAAAGAACTCAAATTGGTTTTGATGGGTTTTTTGTCCCTAAGGTGTTTTATTTCTTTCAAAAAGTTGTGTTTTTGTTCTAACTTAATAATGAGTTTCATCGAATCTTCCAATTCTATTAAAGTTAAATTTCCAGTAATTCTGTTATTTTTATTTTTTAAATTATGAATGAACCTCATCATTTGATATTTTGAAAAATTGGAAAATCTTTCAGAAAGCGAAAAATGTTCAATTACCTCATGGGTAGCTGTTAAAGATTTTCTTTCAGGTAACGGGATTGGAAATTCGATTTGCGAATTTTCATCATGTGAAAATTCAACAGTGTTGAGTACACTCGGGCCTTGAAACCAAAGCTGATTGTCCTTTATTTCTTGAGGCGCTAAACCTCTTGAAATGCAATCAGCAGGATTTTCTTTTTATTTCACATATAGCCACACAGAATTTGTACATGCATTTTGTATTCTTATTATTCTGTTGGCTACATAGGGGTTCAATTCTATGGGGTTGGTTTTAATCCATGCCAGTACTATACTTGAATCTGAGTAAAGATATACTTTCATTATCTTTGACTTCAGCAAATCATACACTTTTGCAACCAAGTTACTGAGCAATAAAGCACTATTTAATTCCAGTTTAGGAATGCTCAATTTTTTATTTATTTGAGCTATCCTTGATTTTGAACAGAGTAGAGTTACACAAGCTTTGTCCTCAAAAATTACTCTGGCATAGAGAACAGCACCATAAGCAATTGATGACGAATCGCAATAGCCAACCAGTTCTACGCTGCCTGCACTAAGAAACTTTAGATTTCGAGGAACTTGAATTGCTGGCATTTGTGCCAAGTCATTGGCAAATTCTTTCCACTGCATAAGCAAATTTTTTGGAAGAATTTCATCCCATTCCAACTTTTCTATCCAAAGTCTTTGCATGATAATTTTTGCTGCCACCAAAACAGGACCCACAAGTCCCAAAGGGTCATAAAATTTGCAAATGTAGCTCAAAACTTGTCTTTTTGTGACACATTCTTGAAAATCATGTTTTGGTGAAGAGATTTTAAAATTATCAGAATTAGTATCATATGATATACCCAATGTTTTTACAAATGAATTGTCCTTATCAATGTCAATTTCATCGTGATGCTGACTTGGCATTGGGATACCATCTAGAATTGATGGGTCGTTGGCACACCACTTATGTAGTTCAAATGAACCCATTTTCAGCAGTTGAATCAATTCATTTCTGAGGTGCACAGTCTCCTCAATGGTATCACTACCAGTGAGAATGTCATCTACATAGGTGTTGTTTAATAAAGCCTTTGAGGCTAAAGGAAAATTGTTTTCTTGGCGATGAGCAATCTCCACTAAGCACCTAGTGGCTAAAAAGGCAGAACTTTTCAAACCATATATAACTGTTTGGAGTTGTAAGCATTGGATGGGCATATTGGGACTTTCTCGCCATAGAATATTCTGCAATGGCATATGAATCGGATCGATCAAAACCATTCTATACATTTTTTTGACATCTGATAGAAGAACATACTGATATGTTCTAAAAAGGATTAAAATATCGAACAAATCTTTTTGAACCACGGCTCCATTGTACAACATATCATTAATGGATTTTTTGTTCTTTGTTTTCATGCTTCCATCGAAGACAACGCGAAGCTTAGTGGTTCGCTTGTCTTCCCTAATCACAGGATGATGAGCCATAAAATAGACTGCATCATTTTTTAGATCATAACTGTCGAGTCAATGACCTTTGCATGGTTGAGAGTGATATATTCATTTATGAAACACTTGTATTGTGAAAACAATTCAGTGTTGATTTTGAAACGCTTCTCAAGATTTTCAAATCTTTTGTAGGCTATAGAAAATGAATCGCCCAAATCAAGATCAGCTAAACATTGCTTCAAGGGTAAAGCAACTTGAAATTTGTTGTCGATTATTTTGACGTTGTTTTGAAAGATTGTTTCACAAGCTTCTTGCTCGCTTGAATATTCGGGGAATACTTGGGGAACTTTCTCAGTTTCCCAAAATTGTGAAATCAAATGTTCTACATTTGGATTTTTTGCAGAATGCAAGGAGTTGATTGCCAGGTTACAAAAAACTTTGCTCTTAGAAGTGTGCGGAGATAAACCACTTACAACATAACCAAAAAGGGTGTTTTGTAATATTAAACTTCCATTTAAAGTTATTTTTTCAGGAAGCAGAATTTCAAAAAATAAATTCGCATCCAGCAAAATGTCAATATTTTTTGGAACATTAAAATCTTCATCAGCCAACCGAATATTTGTTGGAATACTAGATTTTGACATACTAACTCTCAATGGAGGAAGGTTACTAGTTATTTTATCAACAACGGAACAACTTAAACTTATTTTATAATTGGACACACATGATTCAATATGAATATTTGCACCCTGTTGTAATTTAGTTTTGTTTTCTGCTATTCCTACAATGTTCAGTGTATTTTTAAATGTTTTTGGTCGAAGGACCAAATTTAATGTAGGAATTTACATTAAAGAGTTTATAAATGATGGACTGTAGTTTCGTGGGTTGACTTTATTTACACTATTTACACTATTTACAAATTTACACGCTAGCAAACGAATTGTTTCGCGTTTGAAAGGCCGAAGAAACGGTGCACTGAATAATCTAAACAACTAACTAGATTACTGGTTGCAGATGCAAGGCGTATTGCACAATCTACAACATACTGAATATTTTAAGCATTCTGCCAAAAGGCATTCAACATGATCTACCATGAAAACTGAAAACTGAATGGCTTTTTTATATATGACATAAAAAAAACACACTGCCTTGGCGCTCGCAGGCGGACCCGGCAGTGTTGCCATTGTTGCCAAATATGAAATGTAGAAAATACAAAAATCGGTGTTGGATATTGGTTCCAACAGGGATGGCAGATAAAATTGAAAATTCCAACGGAGTTTATTAACAGAAAAACAGTTTTCTCAGTCTTGATTCTTGAATATTTTTTTTGTATTCCTTTTATTTAGACGGGGTCAGTTATTTGCTCTACTTCGCCTCTTGAACTCAAACAAGTTTGTGCAGTGTTTTAGTTGGAGACAATATTGGAATGACTTTATTTTTCCTGACTGAAATGTATGTCAATTCAAATAGAGAAATGAATGAATGTAGTATTTTTGGGAGTGGTCAAATCTAATTGATTCCAAAAAAGTCTTGTGTAGTGTCTCAAAGAAGTGAGCGAGTTGTGGGGAGGATTTCGTCGAGGAGACATATGAAAGGTTGAGAAGATATGAGATGAATATATTTTTGATTAGATTGTATGATATTTCAAATACTGCAAGAGCGATGCATGGGATATGACAGGTCTGATATTGCAGTTATTGAAAATAAAAACATGATAAATTAGGTGTAATTTTGCAGAGAAAATAGTGATTTTGTTATGTTTTATAACAACATAATAATCGTTTGGGTTTATATGACAACTTCAAATGTAGAGTATTGCAATGAAATCTTTGAAAATGTGAGTTTGAACAGTGTATTTGTAGCATTTTGAAGGTGTAATGAAATAAATAGACACAGTTGATTTCGTGGACTCAAACAACTGTAGAGTTTTACACTAAATGGTGAAATGGTTCTGTCGCATCATTATACACGTTTGAGTTTGTATGACAGTTGCAATGTAATAACACATCCGACCGTAGTGCATAGTATTGATATAAAGCATGAGATTAACTAAACAAACTTTCATCGTTTCATCAGTGAATTGGTGTCCGTTTTCGACTTATGTGTTTGATGAATTTGTTACAAATACAATCTGCCCAAAACGTAAATACACATATTTGCTAGGAATATCATGCTTGAACGACACATGGAAATAAATAAATGTAGGAGTAACTGGCAACGTTTTGAATGGTTCAGACAAATCGTCGACACCGACTAAATTGGTGAATATTAAATTTAAAAGATATGCGAAACGTTGTAGACTGATGAAGTCCAAATAGAGCCAAAAATTGAGGGATTTTTTCATTCAATCCAACGTTGGGTTTTTTAACTATGATGAAGACTCAAAGAGAATGCGAAACGGTGATAATAATGAGAAAAGTAAGTGAAACTTTGGGTTTTAACTCTGATGAAAACTGATATAAAATTCGAGACAAAGTGTACTGATTATGGAAACGATTCACCGAAAGTTGGGTGTTTGAAACTAGGGATTTTTCACATCAAATTCAAGTAACATTTGAAATAGTATACCGATGATGGAAAAAATCAACCGAAATAGCTAGTTATAACTCTGATGAGGACTTAAAAACAACTTGAAACAGGGATTCCACATTAGATTTAAATTACATTCGATACAGTGTATTGATTACGGAAATAAGTGACAGAAATTTGGGGTTTTCACTTTGATGAGGACCTAACACGTCGAAAGTCGGGATTTCACAGGAAATTCAAATACAAAATTGAAACAGTGTTCTGATGATGAATACAAGTAACCAAAACGTCGGGTCACAATCACAATGAAGGCCCATATAAAATTCGAAATCGATCACCAACGTTTTCGGTAGACTAAAAATCAAATTAGTCCAAATCACAGAATGTTCGGTCATTGAAAATGAGTCTCACTGTGTAAGAAGTAAATTTTTCGGATATTTTAAAAATCAAACCAGTCAAATGTCCTCCACTATCACTATTTTGAATCGGGTTTGAAGGCCGTCGTGGTTTGGAATACTTTTCTAACGTTTCGCTAGCGCGAATGGCTAGCTTCTTCAGAGGTCTGTTCATCTTCGTTCTACTCCGATTACTGAGCTAGGTCTGACTCTCAAGTCATATTTATGGGTCGTAAGATAGTTCTGGGTATTAATTACCTGGGTTGCATTTGCACTTGTTATTGTTGTAGTCGTAAACATCTCCTTATTACCTGCTGTCATCAATTCGTTACTTGTCCTTTCCCTCGCATTTCTCAGAATTGGGGCCCATATGCGGTTGATATTCAGGGTTTCTTCCTTTCTGTTGAAATTCTCCGTATGTTTGTGGATTTCTATTGCTTCTCGTACGAGACGGCTGTGATGCCCTTGGTTGGGGGCAAGGAGTTTTACGTCGTCAAACCGTATCCTATGTTCCCCATCACTGAGTGCGTGTTCCGCTACTGCCGATTTGTCTGTTTGACCTAATCTACAGTTTCGCTGATGTTCCTTCAGCCTGGTTCCTATGGATCTTTTCGTGGTTCCGATATACACTATTCCGCAAGTACACGGTATACGATATACCCCCGCGGCCGATAGCGGGTCCCTTTTGTCCTTTGCTGACCTAAGGCTTTGCTGTATTTTCTTAGTGGGCTTGAAAACTTTATCCTGTGTTTTCCCAGGATTTTTCCGATTCTGCCAGTGACTCTATGGATGTATGGTAGATATGCACGTGCAACCGTTGGAGTGTCCTCTCTATTTTGACTTATGGAAGTCCTTGGTTTCATGGCCTTTTTGATCTCGGCTATACTATAACCATTCACATATCTTTCGAGCACGATCCGTCAATGTGGAGATAATTCCTCGTTTCTGACTCGGATGGTGGTTCGATAGTGCATGCAGATACCTATCCGTGTGTGTCGGTTTCCGATAAACTTTGCGGGTTAATCTCGTGCCACATCGCTCGATGAGTACATCCAAGAAAGCTATCCGTTGGTCCTGTTCAGTCTCCATGGTAAACTTGATGTTAGGGTGTTGGGCATTCAGGTGGTCTAAGAAGCCCAACACCCTAACATCAAGTTTACCATGGAGACTGAACAGGACCAACGGATAGCTTTCTTGGATATACTCATCGAGCGATGTGGCAAGAGATTAACCCGCAAAGTTTATTGGAAACCGACACACACGGATAGGTATCTATATGTGAACCGGAGCATCTTCAAGAAGAATTGGAGCATCTTCAAGTAGCCTTGAGATCGAATGGTTATAGTATAGCCGAGATCAAAAAGGCCATGAAACCAAGGACTACCATAAGTCAAAATAGAGAGGACACTCCAACGGTTGCACGTGCATATCTACCATACATCCATAGAGTTACTGATAGAATCGGAAAAATCCTGGGAAAACACAGGATAAATACAGTTTTCAAGCCCACTAAGAAAATACAGCAAAGCCTTAGGTCAGCAAAGGACAAAAGAGACCCGCTATCGGCCGCGGGGGTATATCGTATACCGTGTACTTGCGGAAAAGTGTATATCGGAACCACGAAAAGATCCATAGGAACCAGGCTAAAGGAACATCAGCGAAACTGTAGATTGGGCCCCAATTCTGAGAAATGCGAGGGAAAGGACAAGTAACGAATCAATGACAGCAGGTAATAAGGAGATGTTTTCGACTACAACAATAACAAGTGCAAATGCGACCCAGGTAATTAATACCCAGAACTACCTTACGACCCATAAATATGATTTGAGAGTCAGACCTAGCTCAGTCATCGAATATGAACAGACCTCTGAAGAAGCTAGCCACTCGCGCTAGCGAAACGTTAGAAAAGTATTCCAAACCACGACGGCCTTCAAACCCGATTCAAAATAGTGATAGTGAAAATTTCGGCCGCGAAAGCCTTAGCCAATTTATCAAATGTCCTCCATTGACTTGAGACGGAATAATTGTCGTCTAGTAGACTCAACACATGATGCAGGTGTAAATATCCAATCCATCAGATCGATTTCACTTAAACGAGCCCTGTGTTGTGTGCTCCAGAGAAGTGAACAAATTTTTAAGCAAACATCAGCGACGAGACTTCGCGAGTCTTGATATCGAGATAATTCTAAACACTTGCACTGAACTCCATAATAATTTAAATAACAAATCCGATTCTGTTGAGAAATGAGCAAGTGTGTGGGTAAGACAGCACCGACGACACAAATTACTTGAAAAGGAGGCAATCAAAATCATCAGATCGATTTCAATCAAACACGTCTTGTACATTGTTTCAGAGAAGTAAGCGAGTTTGTGAGTTGACCACATCGTTTCATGTTAGTCGAAATAGTGGCAAATACCTTGATGATTTATATAGTGGCAAATACTTTGATGATTTGTTCAGTCAAGTATATGTCTGCCACCTCATTTGATGGTTCGTCAATTTTTGTTTATAAGCTTAGCAAAATAACTTCCATTTTCAAATTTAATTATTTGAACGTGTGCAGTAGTATACAGCTCATAATATGTATACAGAGTGTCTCAAAACACTCATCAATTGAAAGAAAAACAACCGACATCATTTAAAAGAACAAAAAGATGACGCCTGCTTATCAAATACCATATACCGGGTGGACCAACATATGATTTGAGAGAAAAAACATGGTTGCCTCTGTCATTTGTCAAAGAAAACACGCGTCATTGGGGGTATGAGGATTCAGAATGTTTTCGTGATGGGGACCATCATATTTAACGTGCGATACCCATCGAACCGTTCAGTCTTCCGTCCGACCGTTATAGAAGACAGAAGATGGAAGACAGGAGATAAAAGACAGGCTTTTTGGCGGGTGCCGCTGCGGCTGACTTTTACTGTAAGTCACTGCTTCATTTGTAGGGAAATATCAGTTATATATACAATGGATTATAATTCATTTGGCTGTATCAGGATGATTCTAAAGTTGTCTGACCTACCCTGTACTGATGATGAGGCAAGAACCTCGAAACGGGTCTACAAGTGGTCTTCCCCAGCTAACAGAATGATATTCTGCTGTATAATTACAATAATCATCTTCAAGTGCCTTATTTCGAACGTTGCACAAATATCTGTCAGGTGTAATTCAAAGTCCGTCGTGGTATCAGCCAGGGAAATAATTATTTGCTGTCAGACGTTTGCCTGATATTTCCCACCTGGTGGAAACATTTGGAGAGAAGGGTACTTCGACATTCGTTGATTTTACTATTTCATGTATTTGATACTCTCCGAAAAAAATTCTTGAACCGTGTGTCCTGATATTCAAACTAATCGATAATGTTCACTCCTTCAAAATCAAACCACGTTATTTTATTGGTTCATAAATATATGATTACTTTTCCTCCAATTTGTGAAGGATTTGCAATGTGGCTCTTTGGGCATATTTTTATTACTATCGCAATAAATGTAACACTCTTTATATATTTTTATTACTATTACACTTTATGGGACACCCTGTATACACCTTACTCCTACAGTCTCCAGATGAATGATAGATGTCTCCCATTAGTTGTCATCTGCTCAATTTGTTGAATAACGTTTTGCGAATATCTTCCACGATTTTAATTTATTAATTATTTTTATATACACCTCGCAACTGTTCGTTTCTTCAACAATTGATCTTTAAATCTTCCTGGACGACCCTGCATGTTTTTTCTGCTAAGATTTGTGTTAGTGACATTTAACATTTCATTTCAATTATTATCACAGTTGAAAAACGTTTCGAATATTATTTGGATTTAATGCGAAAAATCCCTCATTTTGTCAGCGTAGTAACGTGAAAAATTACTGAAAATACGTGACTGATTTTTTTATGTTTAATGACATATTTTTAAACACCCTATATTTATTTTTTTTGTGATGTTTTATTTTAGAAACATGCAATAAATGATTTTTCTTCAAGGTGGTATTTTAAACCTCCTTGTATACGTTATTATTATGTCATGATTCATTTTGTGGAGGTTCAATATATTGATGAATCGTCAAAAATTTCGTTGCAAATGACCCGATTCCACTCAAAATATATAAGTTATCCTATTCTATAATTTGTTTTCGGGGACACAAATGATGTGTTCTATTTAACAATGTATCAAAAATGTGCATAAAATTCCTGTCGTAGTTGATTAAAACTTGTTTTTCGTCAAATTTCTGTGAAATTATTTCGTTAGACATTATTACCTATGAAAAATCACTACAACTAAATTTTGAGAATATTTCAAGAGACATATTATTGGTAAATAAATAAGTCCATCTATTTTGAGCGTAAAACAATCTTAAAATTTTGCTTGTTTTCTGCGAATAAAATATACAACATCACATCCTCCGACTGATAACAAAACCAACACGAAATAATTTCCAAATAAAAAATATTGTTTATTGAGAACTTGTGAACTTTGCAAACTATACATGAATTTGTTGAGCACTCATTTTATTATTGAATTGCTCTCAATATAATTCGAGGCAGTTGATTTATATGTCTTCTTGGAATTGTTCTGTTTTTCACTCAAACAATTTCTTGAAAAAACTGAATTTTCAACCTGGATACTTCATGTTTTGATTTAACGTGTTTGAGTGAAACGCAAAATTCAATAGTTTTTCTATAATGTGTACCATGGAAATATGTGAAGTGTTTTGTGCCACGTATATTTTGATTTTTGTGCATTTTTAAATGAAAAAATTAATATTTCCCAAAGTGTTTGTTCACAAAACAATTCTTTTATTATGATGAACTGTACAACATTTTATTGTGGTGTGCGAGGTGTGCCACACAACTCATTTTATGGGGTCCCCAGTTCTCCTCGATTTGTGTATACAAATGAGAAGACAATATCTCAAAGAACGGTTTTTTCTTCAATCGTTAATTCAATTTCTCTCTGCAGCCTTGTGGAAATGAATATTTTTCTCTTATTGCAGCTGAAATCAACGTTCGTCTGTAATGCGTTCTTTTTGTAATACTACTTGGAAAGGCATACCTATCAACGGTATATGAATCAACCTCTCTGTAATAAGCTTAAATGATGTCTACTTAAATACAAATATATTATGTGAGTCTTTCAATGACATTTTCGACATTTCGGTCTGTCCTACATCAATTCCGACAATTGCCTGAGTGTATGGTATTATACTTTGAATTCTGAGAACTCTGAAAACTCTATCACTTCCAAAATCAGACTGAATGTATGGAATCGCACGTTGAAATGTTAGGTCCACGTATCTATCGACAGCTGACTGAATGTATGGTATTTTCAGATGAGAAGACTACGACTCCTATATATATGATATCACATGTTAGCATAAGACTGCTACATCACTCATGACTGAATGCATTAACACGCTAAAATATTAGGTCTACGTTACTCAAGACAATAGTCACATTATTACGTTTTTGGGATTCTCTGCATATGCCGACGTGAGGTTACTCCGTTCTGGTTAGATCAGACAAAATGTATCTACCAACATGAGGTTAGATCGTTTTGGTTACATCAGACGAAATTCAGTGGGGTATCTTTTGTGGTGCTATGTGAGGCTAGTTCGTTCTGCTTAGATCATAAAAAATATCCTATCTCCTATCTTCAGTCTCCCATCTCCTGTCTTCGGTTAGTTCGTTCTGGTTCGATCAAATTGAATATCTGTCAGTCTGCACACCTGTCAATCTGACTTGACTGCGGTGGCAGTACCCTCGCAAAAATGTGATGAAAATAGACGTTTTTCGCGTTCCAAAAAACAGCTTGAATTTGAAATGCTGAACACGCAAAAATGCGGCCACAATAAGCGTTTTTTCGTGTTCTGAAAAACAAGTTAAAATTAAACCGTAAAAACTGTATATTAACATGTATTCCTTATGGACAATAGGCATTTCAAAATTGCTCAAAATACTCGTTTTCGCGTTCGAAAAAATAGCTTAAATTTGAAATGTCAAAACATGCAAAAATATGAGACTAAAATGGACGTCCATAAAGTTAGTTTATTAGTTCGTTCTAGTTCGATCAAACTGAATGTCGGTCATTCTGCCTGTCTGTCGATCTGTCTGTCTCCTATCTCCTATCAGCGAAAAAGAAACAGAGTCAAACTGGCACATACTGGGTATCGCACGTTAACAATGACGGACCACATCACGATACGTTCTCAAATGTCAGATGTAATTCGACATTCCTGTATGGGTAAGTAGTTGTTTTTCCAAATCCCCCAATGATACGTTTTTTCTTCAATCCATTTTCCACCAGATATTTGTCAAATTATAGCAGCCATTTTTTTTTCCTAACAACGTTGGGATTCTTAAGACGCTATACGTAAGGTTAGTTTGTTCTGGTTAGATCAGATGAAATTTATTGGTATTTTAAGCCTACGGATGGTTAGTTCATTATGGTTAAAACAAATGAAATTTATTGGAAGTTATACGTACGTGAAGTTAATTCGTTATGGTGATATCACCCGTAATTTATTGGTATGCTCTGCTTACGTATGGTTAGTTCGTTTTGGTTCGATGAAACTGAATATCTGCCAGTCTGCCTGTTTGTCAATCTGTTTGTCTCCTGAATCCTGTCTCCTGTATTCTGCCTTCTATCTCCCATCTCCTATCTTCTGTCTCCTATCTCCTGTCTTCGGTTAGTTCATTCTGGTTTGATCAGAAAACACATACATGTTCGATTTGGTGTAATTCAATCTCTTTGTATGGGTGAGTAGTTGTCTTCGAGCCCCAATACCTACGTAAGGTTAGTTCATTCTAGTTCGATCAAACTGAATATCTGTCAATCTGTCAGTCAATCAGTCAGTCAATCTGTCTGTCTGTCTCCCGAATCCTGTCTCCTATATTCTTCCTCCTTTCTCCTGTCTCCTGTTTTCTCTCTCTCTCTTCTGTCTTCTTTTTTTCTATCTTCTATCTTCTTTTCTTCTATCTTCTATCTACTGTCTTCTTTTCTTCTATCTTCCGACAGTTTCTGTTTTTCATTAACTGCGATGTATGCTATAAACGCCGCCATATTTTTTCTTCAACGAACATTAGATCAAATTTCGTATATGATTTAATCTCTCCGTATAGGTGAGTAGTTGTTTCGAATACCCCCCATGTTATTAAATTTTCACCTTCAATGGCCTCCTGAATTACCAGATTGGACCGCCATCGAACAAGTTTTTTAATGAGTATTGAATCTGAAAATGGACTTCTGCGCTACCAGATCTGAATCATATAAACATTATAAATCTATCGTACTTGTTGTGTGAGTGGGTATTCAAATGACAGATGCTAACGACAGCTGAAACGACTCTGACAGTTGACAAACGAGTATAAACACCCTCGTCGAAGAACATCACGTAGATGTCAGATGAAATTCAATCTCTGTATGGGTATGTCGTTGTTTCGAATCCCCATATCTCCAATGATACGTTTTTCTTTGGTCCATTTTCCACCTTATATTGAACAAATGACAACGATGAGGTTTTTAAAAATACTCTGCATATTTTGCCCTGTACAACGAACTATGATCTACGTTGACCAGTCAAACGCTACCTTAATGACAGGTGACTCTGACAGACGACACCATCTTTTTTCCCTTATTGAACGATCCATTTTCAAATATCATTATTATAATCACACCTTCAAAACTCATCTATAATTATTATTGTTCTCATAATCGTACGCACTCTACTGACTCTCGCGCTGTATAAACAACATTTCAACCTACTAAGAGGTCTCATAGCCTGGCGTGTTGATGTGCGGCTCCGTAATCCGAAGATGGACGGTCAGCTCACTTCAATCCCTCAGTCTAACAATATTTTTTTCATTTTATTACATATATCAAATATCCATTTTCACTACCCGGCGTTGGGTACTACTGAGAAACTCTTATCTTTGATACGGATCAGCTCGACTACGTCACAACTGAACGGCAGACCACCGAGCTGAAGCCAAAGCCCGCTTGATATTCCACGACTTCGAGACTTTAGAAATACCATTGTCACTGCGTGTTCGTGAAGGTGCGAACTCACCTTTCCGTCGTAAAAGGTCCACGATGGACCTTAAAATTGCTTATGGCATTTTCCATGTTAATTTGGTCGATTTGATTCTTGAAGCGGTGCAGCCAATATACTCACCCGATTGGCGTCTTCAAGGTTACTCCCGACGACTTCATGAAATAGGACGAGTTTCCTAGCTGTGTGTTTTTTAAGCTCTGCCTATTGTGTCAAATATCACCACACAAAATCAGTATCTATTATACTATACCTCATATACAATCATATGAGAGAACCAATGTCATAACAAAGACTGGCAAATATCTATTATTATTTGCCATGGTGCTCCAAGGTGACTTTCTCCAGCTGTAGAAAATCCCGAAATATCGTTCAGCACTACCCTGATAGTTACTGCATCAGCTGAGAATACTAGATGAGTGCAGTAGATGAATGCATCATCTGAATGCATGTGAGCATCAAACCCAAAAAGGGCCAGATAGCCGAAGGCTTGAAAGCACCAATTTTTTTCATTTGTCAAACCATAAAAAATGTTTTTCTTCAGAATCATCAAAACAAAAAATCGGCAAGTTCCCGGTATCTGGAAAGTGGACGCTAAAAACCTATTCCCGTTTTATCAAGGGTATTGTTTGCACTTAAAAGCTAACAAAACAGAATACATTTTTGATCTCTTGAGAACAACATGATTGAATTCTGAATATATTGACAATATGTTCAACATTTTCAACTCAGCTGGAGAGAAAATCAATAACGAGGCGACATCTCTTATATGAGAGATTAAGGAGCATGATCAGTTCCATATTTCGACATTATATTGGAGGAAACATTTCGTGATTTGATTCAGCAAGCAACACTTTGCACTGTACCGCCACCTGAACGTTCGGAGTCCTAACTATGAACGAAAAATCAATAGAGCTGAACCATCCATCTCGTAGTTGAAAAAGAAGCTAGTGATCTTCTTCTAAATCCATTCCACTAGAATAAGATTGCTACCTGAGTACGTAAAACTGATTATTTCTGATGCAGCAAACTCAGAATTTCCTCCGAACGGATTGAAATAATAGTTATTTATGATACAAGTGTTAAAAGTGGCATTTTATTTTGTGAGTGGGGAATATTGCGAAACGAGCGTTAGCGAGTGGAGCAACCCCACTCACAAAATAAAATCACTTTTAACAAATGTATCATACAAAATTTTTTGTTCAACAGTTACTGCTAGTAAGAAAAAAACAAAAAAAAAATAAGATCCATAAGGATTCGAACACACGATCTTTGGATTACAAGTCAGATGCTCTACGGATCTAGCTACATGGACTTTATAATTGACAACCATATTTTGTATTTCAAATCTAAATTGAAAGCATGACAGGCAGGTAAAAAACAACTGCCTAATAATTGTTGTTTATTAGTTACCACAAATTAATAAACGATCCTAGCTTCTTTGTGTTCGTAGCTATTACTGTTGCAAATATAAATATAATGGAAGTTGGAATGGATGATTCAGATGATTTTCTTCCACCAGAAATTCAAGAAGCTGCAAACAGAGCAACTTTAGATCTGTTGCCTGAAAAATCACGGCAACAATATGATATTGCTTATAATGGATTCATCGAATGGAGTCAACTGAAGAAAGTTGAAGGCAAGTTCAGCGAAAGCGTACTTTTAGTTTATTTCGAAGAAAAATCGAAGTTATGGAAATCATCAACACTGTGGTCTAAATTCTCTATGATAAAAGCTGAACTGAAAATCAAGGAAAACGTGGATATAAGTAAATACCATAAATTAGTCGCATTTTTGAAACGAAAAAGTGTCGGATACCGTCCGAAAAAATCGAAAATTCTGACAAGGGAACAGATTGACAGATTTTTAAATGAAGCTCCCGATACCAAATATCTTATGATTAAAGTGGCAACCATTTTTGGATTATTTGGAGCGTGCCGTCGTGAAGAACTCTGCAAATTGAGCGTAGATGACATTGAAGAAACTATACAGTCATTACTAATTCATATTTCGGATACCAAAACCAACATTCAAAGAAGTTTTTGCATCGTTGGACACTACGTGAATTATTACCGTGAATATGCTGTATTACGCCCAACTTCTGTTACTCACCGTCGATTTTTCCTGAATTACTCTAACTACAAATGCACTATTCAACCAGTTGAAATAAATACTTTTGGGAAGATGCCTTCCACTATTGCTGAATTTCTGAAATTACCAGATCCGCAGCAGTTTACCGGCCATTGCTTTCGAAGATCTTCAGCATCTCTGTTAGCGAATTCAGGAGCAAATTTGACTACAATAAAACGACATGGCGGGTAGAAGTCCTCAACTGTAGCTGAGGGTTATATCGAGGATTCCATTGAAAATAAAAATAAAATAGCTGATAAAATGTTTCCTGGTATAAGTTCTAGTTCTCTCCCAGCATTATTTGATCATCCCACTTCAATAATAGCACCATCATTGATTGGCGATGAAGCTTCTGCAGTTACTTCGTCAGTTAATATCACAAATTGTACAAATTGCCAAATACATATTTATAAGTAATTTTGATTCTGATTGTTATAATAGTATTAATATCTGATTAAAGTGTTTCTATTAGAGAGATCTATATTACTGAGTATCCATCATCTCATCTGTCATTTTACTTTTAACACTAGTGTTAAAAGTACTTTTAACACTAGTGTTAAAAGTGATTTTGTGAAAACGTCAGTTTTTAGTTCATGTGTCAATAAATTAAAAACGTCATTTTTAATGTCAGTTGTACAAAAAATATATTTTCCATCTCTTAAGCAACAAGATTGAATTCTGAATATATTGACAATATGTCCAACATTTTCAAACCAGCTGGAGAGAAAATCAATAACGAGGCGACATCTCTTATATGAGAGATTACGGAGCACGATCAGTTCCATATTTCGACATTATATTGGAGGAAACATTTCGTGATTAAATTTGGTAAGCAACACTTTGCACTGTACCGCCACTTGAACGTTCGGAGTCCTAAACTACGAACGAAAAATCAATAGAGCTGAAGCATCCATCTCGTAGTTGAAAAAGAAACTAGTGATCCTCTTCTGAATTCATTTCACTAGAATAACATTGATACATGAATATGTGAAACTTGTTATTTCTGATACAGCAAATGTCGGTACTTACAGCAAACTCGGAATTTCCTCCGAACGGATTGAAATAAAATAAAATTAAATGATTATTGTTTATGCAGTTTTGAAGAGAGTGATGCATGAGTTTTTTTTTTGTTTTTCGCCTTTGAATATTTTCCCAAAGGATAGTACGAAGATAATAATAATAAACACTCGTAGAGTGCTATCAAAGGCTTAGCCTGTGCGAGTAGAGGGGACGACAATTGCTATTATTTGCCGTGGCAACAAATTCCCCCACTTAAAAAAGTAAAATTGAATTTTTGCTGTTTCGTCGCGACTTGATATATTGAAAATCAGACGTCACTGAATATTTCAAGTGTTTGATGAACTGAAACGGATCCAGAAATTAAAATCTCATATAGATTGGTATCCCCAAGCCTTAGTTCACCGCATTTAGGAATTTTTTTCGAAAAATCACAGGAATGTTGAAACGCCATTTCTCAGTAATTTTAACTCTCAGTCAACGAATTTGGTATATATTGTTAGAACAGTAACCACAGACAAATGTAAGCCACAAGTGAAGAATGAATCGTAGCACTTTGAAACTCGTCACATGACCTTTTGACATCATGTATTGTTAGAAAAAAAATTCTTTATAAAAAAATTAGGGGTGGAATCAAAAACAAATTTTATTTAAAAAAATTGTAATTTTTTTTCTGTTGTTTCGGAAAGTATAAGATTTATCAAAAAGCAATTTCAACAAGGTGAAAGATAATTCAATTCTCCACAAGAAATATACCTACTAATTTCTTACAGAATGCGCTCGTTTTCCCAGAGAAACTGATTGAATTCCGATATCAAAATTCAGGCCCGCTTTAATCCGCCACTGCCATTTCCGGTAGGAAAATTATATGTGTCATAACTTTGCTAAAGATTATAGTAGAAGGAAGAGAAGAAGTGTATATCGTTCCTGAAGACTTCTACTTTCTCTTGCAAATATAATATGTGAGTATCTCAGTACCCAAAATGTGTTCTGTCCCACTGCACATAACCCTTCTACGATATTTACGGAGGATCCCAAAGTTATGGATATTTTAGTTGATATGAAATAGTTACACTGAAGTAGCAATCAGTACCCCCCTTGGACCATACGCAACGATTTCGAACTAGTGAGACATGTCTCACTTAGACATGCCAAGAAAAAAACTGGCCCCATAATCCCGGTAATTTCTTCAGTAAATGTTGAAAATAATCTCTCATACACATCCTACATGAAAAACGGAGTATGTGATTCCGAAATTGAGGTTTGCACTTCACAATAGTGTTATCAAACATATATGCAAGACATGAATAAGCGATTATTTTCAACATTTACTGAAGGAAATGCCGGTTTTATAGGTGAGCTAAAAATGAGGCAGGAGTGAAACATAGTTTTTATTTTGGCATGTATAAGCAGGACCTGTCACACTACTTTGAAATTGTTATATATAGTCCAAAGAGGGTATGGGTTGCTGCTTCATATAATTTCATATTTACTAAATTATTCATGATTTTCGGATCATCCGCAAATATTTCCGTGAAGTGCGGCAAAACACATTTAAGGTACACAAATACTCGCATATGAGAAGTAGGAGTCTTCAGAAATGATATGAACTTTTCGGTTTTCTTCTCCTATCATTTTCAGCAGAGTTATGACCAATCAAATATTCGGCTCCTCCAGAATTTTCAGCGGCGGGTAAGGGTGAACTTAAACGTTCACGTTGAGCAAATATCAGTATCATGTGTATTTAGGTCAATTCATGAAACACAACACAACAACACGTTTTAAGTTGAAAACGGGAACATTCTACATAAAAATTTAAATCCATTTTTTTTTTTGTAATATCCAACAGAAAACAACTACTTGCCTACCCTCACCTGGTTAAAAAGTCACGCTGGACATTGAACTAAATCTGATAGATATTGTGAAAATTCTCTAACTGAAAAGAAAAATCTGGAAGTGATAGTTTGTATTTTCATTCGGATAGTTGATTTTTTTTATCTCTAGTTTTCATTGAGAATTCATCAAATAAATCAGATAAGAAGAATGTTATTCAGAAATATCATTCACAGAAATCGTTCATTTCATTGAAGGAAGGTTCGCTTCTCTCGCATTCAATCCCTAATACATTTTTGTCAACGAATATTCATTTCGCTTTGCCAAGCTCATCAAGGAGATTGGAAGAATTGAAAAGCATGCTCTCGAAAAGCAATTATACACATCAAGGATGGAAATGATGAAAATATTGCTTCTGCGGTAACACTTTGAAAGTTATTTTTTGACATAAACCTGTCATATTTTCATACAGAAATCAAAAGATAACCATAGGTGGTAAATGGTCTCCACCATCACCTGGTGAAATACCACCATATCGACTACAGGTGCTGTGAAATGGATTTCTCCATGTTTCAGTGTTTGGTCGAAAACTACCGGCCCCCCTTGTCCTTTCCTTTCCCCTTCAAGTTTCAGGTCTTATTATAACAATTATGATGATGAAGGATACCCGAGTTGAATACTCCGGAAGCAAAATACCTCTCCTTTCGGATTTCCGGGCGATGGGTAATCAAGGCGACACACCATCAAAAAAATTAAAGATCCAGTTTTGTAACATCCGTGGACTCAATAAAAACATCAACGATGTCCATCATCACCTACAGGCGGAAAAACCTGATATTCTGGCTTTAACAGAAACACTTGTGAACACCTCTGCCAACAGAGTCCACATATGCTTTGTCCTGGTTACGAACTCCATTCTCGTTTCAGATTCAAAGGTGGTGTTTGTTTTCACTTTAAGACTAACCTATCATGTCAACGAGAAGAGAATTCGGAGCCGAAAGACTTTGATGTGATGTGGTTCAAGCTGACTGATACCAAACAGACCAAATTCTTCTGCTGCCTTCACTTATCTCTTAATGAACCATCCTATAGTAACGTATTTGAGTTTTCATTACTCAAATTAGACTTTTTTCGCCAAAACCACCCACCAGCTCATCATAATGGAAGATTTCAACGTGCACAACTCTGCATGACTCAAATTTTCCAAAAAAACATACCAGTATGCCAATACACTTGATCTTTTTCCCACTACCAATCCTGATCCAAACAGTATAGAAGTTTGTGCTTTGGGAACTCCGACCACAACCTCATCTCCACTCTTTGCCCCTTTCCTATACCATCGAACAGTTCAAGGCTCTCTCGTCTCATATGGCACTACAATTTGACCGACTGGGATAGTCTTCGCATGTTTTTCTCAGCATTTCCATGGAAAAAAGTGTGTTTATCACTCAGAGATCCAACACAATGTGCCGAGGCAATTTCAGAGACCATAATGCTGGGGATGCAAACATATATACCTAACACGTCAAGAGGAACATTATATGATCTAGATCGGACATCTGCACGGAGACAATCAGCCAAACTTCCACCTTATGGCTTTTCTCCCCAGTTGTATTCCTTGCTATCTAGCTTTCTCTCAGATCAATCCCTCCATGTAGTGGTCGATGGAGTATCATCTGATACTCTAAAATAACTGCTGGTGTTCCGCAGGGATCTATTCTCGTACCAACAGTATTCCTTCTTCATAATAATGATTTATTGGGAGTTACCTCATGTCCAGTGAACAGCTTTGCCCTTCATACCGCTTTCTGTTCCAAAAACTCCGATAAGAGCCAGTAAATGCATAAATGTACAGGGAAGAATCATGAATGAAATGAATACGGATTTAGCCAAAATTCTGAAACGAGGATCCCGCAATTTGGTGGAATTCAATGCGAATTAAACCCAAGCATGTCTTTTCTCTAGAAAGGCCGATCTCACAGTAGACAGCGTGACCAAGTCAGGAGTATCTAAACCAATGAAATCTTCCATTTCAATACTCGGTATTACCATCAGCAGTACCCTCTCATGGGAGAACCATGTGGGGTCCATTGCCAAGAGTGCCCCTCAAAAACTCTGTTTTCTGTTTCGCGCCAAGAGGTATTTTACTTCTCGTCAACTGCTTATGATTTATAAGGCACAGACACATACCTGTTTTGGATTACTGTTCCCATATATGGAGTGCAGCACCCAAACATACATTTAAACTTTCAGATTCCAAAAGAGCCATTCGACTCGTCGGGATACTTTGCTCACAAGCTCGCTTACTTCTCTGGAACATCGCAGGAAGGTTGGCGATCTGTGTGTGTTTTATCATCAATCGTTCCACCGTAGCGGTCTCATCGAGATTGACCCGTCGAGCTCAGTCCTCACATCCATATGCCGTCACTTGGGAGACATGCCGTACATCTGCTTCCCAGGGCTTGCTTTCCAACAGAACGGCAAAGCTTTAGAACTCGCCTCGAGAGAGGTTCCTTGAGGCACAGAGCCTTAGAAATTCAAGGAAAACATCAATTTCTACCTACTTTCCCTCGGCTCTCACGATGTTCTTTGAACAATACAGGATTTTCCCTTCCATGGGAACCAGAACTTTAAAGAAATACTAATTTTATGGTTCTGTTGATCATGAGTGTAGACCCAATCGGGACAGAGAGCTAATACTCGAATCCGTCAGCCTGGAACTTATTATCATTTGCTTTCATTAGATGGTCCTATGGTAACTTAAGTACCCACTGAGAAAGTAATTTTTACAGATCCATTTATATGAACCACAGAAAGTACTCTTACATCATTTGAAATAATAAAACTTTTAATATGTGGACTAGTAACATGTTTTGATTAACATTTGCTAATAATTGTAACAGGAAGTATTGCAAAGTTTAAACGCGTCAGCGGGTGGTCTTGCCCAACCAAATTAACACAAATTTCGAGTTTAAACTCGAAATTAAGAAAGAAAATATCGCATGTCCGCTCTACGCCTTCGTAAAAACGTAAAGGGTTATCATTATAAGTTTACTTGTTTTTTAACACACTTATATAATCTTCCTTTTGTATGCATTTGGAAGGTGTTCATAGTTCACAATTCTGTTATAGAAACCAACAAAGTGGCTTCTCCAAGATGAAAGGTGACGGACGAGATTTGCTATAATTGTCAGATCCCATTCAAAATTGGTATATGGTTTTCGGGGTCAGAGATTATGAACTTTTTGTCAAATTTCTAAAGTCTCCAAGATAACGCACAAGATTTGTGATTATGGTCAGATTCGATTCAAAATTGGCTTTTAGGTAGCATATTTCGAATATTCAGTAAAAACCCGTAAATTAGAAATGGTAGCTCCAAGATGGCAGACGATATTTGTCATTATGGTCTGATTCCATTCAAACTAAGTGTGTGAGGGTTTTCGGGGTCGGAGATTATGATTGTTTCGTGAAACTTTATGAATTCAAGCTGGCGGCCCAAGATAGTGGACGAGTTTTGTGAATATGGTCAGATTTGATTCAAAATTGGTATGTGGGGGTTTTCGGGGTCATAGATTTCGATTTTCTAGTCTTAAAAAAAATATGTGTGAAAAAACTAAAGAACACGCATAACTTTCAACATGAACTAAAAAGTTAAAAATAATTGACAATTCACTTACTCAAATGTAAAAAAAGCGTGGGGTGCTTCACAAAGTTCTCTTGAGCTCTTGAACGGCCAGATTGTTAAATTAAACCAAAAAATATAAGAATATAGACCGGAAGCACCCACGCTTTTTCACATTTGAGTAATAACATTGTTAATTATTTTTTACTTTTTAGTCCATGTTGGAAGTAAAGCGTGTTCTTCAGTTTTTTTTTTAACTAACATTTTGTTGTGATTGTTAGATGATGAGAATTTCAAGGTTATATTTTATCTTCTATTGGTGAAACAGTTGCATCATTGTGGTAAAAAAAACTCGTATAAGAATAAAATGGTAAACGTTTTCGCTTTCAAAAACTTTCTTTTAGTGACTAAATGGTTTTCAGGCGACTATAAAACTCAGACCAGCAGTAAATGCTGCAGTGGGATGAGTTTGACAAAAAATTACAAAAAAGTGACATTTCACGACTGCTATATTGGATCCGTAAAACATAAATCTTCATCGAACCCTCCTAAAAATATAACGGTTCAAAATAGTAACGCAACTGAATAAATCAACATTGATTAAGGAAAATCTTACAATTTTTTTGACGACACCTTAAAATATATAGAATGCAAATACAGTAATATAAACTATGTTCAGTATTCACAGATGCAGTTGACAACAAAATAACCTGAAAATTAAAAAAAAAACTTAATATAAATCTCTTACATCAAAAACGAGCAGAGATGTTGAAATTTTTCAAGGGTTAAATGAACATAATGGCGGCTTAACTCAACAAAAAAATTATTGAAAGAAATATTATACAAAAACGTTAATATTCAAAGTGGTTCCCAAAGATTCAATGAATATTGGTCACCTAAGGATCTGTGTTTAAGTACATGAATTTTATTATCAGAGCTGTACTTTTTTATTATTCGTCAAAACAAACAATGAAAACAAAATTAATTTTAAGAAAGTCAGTGGAATATTCGATGAGGAATTGCGTTGAAATGCGTATACGGCTAAAATAGTAGGTATTCCTTCGTTCTGGCAAAATTGGAGTTGTCAAGGTATTATAAAAAATTACGCAAATCAAAAGACGAAATAAAAAATTTACCATTTTTTTATAAACGTATATTCCGGAAAGTATTCAAGAAGGTTAAAAATAGTTCCTATTTTGAGTTTGTGATCCTTTCTAAAGCGTATATTTCAGATCAAAAGTACGAGTCATGCTGTACCAGGTTAAAGCAGTTTTCAAATATAAAAATAAGTAACTATTTAAGACTGGGGTGTTGTTATAAGTAACTATTTAAGACTGGGGTGTTGTTATATACCGACTTACCAATTATTACCAAACACAAACAATACGCTACGCTTGGTAACAAAAAAAGGATTTGATCAGGAAACCGGACACCAGCATTTCAGCACTTATCAAAACGACCAACACACACGAAATCTGAATTACCAGTAAACATATCGCACAACTCGATGATTTAAGGTCAAAATTATTTCGCCTCTTCCGAAAATTATGATTGAGGTGTCATTCGATTTGGAATGGCATGTAGATGGTTTTGGGGAAAATGCTAAGGCCGCTTGTAAAAATTGCAATAGTTATAAACAATTAAGTGAAAAAAAAGTGATTTGATTTTTCGTCAATATCTCAAAATCTATTTGAGTTAATTCAAATTTGAGAATATATTCAGAAAGAAGAGGAAATTTTCTGAAAAAAAAATCGTAAACTGTAGAACCGATATTTAAATTTTTCCCAGAGGGTTGCAAATACGCTCGAAAACGGTACTCTGGCTTGCGCAAGCCACGCCTCCTTCGGAATATTAACGAATAAATATTATTTAAACTTATTGAATATGAAAATTAAAAACTGAAAAAATTCAGGCACCTGCAGGACAATGAACAATAATCCATGATCAAAAAATCTGTATCGCGATTTATCAATAAGTTATCCATTAATTAAATAAAAAAAAATTGTAGCACGAACATTAACATTGCAAGTGCGATAATTGTTAAACTACCAATCTGAGAATATTTTCCTTCCGTAGAGCTATTTTTCAAAGGTCTTAGAATAAATTTTCGTTGCAAAATTGATTTTTTTAATTTAATTTAATTTAATTTTAAGTAATTTTTATCTCCTATTGTTTAAAAAATTGTTATAAACAAATGCGTTGTTTTTGAGATAATTCATATTTTTTTATAACATATACTTTGATGATAATTACCATTTTAAAAAAACCGTTCCTTGGAAAAAATTGTATTGCTTGAAACGTATCTTAGTAACTAAAAACTAATTAGAAATGTTGTTTAATTCAAGTAAGTTTATTTATAAAATATTGTACAAAAATAATATGAAGTATTTTTTAAATCACATTTTACATTAAAGTTTTTTTTTGAAACGTTTTTTAATTGGTGGCTCATAGCTTCAGCATTACGCCCTTGATTTATTTCAAGATTATCTTCAAGAACGATTATGGCTGTCGTTGTATGAAGAGTATAAAAAAAATTCTGAGAGGTTTTTTTTTATCAACAAATGATATAAATTGAATGAATAATTGAGTCAGAACTTCAAATTCTGGCCTAATTTGTTATTTAATCAATGAAGAATAAATAAGTCTTAATCTTTTTCTTTGTATCTCCATTAGTTAACAAGTTATAATGAAATTAAACATAAAAACCAGGTCAGAGTGGTTTTTAAAGATAACAGAAAATTGAAAGTTCAATAAAAAATATAAATGATTTTTTTTTCAAATAATACATGGTTATTTTTGTTTCTTGATTAGAAAGAGAAAAAATACAAAGAGATAATATTCATTTGTTTATAAAAAATTGTTTATTGAATTGAATTAATATCAAAGACCAAGATAAATATTGATTTAAAAAAAATGGTTTCTTAATTTTCATAATAGGTGTTGAAAAAAATTGTTATTTAACAAATGCGTTTTTAAGCAATAACATTTTTGTTATGAATTTTTTTTAAATCATAATTATCATCAAAGACTATGTTATGAAAAAAATTCAGTTATCTTATGAACAACGCATTTGTTTATAACAATTTTTCAAACAATAGGAGATAAAAATTATTGAAACTCGTTTTTGGGTAGCTTCTGATCATAAGAAAACGGATCAATAATAAAATTATGAAAAAAATTTTTTTCAAAGTTTAATAAAGCCTCATAATTCTTCACTTTAGTAAATTGTTAATAACATAACAAAAATTGAATTTATTAAATTAGGTTTGCTGTCGTCTCCCTCCGCTTCGCGCCGGGAGACAACGCAACTTCGAGCTAAAATCTAATATTTTTTTCCGTGTGCAATATATAACTATTATTTTATGAATAAAATATTATTGGTCAGCCATTTATAGGTGACAAAGATTTTTTTTTAACAAATTTTAAACTTTCTCTTTGAGATAACGTCAATGCATTGATGAATTTGTTTAGAACTATAATTGTTCAACAGTAATTGGGAGGAGACAATGGAGGGGTGATATCGTTTCACATTGGGAGTGCCTTGGTCACAAGATGTTATTGAAACTATACACAGAGAAACAACAATATATTTAATTTTTTTAAGTTTATTAATCAATCAAATAATATATATAACAATATGTACGAAAACCGCCTTGGTCCTATTTATTGGAATGATAATATGATACAACTTCCACATAATCTGATTTTGAAATTTTCTTGTTCTTATATTTTCTCATTTGTTCCTCCATAAACTTTTGTTTTTTCTTGCATATATTTTTAGACATATTTGTAATGCTAATACTACTACCTTTTACGTATGTTTCTATTTTTACATTCAGAAATTCTTCAACAGAAATGAATATAGATAAGTGAGCATTGAATTGTCAAAACGTGCGTGAAACGATTCACAAGCATTGGTAGATTTATTTAAATTTGCAGAAACACTTGCCCAAACGTGAGGTGGGAATTTTTATTCGTTAGTTGAATAATAAAAAAAAAATTGAAATTTTTTCCAAATTTGTATTTTGAGTCTTAATTTTATATAACTCACGAAAATAGAAATTATATACCCTAACAATATATAAATTATCCAAATCCAAATATCCTACTAGGAAACTATCTTGTGGATCAGATTTGTGTGATTGATGACTTGTTTATTTTGTGGAAATTCATGATCACTTTGATGAAACGAAAGAACACTCTTATAAATACCCTCATCCTTAACCCCCTTTCTAAGAAGCATATTGTGTTTTGGATCAGATACGTGGATGACGTACTAGTAGGTTTTGATGGTTCTAACAGACAAATTAATCAATTTTTGAACTTCCTAAATAGTCTACATAACAAAGTTAAATTCACAGTAGAAATCGAACAAAACAAGAAGCTTAACTTCTTAGATCTGAGTATATTTCAAGAGTTAATAATAGTTTTCAATTTAATATATACCGGAAAACCACCTTCACAGACTGTACAATTCCCTTTGATTCTTTCAGTCCGATCTCACAAAAATTGTCTGCGTTTAGGTCAATGATACACAGAGCTTTCGCGATCCCTTAACCTGATAAGAATTTCCACGATGAACTAAACATCATGAAAAAAATGATTAAGAATGAACTATACCCAAATATTGAAGAACGTAATACACGTAAATATGGTAGCATTACTTAATCAGGTAAACTTTCAGAAAACATCCAAAATTATTTTTCTAAATTCAAAATAACAACAGCTTTTATAAGTAATAATAATTTAGGCAGAATTCTATTCAATTCAAAACCTAAACGAGACAGAATGAAAAAATCAGGGATATATAGATTAGAATGCGGGGAATGCTCTGCAGTATATACAGGCCAAACCGGTAGAAATTTTGACGTAAGGTTCCGTGAACACGTCGGTTTAGACAAAAAATCAACAATGTACGAACATCTATAAGAATCCGAACACAAGATAAGTAAAGATAACCTAAACATTCTACACACATGTAATAAAGGGAAGACAATGAATCTGTTGGAAGTCATGGAAATTAATAAATCAATTAAAAACCCGAAATTTAGAACCCTCAACGAGCAACTCGATTTGTGTAGGTCTCCACTTTTATATTTATAAATTTGACAACCCAGGTAATTTCCATCACTTCCAGGGTCTAAATTTATATTGTTTCGCCCTTGTTCTCTTAATTACCTCTCCATCCAGCCTACCTGCAAACTCCCTATATAACTAGGCTTAGAGTTCAATTGTATTAGTTAGTTTTTTATACTTGATAATGGGATAAAACCCGAAACCGGTCGTAACAATAAAAATCTAGTGGAAATATGACAAAAGAGTGTTCTTTCGTTTCATCAAACTGTACAACTGTACTGTATTGATATTTATCCACTATCAATATGTAATGTCAATCATAACGATACTGATATGAGTTTCGTAATGAGGTTCATTACGACACTGGAACTTCATTACGACACTACGACTCCAATACGACTCTGGAACTTCATTACGACACTGTTACTCCACTACGACACTGCAATATAAACATGTTCAGAGTTTATGATGAATTTATTGAAATTGACGTAACGTAAAATTTGGTCTTTTGAAATGACAAATTGAAATACGTTGCTGGCTTTCCCTCTATAAGATCACTATTTTGAAGGTTGTTAACCATCTTTGAGTGGATATTTAGAATTATTGATGGTAGGTAAAATATTGTACAATACTTGTATCGTAACTTCTTATTACGATAATTGTTGGGTTATCAAACTCGGCCTAAAGGCACTCGTTTGAGAAACATTTCATCTCATATCGTAATGTGAGTCTTTACGAATTAGTTCAGAAGGCATTTCGTTATGACACAGATCAGGCTTTAAAACACCATTTATTTTGCATCTTTGCACCATCCATAATTTGTCAGCTAGTATAGTAGTATATGATGTATCTAGTGCTATAAAATAGTTTAATAGAAAATACATTTTTCTTTATTATGTACATCAAAAGTTTCTTTAATAAATATGAAAAATAGCAAAAACTATTTTTGCACAGATGTGTGAAATTGAAATTGAACTTCTCTTTATTTAAACAAATTGCTTTTGACAGATAGCGAAAGTTACGACTAGGTCCATTCTTTAACATTTTCAAAGCTGGACTCAACCCCAAGTTGAATTCCATAAGGAATTTTTATCAAGAGTTTTTCCCATATAATGCCATCAGTTATTTAAGAGGCAACATCAGCGCGATTTTCATCATCATCATGGCGCCGCACATGTTGGGTGTATGGGAATATATTTTTCAAGAGCGATAGTGGACGTAACGAAGCACTTAAAAGCACGTAAAAAACTACGTAGCTGGGAGCGCCAATAAGGTAGATAGCTTCTAATCGTAGAATCGGTTTTGCGTCAAAACTACTGATTTTATACAATTTCTTTTTCTTCTTCTGAGTCTATAATCTCCTTAAGAATTCGGGAATTTGCCTATTTTTTTCATTTGTCAAACCATAAAAAAAAATTCACTAGAAGATGTATTCACTAGACCTACCCGAAGTGGATATCTTTATAATGATGGACTTTTTCAACAACGAAAAACAAGATTTTGTCAAAAGCGAACTGATCTCCACAACAATGCACTTTTATTTTTTTTTATTTTGTTTACATATGGCCACTGTCAAATTTGTACAAGTGGGAATATGAGAGTTCATATCGATACTAGTGTGAATATGTTCAGATTTACTCGGTGATACATTCAAAATTACCTTTTATGCGGCAGCTTTAACATAATTAGGAACATCTTCGGTACCTCAGAAACACTCCTTTTGTTTCTGTTGCAGATTTTGTAAAAATAAATAACCAAATACTCATAAATTTCATCTAAAGACAGTCTGACAGATAATTTAATTGTGACAACTTGTCAACTGAAGATGGTTGGATCCTGACAGTGGTTATATTTCGATACGAACTACTTCCAAAGAATGATGAAACACCCTGCTTTGGCTACGAACTCATGACGTCATTGAAATGCGGTTCCTGGGAAGCAATGGAAGCTCCTCTGTATGAGCGTTCAAAGTTGTCGGTAGTAGTTCGGAAAATAGTAAATGGGGTTCGACTGGCTTCGGCAAATATCGTTGTCTGCGCGGTGCCAAGGGTCGGGGCCCGGAGAGAGCAGAGCAGCGTTATGCTGAGTGTTACAATTGTAACATTTTTGTTCTCAGCAGATATGGAAATATATTAACCTTGATGATTATTGGTGCTTTTATCTTTCAATATTGCTTTGGTTATTCTAAACATTCTGAATAAATCCGTATCCAAATAATTTGATAGCCAATCATCAAAACGCAAGTCTGACCTAATATGGCTATCTCGAAGTGAACTTCCCAAATTCTGCCATGTAATTATAGCACGACCTGTATGCAGAAGAACATCAAGTACAATGCTATCTTCGAATATTATTTCACTAATTAAAAAAAAATATGGTGTCAGTCCTCTCCATGCTTTAAGACAGAGGTTATGAACTATAAAGTTTCGAATTCGTCGTCAGTTAACACGGAAAACTTCATTTTGGTGAGAAATTTATTTCCATAGAAAGAATGACGTCAAACCAGTAACCTGGGTTCAATAGGCTCTGAACTCAGTTCGTCGCCAAAATATCACTATAGGATCCGCTACCGACTACTCGGCAGCATAATCAAAACCATCATCAAAATTCATGTTATGCAATTCAATATAAATGTAGTTATTGCCCTATGCCCGTATTTAGTGTAATCCATTATAATATATGAATGAAGATTCCAACGAAATCACACAAATACTTGTATGAAACCAATTGAAAAATAGCGAATTTTTTTGCATACGACGTGTTGGACTACGTCGCGGTAGTTGAATTGACGTTACGCGTGAACAAGCCACGTTTTCGAATTACTTGATTTGACATTCTTATTTAGGGTAGCAGGAGTTCAAGAAATAATCTGATATTCTGCCAATGGTATGTTTGAGGAGTGTATATTCTATTTATGTATTCAGTAAAGATATTCCAAATGAGCCCATTCTGCTATCTGCTTTTTCAAAAAGTTTAGAAAGTCTAAGCAAGTTTGAACTTCTTTGTTTTTTAATGCATTGCTGCTGTTATTATCTTCTATCATGGTTCCACTTAGCACTGCAGTGGAGTTAGTCATTTTTGCCTCTTTAGAGGAACTAGTAGCAGCAGTCTGTTGCAGCATTTCCTTGTTTTTAGCTGAAGACAAGCATATGTCAGTCTGTAAAAAAATTAAAGCCTGCTGTTGGATTTTTATCAGATTGACTGGATCAGCATGTCTTCGTCTTTCTCTTTCACATTCTTTAATATAATGAATAACACATATACATTCCTTCTCACTTCAATAGCTGTTTTGGAATAAAGTAGTCCTGTGAAACTTTCAGTATGGACTTTCTGCAATGAATAGATGTCAAGCAACTTCACCCGGCAGTCGTCTAGGGTCACTTCATGAGGTGGTACTTACCCTGATGTCGGGGGCGGGGGCGAGGTAATCACCCTTCTCGTGAATATTATTCACTATGAAGGTTTTATATATACGTTCTAAAAAGGTATTCAGTCACACTGAGGTGGAGGGGGGGTATTACCCCATTGCTCCCCACAGGCACGCTCCTGAACTTCACAAAGGGTCTTAACCGATTTATTCCCCTCAAAACATATATTTAGATTTATAAATACTGATTATAACTGTAACAGGAACAGAAATATATACAACATAAACTCGGTGGGGTCATTTTGGAAAATATAGCGTCTAAAAAAACCCTTTTCGGAATATGTTTATGTCTACCCAAGTTTCAGACTCTATCATTATTCGATATATATATATATATATATATATATATATATATATATATGCTGAGTGGAACTGACGTTAAAGTAAGGTATGTAGAATATGGAATATGAAAAATATTATTAGAAAAAACTATAAAATATGCATAGCCTCAGAATATGCAGAAAAGTTCTTCAAAGTTATGTAGCAAATTATTAAAATTGGGCGAAAATGATACCAGAAATGAATTGTTTAATAGGTACGTTCGAAATAAAGTACAGCTGCAAGCATTCACGTTATCGTTCAATAGATTTATTAAAAATTTCAAGAGAATATTACTCGTCTCCACCAATTTGCCGCCAGCGCATATTGAAATATTGAACGATGTTTCTACCAAATAAACTGCGAAAGACCTTTCCTTTTACGATATTGCAGTAACATTGGTTTATTCGAGTCATGAAACTATATTGTGGCATTTTTTCGACTATACCTGAAATGCGAAAAAACTTGGGCTATCAACGAAAATGTTTACCTATTATATCGCATTAAGAACCATTATCTTCATAAAAGATAGCTACCAAAGTCATAACATTTCATTTGATGGTGATTTTCGGCAAGTTCTGGATTTTAGAATGGATACTCAAGTTTTGTTATCCAAAATTATGGACATAGCTAATAGATTACATTATTGAACAAATATTAGTAAGCCAATTGATATGTTATTCATTGTTTTCCTTATAATTTTTTGGAAATACATCATTTTCATATGTTTTTGAAGTAAAATGGGTTTTTTGTGCTTGCACACGGAAGCAGCTCGTAGAAAAAGCTTGGGTTTGGGATATGATGTATTTTTTTCAATTCTTCTGTAAATTTTGAGGATATTTTGATATTTTTTATTATTTCGGTTAAGAAATTGTAGAGCTTCGGGCTGAGATGAACGAAGCTTATTTGTCCTATACTTTTAGACATGAGTGGGGGGTTAGGTAATTCTCCTGTCGGTTTTTGGTATTGTGATCATGTTAATTTTTTCGTAGGTTTGATTGGTATTATTGTTGTTTAATATTACAATACATAAAGAACAATTGTCTTGGATCGAGAAGTTCGGTTTCAAAAAAAAAGTTTGTCTCATAGGTAGTCGTTGTTGTCCTGAAAATTATTTTTAAGATTTTTTTCTGGTTGGTCTCGAGTTTTTTGAGTATGGTTTTTCCAACTTCTCCCCAAGACATATTGCACCAATCAATAGAGCATGAAATAAGTCATTATTTAACAACGATACTATTAGGAAACCGACTTAACAATCACGTGAGGGACATAGAAGCATGCGTTTGCGGCCGAGGCCAGAAGGCCTTCCCACCATTGAGGCATGAGGCCAAGTTTTCTACCATCCATCTAGTGATAACACCTGCCGAGGGAACCCTTACCAACTCCACACTTCCAAAAACTGGCGGGGAAACACCGTTCCTTGGGCTGATTTCCGTTTTTATAAATGATCACAGGGATCGTTTTGCCCCAAAGGGATCGTTTTAGCCCACATTAAAATTTTGTAACTTATTTATTTTTTTTTTTCTCTTTTACAGTCAGTCATGGTGCGCACTTATGTAAAAAAGACCGATTGGCGTTCATGGAGTACTGAATCTATGAATAAGACACTCAAATCTGTGAAGGGGGTGCAGAGAAGAAAACAGCTGCTCGAGAAATTGGAGTGAATGTATTGGCACTGAAACGTCGTTTGAATAATGCGAGCAACCCTAATAAAAAAAATTGCATCGTTTTGAATGCGTTTTCAATGACAATCAAGAAGCAGAATTAGTGCAACACATTCTAGAAATGCAAACCTATATGTACGGTTTGAGTACACGAGACGTCCGTTGCTCAGCTTCCCAGCTTACTGAAAAAAATAACATCAACCATCCTTTTTCGAAGACTGATTTACTCCTTTTAAAAAACGGCATCCCAACCTGACTTTGAGTCTCCAGAATCCACTTCAGCAGCCAGAGCAAGAGGCTTCAATACACCAGTAGTCCAAAAGTTTTACAATATCTCAAAGCCTGAAGTGGTCGACAAACAGACTGCAGCTCACCGAATATTTAATGTTGATAAAACATCTCTGAACACAGTACCAGGAAGAAATTCCAAAGTACTCGCTAAGAAGGGTCGTAAATAGTTGCCCATATTAGATCAGCAGAGCGATGAGTTTCTGCTACTGCTGTGATTTGCGATTCTGCAGGAGGTAATTTCATCATACTACTTATACTATCACGCAAAAGAATGAAAGAGGAGTTGGAATGGAAGAGGAGTTGGAGGATGTTGCTCCTCCTGGATCAATTTTTGCCTCCAATGATACAGAATGGATGAAAATCGAAAAATTTACAGAATGGTGGTTGTCTCATACAAAACCCACTGTAGAGGATCCTTTGGTTCTATTACCCGATGGACACGATTCACATACTAAAAATTTGAATGTCATCGAGAAAGCAAGACAAAATCATACGACTATTGTGTGTCTTCCCCCCCCCCCCCCCCCCCACACAACACATCATCTGCAGCCTCTAGATGTCGAAGTAATGATTCCTTTAAGCTAATATCTGAATCAAGCTCTAGAGAAATGAATGAATAGTCATCCAGGCAGAATAATTACCAATTTTCAAATGAGCCCATTGTTTTGCGAAGCCTATTTGAAAGGTCGCACATCATGCCATTTGATGATAACTTGTTTAGTGAAATTGATTTTGTAGCAGCTAAGGTGAACGAGGAAAGTAGGCTTGACGACATACCTACAGGAGAAAACGAACTTGGTACAAAAGGAATTCAGAACCATTGATTGATTATCAATCAGTCAGCATGGATGTATCAAATAGGAAGAGTGCGACGGCGCGAGTGTTAAACGTAGTGCGGTAGATCCGTTCCAAAGTAAGAGGTGAGACGCCATCTTGCATCCACGGAACACCACCTATCAAGGAATAGCGCCTTTCAGGCATTGCGTGTCATCTGTCATTTGTCGCTCTACTAGCGCGCGTAAATTCAAATTTCATATTTTCTGCTCGCGGATTTTATTGTAAAATAATCGAAAAAAGATGAATGTCAGTCGCAGGGATCGAACCGGCGACCTCTAGATCACGCAGCGGACGCTTAACATACTAGACCACGGTGCTCGTTGTAGATTTAACAGGGCATGTTGGTTATACAGGTGGAAAGAGAGAGGCGTGCAGTTTTTTGTTTTTGTTGATTTGTCAACACAGCAGAGACCTTTGGAAAAAACATACTCATGGTGTACATTTGAAAAATATATCGGAGAAAAGATACATCAGTGGGGATATGAGGATTGGGAAATATGTCACAGAAAGATGGCCATTGGCGATGTCTACATGGGTGGGGGTGTAAAATGGATCATTTGTCAATTGTTCATTTCGTTTATGTGCAATATAAGTAGATAAATGAGATGTTTTTTTAACAGTTAAAATTTGCCAAAGTACCTCACCTTGAATAGCTTGTTACAAGTGCGGTATTATCGTAACACTTCAGACTTGGAATAAAAATACCGCGCTTCGAATAGCATTGCACAAGTTCGATATTCTCGTGTTGTGAATAGGTCACATTTGACAAAATACCGCACCTTGAATAGCTTGTTACAACTGCGGTATACTCGTAAATTCTAGGAATATTCGAAGTAAGATATTCGTATACCAAGTCTTGTTCGAAAATTTCTTCGGAAGAGGAGGGGGTCGTTGAAACTGCTTCCTTGCAAGTATAGTAACTTAAAATCCTACCGATATGAAATAATTAGTGATACAATGACGTCTAGAGAGTACAGATATCAGCTTGAGGAATTTTGTAGACGTGTACGAGAATTGAAAAAAGGACCTTCAAATTTTCGAGGATACGAAGAACACCTTGAGTCTACTGAATAATTTAACTATTTGGGATAAGGTATTCGAACGTAATATACCACAACCAAGGTATCCTTTGCGAAGAATACATCCCAATCGAAATACCGTTGTTGACAATCCACTTCATTCTTCTGACTGAAATAATCAATAATGTCCTTTACGTTAACGCACCAAATGGGGTGAAAGATATGAGAATATGTTGGGGAGTTGAAGGAATGTAATCGAACCGAGTAGCAGATGATGCGATTTGCTAAAGTGAATGAAGGAAAACTACCGATATTTGACGCAGATTTGCCGAAAAATCAATATCTCAATTATAAATTAAAGCTCATATTCGACCATAGTGAAAGAGATACTGAAAATTGGGAAAACATTGCAGCAAATGCGGAAAGTCACGCAGAATCTGTGACACAATATAGTGCACATCATTTTAACACTTATTTCAGTATTATTATTGGAACATATTTCTTAATGACAGGTATATGTGGAATAATTGCTCCGAATAGAAAAAATTGAAATATATTCTGAGTTTCATTTATCGTTTTTAAAATGGTGTAATAAATGCTTGTGTACGAACATCCGTTCAAAGTCAGTTATGATAAGAGCGATAATCAACAATAATGTTGACCCAATTAAAATACTGATTAGCATTAAATCGCAATAACAGCTCATTATCACGAAATCAAAACATGTTATTGAAGTAGCACATTGTGAGACAATCACGAAAGCAGCCCGTGTTGTGAAAGAGGTAATCAACAGATTTCGTTCCACATAAATACTGCTCGGCATGTAGACGAACCAATTCATTTGCGATAATACTAGCAGCAGCAGTAATAAACTTTAAGATATTCAGTGGTAGTGCGCCGACTTCGTCTGAAAAGTAAGTGTTTTTAATTATTTCTTATTTTCTATTGTTTGAACTTTCCTTATTTTTTTTCTTCGAATGTTTTGAAATTTTATTGTAAACAATAGTCGTTGTCAACCGATGTTTCACCTACAAATGTCCCTGTAACCAACTAGCAGAATTGTGTTTCAATTTCTCCATTGTAATTTCAAATTCAAAGCGCTTCAACAACAGATTTTTTTTACAAAATACCACACCTTGAATAGCCTGCTACAAGTGCGGTATTTTCAACAACAGATTATTTTACAAAATACCACACCTTGAACAGCTCGCTACAAGTGCGGTTTTTTCAACAGCAGAATTTTTTTTCGCAGAATGTCGCACTTTGAATAGTTTGTTACAAGTGCGGTATTATTTTTTATTCATTCTTTGCTTTTTCAATTGGAAGCGTTTCAACGAAAGTTAATTAGGAATGTTTTTTGTTTTTGGGTGTTTTGAAAGTTCATTGCAATTTCCAATTCAAAGTCAACAATATGATTTGTACTCGTTTTTCAAATTAAAAAAGTGTTGCTCTAAATATTTTGGGTATTTTCGGATATAACAAAAACTTTTTATTGTTTTTTTCTTTTCAGATAGATCTTAAGAAAATCAATCAATCGTCTCTGGTGGAAAAGAAACCAATCATTAAGTTGGCTGATTTTCCAGTGGGGGCACCACAATCAATCAACCTAGCCAAAATCGTTAAAAGCCGGTTTGGAGACGTTACACTCCTGGACTTAGTGGAGAAGGTAACATTCCTGCCGCAGCGAGTAACGGAGAAGTATCGTCCCCATCTGGCAGAATTTTCATCAGGAAAATATTCAGTAGTTTCCCGAGTAGTAATTGACAAAGGCAAGATGAATCCAGCTACATTATTCGGAATTATTCAAAATTAATCCATTTACATATAGGAAAGAGTTAGAGAGAGGGTAAATAATTCTTTTTTGTTCACTGTCTTTCAAAAAAAATCTGACAACGTACTGGCATTCATTAAAAAGAATAAAAGAATTTTATCCGATAATTTCACTAGTAGAGATGGAGAAGTTTGGCTAAATCGTTTGAGAAAATATATAAGATTATGTAATAAAGAAATTCGAAAAAATTATTTGCCCATAGGTGTATTGACGAAGGTTCAAACAAACATTGGTAATTTTGAACATTTTCAAAAAATCATTCGAAATAGGCATCATGGTGTGGACCTTTCACCAAAATTGAAAGACAGAGTTGAATGGGAATATGTTGTTTCATGTTTTTCAAATTACGAAATTAAATGATTATGAAACTCCTCCTGTTGATCTTTATGATTCTAATATCAGAAATCTAGATCATTAGCAACCCAAGCGAATAAACATAACGGAAAAATGTTTTTTCTGGGATAGATGCATCAATTATTCTCAATGTGAACAGAAATTGAAGGATCACGAGGTACTTTATTCCCAAATGAATCAGTACAAAGTTTCATTTCCAAAATATAATCATATAGAATTCAAAAATTTTACTTACAAATAAACGACTCCATTCGTCATTTATGCGGACTTTGAATGTCAACTGGAAAATATTAATGATATGGTATCATCCAAAACAAACAAGTACCAAAAACATGTGGCTTATAGTGAAAATGTGATTTCGGTGATTCGTTATCGTTTTTCAATAGTCATCGAGTTAGTGATTGAATAAATTGGTTTGCGAATGAAATGTCGAGGATAGCTGTTATCATTTATTCAAATATTGGAACAATCGTACCGATGATTGAAAAACCAAACGCATGTGGGGTAACTATTTGTCACATTTATGAAAAACTTTTTCCGCCAATGACATCGTTCGTGACCACAACCATTTTTTTTTACCGGAGAATTGCGAGGTTTTTCGCACCAAGCATGCATTCGAAAATTGTTCGTAATGCCCATCGTTTTCCATAATCTCTCAGGTTCCGACAGACATTTCATGATAGGCCATCTGAGTAGAAAGGGACGCATGAGCATATTTCCAACTAAGAAGGAAAAATACATTTCGTTCACACTATACGATGAAGATACAGATATAAAATTTCGATTTATTGAGTCTTTTCGTTTCATAGGTACATCTTTGGATCTTCCATCTTGGATTGTGAAGATTTGAAAATATTGAAAAGAAGATTCATTTATTTAAATGATGAAAAATTCGCGATTTTAACCAAAAAGGATATATTTCCTTACGATCACATTGAATGTCTGGAAAAATTAAATGAAACATCATTACCCCCCAAAAAATGTTTCTACAATAAATTGAACGATGCACACATTACCGACGAGAAGTATGCTCATGCTCAAAATGTTTGGGAAAATTTCAAATTTTCATACATGGGGTCATATTCAGACCTTCATTTGAAAACAGATGTATTGTTGCTGGCCGATGTATTTGAAAATTTTCGAAAAAAATGTCTAGCAACCTATGGGTTAGACCCAGTATGGTATTATACCATGCCGGGCTACACATGGGATGCTATGCTGAAGTATACCAAATGTAATCTAGAATTATTAAATGACGTTGATAAAATCATGTTTATTGAAAATGCAATACGTGGTGGAATTTCGGTTCGTAGTAGTAGACACTCGAAGGACAACAACAAGTACATGTCTGAATATGATCATGAAAAACAATCAAAATATCTTATGTATTTGGATGTTAACAATTTGTATGGGTTTGCTATGTCTGAATTTTTACCTTATGGTGGATTTTCATGGCTGGAAAATATTAAAAACTTCGATGTGATGTCTATCGCAGACGATGCAGCGGAGGGGTATATCCTACTGGTAGACATAGAGTATCCCTTCGACTTACATGACCAACATGAAGACTTTCCATTTGCTGCTGAGCATCGTGTACCACCCGGCTCAAAATCACTAAAATTAATGACAACCCTTCACAACAAGAAGAAATATAATTTACATTACAGAAACTTAAAACAGTGTTTGGCAAACGGTTTTGAAGTAGCAAAAATTCAAAAAATTTGAAATTCAAACAATCTGCATGGCTGCGACCCTATATTGAGTTGAATACACAACTGAAGGCTGCATCCACAAATGCTTTCGAGAAAAATCTTTATAAATCAGCCAATAACGCAGTTTTCGGAAAAACAATGGAAAATATGGGGAAAATAATGGAAAACATTAAACAAGATTATTTAGATTGTTTGAAGAAATTCAAGGAAAAAACGACAACCCAACGTTGTATTCGGTCATACGCTCACAAAGTTTTTAGAATTGAACAATCAAAAATAGCTCTGAGTCCACATGATGATAAGCGCTATTTAATTCCTGGTTTTTTCGATACATTACCGTGGGAACATTATACTCTGGAGAAGTAATTGTTTTTTTTTATAGATTTTTAGATGTGCATAAAAACGATTTGCGAAAACGTGTCTTGTTCACCGTAACCTTGGATATTAACAGAAGAAATTATGAAAAAATACGCAAATTACAGGTGGCTATATACGAAGAAAAAGGCTGAAAATGACCAAGTTCGTTCTGAGCAAGGCATTGAATTTGTTCATGGCCATAAGACCATAGTACCTTCTTTAAAAAGTAAAATATTAACCAAAAACGATTGAGATTATGTTTTCGAAGATATCGATCAATACTGCAAATGGGTGAATTATTACAGGACCGATAAATTTCGTTTGTGTGTTTGTGAATCATGTTTTGATTCAATCAAACTTTTTCATAGATTGAGACAAAAAAAAATTATAGTTATTAATGATCGTTATCATGATTCTTGAGATTATTTTTTGGGTTTTTATCCAAACTTGCTGGGAAGACGCTGAAAAAACTGAATTTGAATCGCGGTGTTGGAAATAAGATCTTTCTTTGACAGAGTCGAATGAAATCTGTCATAAATTCTTTTGATTTACATTTGTTATCTTGTTACATAGGGTGTTCGGTATCAATCAATCATTATTCTATTAGTTCTTATTTCTAGACCACAGCGTGTCTGCCAGCTGGCAGTGTTTCAGCGCGGTTTCAAAATTCAATATCTCCTGAAATAATTTTTTCTTCGACAAAAATCAATCCATTTATTTCGTTCTGTTTTATCATCTTTTACTTCTCACTTCATTTATCTCTTCAATTTCGGAAAAACCCTATATATAGAAAAGAAATTTTCTGAGGTTGTTATTGAATTCAGTTTGAATTATTTCATTTATCAAACCACATTTTGTTCACGGCCTAGGACGTTTTTGTCTCAAATCCAACATATGATAAGCTTTTACTCGAACAAGTGAGAGTAAATTAGAATTTTCGACAACATGTTTTCCCTACAAATTCGAATATGTTCAGAAGAATACGTTGAAACTGGAATTGAAAAACTATTTTTATTTTCATTATTTAGCTAACTGAAGGGGTTGAAAATATACTATAATATTTATTTATGCATGAGAAATAATACCTACTTCTTTTACGAGTAAGAAATGTTGACAATTCCTACGAGTGGAAAAACTCCTTCACTAACGAGTATCATTCAGTATTTTTTTCTACAAGTGTGAAAATTTCCATTTTCTCAGATTTTTCTTCAAAATAAACAATATTTTCTCGTAAAGCTATTAATAAAAATAATAATAACGATATCGACAAATATGACAATTCAATTATATTTGGACTAAAAATCTGAATTGGTTGTCTTTTTGACAGGTGACAGAATTTCCTAGTCGTGAAAAGAGTATTACTCTATTCAAATGATCGATAATTAACTAATATTCAATGCAATATAATAATCAAACAATGTAATAACGTAAAAACGCTACTTTTTGAAGTTACCATGAACGAATCCTAAAGACAAATTGCTTTGCTTCTCTTGTTGTTATATTTAAAAAAAATAACAATTGAACCATATTTGAAATTTACATATTCCTTCCTAAATTCAACGCTGAGTTTTTCAATAAAGTATCCAGACTATTTGATCCAAAATTCTCTATCGAACAACTGATTTTCAAACAGTTCCATCGAAATGGACCGCACCTGGTTACCTCTTCTTAGAGATGAAATAAGAACTAATAGAATGGTGATTGATTGATACCAAACACCCTATGTATCAAGATAACAAATGTCAATCAAAAGAATGTAGGACAGATTTCATTGGACTCTGTCAAAGAAAGATCTTATTTCCAAAACCGCAATTCAGATTCGGTTTTTTCAACGTCTTCCCAGCAAGTTTTGATAACGGAGGCAGATACAGCCAAAAAAAGAGAAGTATTCTTGGGTAATTTGATCTCATTTTTTCAGATAGGCAAATTCAGTGTGGGGTACGTTACTGACAAAAATTAATTTCTTTCAAGACAGCAGTCTTGTGAACGCAGTAACTTATTGGGCAAATTAATTAATTTGCCCTTCTACACTTGTACAGATTTTTTTGGATTAACATTTTTTCATTTTCAGATTGTGGAAGGTAATAAACCCAAAAAATCATGTCAATAATCGGATTTCCTCCACAAAATCAAACTTTCAATCTATATCAATACATGCATTTTTGGTGCTACAGTTGTTTTTCTGAAATGCAATTTAAAATCAAAGATCATGATTCTTGCGACAGGTCCCTTCACTCACCTCCTAGAAACGTCGTTTCAAAAAGAATTATGAAGATGATAGCGATATTGATCATTTTGATGAATATTAATAAAAAAATGTATTTCCCTCCACAATTGTATACATTTTTTTCACAGATATGTATAAGAGTCTGATGTAGATATCTCCGAGTATGAGGAGAGAGTAGGAGGCACCATTATTGGTGTGGAGGAATGGGAAATGGGAAACAATCCTAGTGCCCATTCCACCCCAGATCCAATGTCCAACATCACCTCCTTCCCCTTCTCCTTTACCCTTCCTCCTTCATCCCCTACCCCTCCTCATTCTCCAACACCTTTCCAACTTTCTTTGTCATCAAAATAAATTATTATGCTTTCTCCTTCTCTCTCCCTCTGGACAATGACAATGAAAACAAAATGTATTTCCTCCCACAATTGTATATGTTTTTTATATAATGAATGATAAACAAACAAAGGAAAATTAATTTTTCATGTATTTCTAAATTTTTGAACAAATCATTTTCAAAATAAATTATATATTCTCTAAGAGCATGCAAATATAAACTGGAGTCTAATGGTGTAATTTCAAAACAAATCTTTATGATTTCTTCAAACGTTAAATTTGTTCTGGCACTAAATTGGGTTTTGATAACATGAAACAAGTTTTTGTAATACACACAAAAGTTCAAATTATCCAACATTTCAATACGATGCGACAACACTGCTTTATGTAACTTCAGGATAGCATCGATGTCTTTTTTGAGAAAGTCCAAGTTGGTGTCTCCTCTGGTAATGGTAATCTGATTTACATCGCTTCCGGTGAATTGCGTTATATCAACAAAGTCTCCAGAGGCCGTTGTAATGGAATCATACTCATCGGGATTTTCAATTGCTGCTTTGAAGGAATTCGTTTTAAAAGTTTGTAGAATTTCGATGAGGGTACTCCATTCAAAGTCATGCATGGGCTGAAGCCCACAATGAATTTCTTAAGTATCTATGGGATGAGACATTAGTAGGAGTTGGTGTTGTTCTTCACGTGCAGCCAATTCATACCTTTGAAGCGCTCGATCAAGTTCATCATTTAGGCTTTCGAGGGTGAGCGAATAGTAATCAGGGCCATCACTCATGTCAATTTCAAACGCAGTAGAATCTTCGCTGCTACCAAAACCACTATCACTGTCGGTGTACATGTTGACACTCAAGTTGTAACAAGTAAAACTGGTTGTTCAAAATGATTTGTTTTTCTTTTTATATGAAATGGGAAACGCATACGTCACAAGAGTTTTTATTGAAAAGTGAGAAAATGTGAAAAAGGCCCTCGCCAGAGTAGGTGAATGTGTTTGTTGTACTTGTGTACCAGGCCGAGCCATTTGACGTACATTTTGTTTCCTTTCCTTTTCAATACTTTTTTCACGAGATAAATGTTGGGGTTAACAGTTTTCTGTAATTCCTCTGTGTAGATTGCTCCTTCGATTGGGGTTTTATGCATATCTTCCAACATATAGGTGACAGGATTGGTGATGTTGATTTTGATAATTTTGAATTACTCCTTCGTCCAATTGGGTGTATACCCTTTTTCAAAAACATATTTCGCTTTACTGATGCGCACAAAATCACCGACTTTGAACTTTGCAAATCCTGCTATTTTCAAGTGGTTGTATTTTATTTAATATTTATATCCAAAACAGACCTGATGGTCTAATTACTATGGATATAATGTGTTCTGGGTAGGCCTAGTTACTTACTCCAACAAGATTCAATCACTCAGATTGATATCTGAAACTGAAAATATCTTGCCCTGCCTGGGGATCGACTCCGCGACCTTTCGATCATGAATCCCCGGCTTTACCACTGCGCCAATCCCCGTTGTGTACGTTAATTTGAGAATATCTTCTTTGTTGGTTTTGTTGATTTCAGATGGTAACATGCCTGTCTTAGTGTGTCACATATTATTTTAGGCTTTTGTGATTTCCGGTAATATATTCAGAAATTTGTAGGTGCCATTCAAACTGAAATACTTGTACAATCTTTCTTTCAGTATCCTTATGACACGTTCAGCCATGGCAACTTTCATGATGGTGTACGTATTGTAGTGGTTTATTCAATGTTTTTTCATCAAACTTTGAAATTTACTATTGTAAAATTTTGTTCCCTGATCAGTCTGTACATTTTTCGGACAACGTTCCGTATGTGCCAAGATATCGGCAAACGTTTCGGCAATATCCGCACCGTCGATAAGAATATGTTTGCTTCAAAGTCATGCATGGGCTGAAGCCCACAATAAATTTCTTAAGTATCTATGGGATGAGACATTAGTAGGAGTTGGTGTTGTTCTTCACGTGCAGCCAATTCATACCTTTGAAGCGCTAGATCAAGTTCATCATTTAGGCTTTCGAGGGTGAGCGAATAGTAATCAGGGCCATCACTCATGTCAATTTCAAACGCAGTAGAATCTTCGCTGCTACCATAACCACTTTCACTGTCGGTGTACATGTTGACACTCAAGTTGTAACAAGTAAAACTGGTTGTTCAAAATGATTTGTTTTTCTTTTTATATGAAATGGGAAACGCATACGTCACAAGAGTTTTTATTGAAAAGTGAGAAAATGTGAAAAAGGCCCTCGCCAGAGTAGGTGAATGTGTTTGTTGTACTTGTGTACCAGGCCGAGCCATTTGACGTACATTTTGTTTCCTTTCCTTTTCAATACATTTTTCACGAGATAAATGTTGGGGTTAACAGTTTTCTGTAATTCCTCTGTGTAGATTGCTCCTTCGATTGGGGTTTTATGCATATCTTCCAACATATAGGTGACAGGATTGGTGATGTTGATTTTGATAATTTTGAATTACTCCTTCGTCCAATTGGGTGTATACCCTTTTTCAAAAACATATTTCGCTTTACTGATGCGCACAAAATCACCGACTTTGAACTTTGCAAATCCTGCTATTTTCAAGTGGTTGTATTTTATTTAATATTTATATCTAAAACAGACCTGATGGTCTAATTACTATGGATATAATGTGTTCTGGGTAGGCCTAGTTACTTACTCCAACAAGATTCAATCACTCAGATTGATATCTGAAACTGAAAATATCTTGCCCTGCCTGGGGATCGACTCCGCGACCTTTCGATCAGGAATCCCCGGCTTTACCACTGCGCCAATCCCCGTTGTGTACGTTAATTTGAGAATATCTTCTTTGTTGGTTTTGTTGATTTCAGATGGTAACATGCCTGTCTTAGTGTGTCACATATTATTTTAGGCTTTTGTGATTTCCAGTAATATATTCAGAAATTTGTAGGTGCCATTCAAACTGAAATACTTGTACAATCTTTCTTTCAGTATCCTTATGACACGTTCAGCCATGGCAACTTTCATGATGGTGTACGTATTGTAGTGGTTTATTCAATGTTTTTTCATCAAACTTTGAAATTTACTATTGTAAAATTTTGTTCCCTGATCATTTTTCGGACAACGTTCCGTATGTGCCAAGATATCGGTAAACGTTTTGGCAATATCCGCACCGGTCTAGTTCACACGAATTTTGAAAAACAATCTATATTGACTAGAATTAGTTTGAAGTTTCGATTTTGATGAGCGTACGGCCTCATCTCGGCCAAATCCATTTGCCACAAATCATCCAATCCTTTGATGATGGTGTGACGTCGGAGATAATTTTTTCTAATTGGTTTGTGTAGTTCGTGAACAAGTTGAATCTTCTCCTTGGAAGCCATAGTAATGAGGTTATAAATGGAGAACGCTTCAATTTAAGATTTCGATTGACTGGTTAACTTCTTCTCCTCCTCATTTTTTTCGTTCGATGTCCCACTTTGCTCCATGAATAATCTTTCATCCTTACCTTGTGACTGAATCATTCCAGACATTTCTGTGGTTTTCTTCAATACATAGTCACGAATATTTTTCATATCAGCTTTATAACTCTTACCAAGTTCATCACACAGCGCAATCACCTTATTATAGCGCTACTTAAATACTTGGAACGTCGAAGACTGTTTTTAAAAAGTTTATTTTCAGAAATCAAAGTTACAAAAATATAAAATAGATACGTCTGAACAATATCAGTAGTTCGTCAAGACTGAATAAAAGTAATTACACATAAATCAATTGAATAGCATTCTGCGATTCCGCAAGGTTCATTGAATCCACAAAAGTCTATGTCAGCATTTCGTCGGAGCTCTGCTCCGGTCATGTCGGGTCATACAGGGTGGCTCGAGTGTATAACTTCTCCATCGCCGAATGGAAGCATATTTCATGGAGTGAAAAATGCTGAGGTGCTCGTCGGGGGTTGTTCGTCCGTTGGCCCTGGTGGATTCGTTTTTCGTTTTGTACGAATGAAGTGGAAGATGTAGTAGGCCCCTACAATAATCATTGTAATGTAGATGGGAATGATCCAGTGGGTGGTTGACGGATTTTCTGTATGAAAAGTGTGGATCGGTCCTAGGTTGTGCTGTTGCTTTTGAAGTTCATGTATCTTGTCCAGAGGAATATTTTTGATGATGATTTCGGAGATGTTTTCCCTGGGTGGACTGTGTGGTACGACGATTTCTGGGAGGAGCATTGGCTGTCCGTGGTTTACGGTTTTTTCGTTGATGAATTTGTGTTCATCAGTTTCAAATCGACAGCCAGTTGGTAGTTCAATCAAATAGTTCCCTCGAAGTGTTGTAAAATCACTTCGTTTGCAGGTGGTTTGGATTTTGGTTTGATTTGGAAGTATCGCAATATAGTGGGATTCATCGATCTGCTCTATCAAATTGGTTGTGGTCCTTACTGGTGTCTGTTGGCAGGATACGTGGGTGGACGACAATTGGAGTAGTTGAAATACACAGTCTGGTTGTCTCAGGCCATCAACAAGGTTGTTATTAGGACAATAGTAGTTTGGTCGCAGTTCGATGCAGGCAAATGATGTGTATTGGTAGAAGTTCTCGTTCATTATCAGATAGGTACTGGGTGGAACGATCATTGTTGAATTGGCAGTAGGGATGGAATACAGGTGATATAGAAGGAAGATTTCTGGATGGACAATAGGAAAGTGGAGCACAAAAACAATCTTACTATTTGAATGATATGCTTCGATTTCTAAAACCTCATAATATCTATAAGTATATTTTGGGTCGTTTGGGAAAATCAATTGATCAGGAGAGTAATAACTCAAAATCGTTTCAACTATGGACTGAAGTTCATCAATTTTTATTATACTGCTATGAGTTGTTTTGAGCCTGGCGAATGTAATTGCGTTTTCAATATCCATCAATAATTGCAAGATGATTTCGAGTGATATATTGATTTGGTTCAGTACGTCTCGAATCTCCCAGTATTCATCAATATTTAAGATTAACTGGTTCAATTTGGTGCTCAATTTGTTCAGGGTGGAAGTTATTGCCTTCTGATTCTGATCAAGTATTGATATTGTTTTATTGAAATTTTCGATCATATCGGTAGTAAGAGAAATATCTTTGTTCAGTTTTTTAACGATTTTTTGTTGATTGGTTTCTAGATCATTGATTGCCTCGTCATAGTGAGCAGCATCATTAGCATCTAGATTTCCGGAAATACTTTTTATAATCGATCCTAACCCGTCTATGAGTCCTCTCTTCACTCGTCCATTTGGACTCAATGAATTGAATTTGGTGTTCGATAGGTTTCAGGTCATAATAGTGGATGAAAGTATGGGTTTTGATTTTTATTCTGGTCGTTCCTAGCTTGAACGGCAGAATCCCTGGATTCTTATTCAGGTTGGTTATTGTTACCTCCTGCGGTACTGCTGGTACCAGTAGGTGGCACCTGTAACATTTTTTTCTTATTAGTATTAGGTCTTTTTAAATTTTGTTTATGAAGGGCAATGACCTTAATGTTTTTGTTTGTGACAACTTTTGCTTTCGTGAATTTTGGTGAAAGTTTATTTCTCGTATTCGATTTTATTTTTCGATAGAGGTCAGTGTCTGGGGTGTATTCTAATGGTTCTTCTCGATTTTGATTGTGTCTATCAATAGTTTTCTTTTTGTGTTTTGTCATTTGTTCGTTTAGATTTCTGTATATTTCTTTTGTCATTTCGCGATGTTCATGAATGTAATTGTTCATAAGTTGTTCGTTAATGTCAATGTCAAATGGATCTTTCGTATTCAAATGTCCATTTATGATATCGATTGGTCTTTGTTTTGTAGATGTATGAATCGAGTGATTATAACCTAGGATAGCATATGGCATTTGGTTCAGAATATCGATTTTATTCTTGTCTTTGGATCTAATAATTCGCAAGTGTTCGATTAGAGTTGAATGGAACCTTTCAATTGCACCGTTCGATTGAGAATTATTGACTGTAATATAATGAATATTGATTTGATGTATTTTGAAAAATTCTTTCACAACAGAATTTTTTAATTCTGATCCATTATCCATTATCACAAGAGCGGGGATACCGTGATGGGTGATGAAAATTAAAAATGCTTTCACGACTTCTATTCCTGAAATTCCTGAAAGGGGGTATGCCTGAGCATATTTGGAAAAGGTGTCGATTATTGTTAAAAATTTTTGACTTTGTGCTTGAAAAGTGTCGATATGTACTACTTCGAAAGGTTTCGAGGGTGTGGGCGTTATCATAAGCTTTTGGTTTGGTGGATTTCTATCGTATTTATTGACTTGACAAATTTCGCATAAATTTATATACTTGGTTACGTCATTTTTTAGTCCTGGCCAATAATATGACCTTTTGATTCTAGTTTCAGTTTCAACAATTCCGCGATGGTTTGTCTTGCCCTCATGATAGTTTTTTATTAATTCTGTCTGTCTGTCTTCTGTTGTAACGTCTTCTAGAACTGAGTTACATTTTATCAATTTATATGCAGAGTTTTTGAAGGTTGTTTGTAGGGTGGTGATAATACGAGGGGTATATGTGTCGTTTTCGTAGTAAATTGCATATGTGAATTTTGGATCAATATAATTTTTAAAGAGATTGATTATGTCATGTTCGAGGTTGCTGATCGATATTTGGCAAAGGATGCGTTTTTTTGTTGGAAATATTTTTTCTATTTTTGGTTTTGTTGGCGAATGTAGAACGAATTTTACCATTAACTGGTGGTCATAGGTGTTGAGTGATTTTTCGGAGGTTTTCATTTCCAGTATTGGTTCTTCGTGGCTGCTATGTATTGTATCTCCGTCTGTTTCTTCATTTTCTTCAGTCGCGGCAGATTCCTCGGAGGAATGTTGTTGTTCCCTCACATCTGTCATTATTGGTGGGTCACTTATATTTCCTGTGGTAGAGAGGTTGTCTTCGTTGTCATCAGGTATTGGTTTCCGATTGCTGGTTCCAGCAAATGATTGGTTGAATTCATCTACGTATCGAAAAAATTCTTTTGTGTGTATCTCGATACGGGAAAGTGCATCTGCGTTGGTGTTATTTTTTCCTTTTTTGTACTCTACGTCATACTCGAACTCTTCAAGTTTCAAACGCCACCTTACCAGTCTCGAATTTGGTTCTTTGAGTGACATCATCCATTTTAGTGGTTTGTGGTCAGTTACTATCTTGAACTTTCGGCCGTACAGGTATGGCCTAAAGTATTTCGTAGACCATATTATTGCTAATAGCTCTTTCTCGATCGTACTATAATTTTGCTCAGACTCATTGAGCGTCCTGGAGGCGTACGCCACTGGTTTGTCTTTTCCAACAGGCCCCTGTGATAAAATGGCCCCTATGGCAAAGTTACTTGCGTCTGTGGTCAAATTAAAGTCTTTGGAAAAATCAGGGTACTGTAGGATAGGTTCATTAGTCAATAGGGTTTTACAATCTTCGAAACATTTTATGAACTGAGGTGTATGTTCGATTTTGGCGTCTTTCTTCAAGCATAGAGTTAGGGGTTTGGTGATTCGGGCGAAGTCCTTGATGAATTTTCGGTAGTAACCGAGTAGGCCAAGAAATCCTTTAATTTCTTTGGTTGTTCGTGGAATTGGATATTTCTTGATCGCGGCGATTTTGTCCGGATTCGGTCTGACTCCTTCTGGTGTAACGATATGGCCCAGGTAAGCTACTTCTTTCTTGAGGAATTCCGATTTATCGAGTTGTATCTTGAAGTTGGTGTCCCTGAGTCGTTGAAAGACTTTGGTCAGACTAACAAGGTGTTCTTGAAGGGAAGTCGAATAGATGATGATGTCATCAAGATAGACTAGGCAAATTTCATTCTGGAGACCTCGTAGAATGTTGTCCATGACTCTCTGGAACGTCCCTGGAGCATTCTTGAGCCCGAACGGCATACGCAAGTATTCGTAGTGCCCATTTTCAACGTTGAAAGCTGTTTTCGGAATATCTTCGGAATTCATCTCTATCTGGTGGAATCCGCTGGCTAGATCTAAAGTAGTGAAATAATTGCACTTCCCGAGTTTGTCGAGGACATCCGTTATATTTGGAAGCGGATATCGGTCGTCTATAGTTTTTTCGTTGACCTTCCTGTAGTCAACGACTATTCTCCACTTCTTTTTTCCAGATGCGTCCACCTTTTTTGGTACAATCCATATCGGTGATGACCATGGCGAACTACTTGGACGAATAATACCCTGATCCAGCATCGATTTGACTTGTCTTTCAACTTCGGGTTTGTGGATGAAGGGGTAACGATACGATTTCGTAAAAACAGGTATTTCGTCTTTGGTCTTTATGCAATGTTTCACTTGGTTGGTAAAAGTCAGTGGTCTATTTTCTGAATGAAATATGTCGGAAAATTTTCTACATAATCGAAGTATTTCACGTTTTTCCTCTTCGTTCATGTGGGAGGTTCGAATCAATTGGTCAATATCGAATTTTGAGATGTCATTTTTTGGGGTTACATCAACGTGATAAATTTCGTAATTATTTTCTTCAAAATGTATAGATTTGATTGGATTCGATAGGGACAACGTTATTTCTTGATTAGTTTTATTGGAAATTTCAGCTGAAGCTAGACCATTTTCTGCTGTGGAAAGGGTTTCGGGAATTTCGCAATTTTGAATATTTTGTCTTGGTATGATGACGTGACCATTTTTTCTATCAACTGGAATTTTGGTTATCAGTTTTGTATGGGGTTTGATTGTCACCTTGTACTTGATACTTTGAAGTGATGGTTGATAGTGTATCGGAATAACACAAGTGGGAGTGGATAATTTGGAATTGACGAAATCGAGTTGGGCATTCAGGAGTTTCAAATTATCGAGTCCGATAAGACCGTCAAAAATATTGTGGAAATTGAATAGGTAAAACTTGAGGCTATCATTTTTTTTGAGTTCTGGGAATATTGGGATCTCTGCACAGTAATCGTGAGATGATGTTTGAAAAATTGTAGATACTATGAAAGGCTCGAAAAATATTTTATCCTTGTAATATTTGGAGGCTAATTCGGGGTTGATGAAGGATTTCGTGGAACCGGTATCGATAAGAAGTTTCAAAGGGGGGTGCAGAATTCGGATGTAGGGGAGTTCTTTTTTGTCGGTTGATAAATGATATTCTATCACGTCTCTTCGTTTGGTGTCCGGTCCTCTAAAAAATTTTCATGGTGTTCCTCATGGTATGTGTCGTCATAGTTTTCAAATTCAAAGTTCGTAGGGTTCTCTTCGTAATTGGGTTCCGTTTGTTCGTCAAAATGTTCAGTATTAAACAATTCTTCCGAAATTATATTGGGTCGTTGGCCATTATTTTGGAAAAAATTATTTTGACTCTGTCTCCTGTACTGAGGTGTTGTGATTCGGGTCGATGTACTCATTGGTGTAGGTGTATTTTGGGGAACATTCTGGGATGGTTTCCATGCATTTCGGGGTTTTCCGAAAACTTGGGAATTTGTAGGGAATCTTTGGGTAGGCGGATTCGGGTGCCTCGGTAAATTTATTGGTCCTCTTGGAAATTGGGACGGTTGCGGCAAGGTAAAGTTCATTGGTCTGTATTGTGAAGTCGAAGGTCGCTGAATAAAATTATTTTGGGGATGTTGGTATGAGAATTGAGAATGATTACTTGGTTTTCCTATAGTAGTATTGGCATGATTAGATTGATTTGATTTTTGAAAATATTTAATATTATCCTCTTCGATTATAAATTGCAAAGATTGTGCGAGTGAGTTAGGTCTCATAGCACGTATAATTGGGCCTAATGGATCTTTCAAACCCGCTAAAAATGTTTTGAGTGCCTGTTTTTTAAAGAATTCTCTCTTACTTTCACGTTCAAAAGCTTCTTCTACATTTAGGTCAATATGATTGCAAATTGTATTTAATAAATGCAAAACATTTTCATGAAACTGAGAAGGAGATTCATTTGGCTTCTGCCTTAAATTAACCAAGTCCTGGTTCAAACAGTTTTCATCCCTTTGATCGCCAAAATTTTGGGTCAAGGCTGATTTAATATCGGCCCAACTTTTGATTCCATAGATGGCAACAACTTCTTCAGCCCTTCCTTCAAGTTTATTCATAATTCCGTTCAACAAAAGTGTATTTTGAAAATTATTAATATTTACTGTGTCCCAGTAATGATTGAGAATGGATTCGGAAGCACTGATGAATCTATGAAGTTTATTTGGGTTTCCATCAAAATTTGGAATTATTGATAGATTTTTAATATCTAATGCTGGAGGAGCCATATTTAATTCTATATTAGTAATTTTTAAATTGTCAAATATTTTAACTAATACTAATTCTTCAGTGTTTTCGCAAAAGGAAGCACAAGAGGGATTGAACTCTAAATCTTGAGTGTTTTCGCTGAAGGAATCACTGGATGAAGAGGAGTCTGACATGAACTAAAGAAAATCAACTTACAGCATCAGTATTGCGACGTTCGGAACCATGTGTACTCTTCCTGGTATCCTGGATGGAATCTCGGGAGACACACTGTATATAAAGTTCGGATATTTTGTTTAAGAGTTAAAACTCACAGATTTTCCGCGATGGATATCCACAAAATATCCTACCGACTGCGCCACTTAAATACTTGGAACGTCGAAGACTGTTTTTAAAAAGTTTATTTTCAGAAATCAAAGTTACAAAAATATAAAATAGATACGTCTGAACAATATCAGTAGTTCGTCAAGACTGAATAAAAGTAATTACACATAAATCAATTGAATAGCATTCTGCGATTCCGCAAGGTTCATTGAATCCACAAAAGTCTATGTCAGCATTTCGTCGGAGCTCTGCTCCGGTCATGTCGGGTCATACAGGGTGGCTCGAGTGTATAACTCGCTCAACGTTCATTCGAGTCAATTTAACCAAGTTATTGTTTAGTTATTGGATTTTTCAATTGAATTCTTTCGATTGATTTTGGATATTTTTCATATCCGCTCGCATTTCGATAGAGTCGGAACTTAGTTTATGAATGGACGTCTGCAATTGTTCAATGGAATGGTGCCCTCCATCATCTATTCTTTTAATTTCATTTTTGATACTTTGTAGATAAACTTGAATTCCATTGACCAAATTAGTTATGATTCTATTGATTTTATCCACATATTCTTTGTTGGCTGCATCCGTACCGAGGGTTGGCCGTTTGACATTACTCAGTTTCAAATTATCAAAATCTGTATTGTCTTTGGCGTGTGAAACAAATCACCACCAGAGGCTGCAGAAGGTTCTGTTATCCTTTTTCTATAGTTTTTAAATTCATTGATGGATCCATCGGTGAGCATTGCATCCTTTTTTAACCAATGGAAAATAATAATGACAGCCCGAATGCGCATTATCCATCGATGGATTTAAAAACTCGTCCTATTCGAACTGCTACGTCGATTACCATTTTGAAAATGTTAGTGTATTGAGCAAAGCTTGCTGTCTTATGAGGAAAGAATCTAATGAATTATTTTCTCTTCTTTGAGTTCATTGATTATGGCAAGTATTTCGTTGTTGTGCGAAGTGTTGCCAGCATTTTTTGATAATACCAATAATTTTAGTCGATCACACAATTCATTAGGATCATCCCAATAAACATACTCCATAGGTTGGGTATTGTGCACCATCCCTATGGGGATGATATTGCCAGCGCCAGTCGTTGAACTCGGTGTTTTTCGAAACAATGGTTATATCATTTACGTATATTTCCACCGTGGTAATGATTTCAAAGAACTGTTTGACCTCGGGTGAGCCCATGTGAAAATGAAGATAGATTTATATGTCTTTATATCTGCTTCATTGAATTTTTCAGGTTCATCGTAGAATATTAGTTCATATAATTCAGGGGTTCCTTTCACATATTGATTTTGAACTATGATATGCCAGGTACGTTAATCGAAATCAATCCAAGTTCCTCCAAGAGCCCATTTTGAAGTGACGGAGTCGTATACGGGGCCGTAAACTTTGGTCAATTTTGATGCTGCGTGCCCAATGATCTTCAATGTAGGGTTGAGCCATTACGAGATATTGTTCAATATAATTTTTCATAACCTCAGTAGGGATTTGAGTATAGTTATCAGCAGGTTCTGAAAACTCACCAGAAGGTTCCGTAAACACATCATTTGATGTGCTGGCGACATGTTTAAGATTAAGAAATTTCGTTTGTTATTTTTCTTTCTGATTTTCTTCTTTTTCTTTCTTGATTTCTTCTTTCAGCTCATTCTTGATGCCACGTTTTGCTGAGTTTTTTCTTTTATGCTCTACCAATTCCACCAATGGGGATGAAATTGGTTTAAAAAATTTCTGTAAGGATTCGTCTTCTTCAGATTCACCCAATTTCAAAGCCAGATACTTTTTTCGAATCATAATTTCGTTTATTTTTTCGTATGACATCAACCTCTTTGCTTAATAGCTTCATGTTTACGAATGATGTTATCTGTATATCTATTACATATTTATATATTTATAAAAGCCTTGACGATAGCGGCCATCATTCAAATCATAATCCTTTGCAATGACCAATGTTCCATACTTATCGCGCCAACAATCAGCACACATTCATTTGAAATGTTCAAAGGTAACATCGGGAGAGACATGCTCATCATATACGTGCCTCAAATTCACTTCATCTTGTTTAAAGAGTACGATTAGGTTACAATTATTCTTCAAAAGCTGTTTTGGAACCTTGCTGAACGTTTGTCCTATGTATATAGCATCAATACCGCGATGTCTGCACATGGAATAATATTCGCAAATTTTTTGCTGTGAGTCACATGAAATGTCATCGAATATAAAAATGGAATTCTCTTCAGCGTCGTGGGGGCTGATAACATCTTCGTTCTCCGGGAACGGGAAATAATGAATGCCTTTGACTTTTTCCAGTATTTGTTGCAGCAACTGATACTTGGCTTGATATAACGACTTTGAGTAGACGTAATCATTTTCAAATTTCGTGTCATTGGGGTGGAACAACAGCGCTAATACAGCGTTCGTTTTTCCACAACCGCTCGGCTCACATACGATAGCTCGAAATGAGTTTGGTAGTAATTTTCCATGTTTGCGACCTACTATACCATTACCATCATTCAAATAATCCAAGTTTTTGATAGGTAACGTGTTTTCTTGTTGAAAATGAGTTTACATTTATGAAAAGAGATGACGCCGTCCACTTGATGTCATTCCCAATGCTGACAAATCAAGGTGAAGGTGTTGTTAATACGCTCATCAATAAGTTACCGTTCGAATTACATATACCTGGATATCAGTATTGTGGGCCGGGCACTCATTTACAAGAGAGGCTTGCAATAGGAGATCCGGGCATCAACCCATTGGACGCGGCTGCAAGCAATACGATATCGTTTATTCACAAGACAAATGTTTTTAAGGTAGACATAAAGCTAATAAAGTTCTTCGACAAAAGGCTTGGAAAAGATTCAAATCCAAAGACGCAAAACTTGGTGAAAAAACGAGGGCTCTTTTTGTCAGCGGCACAATGAAAGCGAAACGCAAGTTTGCTATGGGTGCTACAAAATCCTTCCGCAACAATGTTCTGCAAAAAATCCTCAAGGATTGGACGCTCCACGGCAGCAACAGCAGCAGCGATATAGGAAAATCTGTCACTTTGGCATCGAGAGCGGCTGAGAAAGCGGTCAAAAAGCTGGAAGACGTAAACGGAAACGTATCCCGAGAATCATTCCATTGGAATCTTAGTCTGGCGGCATCCTACTAATCATACCTATTTTTGCTGGACTTTCACCTTTAGGTGGGCGAGGTAAGCGCAGTAGCAAAGACACTATCAGATGCAATCAACGTCACAATAAGGTAATGGAGCATTTGGGTTCTAGACTATATCTTCGTGAAACACTTCGAGGATATGGACTATATTTGAATAAACAAAAACGCGCATGAGGTCTCTACTTGAAGAAACAAAAAAACTTTTGAGTAAACTACCCAATAGAGCGTTATACAATATAACAATGTGCGATATGAAAATTTCAACCAGAGTAACCGCGGACATCTCTGCCTAAAATTTTTACTTCAAAATGTCCGCAATTGAAAATGAATTGCCTCTAGTTAAACGTTCGAACAATTTTTATTGGATTCAATGGAATTGCTCACGAATGTAATGTATGAATAAATGATTTCCACACAATATGTTGTTGTTTCTATTATTTGAAGTATGTCGCTGATGGTGCTATATCAGTCATGTCTATGCTGTTGACTTTGAAAAGTCGTTCTTCGACGCTTTCCACTGATTTCACACCACCTATTCAATTGAAAGCTTATTACGAATACGGTCTAACTCTATTGAGTTTCCATTCATTTAACAGTATGGCAAACGTCAAAGAGGGCACCAAATTCTACCATTATGAAATTGAGGAAATTAAGAAGAAAAAGAAAAAAGTTAGAAAGAGCATCGATATTCCTGTTAAAGCTTATGAAATTGGAAATATTGAAGCGCTTATTCAGAAACATATCGTACCAAAAACATATGCTGAGAAACCTGAAGAATTCTTCTATCTCAAACCCAACAATAAAACGCTGTACGGTATCGATTTCCCCTCGCAAGAAGATTCTCTTGCAAACACATTGGGTTTTTCTTCGAGTGTTCTAAATCCGAACGTTCATTACGTGTACGATCTGCCTGTCAATATTATAAAAGTGAGGACCATACACATAGATACCAACATTACGTCGGGAGTATTCTTCAACGGAAGACCCTCTCATACGATATACGAATTTGCTATCGATTCTGATCTAGGTTTCGCAATCGACGAAACACCCAACCATCTTATTTATCTACCTATATTGCACATAAACGAAATGAACAATATAACGAGTACTGGATCAAAACTGTGAGTTGGTGGATTTCCGAAACTAAGAAATAATAATTCGATTGGAATTGAAGAAATCATTGTCTTGAACTTCTATAAAGCTAACCCATTTCCATTTGCTTCATCAGTCTTCACGAAGACCTTCGACTGCTCCCGTCACCTAACTACTGAAAATATAGAGTTCCTCAAATCGCTCGGCTACAATGTTATCGGCTCAAGTATTCAACATTCTCCGCGAATATCAGCAAGACGAATCCATCCAAGAAGTAGAATGGAGAACATACTACCCGTTCGTAAAGTCTTTTCGAAATAATGACGTCATCGAAATCAACATCAATCAATCTGATGCAATCTATGATAGTCTGTTATATATCAGCGAAAAAGTAAACAGAACTGCAGGCGTAGGACGGGTTACTTTTGTAAATAACGCGGGAGAATTTATGTTTCAATCGATCAGTTACGATCAAAATGGTAAATAATTGGAAGGCGTACACAAATCGGGTATCGTTAGTACCGTTCGGGGATCTTCATGCTATAGCGCTGATAAAACTAAACATTTGGCAGCAACTGATTGGACTTACTCCCTCACCAATGATGAAGTTACCGATCAATCGTTCAGCATGCTCTTGAACCAGCAGCTGGTGTGGCTACGGTGCCAACTGCTTTCAAATTAGAAATTGAAAATGTGGAGCTGAAAGTCAAGAGAATTCTCTCCAATGATCAAATTAAGCTGTAACTTTTGAAAGCGATCCAAGCTGACACTCCAATTTTGATGCCTTTTCGAAAATAGGACTCACATATGGTGCCTGCTCTAACGGTGCTACAAATGGAATATGGGCCGTAAAGACCGAAGCCCCCGATATGTTATTGTATGCTTCCAAGTGAATCGAGATTATACCAAAGTGAATAACGATCCCATAGCATTCAATCACATCAATTTACCAACATTTCGTTAACTCTCAACGGTGAAACTTACCCCAAAGAGATGATGCACTTGTACTTACCCAAAAAAGATGTTTCACAAGCTTATTTCAACCACGCTCAATTTGGACTCAGCTACAAACATTCCTCTCAACACAATCCTCTGTGAGTTATAATGACTTCGACGACAAAGCACTTTTTGTCATCGATTGTTCCAGGAGAGATAAATCAGTTAAAAGTTCCACTGTTGACGTTAAGCTGGAGATAGAGGCATCCAAGGATTTCCAATACCAGAGCTCATTGCATCATAGTACATGATACCATCATTGAACACCTCCCACTTGGCAAAATTGTTGAAAAGTGGAACTGAACTGCATTTTATGTTAGTCTGAAGTTGACGTTGATGATAATAGTTGTTACAACTTGTAGATATTCAAGGGTTCATTATCGAACAACAATTCCATCCCAAGGAGATTGCAATTAGGATTGGCGCTCGATGTAATTATTTTTTACTACTTCCAAGCATACCGTTTTTCTCTTTGAATAAAGAAGATCGACGTACCGCCTGTTACTTGGAGAAAAACTTTCATGGTCTGAGATATTCCTCTGGCTTTTTGGAATATCAACTGCTGGATGATATCCTTAAAGACAACCTATTCGACGTTGACATAATTTACGTGCGAGGGCATCAAAAGAAACACTTTCCGGATAGTAAGCTACAACAGTTGAATATATGTACGAGAGTTGTGAATTTGGAAGGAAATCAGGATTCATTGTGGTTGTCAGCTGTTTTCGATGACACCACCGGGGCCCCATCCTGCACACACCATTTCAAAGGACGCTCATACAAATGCAGTCTTCATAACGTTAATATCTTATTCAAATGGCTCTGTGATATACCACCTAAATGATATGTATTTTTTGCTAATAAATTGAAATTTTTTTAAACACCCCATTTGTTCTTTCTATGATCAATTTTGAGTCATCCTTTATCTTTAACGCTGTATTTTGAAACATCCTGTATATGTTTGACGCACCTTGTAACACCCTGTATAATATGTTGTCATATTTTCCTTCTTCAACGATGTATTGAAACACCCTGTATATGTTTTACGCATTATTTACAGTATGTATGCTATTTTTTTTTTTCATTGATCAATATGCGATAAGTTCAGACATATTATTCGTGTGTGAAAAAATAAATGATTTCATCAACGAACATAAAGATAGATATGATATTTATGAAGTGATCTTGGAAAATGGGAGCAGCGTGAGAAGAGTCCAGAGTCAATAAAAAACACAGAAACCAATGATTCACATTACGAAAGTTGCTGTTGGTCGTATCTTGAGAACACAGAAGGTCCCGATACATGCGCATGTTGCTTTATAGGTCAGTACGTGGAAGAGGCCAAAAAGTTGTAAACAACTACAAAAAAGACATTCACTACAAGTATTCCGAAGACGCTTGAACATGGAAGGAACACCATGGTGTGAATATTGTAGAAAGTATATTTGTTTTTGTGAAAAGTCAATTGCTGAACATAATGATCCATTTGGAATTTGAAATGTAATGAAAGCATGCCAATCCTGTTTAACCTCCGAAAAATAAAAATACTTTGAATTAAAAATAAATGTTCATTTTATTGTAGTGATACGAGAATACCGCACTTGTAAAAAGCTACCCAAGATGTGGTATTTTGTCATATGTGAACTGGTCAGGGAGGGTGTTGAGTATCACTCACAAAAATTCGTTCAATACGCAAAACAGTCACATGACAGTTGACAGATGACACATCTGTCATTTTACACCCCCCCATGTAGACATCTTCAATAGACCATCTTTCTGTGACACATTTCCCAATCCTCATATCCCCAATGATGCATCTTTTCTCCGATACATTTTTCAAATGTACACCATGAGTATGTTTTTTCTGAATATCTCTGCAAAAAAAACTGCAGGCTTCTCTTTCCACCTGTATAACCAACATTCCCAGTTACATCTACAACTAGCTCCGTGGTCTAGTGTGTTAAGCGTTCGCTACATGATCTAGAGGTAGCCGGTTCGATCCCCGGAATGTTAATCAGCGAGAGTAAGACCTGTCTATCTGTGACGTGTCAAGGATAAAAAGTTAATTTTTTAAGGAAAAATCAATACTTGAACATTGAAAAGTGTTAAAACAGCTGTATGAGACAGTCAGCAGCAACCCAAGTAGAAAACAACGAGTCGCTGAAAATGAAACAAAAATGAACCCTGAAAGAGAGATCTCTACGGGAATCCATGCCAGAAATTTTGAAAAAATAGAAGACCATAACCCCGTCCCTTCTTGTATATCATTCTCAACCCTCGCTGACTATAGAAAGTGATAGGGATGAAATTACTCATTATCAAAAATAAATACCTATGCCAGAAGAAAATTTGGGAAAAATCGATTTATTCCACGAAACCCCAAATGTTGATAGTAAGAAACTGAAATATACAGAGGATAACGAAAACAATCCTTGGAATTTTACCTGTACTGACAACATAGGACTTTCTAAAACCCCAAGTCCATTGAGTATAATAAGCGAAACAGATTCTGACGGAAATCAAGACCCAATTACAAATAGAAAACATACTAACGAAACATTAACTATCATCAGAAGACCGAGAATTAGGATGTAGCCTAATATAATTTCCGGGAAAAAGAGAAATTTATTGAGTAGTGAGTTTGCCAATATAAAGAAAGCAAATGCACTTTATAATATCGGTTATAACAAGTTATAACAAACAGGATATAGATATCCCAGCTACCAAACAAAGATCAGAAGGTTCTGCACATTCATGCGCAGAATCTGAAAAACAAAATTTCGCTGTAGATATGATTATGAACGAAGGAAAAATTGCTACTTGTTCAAACAACAGAATACTCCCAACTATAACTACACACAATTTAGTTCAGCGTATGAATACGAAAGAGACAAATTCATCAAGTATAAAAAATCTGTAAATATAGATAAAAATGTACAGTATCCTTAAGTGATTATCATAAATCAAGAGATCATTCCGCCCTCGCCCAATAATTTCGATATCCAAGAAAATCACAATTATTTGAAATTCAATCCCACACCAATGGAAGCCAACATAGTTCATGAAAACTTGGATGACTTCGGATCCATAGCCAGGGAAATGGCAGAACTTCAAGCTGAGAAACTTAAACAGTTGGAAATTCTAAAACAAAGCAAAATCAGGAAAATTGAAAAATAAAATAATGATAATAAAAATCTAAAACAACCAGAATTCCAAATCGAGGAAACGAAAACCTCAAATACTGAAAGTTTTGATAATAAATGGAAATCAGCCCAGTCAGTAAAAACGAAAAAGATAGATACCTCGAAATTCAAGAGGAGATTGGAGATATTAAAGACATTATCGAATGTAGAGTCAATAGACATTTCGCAAAATATCTGGAAATCCCTATTGAAAAAATGCCATGACAGATTGATACGTCTCCAGAATGGAGAAGAGCACAAGCTAACGGTATGAAAAATTACTTCAGAGAAACAATTGAGAAAGAGTATAGAGACCAAATCAATACTCTTACAGAAGAACTAAAAACACTTGAAAATGACAAACTTGGAAATACAGAAAATATGGATGGTAAAAACGACAGGACAGACGAAGAAGGATTTAAAACCCCAAAACTTGAGAAGAAGAAGAAAATTGAATTTCGACCTTACACCGAAACAGAGACATCAAACAAATTCGAAGCACTTTCTGATGATGACTCTTCCATAGAAAAAACCCAGCAGACCCATGTTATTCAGCAAACCAACATAACATCAAGGAAAATTAAGAAAGAGCCTCCTATGCCCACATCCAACAAGCCATTACCACCTATAGTTGTTCGAGGAACAAATGTCCTTTCAAAGAATGTCTTCAAATACAGACGATTTGAGACAGATATATACACGAATAATAATGAAACAAGAAACAAAATTATGGACGAGCTCAAGAAAACAAAATTAAATTTTCATACCTTTACAAAAGCAGAGGATAAATCTCACGCATTCGTTATAAGAGGTCTTGACTCGAGAATGACAAAAGAAGAAGTGGAAGAAGATCTGCTTGAAATGCAACTACCATTATTTGAAGTCTACGACATGACAACCAGAGACAGACCTCGTATTGAATACGATCATTAGTTGTGAAAGAAAAAATCGAATCAGTCAATGTAGGAATTGTCAGGCATGGGGACATGCGCGTTCCAATTGTGTTAGATGTGCTGGCGACCATTCGTCTGTTGTAAGCAGATTACCCCCAGATGGCATTCCAACCTGCTACAACTGCTCAGGAGAACACCTAGCGAGCTCCGAAGATTGCCCTACTTATCAAAAAGCACTGAAAAATATAGAAGCATTTAAAGAAAAACAACGAACTTCCACTCCTAATAAAGCTCAGTATGTACCTGCATCAGCTCCAACAACAAACGTCTAGGAACGTAGAGCAACCATCCTTTCACCGGGAAACTCAAGAGAGGGCGAAGAAATAAGACATGATCCCACACCCAAATCCAATCCTAATCATCCTCCCAACTCCAATAACAGTAGCAACTTCTCAGGTCTCTGAGGATGGAACGGGAGATTTCAGTCTTCCAGACCGACTCTCCGAGTATAAAAAGCTCATGCAGCTGGTTAATGTTCCAGCAATGATCAGTCTGATGAAAGACTTTTGTAGAAAGCTTTCGACTAACCCAGAAAATAAGGGGATTCTAGTTTTGGAGTTCCTGGAACGGGCCCAGAATGTGTGAAGCCATTAAAGGTATGCATGTTCAATGCCAATGGAGTTATATAATAAGCTTCCCCTGTTATCAACTTCATCGACAGGCACAAGGTCAACCTGATGTGTCTATCCGAAACTTGGCGTCAACAGGACCATCAACTAAACTTGAGGGATTTTGTTACCATTAGAGCTGATCGCCCGGACGCTGTGAGAAGCGGCGGTGTGGCTGTTCTGATCAGGAAGGGGATTCCTTTTACACGGGTGCCTTCCAAGAATTGCTCCATAGAGCATGTGGGTATTGAGCTTGCGGATGGTACAGTAGTGTATTCGGTATACAACCCACCAAATAGGCAATTCGGTGCGCTGGATTTGGACATCTTGCTTAGTACTGCCTTCAAAGTATTACTTATTGGGGATTTCAATGCCAGACGCCCGAAGTGGAATTGTTTCAATCAGCCCAATAAGAATGGCAGAACTTTGTGGGAATATTCGTTAGACAACAATGTTACCATTGAACATTCAGATACATGTAAAACTTGTGTGGACTGTAATGGCTAGTTTTCTAGTTTTTAAGTGAATTATCTGATAGAAATAGTTTTTTAAATGATTGTGACAATTCTCTTTCAAAAATAGTTATTATTGATTTTTCAATGTGACATCTCCATGGCAGCAATTCAAAATACATTATACAGAGTATATATACTGGTATGGCATGAAAATGAAAAGAACACATCGGTCTCGAACATACTCCCCGCCTTGAAACGCTATGCTTTCAATCGGATTGATCGGGTAGCGGACAAATTTTAGGAAAACTTCGTTTGATAATTCCATTTCGGGTTTTGATCGTTGCAATACGTCCATGGCCATCGGAACCGGGATGAACTTCCAATATACGTCCAAGTTTCCAATCGAGTGGTAATAAATGGTCGTCTTTAACCAAGACTAAACTGCCGTTGCGAAGCTGGCCTTCACTTGATTTCCGTATTCTTCACTCCAACGTTTCCATACATGCTGACATAGTCGCTGTAGGAGTTGGTATCGAGCCAAACGATTCATTGGAACGTCTTCCAGGTGAACATCGGGTACTGCTGTTAGCGACTTACCAATGAGGAAGTGAGCAGGGGTTAAAGAAGTAAGATCGTTAGGATCTGACGAAATTGGACACAATGGACGTGAATTTAAAATAGCTTCTATTTGCACTACGATTGTTTCCAATTCCTCAAAAGTGAATGTAATATCACCCATGACCCTCTTCAGATGATGCTTGAAACTCTTCACGCCTGCCTCCCATAAACCTCCCAAATGAGGAGAATAACTTTGTAAAAAGTTCAATTGTATTTCTTCACGTATATATTTTTCATTGAGTTCGTGAGAATGTGTAAGAATGTATCTACCTAATTCTTTATTTGCTCCTATGAAACCTGAGCCTCGGTCAGAATAAATTGAAGAAGGTTTGCCTCTTCTTGAAACAAAACGGCGAAGTGCCATGATAAAACACTCTGTGTTCAAACTGGAAACTAATTCGATATGTATTGCCTTCGTTGAAAAGCATACAAATAAACTAATGTAACATTTAGTTACTTTATATCCTCGACCCTTTCTGTCTTTCACTAGAAACGGTCCAACATAATCGACGCACACTACCTGAAAGGGTTTATTCGGAGAAACTCGATCTTTCGGCAAATTTCCCATTATGGGCTGTCCATGTTCGGGATTGAATCGGAAACATCTAAGGCATTTTCGACTAGTGTGTTTGGCTAGGTTTCTACCACTAATCGGCCAAAACTTATCCCTAATAGCAGAATGCAATTGTTGGGGACCTACATGGAATAATTTCAAGTGATAATGCTTGAATATCAGTTTGGTCAAAGGGTGCTTACAACAGAGAATAATAGGATGTTCTTTGTCGAGTGAAAAATTTGAATGTTTCAATCGTCCTCCCGCTCTCATCAAACCTTGTTCATCAGAAAAGGAGTCAAACTCAATAACCTACTTTTACGGCTTATAGACTTTTTCTTCGATAAGTCATATAACACACGAGAAAAAGATTTCATCTGGGATAATTTTGCTAAACGATTGAGTGAATTTTTTAGCTCCACTAGAGTGAGTGTACCTATCTGACGGTTCTCCTTAGAAAAGAGACAATTATTTTTGAACCCGAGAATATAGGCTGTGACTCTATTGAGATGATCTAATGTGGAAAAAGATTGAAATGGATAATCTTCAGCGATAGTACCATAATATGAGTCAGTCTCACAACGAATCCCAGTTGGAATACCTATATCGTGTTTGATGCTTGGCCATTTTGTGTTCTCGGCTTTGAGCCACTCTGGTCCAAACCACCATAAACTAGATGAGATCAGTTAATTTGGAAATAATCCTCTCGATACTAAATCGGCAGGGTTATCTTTCGAAGGAACATGTTGCCAAGAGTAGGAACTTGTAATCTTTTGTATTTTCGACACACGATTCGCTTCGAAAGTTTTCAAAGAATGCAACTCACTGTTTATCCAAGAAATCACTATAGTTGAGTCAGACCAGAAATAACAGGTATCAAATTTAATATTCATTGAATTATTCACCTTTTGAAATAATTCGGATAGCAATAGAGCGCCACACAATTCAAGTTTCGGAACTATCAAAGACTTAATGGGGGCTACTCTAGATTTTGAACAAAGCAAATATACAGCTATTCTGCCATCGTTATCAATGCTCCTTATATAAATAGAAGCACCGTACGCATATTCGGAAGAATCAGCAAACCCATGAAGCTGTACGTTCACATAATTTGGATGTAATACTAGTCGAGGAATTTGTAAATTGTTCAAGTATTGCAAATCATCCTGTATACGGTCCCATATTCCTTGTAAATCTGGTGGAAGAGGATCGTCCCAGGATATTTTTTGTAAATTACGTTCGGATGGCCTAATCAGTACCTGACGGTACATTCTTGCAATATCTGAAGATACTACAAAGACATATTTCCGAAATCTCAGAATTATAGAGAATAAATCATTTTGTATGACAGGACCAACTAGCTGCAAGTCATTCAGTGATAGACCAGAAGTGGTAGGAGCAGAAGCATTGAATACTACCCGAAGCTTAGTTGTTAAACTTTCTTCGCGTAGAACAGCATGGTGAGGCATGAAATATTCTGATGAAGATAAGTTAGAATTCGATTGCCACCCTGTGACTTCACTCATATGACCTAAAGATTCATATTCATTCATGAACTCTACATATACTTTTTTCAGAACCCCGTTTTGTTGAAGCCTTTGTTCCATGGCGTGAAATTGTTTTTTTGCTCGAATTTTTGAATCACCTAGAACAGTAGTAGGCTGCTTCAGAGGCATAGAAACGATGAATCGACCATCTTTGTTACGTGTAGTAGTTTTCTGATAGTATTTCTCACAAAATTTATGTATTTCAGAAATTGCTTTAACATTTGAGCATTCCTCAACCTCCCAAAATTTGACAAGTAATTGATGCAGATCATCGGATTTTACTGCTGAATTACAATTAGTCTCTTTCATGATAGGGACTCCTAAAGGTCCTGAAATAACCCATCCAAATTGAGTTTGGTGCAATATTGGCTGATTTTTACCTAAGTTTATTTATTTATCTATTTATTTATTTACATGAATAGGCCACTCAACAGATGGTTTTACCCATCCAATTACAGAGTAGCACGAAAATAAACAATATAATTAAATGGTTGTGAAAGCTTACAATAAAGTACTGAGTGATTAACAAGAGTCATCTAGTTACTCAGTTCAAAAAATGAACGTGACATATGATTATAAATGTCATTTAGAAAAGTGAAGATGGTACAATAAATGGGATCAAAAACTTAGATATAAAACTAAATAATGATTATTTTGTATTAAACAATACTTGAGACATATTTCTAAGTATGATAAAAATAAACTATTGAAAGTGTCAATTAAGTAAATAACGCTACCAAAAAATAACAGTGACTTCAGCCATCAACATGTTACTCAAGGTTATTGTGAACAAGAAAAGGAAGAGAAAAAAACACAAAGTTTTATCAATGATTTAAAAACATTATTGCCTTCAAACGTTTTTTGAAGCTTTAGAAAGAAGTGGAAAAAATATCCAAATCAGAATTATTACCAACAACAGAATTATAGGATCTCAGGCATCTAATGAATGGTGAGTTCAAGTGTGCATTTGTTGAGCTGTGGGCTACTACGAACAATGGTCTGTTCCTAACGAGGTGCCGTGTGCAGTTGAAGTTGAGATTACTAAGAAGGGACGATGAGTCAAGTGAATTGTTGACTATTTTATAAATCATACATATTTCTAGAAATTTTCGTCTCATATCAAGTTTTTCAATTTTATAGTGTTTCAGATTCTGTTCATATGAGAAGTGGTGACGTTGTTTATTGAATCTAAAGTTAACTACACTCATAAATTTTTTTTGTACTTTTTCGATACGGTTGGAATGTACATTATAATGAGGGTTCCAAATAATGGAGCCATACTCTAGGGTTGATCTTACCATAGAATTATAAAGAGCAATAACCCCATCAGGTCTTGAAAAGCTTTTAGTTGCTCTTAAAATGAAACCAAGATATCTTCGACTTTTCTGAACAATTTTCTCAACGTGGCTGCCAAAAGTGAGTTTAGTATCTAGATGAATTCCTAAATCCTTGATAAGATTTGATTCCTTGAGAGGCTCGTCACATAGAAAGAGATCAGTAGCAGGGGGAGAAACACTCCTGGTAAACAATATTTTATAACATTCATTCAAATTCAAGTGAAGTTTGTGGAGTTTCAATACTCTGAAACAGAATTCAAGTCTTGTTGGAAGTCATGATAATCTTCAATGCTAGCTATTGGTTTGTATATTTTTAGGTCGTCTGCGTAAAGGGCAATCCTAGTGTGTGTAAAACAGGTATTAATTTCATTAATTAAGATGCTGAAGAGCAGGTGGCCCAGATGGGAACCCTGAGGCACCCCTGAGGTAATTTGAAGGCACTCAGAACGAGAGCCGTTAACCACAACATATTGGTGTCTATCAGCTAAATAGGACGTGAGAAAACTAAGAAGATTGCCATGCACACCGATATTCCGGAGCCTCACCACAAGACTCGCGTGGTGAACTTTGTCGAAGGCCTTCGAGAAATCGGTTTACACGGCACAGGTAGAGATACCATCATCCATGTTATTGAGTATCTCTTGAATAAACGGAACTAAGTTAGTTACTACTGATCTATTACCGTAGAAGCCATGCTGGTTCGGATTGATAGACAATTTGATTTGGAAGAACAAATTATTTGTTACTATTACTTCAAAAATTTTCGCAAAATGGCAGAGTAAGGATATGGGCCTGTAGTTTGTAACATCACTTTTATCACCACTTTTGTGCACTGGGACAACCTATGCCATCTTCCATAATTTCGGAAAATTGCCAGCAGTTAAACTTTGGTTAAAAATAATATACAGAGGATCTATTAAAGTTTCAACACATGACTTGATGAAAAGAGGGGAGATAGTATCAGGTCCCGGCCCTTTATTCTGATCTAGGTTTGTGATTGTAATTCGGATTTTCTCCTTGGTAATGATGCTCAAAGAAATATTTACTTGACACATTTTATCAACAGGAATATCAGGTGGTGATGAGTCAGATTCAAAAACACTATGAAAATATTCTGAAAAAAGAGAACATATCCATCCAGCATCTGAGGCGGTTTTATTATGCAACTTAAAAGAGTCTGGCAATGATTTGGTGTTTTTTTGTTATTGATGAAAGACCAGAAAAATCTAGGATCAGTTTTAATGTTACTTTCCGTAGATTGAACATAGCTTTTGTAATCATCATGAATATTTGATTTGACAATTTTGCGTAGATTTGAAAAATTATCATAATCTTCGGGGTTTTTCCATTTTTTCCATTTTCGGTGAAATTTTTCTTTTTGCTTGATTACATTTTTTGTACGCGCAGAGAACCAGGGGAGAAATTTTGATTTTGAAATGATTATCCGAGGTACATATAGGTCAATCAAATGATTTACCACCCCATAAAACCTACTTACAGCCACGTTGATAGAACAGTTCAGGAGAAGTTCACTCCAGTTTTGATTTTTCAGTTCCCGATTTATATTAGCATAGTCCGCCTCAGAAAATATCAATCGATTATAAGTATTTTGTTGCATTAATTTAGGTGATGCCAGACTTACCAAAATTTCTAAGGAGGGATGGTGAAGGTCTTCACTAAAAAAAGGTGATGGCCATTTGTTAACTATTATCTCAAGTGACGGTGAGAGGACAAGATCAAGAATTCTGTTGTTAGTATTTCTGATGCCAGAGAATTGTTTGAAATCCATTAATGCAATAAATATAAAATATATAAAGTGTTCACTGACAGGGCCATTAGCACCAACGGGAAGGAAACTTCTTCCAGATATATCAGGTTGCCATACTATATTTGAGAAATTAAAATCTCCAATCACAATAAGACCATCATTTCTGTGTTGATCCATTATTTCATGAAGATTGTTCATGAAAAGTAAAACATTGTTTAGAACGGCATAAGGAGGTATATAGACACAGCAGATGTGAAGTTTCCTCCCTTCGTTGAGTTGCAATGACACCCACAGATCTTCAATTACACTATTCGTACACCACTCAGATACATTTCTCGAGTTGAGATCACAACTGATACCAATTATTATACCACCACCATCACTTTTTCCACTTCTCACTAAGTCACGATCTCGCCTATGGACATTGTAACTAGCAGGGAACAACTCTGCGCTTGACACTTCTTCCTTGAGCCAAGACTCACATATGCATATTATATCAAAATCGCAGGAGCTAGTTGACTTCAGAAAAGTTTCAGTTTTAGTTTTAAGGCCCCTCGTGTTTTGATAATATATGCTCAAACTGTCTCGGAAAGAGAAAACGATGAAATAAAATCAAAATATATTTACTAGGTGTTATTTGAAAATTTCATTACTCTGTGGGCATATTCGATATCTTGGTCTTTGATTACAACGTTAATTGAATTTCCTATATGCTTAACAATGTCAGCAGTGTTTTCATCTTTTTTTTCGGCAACGCCACAAATTTATATATTATTTTTACGGCTTAATTGCTGCATATACTCCAACTCTTCTTTCAGCAGATTGTGCTCACTTCTCAGTGTCGAAACATCCAATTTCAGGTTATCGAACTGCTTGATAGAATTCCTAACCTCAATCATCTGCAAGTTAAATTCATCTATTTTCTCTCCGTGAAATTGTTGATTCTATCAAAACAAAGAATATTCCAAAATAAATCGGCACCAATCAAAATATCAATTTTTTGTGGCTCATTGAACTGTGGATTAGCAAGTACAATATGTTCGGGAATTTTCAAAGTTTTTACATTTATTTTGGTATTAGGTAATGATCCGGTTATTTTGGGAAGAATGAAACATGTGAGAACAGATGAAAATGAAGTATGCTTGGAATGAATTTGAGCTTCGCATTTTTCATGGATTGTGGACATTTTGTTACTTATCCCAAACAAGGTTAAATTAGCATCCATCTTTTGCAGACCCAAACGTTCAGTCATCTCTAGAGCTATAAATGAAGATTGTGATCCACAATCTAGCAATGCACAAACTGAATTCTGTATACCCTGTTTGTCCAAAACCGTAATAATCGCAGTTGATAAAAATAGATGAGTTGGGCAAGCATGTTGAAAAGCACTAATACAACTTGTTGATTGATCCTGAGATATTTCAGAACTGATACTTGAAGTCAGTTCATTCGCCATCGTGGGATGAAGCAGAGTATTATGCCAAGATTTACAGATTTTACAAGGACCAACTTTACATAACTTGATATTGTTTGCATGTCCCTGACGTAGGCAGTTCTGGCATAATTTTTGTTTCTTGGAAAAATCTGTCCTATCTCTTATAGATAATTGTAAAAATTCTTTGCATGAGTATATATTGTGTTCACCTTTACAATTGCATTTATATTTGGTAAATGAATTGGTAGCTATGAATGATTTCGATTTATTATCAAATTGTTTACCTTTTGTATCATTGAAATGTTTTAATTCTATAGTTTCTAGAAAATCAGCACGAGATTTCAAGAAATTCTTGAGATCATCCCATGCAGGAAAATAATCCATTTTAGCACTATATTTCTCCCATTCTCGCAATGATTGAGAGTCTAGTTTAAAAGTTATCATGTAAACTGAGAGGGTATCCCAAGAATTGCGAACTTGTTCTAATTGATCGAGTGACCTCATATGCTTCAATATGCTGTCAAGAAGTTTTCGAATTTTTGAAGAAGATTCGTTTTGAATAGAATCTAAAGTGAAAAGGGATCTGACATGGTTGTGAATTAATAGTTTTTTATTATTGTATCTTTCACACAAAACATTCCATGCCAGCTTGTAACTACTAGATGTGAATTCTATAGACTTGATTACCTGAGCAGCATTACCTTGAAGAGATGCCCTTAAATAGTGATATTTTTGGATGTCGGTTATGTGACGATCTCCATGAATGAGAGACTCGAAAGTGTCACGGAACTCTAGCCAGGTCTCATAGGAGCCGTCAAATTTAGGTAGCTCAATTGTAGGTAGTTTCACGCCTTTAGTAAAATCACTTTCCCCGAATTTTTGACTAGCAGAAGATATTTTAGAATCAATGTCATCATCCTGTATTGGGATAGTTTTGGATTTGATAGAAATAGATGATAATGACAATAATTGGGGTTTTCTGGGGAGTTCCATTGATGAAGTTTCAGTACCTAGATTTGCTAGATTTTTGAAACTACCAGCTAAGAAAACCTTAGCACGTGAAATGGGAGCACCGAAATTATTTTCAAATATTTCACGTTCGCTATATTGCTGATCTAAAACATCAACATCGCAAATATTTTCGATCTCACTTTGAATTTCTATGAACTCGACTATCAAAGGTTCAACCCTATTCAAGCGATCTCTCAAATGAATCAAACTGGCTTCACTTAGAGGAGATTCACTTTCTAAAGTCTTCAGAAAATTACTGAAATTTGTAACTGAAGCTTTGATAGTGCCACGTTTTCTATTTAATGATTTAAAACGATTTTCAGACATTTCGAAAGTATAGTGGAAAAAAATCGCAGCGCAAATATATAGCTAGTGCGCTGATGAAAGGGTAATTGATTTGAAAGCTTGAAGATTGTTCCCCTACTCACCTTCGTCTTCACGCTAACAACCTTTCGAACTGGACTATGCTTTTTCAATCCGTCTCGTTTGGACCATGTAAAACTTGTGCGGACTGTAATGGCTAGTTTTCTAGATTTTAAGTGAATTATCTGATAGAAATAGTTTTTTAAATGATTGTGACAATTCTCTTTCAAAAATAGTTATTATTGATTTTGATGATGAAAAAACAAAAAAAAAAAAAAAATTCAATGTGACATCTCCATGGCAGCAATTCAAAATACATTATACAGAGTATATATACTGGTATGACATGGAAATGAAAAAAACACATCGGTCTCGAACACACCCACTTTCCCTGGAACGGTTCTACGCCCACCACCATTGATTTGGTGATCAGGAAGAATATTATTGACATGACAGACCTAGAGACTCTGAACGAACTCACCTCGGATCACAATCCAGTGGTGTTCATGATAAAAAGCAATGAAGAGCATTGCAGAACCAAAACAGCCTTTGATTACGTGAACACCAACTGGAGAGATTTCCGAAAAATTCTCAATGAAACTACGATTCTGGACTCTCGCGTGTCCAAGGAGCTGTTGAACACAGTCACTCCGGAGTTTGTCGAGGGTATTCTCAAAGCAAGAAACCTGACTACCAAAAAAGTGGTGGTCATGATATCGTTCCACATTTTATCTCTGAGCTGATAGAAATGAAAAGACAAGAAAGAAAGAAATGGCAAAAAACTCGCTTGCCAATTCATAGAGAAAACCTTATGAACATTGGTGAGGAAATAAACGAGTTGATCAGAAAGCACAGGGATGATAGGTGCAAGGAAAAATTGGCCAATCTCAATACTAGAGACAACTCGTTCTGGCGTATGTTGGAGCGCCTTGAGATGCCTACAATCGAGGACAGCCTGAGAAGAGCCGTTTCAGATAAGGAAAAAGCGGACTTGTTCGGCGAATATTTCCGGGATGTCTCCAAGCCGACTCCTGACGCTAACGTCGGTCATATGAGAAGCACATCAAAGCGAGGGAAATCAGAAATTCACCTGATATAGCCATTAGCTATCGCACGTTCGCCTCTCATATGACAAATTATGAGGAAATCCAATAGATTATTAAGAAAATGACCACTCATAAGGCGTCAGGATGTGATGGATTGGATGGGATTGTGCTCCGGAATCTGCCAATTGAGTCTGAAAAAGGCCCTGGTCGTTCCCATACCAAAATCCCTGAATAGATTAGAGAGCTACCGGCCGATCTCGTTGCTGAGCGCGATGGCAAAGCTGGTAGACAAAATCATTCTCAAACGTCTTTTGGAGCTCGAGAAAAGGCTTAAGGTCATTCCGGATGAACAATTTGGATTCAGATCCGGACATTCGACAACGTCACAAGTGGCTCGAATTATTCTTGGGGTGGAGGGAGCCTTTAATCGAGACGAAAATACAGTCATGGCCCTGTTTGATATGCGTAAAGCATTCGACACCGTTTGGATAGACGGTCTGGTCAATATGATGTTTGATACATGCATGCCTTTCTTCCTACTTAAACTCTTAGACTCCTACCTGGTGGGCAGGACTAAAAGAGTTAGAATAGGTAAGAATAGGAATAGGAGTACCTCAGTGTTCAAGCCTTTCGCCACATTTGTATTCTTTATATACTCATGATTTTCCGACGTTCTCAACGACGCATACTGTTATACACGCAGATGATACTGCTATATATGCGCATGCGCCTACAAGTGGAGAGGCAGCTGAAAAGCTGAGCGCTCATCTAGATCAGAAAATCATACCGTTTTCAGATAAAAACAAAATTGCACTAAACCCAGCTAAAACCGAGCTGATAAACACGACAAAGTTTAGCGCTCGTAAGGTTAAACTTTACAGGAAATTTAAGGTCATAGACAATGAGGTGGGGAAGTCTGAATCGGTGAAGTACCTCGGCGAACTACTGAACTTTCACAAAGCTGTCAACTTGGCGATCCAGAGGGCGTCGGCCGTTGTTAAGTGGTCCTACCCCCTCATTGCACGGAACACCAAGGTGTCAATGGAGAATAAAATTTTCCTTTACAAGCAAATCATCCGGCCTACAATGATTCACGCCTGCCCATTGTTCTGCTGACTGCCCAACGATCGACTTACGAGGTTGGAAAGGATGCAGAACAAGGTAATGCGTATAGTCACTACCAGTGACAGATACATCCGACTGGATGAGCTACATGCCAAAGCAAAGGTCACGACCATCCAGGAACATATAAAAAAAATTTCATATAAATTTTACAAATATCATATCACTAAGAGTCCTCTCACTAGGGATATTACCCGAGTCAGAGCACACCATAATGAGCCCCGCAAACATGGGGGCTCATTTACCAAAAACTGGACATTTTCTATGAACGATAAAACTAGACATCCATTAATCTCTCAATGAGAGATCTTAAAACCGAAACGGGGTTTTTCGCCGAAAACTTTTTCCGGGAATACGCACAAGTTTGAACACCTCTGAATTCACTACCTATCTACGATCTGATCATTGCTGAAATAAACCCCTGTATGAGCATAGCGGGAGACAGGGGAGGCTGAAGACCGTAAGCCTGGAAGCAAAAATCCGAGTTCATCCATTAACACCAGCGGAACAACTCACCCGATCTCCACTCGGGGAGCTGAAGAGTTGTTACAGGCCAGGCCGACATTAGTTTCCGAAAGGGAATCAATGAAGTCCCTCCATACTTCATCCAGGGTATGGGATCCTAGGAGAGGACCTAGAAGAGGACCGTCAAATCCTATATCTTGTGTGTATATTTTTAGTGAAATGGCATATACAATCAAAATCCTAATTTTCATTTTCAATATTTTTGGTTGGTTGGTTTGGTTCGATCCCCGCGACTGACATTCATCTTCGTCAAATCCTATATCTTGTGTGTATATTTTTAGTGAAATGGCATATACAATCAAAAACTTAATTTTCATTTTCAATATTTTTGGTTGGTTGGTTTGGTTCGATCCCTGCGACTGACATTCATCTTTTTTTGATTATTCTACATTAAAATCCGCGAGCAGAAAATATGAAATTTGGATTTACGCACGCGAGTGGAGCGACAAATGACAGATAACACGCAATGCCTGAAAGGCCCTATTCCTTGATTGGTGGTGTTCCGTGGATGCAAGATGGCGGCTCACCTCTTATCTTTAAAACGGATCTACCGCAACTACGTTCAACACTCGCGCCGTCGCACTCTTTCTCTCTCACACGCTCGGACCCTCTCTCTCTTACACACGAGTTTGGCTCAAAGAAGAAAAAGGCAATCAGCAGATAGAGTGAAAAGGAAACAAACTTGAAGGAAAACCTAAGAAAAAAAATATCGAAGGCGGATGAAGAATCGAAAACCAAGAGCTCTGAATAAGATGATGATGATGATGCAAATTTTTCGATTTTATGGAGAGTCATATTCCAAATAAGCATCGGGAGAAGGGTGGATTAAATGCAGCCTGTGTGAGTTATGGGCACATGATGCCTGTGCTAGAATTGACGAATATGATGATTTCTTCATATGTGACCTACGTCAATAATTTTTTATTGTTTTTCATTTTTTCGTAATAAATTTATATAAATACACGACTTGAAATTTGCTTCTTGGAGTTTGATAACAAGAATTTTTTATTAGGGAGATTAAATTGTTTCTCTATTTGATTTGCATATGGGATCGTTTTACCTCATATAGCGGGGTGAAACGAATTCAACTTATATTCATGTGTATGAAAAAATCAAGGAATTTGGATAGTGGTTGACGAATACACATATAGAAACGTCAATTTGTTAATTTTCACTGGATAGGAAATATGGGAAGTTGAATCTTGGGGGGACTCCTTTGCCTCGGTCTCCCCTACGTTTTCCATTTAAAATTATTTATTCAGATGAAACTCGATTCACCAACTTGGGTCTGTTCAATCGGAATAATAATAGGTGGTTATAAACAAATGTACCTACATCTCATGCAAGAAGGTCAAAAGCGATTTGGTTTCAATTGCTGGATGGGTATTATCGAAGAAAAACTTTTGGGTCCAATAATTTTCGAAGGACAACTTACTGCGAAAAGATTTCAACAGTTCCTTAGAAATCAAATAAATGATTTCAATGAAGATTATCCACTGGCTTCCCAAGTTGATATCTATTTTCAAAAAGATGGAGCGCCACCCTACAATTACCAAGTCGAGAGAACATATGAATGACACCTTCCCAGAAAAGTGGATTGGCACCATAATGTATTATTTCTTTTCCATATTCTAGATCTCCAGATCTTACTCCACTAGAGCTCACAGATTCATAGGAGTTCTAAAAACTAGCCTGTGGAGTCTCGTAAAGAAGACAGGGCTAGACAAAGAACTCTAAATGATCTCGAGGACAAACACAATAGATCTGAAAAGGTCGCGATGTAGAGGCTTGTAGCACGAAAGTCCCTAATATATAATCTACTCTACTAGATTGTTTTCTCTGGAAACAATTTAAAAATCAGTTGTATGCTACAGCATCAGCTACTAGTAAAGAATTGGAGTATGAAGTAAGGGTGGCATTCCAGAAAATCACTGCGAAACAGCTAAACAATGCAAGTGCTAATTGTAATCAAGCATTGAATAGTAATTTCCAACCGATGTGGGATAATTTTCAATGCTTGATTACAATAAGCACCTGCAATTGTTTCCTCCTGGAGAAATATTGCACAAATGTACGTTAGATGTAATTCAATGTTCGTAGTAATGTTTTACTTTCGTTAGAATTATACGTATAGTAGTTATATGTTTTTTCTTATGCAAATAAAAATGCAAGCGAGAGGAAACTATTTGAAAAACCAATACTAATAAAATAGTATTTCAGCATGAATACCTATTCATTAAATCAGAAAACAAAGGGGATAAGCGCTTTTAAGAGGAAAACGAATATTTTTTCAGCGAAGTACCGATATAACTAATACAGTTAACTTGCACGTGAACCGTTGAATTTAGTGATTGGTCAACAGACAGGATGACGTATGTATTTACTCACTAGTAAAACCCGACCTGTATTTCACAGAATTAATTATTATCAAATATTCAATGTATCCTGAATAGAGACAATAATTATCGTGGTATGCATTTAATGTTCTTCAATTTGACTTAATTTGAATAGATAGGGAAGGTTTTTTGCTGCAAGTTAGCTGACATTAAAATTGGCATAACTTGCACATTCTCCAAATAAAGATCTGAGAGATTGGACAAATCATTCAGATTTGCATTGTGGAGCCTGATTGCACCTTTCAATACTTTTGCAGTATTCTGGAATGTATATAATATGCAATTATGTGTATACCTATATTTATATTCGAATTGAAAATAGTGTTTGATATACGTATACAAGTGTGCAAGTGCCTTTGAAGATCAATTGTACACTTGTAGCGTAATATACTATTTTATCATACCTAACTCAGAAAACTTATCAAATGCAGTAATAGAACGAAATCTTGAATATTGAAACACAAAAAATCTGGAAATCTAATCGTGTTTATCTTAGTTTCTTACATATACTACGGATTCACATCAAGTTACGGCCAAGTCAATAAAAAAATAAGTATTTCGGTTCAAGTATTATATATACTTTCATGGTCAATTTTTTTTTAACATTCGCGACGATTTATTGTGATGAGAATTTTAAGTATTTACTCAAAGTTTCCTTGATAGATTAAAATCAGTTTTCAGTTATTTTTTATTAATTTGGGCATTAACTTTAACATATACTTTTACCGGATGACCGCGAGGTTGGGGTACGCCCCAAATTTTTCAATCATCCTCTTATGAAAAGTTCAGAAGAAAAGTTCACGATGATCATTACGTGATTTTCCTTGTGAATGATAATTTTATGGCGAATTTCTAGTAAATAATCAGCGAGAAAATAAATCAGGTGTTGCTCATAATTTACTAGAAACTCACCATGAAATTGATATTCAAAATTAATGAAAACAGTTAATGATAATAGAAAATGTTTATGAAAGTATTTATAAGAAAGAATTCAAATCTATACTCAACAATGAGTTGATAATGATGAAGGAAGAATTACCTATTATTGGTATGTATGCTGGGGTGTAATCTTACTCGATGACCATCAGGTAATTAGAGGTAGAATCACTCCCATGTTATAGCAACATTAATTCATAATAATTGATTGTGGGGTATTAATAAAACACGTATGATTATATACTTTAGTTTAGTAATGCCTACTGATGAGGATAATTTGATAATCGAAATGCGTATCTAGGAATCAAATTACTTGTGTGGTAACGGGAAAATACTTATTCTTCTCATTTTTTAAGTACCTTGTTTAATGGTAAATGATTATAATATTTTCAAGCGTACATCTGTCGACTTTGATACATTGATATGTAACATTTTCTTGTATAATTAGTTCATTCTTTCAAGTATAATTTAAAAATTATTGAATTCAATATATTTTTTTTATTTTTGTTGTTACCTTATATGAAGCTTGCAGAAAAAAATTGTGCCTAATACGTGCGCCTCTTCCTCACACAATAGTTTTTTCCTGACACAGTTTTTCCATAAATATTTAATACAAGTTTTTCTACTAGTTTATACAGTTTTCTTGATTAAAACGAGTTGTACACATAAAAATAAGATTTAGCAGTTGTCTTGAAAGTATAGTACAGAACTCGTATGAAAACCTCTTTGCGCACTCGCTCGACATGTGGACCCCGCTGTCGGCTCAGTCTACCATATTGTCACGCTGGTGTTCAAAAAGTCGTTTTCGAACCTTGTTGTTTAATATACTATTAAAACACAGATGAATATCTTCGGAACCGTCCAGTCAAGATAAAGAAAATCTTTCACAAAGTCCTCCGTAATTGTCTGATGGAATCATTTGAATTCGGAAAAAAGATGATTTCATTTGAAAAAAATGAGTAACGATTACTTTTGACTTGAATGATTGCTAATTTCTGAACGTATGATTTCGAAATGTCGATATTGAACCGGGGTGATTGAAATAATACATTGCTGAAAGAAAATCAGAACGGAGGTTCACTCATAATATATCAAGCAATCAACAATTATTCTTCTGAACGAACTCCTGTCGGGTGAAATACTACTTGCTACCGAAAATGAAAACTATTACCTTAGCCGCGAGTGTCAAGCCGATGGTTGATGATTACCTGAAAACAAAATAAGTAACTTGATTAGAAATTCATTCGTTGAAATTTGCAGTAAAGCTTCACAAAATGAAAGTAATATCCACAAATCATTTTTAGTGAGTGAATGATTCTTCAAGACAGCTGATATTTTTCCGAAAAAAGGGTTGTAGCTTTTGAAATAATAGCCTGTGTTAGTAATAGTTATAAGTAACAAGGAATGTAAAAACATGTCACTATTCGAGGTGAGGAAGTACGAGCCAAGGCAAAGCCCAGGCTTATTTCTTGCAGAGAATATATTTACAGTCGATACATGTTACTTTCTATGGTTGTGCCGCTTCCAATCAAAATTTCTTAAAACTATACCCTATTTATTTTTGTTTTCTTACCCGTTATAATCATTCATTCTAAGTTGCTTGTGCGCGAAACTAGGTTATCGCGCGCAACTAAGTTACCAAATATATCGATTATAGAAATAATTGTAATTGTACTATCACAATAGCTATTAATTTAACGAAGTTATTATGCGATTTATAATAATCGAGGATGTTGGCAGGCGACGAGGCACTCTACGCCGAGTAGCCTGTGCAACTTCCGAGATTTATTCAAATTGTTCAATAATCAAGTTACATTCAAAGCTTTATCGTATCATTGACAACGATGATGTGAGAATAAAATCAAAAACTTTGGTTTTGTCACGTTATTGTAATTTTAGCGTGCCATGTGGTATCTAGGGTATTATAAGGGAACTAACGTATTATATTATAACTATGTATTATGTGTTGTTACGACGTTAATAATTTGTAACTCAAAGGAAGTGTAATTCAATGATACGATAAATAATATCAATATCGTGTATTTCATTAGGTTTGCATGTACTTATTTCTTATTAACGTGATATTAATAACAATGTGTAAACTACTGAGCAGAAGGCTACTTATGTCATAACGTTATAAGCTGACAAAAGTTTATATAAAATACAAAAATGGGAGTAGCATTGCAAATTGAAAAAATTTAGTTATAAAAAATGAAAAAAAAAAAGACTGAAAAATTAGCTCCTGTTGACTTCATTATTATCTTTGAAGAAGAGAGGATAACAGAAATTTCGAAATGCGCAAACTTCTGTTTAAGATAGTACTTCTCTCAGACGAGTTTCTTACGAAAAGGTTGAAGTTGGAGTATGAGATGAATGAAATGTTATTTTTCAATCTCACTTGGTTTCAGCTTTTGAGATTTCTGAAGTTGATCACTTTAACATGCATGCATCAGTACAGAAATTTCAAAACATACGTTTACAATGAACCGCTCTTCTGATCTACGCATATTAAAAAAACGAAATATTTATTTTTCATTCAAGATAGAAACTATCATTTACATACGAGGATGCTCACTGCAATCGACCTATACAATAGGAATATTTGGGTCAAAAATCCAGAGAAGAACTACTTTTATGGCTAATACCACGACAAACGTTGAAATACATCCAATGGATTTCATAGTTCTTACAATGCTATCTCCGCAATTAATATTCGCAAAGAAATGTTAATTGAAACATTTGGACCACGTATAGATCGATTTCTGAGTTTTTGCCCTCATCAGTATACGGTAGGTCTCTGCAGACAATATTCAATGTCTGCAACAAATGGTCCAATTACACCCCCCCATGTCACAGTAAAAGCTGAGACACTACCCGCAGATCGGTGTTAACCAAACCACGAATGCGCAATCCCAACCTCTGCCCAACTAACAATACCCAATTTTGATCGCAAAGAACACAATAACAGATAAAGGAATCTGTTTTTCAACAATGAGCTTATCAAGTTAGAAACCAGATGTCCTGCCATACCAGGATGCTCACTTCAATAATCTTATACAAAAGGAATATTTGGGCGAAAAATCCATCAAAAAACAACTACTTTCCTGGCTGATACCACGAGGAACGTTGAATTACATCGTTGGTGCGATTATGAAAATGCGTAAAATGATATTATCAACTTTTTGAACTGTATAAAAACTCACCAGTTCTGCCGATTCGCCAACACTTCGGGAGGTTCTTTCTTCTGTCTGTATACCGGCGTGTGGGTAGGGTATTTTGGAGGGTAGAAAAAGGAGAAATGATCGGGTATCGTGGTATACGAATCACCAGAAACACTGAATGAAGCGGTGGAAAACGAGCGATTGATCTCACTCTTAGCTGTTTATATTTTATTTGAAGACACAGTTGAAACAAAAAACGATATATGAATATATGAAATACTGAAAAATGCGGCTCCAGGATAGACTTTCTCTATCACTCCCTGTGGCCCGTGTAATGGTAAAACATTATCTTTCATGAGAACCACAACAGCTCCTTCGTTGATAGGTGTATGGTATGGTATGGTATAGGTGTATGGAGGTATTCATTGTGCCAACGATCCATCATTTGATATCGAGTCAAGCGATTTAGCGGAACATCTCTAACGTCCTCTGCGGGAATTGTAGATAAACTTGTGCCTAAAGTGAGAAAATGTGCAGGCGTTAAAGCGGTAGGGGATATGGGATCATTGCTCAGCACGCACAGTGGTCTACTATTCATCACGGCCTCAATTTGTATGAGAATAGTATTGAATTTCTCATACGTGAGTACCTGGTCTCCAATGAAACGCTGAAGATGTCCTTTGACGCTCTTAATGTTGGACTCCCAGATTCCCCCAAACCAAGGTCCATTTGCTGGATTAATTTTCCATTCAATTCCTCTGGATGCTAATTCTCCCCCAATATTTGCTTGAAATGATGCGGAAGTGATCAATTCCCCCAACTCACTACTTTCTGCGGGCACCAATGAAGTTCGTTCCTCCATCTGAGAGAAGAAGAGAGCACGCTTCCCTTCGTGAGATGAAGCACTTGTATGCGGCAAGGAAACATTCTGTTGATAAATCAGAGGCTAATTCCATGTGCACAGCTTTCACTGAAAGACACACAAACAAACAAATGTATGCCTTGGTCAAGATAAGTTGTCCTTTTCGACGCTGTGGTGTGACGAGAAAGGGGCCAGCGTAGTCCACTCCAGTGCGGTCAAATACGCGGGATTTCTCCACTCGAAATCCAGGAAGTGGAGCCATTTTCGGAATTGTTGGTTTCGGACGAGTGCGGAAATATTGCAACGATGGATACGTATACGGATGCGCGTTATCGCGTGAGGAATCCAATACTTCTGTCGCAGATTAGAAAGAACAAGCTGCTGTCCTGCGTGAAGAAGATCGATGTGAGATTGGTCGATTACCATATCCACGAATCTTCCTTTAGAAGGAAGCAGCATGGGATGCTTCTGATCGTACGAAAGTAATGGTGCATTTTGAAGTTGACCCCCCACCCTGAGGATACCTTCATTCAAATATGGGTCGAGATGACGGATATTACTTGTGACTTGTAATCCTTTGCATAATTTTGAAATATCATCATGATATTCTTGCGATTGAACATTGCGAATCCAGAAGTCTGTCACCTTTCGCAGCTCTTCATTTTTCACGAAAGGTGTTTTCAGATTGGATCGCGTACATGCTCTAAATATGTATGCCGTCGCTCGTAACAGTTTCCTGAACGTAGATATTCGATTCAGCAGAGGTGATAATATATTGTCCGGTGGCATAGTAGCGACAAATGAGGTCATTTCGACCTCAGCGTCTGGAATTTCATTATGCTCGACATTTTCAGTTAGAGGCCATCTTGACTCATCCTCTGTGAGCCAAGACGAACCTGTCCACCACAACGGGTGCTGGAGAAGGTTTTCAGGCATTGTCCCTCTCGATAGCATATCTGTAGGGTTTTCATCGCCCGAAACGTGATACCAATGTTGAGATAAATTTTCATGTATTTGTGCAATGAGATTTCCCCCAAATATTTTCCACCTTGAGGGGTCGGAGCGTATGAAAGTGCGCACATACACACAACCACCATATGCGTGGCTTGAACTGTCAGCAAAACCTACCAATGACGTGTGAGCACCTTCAACTAAACCTACATGGCGGTCAACGATCAGCTGGTTTGGAAGCGGAAGGCTATTTCGAAATTATTTCCATTTTTCCACCATTTCCGTCGGAGGTGTATCGTCCAGTCTGAGCCACAGTTCCAAAGCTCTTTCAAGATAAGTTTGGCGATGAGTGTGACGGGTGCGACCAACCCCAATGGATCAAATATACTCATACTCAAGGCTAAAATTGTGCATTTTGTGCAAGATGGCTCGTTTACATCCACGTCACATAAAAATGCGTCTTTTTCCGATAACCACTGGACTCCAAGAACCTTGGACCAGCAATCACGATTGAAACCGATTGCAGGTAAAAAGTGAAATTCGACCGGAATTTTACCAAGTAATTTTTTAGAGTTTGTGTTTTGGAAAGCGTGAATCCTCCGGATGTGAACATTGATTGTAGTTGGTAATAAAGCTCAATCAACTTTTCCTCCGAATCTGTAGATGTTACAACATCATCGACATAAAGATCGCGCTCAGCCATGACAGATGCGAGTGGGTAACGTGATCTCTCCAACTCGGTTAGGAGACGGATGGTCCTATTCGCCAAATATGGAGAGCTGGTGTTGCCAAAGACAACTTTGTTCACCTCGTGCACTATCAGCGGCTCATTTTGGCTTGACCTCCAGATGAAACGCTGAAGTCGGCGATCTCGCTGATCGACATTTATTTGTAAAATCATGCGTTTGATATCTGAAGTCAATACAAATTGATAAAGCCTGAAGTTTATCAACATACTAAAAATATCAGCGTGCAATTTAGGTCCTACAAACATCAAATCATTCAATAAATATGATGAACTTGTAGGTGAGGAAGCGTTGAATACAATTCGTAATGGAGTAGTCGGATGATCAGGACGATAAACTCCATGATGCGGCAGGTAATATGTACATGCATCTGACTCTTCATCTACATGGCCAACTCGTGACAAAGTACCATTTTGAATATATTCGTCTATTATGTTTGCGTACAGGGTATGCATTGATGGATTCTTGAGGAGTCTGCGTTCAAGGGACACAAATTTGGCAATACAAGCATCTTTAGAAGATCCCAAAAGGCGGACAGTGAATTTACCGTCTGTGTTGCGAATATAAGTGTCCATAAAAAACTTTTCGCATTTGGCGTCATCTACACTCAAAATTTTACGTTTGGGTACTTCTTCCAGTTCCCAAAATGTACGAACAAGATCTTCTAGGGCATATTGTCTTTGCGTCTGTGCGAATAAACAAACGAAATCAGTTTGTGTGACAGTTTCGATATCGGCACGTCCCATAACTACATAACCAAGCGTTGTTTCAAGTACGACAGGACAATTTGCAGGGCCGACTATTTTACGGGTACTGACAATTAGTGGCCACAATTCTGCTCCAATGAGTAAATCCACTTCTTGTGGTTTTTGAAAATCATATCAGCAAGTGGTAAACCGTCCAAGTGAGCCATTCTTGCGAGAGAAACAGAAGCAGTCGGTATGCGTTCACTTAAACTTTTGATAACAAGTGCGTGTGCGACATACCTGTGCTCAGGATCATACCTTGAATAAAAATTGAGAATGGTGCTTGAAGATATATTCAGAGGAGATGAACCTATGCCTTTGACCATTGAGGATTTAGATTCCATGGTGACACCTAATTTACGACAAGTTTTGTGTGTTACAAAGTGCGATTGAGATCCACAATCTAAAATGCCTCGCAGCTCATGTACTTTACCATCAAAATCTCTTGCAAGAACATGTACTGTGGCAAGTAAGACAGTTGAAGGAATCCTGTGATCGTGCAATGCATCAGTGGAACAAAATGACTGTGATTGAATTGTGAGAGAGCTATTAGGAGTTGAGGATGTGGCTGGTGCGGATGTGGAAGGTGTGGATGTGGCTGGTGCGGATGATGTATTTAAATCAACCGGTGTACTGTTTTCAGGATAACTGTGAATAGAACTATGATGTCTTTTGTTACAGTTCTGAATTTGACAGTTTTTGACAGATTGACATGAGCTGCTCATATGAAGATGTGAAAGAAAATCAAAACATATTTTTTTCTGCTTGACAAAGTTCCATCTGTCTTCTACTTTCAATTTCTTGAATGTGGGACAGAAATACAAGGAGTGGTTGTCATAGGAATTACATAATAAATATTTCCTATCACTGTGTTTGTGTGAGGTCGAGGTGTTCCCAACGCCAGAACCCGGTTTTGGTTCCCGCGTCAATAATGCGCAATTTATATTTTGTGTACTTCTCAAATCAGATTGATTCTTGGACTGCGAATGTGAATAGTGCTTTCCAGTAGACGCGTATTTGGAAAGGTTGCTACGTCCTAGAATTTTAACTTGTTCAGAAATAGATTTAACTCACGTATCAAATTTTGGGATATCAGTACTGAGTTCTAGAAGTTTGTCAGAGTCCTGTTTTTTCCTTGTATAAGCAATAAATGCTTTGGAATGGGCTAGTCCTGGTAGACTGAGCCAATACTCAAGTCTTTTATTGTCTGCCCAGGCGGTTGTAGCATTCTTGGCAGTGCTATATGCTAAACCGATGACCGGTTCTGGCCCAGTGAACGTTGTTTCGGCCCCCCCTTTTGCTAGGGCGTCCGCTATTTCGTTTCCTTCTAGGCCCGTGTGACCTGGTATCCAAACTAGGGTAACGTTGTTGCCTTGTGCTAGTCGGTTCAAGGTGTCTCTGCAGTTCCATACTGCTCTGGATTTAAAGCAGTTGGATTCAAGCGCTTTCAATGCTGCTTGACTATCTGAAAATATTTTTATTGTTTTTCGTGTGAGGTGTCGGTTTTCCAGCTCCCTTGCACACATTTCAATGGCATATACCTCTGCCTGGAATATCGTAGCTAATTTACCCAAACTGAATGAGCGTTTCACTACTGGGTTCATACCATATATTCCGGCTCCGACACCTTCCAAAGTTTTGGAACCATCGGTGAACCACCTTTCATTTGCCCTACATAGGTCAGTTTCATTCCGAACCCAGTCTTCTCTTTCAGGGAAGACCACGGTGTAGGACATGTTGAGGTTAGTGGTTTTAGGCATGATGTCTGAGGGCATTCCCAGAATGTTGTGAGTAACTGGTTCCACAAATTTTCTAGTCCCTGTTCCGATTCTATTTGGAGTTGTTTGAAATTCAAGATTTTTTCCAGATAAGAAGCAGAAAGAGCTCGCTTATCTTCAAATCGATCGATGAGAGCTTGCCTGATCAGTGGATAATTACTTGCAGTGGGTGGAATAGACCCGCAAACCGATCGTGCCGAACCTTCCAAATGCGTAACCAAATGTGTAACTTTCTCCACATCTGTATATGCGATATTATCATGAACCATTTTTGTGAAAAGTTCATGAAATATTGGCCATTCCTCCGGTGCGCCACTGAACTTGGGCAATTCAATGGGTTGTAATTTTGCACCAAATCCAGAACCACCAGAACCTGCGTTAATGGGAAACCTAACTTCTTTTGCCGTTTTATCCTCTTTTTTTCTTTTCAATGAAACGAATATATCATTTGCAACATAATATATTTCATCAAAAATCTCAACTTCCGCGTATAAAGGAACAAATTTTTCTTTTATTTCAAAAGTAACTTCATTCATTTTGTCTATGATTTCTACGAAATCGTCCCTATTTTTATTTATGTTTCTAGCTTTGATTTGAAATTCATAAACCTATGAGAGAGCAAAAGGAATCAAGGTCAAACCCTATGAGAGAGCAAAAGGAATCAAGGTCAAACCCTATGAGAGAGCAAAAGGAATCAAGGTCAAAGGTCAAGAAGTGCACGTGTGGGATTTCCTGGAATTTGCTGACATCCGGTTACAAACAAGTCTCAACAGGTTAGAAAAATTTTAAAAGGGTTCAATGACCGTTTTCAAGGTCAATATATGGTTATAAGATATCCAGAATGAGTTACAAATCAAATTTCCCAAATGAATCCCTCTCAATGAAATTTTCATACTACCATTAGTAGTTTCAGAAATATATTTTAATAATCGTGCGAATACCTGTAATGAAACATTTTCACACTACCAATAGTTTCAGAAATAAATCTCAATAATCATGAGGTACCCTGTATGCGATTACTAAAATGAAACTTTTATACCCACAATAGTTTCAGAATTATATATTAAAAATCATGTAAGGGATTACTGAAATAAAACTTTCATATTACCATTACTTTCAAAAATATGTTTTAATAATCATTGGGCACACCCTGTAAATGATAACCATAATGAAATACCTCCTGAATAATTTTCATAAGTTATAAAGATAAATTCGACACCCAAGTATCTAGTGACAAAATTCCATATTTTTAATTCCCATGTTTCATATATTCATAGCAGAGGCAGAAGCAAATTCATTTTGAAAATGCTTCATTGGTACACTTATTGAAAATGGGATTATGAGAGGGTAGGAATATGTAAAGCCAAACTCACTGTCTTAAATTATTAGTACAACTTTTTTATTGAAGTAATTGAACCAAACAAACATAACATAAAACTTAAAAATGAAATCGCGAGTTGGGAGCAGCAAAAGTCAGTTAGCACCAGTCAAGAAGCTTAGGTTATTGTCAAATTTTAAGAAGCTTCCGAGTGATGGGGGCTTCCGGTTACTGAAAAGTGGATCTTTTTCTAGTATTGGCAGTGATATTGAAATACTGGACGGAACCTTTTCGAACTTGAGGCCAATAAATGCTGCGAGGATGGGTTTCGTACCAGCGTATACGTCAACACCAGCTGCCATATACGAGGACATAAGCGAAGCAGAGAGCCCCAGCAGCTCGGAGAGTGATAATGGGGAAGACATCAAAATGGAGACAATAACCCAAGAAGATGAAGGTAGTGAAGATGGCGAACAGGACAACTCCATCCAAGAAAAGGACGAAAAGGTGAACAGGACCCAAATGAAACTGCAGATAACTCCCTCGAAGGCACTCAGGAGAATAACTCTCATCTTGCTGAGATAAACAATTTACTGAGTGCCTTCATACAGAAGAAAAGAGCAAGAAGGCAGAGTTGGAGGGCCAGTTGGAAAAGAACCAGAAAGAAATTGAAAGGTTGCTTCGTGACAACAAAAAAAAAACAAAGGGAGATTGAAGATCTGGAAGATCTGTTAGTTGTGGATAAACTAACATAATGGACCGAGTGATATTAGAACATTTCTTTTGGTGCATATTCCTGGATACATTTTTAACATTTTTCTGACCTATAAACTGAGTGATATTCGAATATTTCTATGGTGTATATTCATGGCATTTTTTAGATTTTTTTCCTGACCTAGGGCAAGTTGTACAAGACAAGTTCAACAACTGTTCAAGTGAACCGAGTTTGGATGCTGAGGAACTAGAAATTTGATTGGCTAATTCCTAGCAGCTGAACTCGTTTCACTTGAGCAGTTGTTGAACTTGTTGTACAATTGGCCCAGTGAATTAAGTAATATTCAAACATTTATTTGGTGTATCTTCATGGTTTAATTTTTTACATTTTCTCTGACCTACGGCGAGTTGTACAAGACAAGTTCAACAAGTGTTCAAGTGAACCGAGTTCGGTTGCTGAGGAACTAGAAATTTGATTGGCTAATTCCTAGCAGCTGAACTTTGTTCACTTGAACACTTGTTGAACTTGTCCTGTACAATTGGCCCAGTGAAATTTGCGATATTCGAACATTTCTTTGGTGCATATAATGGTTTAATTTTTTAAATTTTGTCTGACTTAGGGTGAGTTGTACAAGACAAGTTCAACAACTGTTCAAGTGAAGCTAGTTCGGTTGCTAAGAAACTAGAAATTTGATTGGCTAATTCCTAACAGCTGAACTCGGTTCACTTGAGCCGTTGTTGAACTTGTCCTGTACAACTGACCCAGTGAATTTAGTAATATTCAAACATTTCTTTGGTATATATTCATGTACATATTTTTTATACCTTTTTATATACACATTCTTTTATACCATACCTATTTATACAATTTTTATTATTAGCTTTTGCATATTTCTTCTCTGTTGTTTATTCATGGTTTAATTTTTTACATTTTTTCTGACCTAGGGCTAGTTGTACAAAACAAGTTAAACAACTGTTTTTGCATATTTCAAAAATAATAGAAAACTTAAAGTATCTCTATTGTTTTATTATTATATCTAGTATTTTAGCTGTTTGGGAGCCACGTTCATTACTGAAATATGTTTTAGATAATCACAGTGTGAATTAATAAGGATCAATTTATGCACCATTGCCACAATCATAGTCTTAATCTCAGTCACTATCTTAATTGTAATCATTAGAACTGAAATGTACAGTAAAATTTGATTTTATGATTAAGACAGTGACTGTGATTAGTACTATGAATATGGCAATGGTGCATAAATTGGTCCAATATGTTTAAAAAAATATAAACTTACCAGAATTATAAGTTATCTTATCAATAGTCATAAAAAACTCAGCACTCACATTCCACATCAAAAAACACTAGCTATTATTGATTAAAACAACACTCAATTCAATTGCTTTTAAATAACTTGTGGACACTTGACCATTTTTCTTTTTTCATAAAACTATCAACTACTTAAATTTTTCGTTTGAAGAATATCACTGATAACACAGCAGCGTAAAATTTGTATGCAGAAATTTGCAAAGTCCCTTTCTGAATACGAGTGAATTTTTGTAGATCTTCAACCAAAAGACACTGTTTTCTATACAACTACACAAAACTTCAAAATTACTTGAAAAACGAATTTTTTGATTTTCAAATAAACAAAATATAAGTCTGAAAACCACAGAGCAGATGGCCCCATTCTTCTTCTTTATAATTTTAGTTCGGTTTGATAGTCTGTAAAATTCGTAGTACGAATAATACAGACATATAGCACAGAAAGCGACATCTAGAATCATTTAGTAGAACTGATATAAAGTATATCAGGTATATAGCAGTACTGTATTGAATTTATTTTTCATTCTGTAACAATTGAATAACTAGAGAAGAATATAATTTTAATTGATTCAAAAAATAATAATAAATTTAGAAAGGAAAGTTTCGGGGTACAGCAAAATTTATATCTGTTTATAATTTTGATACTGGAGTAAATAATCAAGTAATTCAGATAATATGTATTAAAAAATTTATTGAGGAAATTTTAAATCACAATTATTACACACCAGGCAGAATCTTGTTAGACACACTGCGCCTAATGGTCTTCCACAGTCATGGCAGGAGATACTGCGTTCATGCACACTATCCACTGTTCCAGAGTAGTGGTTTGAAATTTGCTGGCATTCTACGTTCGAATTCGCCTCTGCCGCAATTATACTAGTCACATGCCCACCCAGGAACATAGAACTCACAGAAGAGCAGGTTATGCAAGGGATCCGACACTCAGAGGGATTAATTATATACCTATATACTGATAAATAAATAATTTTCGGATATTTATGCTTTCTTTTCCCCTTCCATCCTGCCTTTTTCATTTATCACTATAATGAATTGATTTCCAACTTTAGTTCATGTGAACCATTCAACATGTTCACAAATATAATAATTTTACAAGCTATTTGGCATGGTGTTCTACTCATACATCAACCCAATGATGTTGGAGAAATATTCATTTGCTTCGATAGCAATGGCACGTGGAATGAAACTTGGCCATCTAAGTGGATGATAATGATACCACTTGAAATTAATAATGTACGAACCGTCAAAACTTCAATACCCACCAATAGTACAAAGTATAAGTTATTAATAAGAAATCATAATTCCACTGAACAAACAGACATAATCGAGCTATATCCCTCCCCACCATTAGCTGATATAAAAGATGATTCAGAGTCTATAACAGTTCACTGTTTAATTCACTACATAGCTGTGTGCTCCTCGGTCATCCTTCTTTCTTCATTGGTGGAAATATTTCAGAAAATATGGATGGTGTTCACTGCATAATTGATCTTATAACCAAACATGAGAAGCACCTCAAACCCTTATACGAGTTCACTGAAGTAGAACTGCGGCAAATTCCTCTACACTATTTAATTCGAAAAGTTAGGACTTGCGAACTTCTTTCAGCATGGTACAAACTACCAGATGAGTATAGAAACAAGTTTGAATTACAAGTTCAGCTACCTTGCTTAATTCATTATAATCGACCTGAGTGGGAGGAACATGTAGATGGTCCACCACCCCCACAATCAAGATGTTATTTATGCTTAAGTACTTTGAAGTGATATGTATTTATGGTATATGAATAAAAAACATTTTTTTAATATTTTTGTTTCATTAACCAAATTACATATCCAAAATTTATTCATCTAATAAATTTTCTGACATCAATAGTAGAAGATCCAACACTGCGTTTTCATCTTTAGGACTCAACTTATGGTGACCCCAGGCTAATGTTTGAACATTATTGGGTAAAACAAATCTTTTGTCATCACTAGATGATAACGCAATTTTGTTTCTCAGCTCCGTGTAAATGGTGTGTAAATAAGAAGTAAAAATATACATTTTTCTGAAGATAGAGCCTCCTCTTTCAACAATTCGAATGTAATCTGAAATTTGGAGTGCATTCTCTCTTACATTTTTAGAAACTCCTTTAGCTTTTTTTATGACTTTTGTTGTCTTAACACAGAATGCCTTTGCACCTGTATCATAAACACACTCTATTGGTGATCCATAAAATTCGTCTTTCATTTTGCCGACTACTGATACTGTTTTGGGAATTTTGTGCACATTATCGATTGTAAAATTTGATGTGTCAAATAATTCTATATTTTGTCTAATATCATCGTATATATTTTCTGTGAATATCTCCAAAATTAATGAGTCGGTATCTGTATAGCAGAGGTTTACTTTGTCACAATATTTTGTTTTGATGTAGCCATAATAAAAATCATAAATGATAGTTTTTGAAATATCCAAAATTGAAAACCCTACATAAAGTGGCTTGTCATACGTTACTGTCAATTTTTCCATTTGGATGGCTACTAAATTCTCATCAAATACTGAACATGATTTAAAATGAGGTTTTGATATGAATCCCTTAGCTCCCACAGACCCTGGCATATTTTCCCAGTGATTACATAGTTTAATGTCTTGTCTCTTGTCCACGTTTTTCATGGTTTTTCCAAAAATTGAGTTTATGATGAATTTAAAGAGGTCACGTTCAAATTCATTCCTGGCAGAATTCCAGAGATTCGTATTCAAATCAATATATTGCTTCAACCATGCTGACTGTGTGAACTCCAAAACTCTATGAAACCTCGTCAATTTCAATCCATATTTTAAACACTGTTTCAAATTTCTATAGTGTATGATATATCTTTCCTTGCTCATCAAATTTGGAGTCAACTTGGAATATTTGCTTCCTGGAGGCTTGATATTCTCTGGGCAGAAAGGAAGGTCATTATGACCATCATGTAAGTATGGTGGATATTCCAAATCAACTTCAAATACATATCCTTTCGACAATGTGTCTCCAATTTCAAAGACGTCTAAATTGTCTAGCTGATACCGTTCAAGCCATCTGAAATCTCGCATTGGAAGGTATCCACTCATAGCAGCTCCATACAAATTGGTTGCATCGAGATACAAAATATATGAGTTAGGTTTGGAAGCATCATGAAATGATATAAATGGGTTATTAGCTATAGCCTTTCTTTGACTGCACTGACTCACTCCGCCACGAATCCCTTTCTTGAAAAAGTGAACCATATCTATATCAGTTAGGAGCTCTAATTCTACTTTGGTTAAACGCAACATAGCGTCCCAACTGAGCGAAGGAGCTATTACATACTGGGCAGGATCAAGTTTATATTTATCCAAGCATACCTCCCGAAAATTTTCATCTGCCAAAAGTAGAACATCTGATTTCAAGTAAACATTGGAGTATTCTCCTAGAGTTGAACATGCGAATTCCTGCCATACTTCACAAGCTCGTTTATACTTTTCTTCGGAAATTTCTTTGCCACTCAGAATATCGAAGAATTCAGATTGAGTTGGAAAAACACCTTTGCGTCTTATCATATTAAATTTCCTATGGTCTGGAAAATATTTCCTCACCTCCCGACATTGGGACGGTTCCAGTGTTTTACTCAGATCATCCAGAGATTTGGATAAGAAGCGAAAAGAGTCAACAAACCTCAAAGAGATGTATTTGTCTCTATTTTTAGGGTTTTCTGATTTCTCAACCAAATACGTTTTGGTGAATGAGATATACTTCTCTTTGTTTTGGGCAATCACCGAGACATTTTCTTTATTGAGAGCTAGTTTTTTTATGAAAAGATGACAGTCATAATTCGTCAAATTATGGAAAAAGACAGGGATGAATTTCACCACTTTATAGTGCAAATTACATCTGGAATGAGCGCTTGCGCGGTACACACCCGTCAGGTGACAATGATCGCGGACTTTAGTTTCTTCAGGTTTAAAGGATTCATCACAAATATGACACTTCGTGGAGCTTTGGAATTCATTCTCTTCCTTTTCGGAGAGTGGCAGCATTTCTTTCACATGTCTTAAATGTTTGTTGTATAATTCAAGACAAGATTATCCAATCTCATGACAAAAACCTCGATACAATCACTTCCACGATTTTGTACGAATTTCGAGTATTTGTCATCAAAATTACACTTCAAATAGAAAGCGAATGAATATGGCTTGTGTTCGTATGCTTTAAATGTGAATGAGTGCTCATCAGATGGCTCACTGTGATGAATAGGTTTCAGCAAGCTCTCAAAATCTGCATAGATCACAAAAGGAACTGAGAGCTGCTTCTCGAAATTAATGAATTTTAAAATATTCCCAGGTAAAGTTTCACCATACTTGTTGATAATCATATCTGGTTTTGGAAGTATCACACACAGTCATAATGTTGATGAGCCGTCAGTTTTACACTATCGAGAAAAAATTGAAGACAACCATCACAAATGTGCACACGACCATGATGCTTCGATTTTTGCCGTGTTACCAACTTCGACAAATCTGTAATGAGACAGTAGTGATTATTCCCATTCGAGTCAGTAATCAGCAGAAGATTCACATGTGTTGCAGATCGGTTTGTTGTGAAATGTAAGGGTCCCACAATGTTGGTAACCATTTTTCCATCCTTAAATTTTGTCTCTACACCAAATACATTGATGGATATATTATTCTTTCTTTCAAATTTGGAAATTTACTTCAATTTCACTGGAAAATCAATGCATTAGAAATTGAGTAATGTAGTATAATGAGGGTATGAAGATGGACTCGAAGGATCACCATTCGAAGGAAAAATCGCTGCCATAATGGACCAAGAGAAGCAAGCATTATCCAAGTTCTTCACATTCAAAACTGCTTGTTTTTTATTAATTGTTTTGGGCAACTTATTATATGAGGATGCTGATAGTGGATTGTATTTGTTTATGTTGACATCCAGGTACCAAATTTTCTGTAATGACCAGCCTGAGTCTCTTTCCTGGAACTCTGAAGCCTTTGAAATCATCTCATTCATGTATTCCATATAGAAACAATCCAAGTCACTGGCACAAGTTATAATTTTGTTTTTTGTGTTGAAGGATTTCATGTCACCTAATTCTTTCTCAGGTATGACATAATTTCCAAATAGTTCAAAATTAATTTTCAAGCTGTTGTATTCCTGTATATACTCAGAGATGATTTTAAGAACTTTCGGTTTAACATCTTCCATGACGTTGGAGTAATCAACATGTATTCCAGTGCTCTTAAATCGATAACTTGCTATCCTATTCTTGAATGCGTGCTGAAGTTGCTCTATACCGTCTTCCACATTCGACAAAATATTCGCATCTAACCTTTTCCTCGAATATGGAACAATTGTAAATGAATCACCCAATATAATTCTTTTAGAAGGTACACCGCTAACATCATTGAGAGGACAGTTACTTCGTATATGTCGGTTTAGGTTACCTTTTGACGATAAATCCTTTCCACATTTGTTACACTTCATAATTCATTCAGCTCAGTAGTAATATTACTAGCTATAATCGCTATAACAACTGCAATTAAATAGATGAATCTCTCGATATAAGCCTGCGCATTGCTGATGTTTGTATGGCGGTCAGTGACCTATTGGGAAGCATCTGGTGTCTAGGCAACCGGATGCTACAAAGTGATTAGTCATCATTCTGATGAATTACAGGTGTTGACTTCTATGTGAAAAAATCTGGTGTCTAGACAAGCGCATGATGTTGGCTTAAATTAATATAATAAAAGACTGCATAATAAAATATATTTCTTTGGAGAAAATTTATTTAGATGTATCCATTATATATGTATATACATTTGATATAGAAAATAAACATTTGAAAGTTCACATATACAATTATCTTTATTATGATGAAAACAACTTGCTTCAGAGGCTCGTAAACTGGGTTGCTCTTCAAATTCTATGACTGGTTGATGGGTGAATTTTTTGATGTATTCAGCTTTCTCCTTTCCTTTAACATAAATTCAACTCCCTCGGTAAGCTTCTTAATTATAGTTCCGAATTGATGCAATGGTGTGAACCCATCATTCCAATCTATACAGTGGTGATTATGCATCAACCAAGTGGCTTGACTGTGGAATTTTGGTGGGAGCATGTTTAATAGAAATGGAGGTTTGAACAAGTAGTGAGAAACCCTACTTCCATCGAAGGCAGCCAATTCCTTGGTTAAAAATGTATCGTTTTCGATCTTGAAACTTTGTACATCTATCACCAATATCATATTTTCAAATTGATGAATTTTCTTATTAATAATCGGTTCAAATTGTATGACTCAATTAATTGTTTGAGTAATTTTAGGTTCCTATGGTGCTGCTTCAATCTTCTTCGATACTCTGATATCATCTTCGAACTGATGTTTTAAACATGAAAATCTTTATATATAAGAATATGTTGAACATGCGCATTAAAATTGCTTAACAATTTTCGTCAATGGATTATATGAAAATTCTTTCTCGTGTAGAATAAGGCAATAAGATGTTACATTCTTGGGTGTAACTTTAGCAGTCTCAATCTCAATTCTGAGTACTATGGAACCAGTCTGAATCGCTTCTTTTTGACGTGAGCACTCGATGTGGACCAGCGGTGCCTTCACTTTAAATTCATTGGGATTGAAAATAGGTTGATTTGATTAAAGATGAAAGTAGCTCTCTTGGAAGTTATCATACATTTCATAGAGTTTTGCAAACTTGTTATTCTTGAAATCAAGATTCAAGTCATTGTAAGGAAATCGTTCGGAATTCAGAAATACTCTTAAATTACTCAGATTACAATAGTCGAATATATTCATATCGGTGGTGAGCTTTTCTTTTTTAGCATGTAGAAATGCAATAATAACATGTCGAGGAGTTTCAACCTTCGTTGTTTTCACTGCCCAAGTGTGTCTTGTTGTTTCATTCAAAGAAGGATATTCGATCAATTCCCACCTTCTGAATTTCAAAGGTAGTTCAACATTGCTATTTATGATTTTATTCAATCGTAGTTGTTCCTGAATACTCGGTGTCACATGAGGGACGCACCAACTCAGCTTGCTTATGTTTACTTTGGGTTTTTCAGAATCATCTGTACTAATCACAGCATCCAAATCATGACTTTCCCGAATCAAAACTAGTTCTTGTCTCATATTCATCACCATTTTTCGAAAGTCTTCAAAAAAGCCAGCCCATAACTTCAGCGGAATACATACATTGAAATTTCCTTCGTCATCAACTAATATTTTATCAGTCGCATCAAGTTTAGGAAACCAGCCAGCATTTTGCATTGAAATAATTTCATTTTTATTCATAGACAAATAATTTTTTATCGTTGATACTAGTCCAATGTTTCTGACAGAGTCTACCACCACACCATTCAACTCATATCGTAGCTCACAGAATAAGAAAGATATTGCGTTTTTGACAAATTTTATTTTCGTAATTGGATCCCCATCCGGCCTTATATATGTATGAGTTACAAGGTAATGTATAAGCATCCAAATCCTGAATTGTAATTCTCATTTCATCATCATATTTGATTTCATTGTTAATATACGGCTGATATGTATGAAACTGATAATCCTCGATTGTGTTGTCAATGAAAGGCTCACTCGTGATTTGTAGCAGTATTAAGAGTTCTAATCCCAAAGATTTCAAGTACTGTTTGTTTTCTGGTGTTAGTAATTCGGCAGATGCTTCCAAACTGTCTTTCAAAGCTCGCTTCGCTTTCTTTTTATATGGCTGTTGGAATGCTGAGTTATCAAATCTCCACACCATTATTCAGAAAGTCTTCCTTCTCAGGTGCAATCTAACAGTAACTTCCTCGTTTCGAAAATAAATTAAATTGAAATTTTGATCCACAACTCTCACAGTGATGTTGTTGATTGTCTTGACAGTGACGGGAAAATACAAAATGTTCAATGGAGTTTCAACTATTTTATACCCTCTTGGCACGGTTGGAAAGAACTGATGAATCGTATGCACTGGATTACCATTCAGAAATGAAGCCATGGCAATATTGCAATCAATGCAAATTGTATTGATTAAAAGAATTTTCACTTCATGGTCTGATTTATAGATCCCGTTTGCATTGAGTATTTTCTTCTCGAATCCCAATAAATGACCAATGGAATTTTGTACTGAAAAATTGATTTTAGTGTTTGTCCGGATAACCACTTTTGAAGTTGTCCAGTTTGGGTCAATGGATATCACATCTTCATTGTTGCTAGTCATCTGTTTAATGATGAGATCAACAATATCTGTTACATCATAAAACACTTCAGGAATGATATAACTGAATTCATCGTGATCACCCCATACCACAACATTGTTCAATTTTGTTACGTTTGGAATAACATTGAACGAATGAAAATTTGCCAAGCCTATCTCATATTCCACATCATCGTCCAGATAAATTGGAGGGTTGAAATTATAACTCAACACTGAGGATGAATCACTCAATGTGAAAGTAAAAGACATATTTTCTCAGTGGTAGTTTATTGATTAATGAAGGAAATACATCAGAGATATTGATTATATAAAAACAAAAGGCAGTATTGTCCACACTGATAAGAGTTAAACTTCTGCACAGAATCATAGTTATATTTTATATTATTCACGTCACCAGCGCTGAGGAAATATTTTATCAATTCCTTGGGTGGTTTAGGATTTCCATAACTATCGAAATATATAACTTCGGCATCATCCTTGAAATATGCCGTCCAATGAGTCCCTTCTCCTGAATCAGAATCCAGATTGATAATACCGCACTCCTTGCTTCCAATTTTTCTGGGAAGTTTATCTCTCATATAAACACCTCGAAAGTAAGGAATCCCCAAACGCTCTACATCATTCATCAAATCAATATTGGTCAAGGCTCGGCGCGGTAACTTCAACAGTTTTTTTGATATGGCTGGGCAAACATTCGATAACCTTTACGAGGTCTCAAATATAAACCTTTTTCTTTTTGTTCCATCGCTATATCATGTCTCTTTTGTTCAGCAAGTCTTTGCTTCTCAGATTTTGCCTTATTGACTGCTGAAGCGATAGATGCTGCCCCTCTTCCTACAGCACCTAGCGCCCCTAAAAGTGGTAGTAAAAATGGTAGAAATCCACCCTTCTTTGGAATTGGTATGATTCTTTTTCTCTGCTTATTCTTTCGTTTCCTGGCAACTTTCAATTCGCCACTCTTCTTCTTCACTGTTTTCTTTTTTCGTCTTAATCCCATCTCCAACTTGCTTTTGAGATTCATAATATTAGATACCCCAAATGCTGTCACTTTTTCCCCCAATTTTGCGTCAGAAGATTTCAAACGTTCGGAAGCAAACGTTGCCAGTTTTTTGTCAGCAATATTCCTTGCTTCTAAATCTTCACTGTTGGAGTAAGCAATGTCGTGTCGCTTACAAGCCTCGTCCAGAGGATTCACGCCTACGTCTCCCCTCAATAATCTGTTTTCCAACTTGGTGCCAGGACCACAGTAATTATATCCAGGGACATGTAGTTCTACAGGCAGTTTGTTGATCAAGGTGTTCAGAAAACCTCGACTTTTCTTTCTTGTGTTTCGGCTCGTACTAACGACTAATTTCCTTCGCTGTCCCATTAAATATAATGTTTGGAACAAGTTGGACACGCGTATATATACCTATAACATCCGCACTAATGCCAGTTTAATAACTATTTCGATGTGATGAAGACTGAAAAACAAAAGGTGTTGCTTCCAGTTCTCAATCATGATGAGATCAATTTCGAGAATTCCGTTAGAAAACATGGTGTATTATTTAGAGGTCAATCTAAAAGAGGGTTACTTGCTGGAGCAAGTGGATCAGGCAAAACTAATGTGATGTTGTCTCTGCTGGAACAACCTAACGGTCTTCGTTTCACAAATGTGTACTTATTTTCCAAATCATTGTATCAACCTAAATATAATTATTTGAGGATTTTGCTGGCACCTATGAAAGAAATTGGATTTAATGAATATGAAGATGCTGTTGAAGTTATTCTCCCTGAAAATATAAAAGATCATTCAGTCATAATATTCGATGATGTTGCCACATGTGATCAGAACATAATCAAGAATTATTTCTGTTTCGGCCGTCACAGACACACAGATTGTTTCTATTTATGTCAAACCTATTCGGCCATTGCCAAACAACTCATTAGAGACAATGCTAATTTGCTTATAATTTTCCAACAAGACCCAACAAATCTGAAACATAAATATGATGATCATGTCAGTATAGATATGTCCTTGCAGAATTTCAAAGAAATCTGCTCTTATTGTTGGAAAGATAAATTTGGTTTTCTCGTTATCGATAAAGATTGTTCTATAAACGAGGGACAATACAGGAAGGGTTTCGACACATTTATTCATATATAAACTTCAAGATTGGGGAATGATTGTCAGTCATCATGAACAGTCATTTAAAAGAACAACTATTGAGTGCAAGGAAGGTGTTGACAAGAAAATATACAACTTTGAAATCTGATATCGCAGAATCTCAATCATATTTAGAAAAAACGTATGAACCAATTACTCAACCATTGAAACAATTTTTGTCTGCTGTTCAACAACCCCCAACGACTAAGTTCAAGCAAGAATTGAATCAAGAATTGAAACATCAAACTAAATCACCTCTTTCAAGTTATCAACCGACACCCAAAAAATTACACCAACCAACACCCAGTGAATTTCATAAACCAACACCTCAAAAATTTTATTAAATCACTTCTGATGAAGAGACATTTCAATATGATTCAGCCATTCCACAATCCGACTTCAAAGGGAGTTATTTCGACAATACTTACTACAATTCGCGAAGCCGTTGCCTCGTGCATATATAGAAGACAAAATTTCAGAGACGAAAAATGTATTTGACGATACTTTCGGAGTGTATTTTGATGCATCTACGGAAAAATTTGCCCTAGGTAACGCAACTGTTGGTTTTGATATTGTAATAAATAATAAGTTCAGATACACTGGAACTCCAGGTTTATATGAACTGATGTTCAAGAAACAACCGCTTGGTTACAAAAATAAAGATCTTGAATCATATATCGATATAATAAGAAGGAGTAATGCACAATATCTTCGTCATGATCCTACAAGGGGTCTGTCAACATCAAATGCGTCAAAGTTTGTTAATGTAATAAAACCACGAATTACAACACTACACTCTTTGGCTAAAGAACGCGAACTTGAAAAGACTCAAAAACTCACGGAACCCAACTTATCTCTTCCCAAGCCCAGACCAAGAATCAGTTCGGCTCCAGGCACCACAACAAGAAGTAAAAAGGGTTCTATGCTTGATTTCAACAATATTCCTATTGAATATAAATATTTTGATGACGTCAATGAGCTAGTGGAGCGATTAAAACTGTTGATTGCATCGCAATGTGCTGGAAACACCGGTGTGAATAACGAAATCATAAGCATAATTGAGGAACTTCGCGAGGCAGGGATAATAAAATACAAAACCTATATGATTTAATTCCATTTGGTGTTTAACCGTGACAACATGCCTATCGATAAATTTGGATGACATTTCCTGAGAACATCTCAAACGCCATATTATGAACCAGAAATACTTCCGAAAGCCTCCTCAAACGTACCTTTCTACATATGGAATTCATCTTCGTGTAATACCAAATGTGTTCTTCATTTGAGGGCATTCAAGGATATCAGGAAGAGTATTAGTTTCTTTGTATTTGAAAATGGTACAACTTCGTATGAGTTTCCTGTTTCCGGAAAAATTGAAAGCATCAACTCCCAGCCAGAAGATATATCTATATCACTAGGAGAGGAGTATGCAGATATTGGTTCACTGATTAGTCTGATAGGAAAGTTTTTAAATAAAGGTGATAAGATCACTTTCTTAGTCGATCAGCAGCAGCATAGTCAACTGTTTGTCGAAATTGTACTTCAGTGTCCTATAACTGAAAATGGATAAAATCAAAGAAGACATTGTAGGAGAGTTACATAGAAATTCACGAAAAATATTTCAAAGGAGGCGTGTTATTATTAAAGGTTTGAATGATCTCATTCAAGCTGATTTGGTTGAAATGATTCCCTATTCAAAAACTAACAAAGGATTTAAATACATCTTGGTTGTTATAAACGTATTTTCCAAATATGTTTGGTGTGAACCCGTTAAAGCTAAAAGTGGGGAAGATGTGAGTCGTGCGATGCAAAAAATATTGAGAGATATGAAAGTTACAACAAAAAATCTACAAACGGATATGGGAAAAGAGTTCTACAATAGTAAATTGATGACAGTTGATGAATGATTGGAAAATCAATCATTATAACACTGTCTCCAATTTGAAAGCTAGCATAGTTGAACGAGTAAACAGAACTTTGAAAAATAGAATGTGGAAACAATTCAGCCTACAAGGAAGCTACAAATGGTTGGATATACTACCAGAAATAGTTTCTAACTATAACAATTCCGTACACAGGACAATAGGAATGAAACCCAAAGATGTAAAAAAATGTCATGAAAAGTATTTACTGAAAAACGCGTATAGTCACCTCAAAACAGTGGATCGAAGGAAACGAAAATTCAAAATCAATGACCATGTAAGAATAAGCAAGTACCGAGAGGCATTTGCTAAAGGGTATACACCAAACTGGTCCAATGAAATTTTCACTGTAAAAAAAGTCTATCAGTCGAATCTTGTAGTGTATTTTCTTAAAGATCAAAATGAAGTTGATATACAAGGTGGATTTTATGGAGAAGAACTTCAAAAAGTTGAACATCCTGATATGTTCCTGGTTGAAAAAAAAAAAAGGAGACAAACTGTACATCAAATGATTAGGTTTAAGCAACAAGTATAATTCGTGGATATCGAAAGATGATTTTGTATGATACTTTTTCAAATAAAACAAAATAATATTTACATAAAAGTTTTATTTATATGATATTACAAATTGATCACAAAATCTATCATTGAATAGTATGTCTCTATGTGTTGAATCCAAAATGTGGGCGACGATCCTTGAGGTTTCTGCTATTCGCCTCTTGAAGCGCATTCTATCGATTGCTGCATACATCCAATACATTTTCCGAGAATCCTTGTAAGCAAATTTTCATGTGTACATATAAAAAATTTTGTTTTGACTTTCATCAATTGTCACCGTCTTATTCATGGTTTATCAGACAGTTCAGTTCTGAAAACTTCCGGGTAAAGATGGATGAATTCCAGAGTTAGACTTATATTTTCACCATTGCGATTCACTTCTGGCTGGAGCAAATCTAAAGCATTTTGCAACAGATCACCGCTCAGCTTACAGAGTCCGTTTTTCAAAACTTGGAAATATTGTCCATAATGTTGTCTTTTCAAAATATCTACCCTATATTCAATTGAGGGTTTGAGTTCCCATAGCTTGCAGACTGTTTCAAACCCCAAGTACACCGAGGAGTAATCTTTTTTTTTTTGACTACTCATCCGTTTGTAAATTGGCTGAACTCAATGGTAAATCTATCGTCTTCAATAGCCTCTACTTCATCGGATGAGTAAAAATAATTGGTAATGATTCCTTGGTATGTGAAGAACTTTTTCCACTCATGTTCTGTGAAAATCACTCGATCTCCCTTATTTCCGGCAATTTCAATACATGGAGTGAAATTCAAATCATATGAAAGATTCACAACAACAAATTTACTTCTAGATTTGTTTAATGGGAATTTTCTTTCACTCAACACTACTTTTGATTTTTCTTTACAGAAATAGTCACTTGATGACAAGTTGAATTTGAACTCGATAATACTCATTATGATAATGGAATGTCTGGTGTGATATCGTTATCGGTTTATATATTATCAGTAATAGTGGGAGAATATTTCAGTTTAACTTCATATTGAATTCATATTCTGGATAACTGACAACCATGTATTGACCTTGAAAACGGTCATTGAACCCTTTTAAAATTTTTCCAACTTGTTGAGACTTGTTTGTAATCGATAGTCAGCCTTGACAGAGGTCACTGAACCCGTATCGAATTTCCCTGTGTAGACATGTAACTGGATGTCAGCAAATTCCAGGAAATCTCACATGTGCACTTTTCGAGGTTCACTGAACCCGTATCGCATTTTGCTGTGTAGGCATGTAACCGGATGTCAGGAAATTCCAGGAAATCTCACATGTGCACTTTTCGAGGGTCCCTGAACCCGTATCGAATTTCGCTGTGTAGGCATGTAACCGGATGTCAGCAAATTCCAGGAAATCTCACACGTGCACTTCATGACCTTTGACCTTGATTCCTTTTGCTCTCTCATAGGGTTCGACCTTGATTCCTTTTGCTCTCTCATAGGTTTTGACCTTGATTCCTTTTGCTTTCTCATTTCCTATCTACTTATTTTCTTGCATTTTTGTAAAATACATTTCTTTTTTCTTTTCTAAAATTGCTAACTTTTTTCCCCAGTATTCGACATAATTGCAGTACGAATGTGATAAATTGTTCAATGATAAATAAATGACAATGAAAATATTGAAATATTATTGCTATGCAAGTGCGAAAGAATTCAATAAAAAGTGCGAGATGTAAAAAACGTATACTGTTTTCTAAGGTGGAACGAACTACGCACAGCTTTAATGCTGTTTCCTCTTCTATCGCATGGGATGGTTCGCTGGGACCTCTCTGTCGCACGTATTCACTCGCAGAAATATTTCACTCTCTAAAACTCGACAACCGGAATTTAGGACTGACTCTATACCACCGTGTTCGTGATGAAATAATCTTTATTTTAAATTAATTTTAATTCATTAACCAGACCAGTGCAAATTGCTAGTATCGAATATCGATATACCTGCTTATACCTGCCTACCCAAGAGTTGTGACGGGAAAAAAGTAGTCAACCCCACGAGTACATATTCTATAGGCTTTATACTTTCGATCTTTCGATTAAGTATGGAATTTGTCTATTAACCAAACCAGTGAAATGTAGAAAAAAAATTAATTTTTGAATCGTTAATCAATCATATTCTGGACTAAAATTTTTTAGTCAACCCATTTGCAATATATTTATTGACATATTTAATTTGATATAAAATACTTTTCATCCATTTACCAGCTCGGTGAAGGTCGTTTTATACTGGGATGAACGGAAGAACCCAGAAATTGATCTGTAGTTGGTCCATATTTTTCAATTAATATTGGATTCATTGGATGTAATTCAACGTTCGTATTAGCCACGAACAAAAGTAGTTGTTTTCTGATGGATTTCTAACCCAAATATTCCTATTGTATAGGGTTATTGCAGTGAGCATCCTGGTGTGGCAGGACATCTGGTTCCTAACTTGATAAGTTCATTGTTAAATAAGAGATTCCTTTATCTATTAACATTTTTATTGTATGCATTTAAAGACTTTTCTCAAATAAACAGGAAGGTGATTCTGAAAAAATAGTCAGGAATCAGGTAGTTTGAAAAAGACCTTGGGAATGAACTCGTCGTTATCTGATAACGAAAATATTTAATCCAGTAGCCATTCTGGTCACACGGATTACCAAATAATAGAAAAAATAAAAAAGATTTATAGAAACTTCAAAATTATATTCTTTTTAATATAAATCGCATTTCTCGTCGTATTTGTCAACATATTAAAAAATTCTTTCACCATTGCATAGATATCCTGATCTTTTTAGATTTTTTATCGTTGAAAATAAGTCATTATCATACTCAACGGTACCAACAAAAAATATAATATGAATAAAACGTGTCTCTTCAATTATTGAATACAAACATAAACTTATGCGCAAAAAACGTATAAAACACAGTGGGAAAACTGTTTATGAATACAGTTTTTCCCTAGAAAAAACTTTTTGAGAGATATTGAAGTTTCAGAATATAACATGTTGAGTGAAATAATAGTGGAACAATTTCGTTTTTGTAAAAGACATGCATTGTAATGGCCTCTAAAAAAACTGAATCATCAAATTAACTAATGGAAATGGAAGCTATGAACATAACTTTCTCATTTTGATTTTAGTTCGATGTAGTTCAATGTCTAGCGTAGCTTTAGCCGAAGAGGTAGTTGTTTTCTGTTAGATATTACAAATAAATCACATTTTTTATTTTTCAATTTTCATGGAGAATGTTCCCCTTTTCAACATAACTTTTTCAATTATTGCTTGAACTAATTTCTCTGATGGCATCTGACTTCACAATAACAACTCATCGTACAATCTGATTTTTCTTCATTACAAATACAATTTCTTGAACATTTACCACGTTCACACTCACAAATACGTTTCTACTTCTGGGCGAATACTGATTGACATTACTTTCGGTACTATTATATTCTCATTCAATGACCATCCAAAATATTTGAGATTAGGTAGCAAAGGATTAACGCAAATATCACTTTTCCAATTGGAAATGTGGTATGCAGCCTTGAAGACATGCTGATTTGAGTTAATCCTCAATATATTCATGCGGTCCGATTTGCGATTGAAAAATAAATGTTTCCGCAGATTGTCAAAACTACCAGTGAAGAATGGTCACACGAAATTTTGAAAAAACATCTTGCTGAATTCTGAAAATCAGTGATATCTGATAAATCCGGCAAGTTTTAAATAATTCTTTTTTATTTCTTCTCAACAGAAAGATGATGGTAGCCAAATCCGAGTTCGACTAATTTTACGGTGGAAGTTATGAAAATGACGAGAAATGAGCTTCATTTGTAGATTTTTTGAAAAATATCATGTACATTTGAGACCGTAAAAAAACAATGTTGATGAGTTTGGTCCAGTGCCGAAAAGTCTTGACATGGATTTGATCATTAATACGTGTGTAGCAGGTTCGATACGCGCCGGAGTATTTTTTTATAAATTATATTTATAAATAGGATTATTCAAAGAATCATAGACAAAGAGTATATCGAGTTTTCATTTCAAAAGTCTAAGAATCGGTTTTAGTATTGGTTCGAATAATTTTTTGTGATTGAAATAGAAAACTGAGAGGTTCTACATAATTGAAAAAACATCCTTCATTCAATATAAACAATACAATTTATTCAACATTGTCAGCTTCAGTAGACAGGGTCAGTTCTGTCAATTAGTTATTGAATTAATTCAAGAGTAATAATTCAGTAAATTTGTATTCGACAGGGGGTAGTTCTGATTTCTTTCATTTCACAAGTTTTTTGGAGTGCTGAATCCGAATCTGAAGTTTGCTAATGAAATTTCTTGACGCAACATTAGGAAAAATGAAAAAAATGGTAAAAAATCTATTTTTTTTGTAGTTTTTCGTTTATATAGCGAAAATTATGTGTTTTTCGTCAAAAACTTTTCCATTCAGAATGGAAGTATATAAACTTATCTACAAATTCCGACAAACAGTTCCATTCCGTTATTCAGGCTTTTTTTTCGAAAAAACAGTTCGGGCTCAAACGCCTAATAAACATTGGCGTATTTCTGCTGAGTCAGCCAACACCCACCTTTCCACTCCAAAACTCTTATTGACTATTTAATGACATTTTTAGTGAATTTCTCAGGGAATTATATTGCAATAAAACTAAAAGTACTCTTGTTCGTCATTGGAGAAGTTTCAATCAAAGGACTCATCTGAGGTTATGTCGATGACTGCTAGTGACAGTGCGATAAGGAAGGAGCTCTGACAAAACTTTCAAGATAAGTATAACGGAGAGGGATGTGTGGAAGGAGGGACCTCCCAAAAAATTATGAAGGTTCAGGAGCCGGCATTTACGGAACCAAGCGAAAGATGAAACCACCTACAATGCCTGTGGGTTATTATTCCCTGGCTAATCCGCGACGGGTATTGAATTATATCAACCAAATGTTTGGGTTATGTTCCTCATTGCAGAGGATACAATTTGAAACAAAAAAATTAAGAAAAAAAATTCAACCACCTCGGCTATTGGCAGATTGACACAAATGGTGAATGATGGTTTCGAAAATAATGATATTATTCATGCAAATTGTCTGGTCTTGACAAAGACGTTTAATTGCGTTCCACAAAATTTCAATATTATTATATCAACTTGATAAAGTAGGTATTATCTAGGAAACTGAGTCCAGTTCGTTCTTCTCAATATATTTTTTTATAGATATACAATACGGTGTCCCTCAAGAGGACACAGTAAATGTCTTGCCCTATTCGTCTTCACTATTGAAGTTTATATACCTAAACTATTTGCCGATGACAGCAGGTTCATACATTGAGGAGAAAACTCAAGGTGCGTATTCACTACAGCATTCATTCCGCATGAGCACCGAATGAGCGAATGCTCGGACATTGTGGACGCTGATTTCAGCACGAACAGAATGCGTGTTCGGTGTCGATTTTTCCGTGCTCAGTGTGGACGTTGAAAGAGTATTTGACGTTCTGTTTGTGGTTATTACAGATATTTTACATTCAATTTTGAAATTGATGAATATGAATATTTGTACGTGACTGACCGCGGATAGGTGCTCATGCGGTGCTCAAATGCCAGAAGACACAACACAGCTTGACGCAGTCTGAGCTTGAACCGAGCATCTCATGTGCTCATTCGGTGCTCATGCGGAACGAATGGCCTAGTGAATACGCACCTTAAAGTACTTTGATTTCCACAGATCGATGTTTCCTATCAAATGAACTGAAAGTCAATTACTCGAAAACAGAACATATGATTTTGAGTATAACAAATACTTTCGAATTTGGATTCACATCACGAGTTGACACGAAAAACCGACCTGGCAAGAACACAGTGAATTTCGTTATAAAAAAATTATCGAGCCATCTTTTCTTAAAGCGAAATCTCTCGATAATTGTGACCCTGACTTACATAACAGCCTTTCATGGCCTCATTGAGTCCTGTATACCCCATGCTATATCAGCAATGATCTCGTATCTTCAGAATTCAGAGAAGTGCATTGACGATTGTTTCTGGTTTAAAATACGGAGACGACTGTAGGGACAAATTCCAAAAATACGAAGTGTTAACGTTACCCTGTATAAGCCCTGTAATTATTTCATAATCCATGTGACCAGAATGGCTACTGGATTAAATATTTTCATTATCAGATAACGACGAGTTCATTCCCAAGGTATTTTTTAAACCACCTGATTCCTGACTATTTCTTCAGAATCACCTCCCTATTTATTTGAAAATAGTCTTCAAATGCATACAATAAAAATGTTAATAGATAAAGGAATCTCTTATTTAACAATGAACTTATCAAGTCAGAAACCAGATGTCCTGCCACACCAGGATGCTCACTACAATAATCCTATACAATAGGAATACTTGGGTTAGAAATCCATCAGAAAACAACTACTTTTGTTCTCACTTATTGGCCATTTTTTAAAAACAATAAATAGTAGAGCGTTTTTTAAATTATGATTTTAGTGACAAGCTACTCCAAAAATTATGCACAGCATTAACGAGTCTATCGCTATTTTTTTCATTTTCACGGACAAAATAGCATGCGCAATCTCTTTCATTCAATGGACGAACTACACACAGCTTTAATGCTGTTTCCTCTTCTATCGCATGGGATGGTTTGCTGGGATCTCTCTGTCGCACGTATTCACTCGCAGGAATATTCCACTCTTTAAAACTCGACAACCGGAATTTAGGACTGATTTTTCGCAAACAACTCTATACCACCGTGTTCGTAATGAAATAATCTTCATTTTTAATTAACTTTAATTCATCAACCAGACCAGTGCAAATTGCTAGTATCGAATATCGATATACCTGTTTATACCTGCCTACCCAAGAGTTGTGACGAGAAAAAAATTGTCAACCTAACGTTTGCATATTCTATAGGCTTCATACTTTCGATTGGTAGGAAATTTGTCTATTAACCAAACCAGTGAAATGTTTTAAATGGTCGTTTTATACTGGGATCCTAGATCACCAGTATAGGATAGGTCTCTGCAGACAATAACTAATGTCTGCAACCTGGTATGGCAGGATATTTGATTTCTAACTTGATAAGCTCATTGTTAAATAATAGATTCTTTTATCTGTTATTGTTTTATTGTTATTGCTAATGAAAGTGGGTATGGTTAGTTGCGCTCGTGGTTTGGTTAACACCGATCTGCAGGTGGTATCTCAGCTTCTGCCTGGATATGGAGAGATGATTAGATCATTTGTTGCAGACATTATTTATTGTCTACAGAGACCTACCCTATACTGATGAGGACAAGAACCCAGGAATCGATCTATAGGTGGTCCAAATGTTTCAATTCACACACAAAAAAAAAATGTATACCTGAATACAATGAAAAAGTTCAGTGACTTAATGAATATTTTTATCAGTATTGGTCCACTGAACGCAATCATTATGTCAATGAACCACTGGTTATCCATACTATGAATACGAATCTTAATAATATCAATGAATGCCTTCATTGATATCATGATCAAATACATTAAACAGGTGCGTTATGGTAATGAATTCCATTCATCAAACGAATGAAGATTGTTCACCCATGCAATGGAGTGTATTCGTTCAACTGATGAAAGTGTATTCATCAGATTCATTATTATTGTTTGTTCTTCGAATCAATGTTGCATGATTGATATAATGATTTAGATTATTTCGACGATGGATATTTTTCATCAATTCAATGAATGGTGTTTATTGATAATCGGTTACTATAATGCAAGGTTCGTTGGGGTAATGATTTCCATTCATCAAACGAATGAAGAGTGTTCACCCAAGCAATAAATTGTATTCGTTCAACTGATGAAACTGTATTCATCAAATTAGTTATTATTGTCCATTCTTCGAATGAATGCTGTATGATTGATATAATGATTCAGATTAGTTCGACGATGGATATTTTTTACCAATCCAATGAACGGTGATTATTAAGTATCGGTTATTCCTTGATTCAATAATTAATATACATTAAATCTATGTTTCAGTTTATTCTCGTGATGCATGCTTTCACACATTGAACTAATTATTTTGCTTATCATTTGAATAAGTGGTATTTATTCAATCATTGCATATCATTCGTAAATGCAATAAAGGCCTCCCACTGATATTGAGCATACAGTGAGTTTCCGAAAGATATGCAATTAACATGCATCCATCAGAACGTCGCAATCCTGATTGGGAGGCGTATCTCCAAGTTATCTTTTATTTCGGCTGGCTCCTTTCGGAGCTCTTCAGATGTCTCTGTAGTCTGTGCTACCTGAGAATATGCTTCAATGATCGCTTCTGTCTGCTTAAGTTAACCGGCTCTGTGCAAACAACGAAGTCGTGCGGAGTGGTACCTCTAGTGGAGGCGCTGTATACTACCAACTAAAGCTAACTTGCCAGCAACGGAGATTTCTATGCGAGGATTCGGCTGAACAGATGCCGGCAAAATTTATGAGTATATTTAAACACGAGATGGCTTGGTTCGACATAAGTCTCATTATTATATTCATGAACATATTAATTAGGGAGTTATAGAATGGGAGGAAAATGTTGCTTCTATCTGCCTAACAAAACTGGGACTTAGTAACTTCGTTACACCTTCTATGATCTTTCCATAGCCCCAATGAAACCTGTGTGTAGATCTGAAAATAGATTATCATTGATTTCGATAAACTTGGATTCACTGTAACAATAAAATCATCTTTGGGACCATTAATTACGTTCATTGATATGATGAACAATTTCAAATGGATTCAGTGTACCCCTTTCATTACCTCAATGAACTTTTCCATAGCAGCAACGAAACCTGTTCATGAATGTAAAAAAAGATCATCTTTGATCTCAATGAACTTGAATCATTGTCACGATAAAAAATGTATTGTGCCAATGAACGGAAAGGTAATAAAAGGTATTCATTGATATAATGTACCACATTTTATTCATGAAATAGTATACATTGTTTCAACTTTTTTCTTCATTTCAATAATCTTTTTCACAGCCGCAATGAAACATGTTCATAGGTCTGAAAATAGATCATCATTGATCTTGATAAACTTGAATTCATTGTAACAATGAAAACATACATATTTCAGTGAATGGTCATTCATTGACTCGACGAAAAATGTATTGTGCCAATAAACGAAGAGGTATTCATCAATAAAATGTACCATATTTTTTTTTAAATATAAAATGAATTATGTTCATTGATGTGATGAACAATTTCAATTTATTCAGTGTACCACATTCCTCACCTCAATGAACCTTTCCATAGCAGCAACGAAACCTGTTCATAAATATAAAAAACCATCAACTTTGATATCAATGAACTTGAATTCATTGTATCAATAAATACCTTCGTACATCAGTGACTGTTTAATCATTATCACGATGAAGTTAATTGTGCCAATGAACGGAAAGGTAATAAACGGTATTCATTGATATTATGTACCACATTTTTTTCATGAAATAATATACATTATTCCAATGTACTTTTTTCATAATTTCAATAATCTTTTTCAAAGCCGTAACGAAATATGTTCATAGGTCTGAAATTAGATCATCATTGATCTCAGTGTACCCCTTTCCTCACCTCAATAAACTTTTCCGCAGGAGCAACGAAAACTGTTCATAAATGTAAGAAACGATCATCTTTGATCTCAATAAACTTGAATTCGTTGTATCAATAAATACCTACAAAAGTCAGTGAATATTTATTCATTGCCACGATGAAAAATGTATTTTGCCAATGAACGGAGAGGTAAAAAACGGCATTTATTGATATAACGTACCACATTTTTTTCAGTGCATTTCTTTGCGAATATTAATTGCGGAGATAGCATTGTAAGAACTATGAAATTCATTGGATGTATTTCAACGTTTGTCGTGGTATCAGCCAGGAAAGTAGTTGTTTTTTTTATGGATTTTTCGCCCAAATATTCCTTTTGTATAAGATTCTCAGATTCTCAGTGTCTCAGCTTTTACCGCGACATGGGGAGGTAGGTAATTGGACCATTTGTTGCAGATATTGGATATTGTCTGCAGAGACCTACCGTATACTGATGAGGTCAAAAACTCAGAAATCGATCTATAGATGGTCCAAATGTTTCAATTAACATTTCTTTGCGAATATTAATTGCGGAGATAGCATTGTAAGAACTATGAAATTCATTTGATGTATTTCAACGTTTGTCGTGGTATTAGCCAGAAAAGTAGTTCTTCTTTGGATTTTTGACCCAAATATTCCTATTGTATGGGTCGATTGCAGTGAGATTGCAATGAGATTTTCATCTTCCGCTTAACAGTATGTTAAGTTTTTGAGAAAATATTGTTATTATATTTTCAACTTTTTTTTATTAGTTCCACCCTGTAGGTAGCTTTGGCAGGGACTTTCGTTGATACATGCAAAATCTTCTTGCAATGGACTATACATCATTTGAAGTTGACAGTATGTCTAGTTTCTGAGAAAATAATTTTATTATTTTTTTTTGTTTTTGTTATTACGAATCTCCCAGGTTTTCGGAGAAAACCCCTCAGAAGTAGAGCTTGTGCAAGCAAGGGAGACCTGGGACCTACAGCTTAAAAAGTGGAATCAGAACCACTTTAGCTCCGTGATGGCTGTGGGGATCGAACTTGGGCCGCCTGGGTGGTAGTAAACGCTCTAACACCTCAACTACTTCCCTACATATTTTCAAACTTTTCAAATTTCCACTCTGTAGTCGGTTTTGGCAAATTATTTTGTTTAAACTTTTTGAAAAAATAACTCAGGAAGCTACAGAACAGTTCAGAATGGAACTATCATTGGATAGGGTTGTTCTGGAGGTAAAAAGGATTGCACCTGGCTCAATAGTGTCCGAACAGTCGTTGGAAAAAAAGATGAAAAAAAAATTTATTTTTTTTTGTCAGTGTGGAAGCCTCGGATGAATTCAAAATTCCACACAGCCATTATTCTAAAGTTCATTTTTCTCCAACATGTTCTTTCCATCCGTGCATACGGCCATCGGGGCATAAATACATATTAATTTTCCAGATATTACCCCCACCAGTTCAATTTTATGAGTATGCATCACTCTCATATAATTTTCAATATTTACATAATAATTGACACCATGTAGTATCCACCAGTTCATTTCATGAAATCCTGAATTCATTACAATTTCAGAACCCGAAAAAAAAAAAAAGAGGGACACACGCCACTGATCAATCGGGAATGTTCGGAAAATTTGGCCGCTAGCTTTAGATGCCAGCTTCACACTGTCCCAACAAACTATATCCATCGCTTTTCGATAATGTGATATATCTGTTCACATAACCTCAGGGGAATAATTATCACTCACACATCAAGTTTTTGATTTGGATAAAAGGATAAAGGCATAAAGGTTCAGATGGTTCGAAAGAGAAGGAAATAAAAACGCATAAAAGAAAAATGTATATAAAACAAAGAGCAATGTAGTCAGTAACAGCTTGTTTACGTATTTTTCTCTCATGCACGATTTGAATATCGACCATGGCAGAGAATTTTATTCTTTGGGGTTCACTACGACCAATCACAGAAAAGAATACAGTGTGTTCTCCCCACCGAAAGAAGTACAAAAATTAGTGAAATTTGGAGATTTCAATTATAAAAATTACTTTGTGTGAGAAAGCGCCGTCCCTGGGCTTGGAAAGTCATTCTCAGTATTTCTCCGTTCCTTCTCTTTCATCAAAAGTAGTATGCCACCAAGTAGAATAATTCAGTGGTTGGTCGATTTCAAATTTCGACGTTAGTTTGATAAATGTCTGACAAATGTCAGATAATTGTGTGTTTTCTGCGAATCTGCCGATTTTGTGAGAGTTTTTCTATAGTTTTGAGAGTTCTTGCTGCGGGCATTTAGTTTGAAGAAAAGTGGTTGGATTTCCCATCAGAATGCCAAAATCGTGTTTAGTTTGTCATGCCAAATTTGAGAAGGGTTCTGTCAGATCTTTTCATAGATATATATTCAATAGGCGTGCTATTGGATAGGACAGGAAATCGGAATAAGAACTAAAAGTAATTTATGGATACTTCAATTTGAATTGTTTGGCTGATATCCAATGACACCGACAATGTCGGTATCTTTAGTACCTTTTTGGATAAATCGCCGTTTCTTTCGCAAATTCATTCACAGATTGCAAATAAGTCATGAAAAATAATTAATTTTGCAGGTTTTCTAAAAATATAGAACAAAAAAAAAAGGTTGGTGTAAGGTTTTGGGTATTACCGAAAAGGTACAATTCCATGAAATGTTGTGCTCTGATCACTTTTCTTCACGAAGTATCAGAACTTCACCAGCCGGCAAAAGATCACATGTAGAAGGGGCTGTACCAATTGCTGTTTCAGTATTACAGCCAATAAAATTGAAAGGTATGATGAATAACTCTTTTTCAATTCTTTCACATTCATATTCAAGTAACCGTTCACCTTCTCTGCAGAAACATATCTGCCATTAAGTCAGTCCCTGATGGAAATATTTCATCTGAAGAAATATCATGCAACCCTTCAGTTGCATCAGAAGTCAAAAAGAAAAACCAAATGCCACTAGAATGTGGATTGAAAAAACAAACCAAGAGGTACATTTGAGAATACATTATATTTAATATAGCGACTCAATGGGGGTTATAGAATATTTTAAGAAAAATCCGTTAACCTATCGATAGACCAAGAGCTAATGGACCCTCCGAGTAACGGTATGTCTGTAAGGCTAGAAATTCTTATATTGATGAGTCATACTGCTGTCCTACGCCATCACACACCTTTCGCTTCACCTGTCAGGTACTTTTGCTCATCTAAAACGCCTGTCAATTTTTTTTCAAACTCTACAATGATTGAACAAAATCATATAAAAATTTCAAGCTTACAGCAACAAGTCTTTTTTTTTCAAATTGTATCTCCACTTTCAAAAATATTGGGGTTGATGACATGTAAGTCTGTGGCATGCCAGGTGATGGTTACCGTACTTAGCATGCTACGACTCATCACTATAAGAATTTCTAGCCTTACAGACATACCGTTACTCGGAGGGTTCACTAGCTGCTCTCCTACTATGATGCACACAGGCCACATCCATGAACAGTATTCATTTATTTTATTTTGCAGACGACTAATTGAAGAGGGAAGTCCTATTCCTTTGAAAATATTCAAAATGATTTCTCCAAATGATTCTCCTTCATCATCATCAACTTTAACTGCTTCAGAAACTGAGAGGGAATACAGAAGTTTACATACAAGGTATTTATTAGAGTGTTCCTTTCTATTATTTCATATGTTTTGTGTGTATTTACAGGAAAACTCTTTTGAACACATTAAAAAAAAAGTGGATAGGTCCCAAGCATAAAAGAGAAAATGGAAAACAACGCAAAAAATTCTTATGAATCAAAGAGAAGTGATCAGCAAACACAGACAAATCTCTAGCTCGTTTGAAAGCAAGACTGGCTACTTACAGGAAAACAATGATTCTCAGTACTAGTGCTGAGGCAATTATTGATGTGAGTATTATCGTATTGGAGCTAAGAATAATACATAGCCCAAATTAACTTAATGAATTTTATAAATTTAAACTGATTCTGTAACTTTTCTTCTGAAAACCTTTTTTCTTTTTACATTACTGTATTTAAGTGTAATTCAAAATTATCAATGTATAAGGAGTTATTCAATGCCTTGACTTTTATTGCAGGCTACAGTTCGTCAAGGTTCTGGAGCGATTATGAAGAGAATTGTAGGTGGTCCTTCCAAAAAACAATATCCACCAGAGCTCAGAGCCTTTGCTCTGACTTTGAGCTTTCACGGAATGAAAATTTATCAGTATGTTCAAGAAAAATTAACAACTTATTGCCCCATTCAGATACCATATCAAAATGGTATCGATCTATTGATGGATCTCCTGGATTTACAAAAGAATCATTGATGATATGGAGACTAAATGGTGAAAAAAATCTTGTTCAGCTTAATTTTGGATGAAATGGCATTAATGCAGAGAGTGGAGTGGACTGTAGCACAATCTACTGGATTCATAGATGTCGGAAGAGATATACAAATATTCCACGAGACAAATTCCCGAACATCTCCATCAGGTCTGACCTCACCCCCAGACAAACTGAACACCTAGCAAACCTAAGGGACGAACTACACCGAAGACAACAAGAAGGGGAAAGATCACTCACTATAAAATATATTAAAAACGTGCCCCAAATAATATCCACAACTTCCAAAAGGTCCAGGGATGAGGATGAATCCCCTTAGAGGATGCATGGTTCAAAAATATCGAAGACATTTTTTTCGGCAGATCAACGAAAATAGGAATTATGTTCTATTATATTCTGGAATTGTCAGGGAATGAAAAATATATTAGATTTCATTGATGATCAGGACAGTATATCAATTTTGTGTATTAGTGAAGCGTGGTGCTCTCAAGAACTATTAACATCTCCTGATTATTTATCGTCTTTTATTGTCATAAACCCCCCAGTGATAAAAGAAAAGTCAATGGGCAGGGCAAGTGGCGGGCTCTGTATATTCTATAAAAAAGAATGTATTGCTATTTTTCTTGATAAATCACCATGGTACATTCTCTGCCTACTGACTTGTCAAGAAGTGTCACTTGTAATTGGATCTGTATATTGCAACATCCCTTGATATCTACTATATTCTAGAAACATTCCAAGTATCTCTATCGGATATCTATGAACAATATTCTGACACACCAATTATCATTGGCGGTGATTTCAGTTGTAGGGTAGGAACTAGGCACAATATCCGAAGAGATGCTTGAGAATACTGAGTTTTTCGAATTTAGGCTGAGTAAAGATAAAGTTTTGAACATCAGAGGCCGCACCATTCTTGATTTCATGAGTATCAATTCTTTTGCTCTAGTGAACGGAAGAACTTCTACAGACAGGCCAGCTCAGTTCACACATGTCAGTAATTTAGGAAACAGTGTAATTGACTTAGCTTGGGTAAACAACTCATTTTTAAATATTGTAAAAAAATTCCAGGTGAAAGATGATGTCATTATATCAGACCATTTTTCAATCGACATAGTTCTAAATTTAAATATCTCGGAAAAATACCTGAATACATACAAAGCCCCAAATACCACGCCTACTATGAATACCGGGCTCTGGACAAGATTGCAATGCAACATTCGAATCGGGTACGGAACATTTACACAAAAACATTTAAACAAAACAACAACAATCTGATACCTGCCTTTATTGACCTTGAAAGAGGTCGTTGAACCCGTATCGAATTCTTCAACTTGTAAAGACTTTTTCGTAACCGGAAATTTGACATCAGCAAATCCCAGGTAATGTGGTATCTTCACTTATTGACCTCCAAATAGGTCGTTGAATACGTATCGAATTCTTAAACTTGTTGAGACTTGTTTGTAACTGGAAACATGGCGTCAGCGAAATCCAAGTAATCTGGTATCTGACACGTGCACTTCTTGGCCTTGAAGGAGGTCATTGAACCCCTTTTCAAATTTTTACAACTTGTTGAGTTTTCTTTGTAACTGGAAACATGGAGTAAGCATATTCTAGGTAATCTCACACATGCACGTATAATCATGAACTAGGTCAGTGAACCCGTATCGAATTTCGGTGTATAGACTTGTAACTAAAATTTTTTATTTGTAACTCATTCTGGATATCTGACAACAATATATTGACCTTGAAAAAGGTCATTGAACCTGTATTACATTTTTCTAACTTGTTGAGACTTGTTTGTAACCGGATGTCAGCAAATTCCAGGAAATCTCACACGTGCACTTCTTGATGTTTGACCTTGATTCCTTTTGCTCTCTCATAGGGTTTGACATTGATTCTTTTTGCTCTCTCATAGGGTTTGACCCTGATTTATTTTGCTCTCTCATAGGTTTTGACCTTGATTCCTTTTGCTTTCTCATTTCCTCTCTACTGAAGACGAAATCAATCATATAAAAAATTCCATTGTTCCATTGTGCCATATACGAAATCGCTACAAATATAAATCTACTACATACAAAAAAAATAGTAGACCATGGTTCGACAGCGAATGCCAGCAGTCGAAGCTACAGTAAAACAAAACCTTAAGATTTGTAAACAGAACAACTTTGCTCTAGACTACAAAAAAAAGTATCTAGACTTAAGGCGATCGCACATATTACTTTTAAATAAAAAAATAATCGCAAATCAAAATGATATTATAACAAAATATTATGATAGTAGAGACTCCCGGATATTCTGGATAACATTGAAACAATTTCGTATTACGAACTTACCCGAAACTTTACCTATCGCTGTCTGGGAAGAATTCACAGTGACATTTTTCCACCTAAAATAATGGATATTACTCCTTTTTTGATTCTTGATTCTCCAATAAAAACCGACAAACTCTATTCAGCTCTAAACAGGTGTAAAAACAATAAATTGCCCGGCTCAGACAATATCACGTATGAATATCTGAAAAACTTACCCTAGAATTGTGTTCATTCAATAATATCCTAGAATCCCAAATTACCAATTACTGGTTGGGGTGACATTATTTTAACGAAGAAAGAAGGCTCGCTCAATAACCCATCCAATTACAGAAATAAAGCCCTTATTAACTTCTTGGCAAAATTATTCACACAGCTACTACACAAATGGCTGGAAGATTGGGCAGAAGACTTCAAAATCATACCAGAGTGCCAATTTTTGCCATCCAAGAAAGAAAAACTCGCCAAAATACTTCTACATGTACATCTTTCAATAAATAAACATTTTCTTGGTTTCTTTTTGCATATTTGTTGTTGTTTATTTTCCAAATATCTAAAATATATAGATATATAAACAACAAAAAAAACAACAATTTTTTAACAATACGGTTTGTCTAAAGTTCTATTGACCAAACATAGTGAAGTTAATACAAGCGCTGGTGGAAGTAGAAAAACCAGAAGTCAAACAAAAAATAATTTTTTTCATTCTTTTATTTTTACTTCTTTCCTACTCTTTTTCATTTTCTTTGTTTGCATGATCTGTTCTCTTTACTTTGTCATGAAACATGATCATTTCTCACATGAATGTTAGATCGATATCGACTGGTTTCGATGACTTGAAAAATTGAGTATGAGGTAAAAATATTCTCTACTGTGGTGTGGGAGTAGAAGCCTCACAGGGTGTGTCGAGACAGGGCTGCTCTACTGACTCGATGGTGTGTAGCCAATCTGGGTGTTATTAAGTCATTTCCTGAGGTTCATGATTTTCGAAAGGTACTGTTACGTCCAGAGCTCTACTTTGATGTTGTGTGTAGCCAATCTGGGTATAGCCAATCTGGGTGTTAGCGAAGGCTACTGTCACGCTGTGGAAAGTAAACACAAACCAGTATCTCGTTACAATATGAGTCCTACGACTCGAAACTTTCTTCACAAATCGACAAATGTGATGGTGTTGGCCAAATAAGAGATTTGGTTTCAAAACAAAGTCATAACGATTCAACAATTTACATAAGTCTTTATATAACAAAAGATTATTCAAAAATTTGCTGAGTTGAGCAATGTCTTAAGCAGAGAAATTTACAATAAGACTTTTGTATTAAATTCTTCTCAAACAAAATTAGAAAAGATCCAACTTCAAAAGAGCATATGAAAATGACTTTTATGAAAATATTGCTTTCACAATTTTAAGAATAAATTAATTTCCAACGGTCAGTCAGAAGTATAAGAAAGTATTTACCTTTCTCATTGCAAGAAAAATTAATAAATTTAATAATAAATCCCTCGAAGAGAAAAAGGTAATATAGGTAATGAAAGGTTAACTGTAACCAAATGTCACATCAGTCAGTCAGCTGCACAGGGAAGCAATGATAAAGATAGATTAAAGGTGCAACTTCAAACTGAGGAGAAAGAGATAAAACGTAGCCAGAAGGCTTTCTCGTTATAAAATGTCACGAAACAAGCAGAAGGCTTGATTTGTGCTAAAAACGAGTGAGATGAAAGGTTTTCAAAACACACAAATATTCTCTTGGCAAGATCTTTCACTTCTAAGGTGAATAGTGACCTGGAGGAAGTCTGACCAAAGAGTTCAACGGTTCATGAGTGAGTCTAGCTTCTACGGATTATGATTAAATGATTGAAAGCAATAACTCACCCATGAATGATGTTCTCCAAGCTGCCAAACCACTCGAAACAGTCCTCGCTGCCAAATCACTATTCGGGCCTAAAAAGGGGCTCTTTGCACCTAGTCGACTGCTCGCACTTATAAACAGTTTAATATTATCTGAACGTTCCAGGAAGGATTTGTATCACTGAAAATCATAAGAGCACGAACAGAAGCAGGTTTGAATGATATTTTAATGCACAGAAGTGAAATTGACACCACACGTGAGTCATCAATTTCAAGAGGTTAAGTGTTCAATTTTGACATTTCTGTCCTGGCTAGTCAAATGAGGATATAAATATGTATTTAAAGATTTTATAAAATTGTAAAAATCACTTGTCAGTTGTAGATTGAAAACACAACAAATTGGTGACACACCGTGGATCTCTCGATTCTAGGATTTCAGATAAAATGTCTTAAGAGGGATATTGATATGAGAATCGATTCGATCAATCAATCGATCATAGACAAATCAGTTGTATCATGATAACTAGAAAAGGATTGTCCTAATAAATTAAGATTTTTAAATATTTATATGATTTATGACGCCAAAGTGGCCATCTTGTCTTTCCTCAGGAGGAATTTGCAAAATCGAATTTCATAGATTCAAAAGAAAATGCCAAAGAATATCAATATACCAATCGATTACATTATTGAATTGAATAAGAATTAATTAAATCAAAATATACGACCTTTCATCTCTTCGTTGTAAATCAAAAATTAGAGCCCAAAGGCCAAAACGCAGTCAACCGTTCAGAGCTCGTTTCAAGAAGGGGCGATATTTTTCGTCCTCCGGAAGGAGTTCGAATCCCTTCCCTCTCTCTCTTTCCTTTCCTCTCAAGTTCCAACGTTGTCAATATTTAATTGTTGCGTTCCGCATCACGGAACAATTATAGCTTGGAACAGCCAAAATGGAATAAACATCTACTGAGAGGTGAAGTTAACCTGACTATATTAATGGATGTTATAGTGAGTAACGGAATGCTTTAGATATCGTTACACCCTCATTCAACTCCGGTAAAAAAAAAAAATTATAATTTTTTTTTTTTTTTTTAATTTACAAAGAGAAAGATATCAAGAAATCATATCTGTAAATTATAGCATTTACATAGCTGAAATTTTCTATAATAAGACAAGTATGGCATATTGCTAATTACCAATATCCAGGAACCAAAACTTGTAAGTTGTAGCACTTACAGAGCTGAAGCTTCCAACTCCCTGTATTTCACAGTTCTGGAGTGAAGATATAATAGGGTCCAGCAACTGACCATCTCCCAAGCCAAAAACTCGGCGCGCCCGAAACCATCCCAGAGAATCTAGCAAAAATGCCCTCATCGCTGCGAGATGTTGTTTGCTGCGCCGGTGAGTAAACATCTTCACCACTCGCCTCCAGATTCTCTGAAACAATCATCGTCCACCCCGAATCCAAGTCCCAGAAAACCATCACAAGCTACACCCTTGGTGAAACAAAAAAAAACGTTATCTTAAACAACAAAAAAAAAAAGAAAACCAGTTGTCACCTCAACTGGGGTGAGCTGTAGCGTCACCAGCTGAAATAGTGAAACCGCTGTTTCACTAGTAAAAATTCAACTTTCGGGATACTCTCAACCTTGGTACTGTGAACAATTGCCCAGATGCCACAAACCATTGGAGCTCAGGATCCCCCAGTAGTACCGCCCGACCGCCCTTTTTGCGAGCTTCACACGCTGAACAGCCTAGACCACCACGCTAGCATGACGATACCCCCCAAGTTCACCCTTCCAATGACCCCGCTAGCAAGCTAGCTGTCACATCTGAACCAAGCTCACACACCACCAAGATGAGTCCCTAAAACAAAAAAATTTTAAAGTTAACCATCCTTTTTTTTAGAGCAAGAAAAGGGTAAAAAACTTCCAGAATAACTCCTTCATTGGAGTGTCTATTGCGGGATATGAAGTAAAATTTTAGGATAAGGGACTTAACTATAAACATTCAGCCAAAGTACTGCAAAACTGAGAAAACTATCAGAAAGTGTGTAATCCTACAACACATAACATGAATAGCGATAAGCTAGACAAATTGTTGTATGAGATGTTAAACCGAGACATTAAAATAAGTAGGCAACCAGCTTCACATAAGCCATGACACTGTTAAGAACGTAGGAAGTTAATGTCTATATTGAATTTTCAATTTACTGAGAATTGTGAACTTTCTGAGTTTCTAGGCAATACTCCAAGCATGAATAAAACATTCAAGAAAAATTTATGTAATTTGGCAATACTGACTCAAGGGTTGATCACTGAAAAATATGAGAGTACATTTCTGGGAGACTGCAAAGTGCAAACACAAAGATTGCAAGTTTGCCACGGACATGGTGATCCTAAACTGCAAAAGACACTAATATTTACAGGCAGTTGCGGGCTGCAACACGACAATAATTTTCCTGTAAAGGAAACCAAGCTAAAGGTCAGCGGACCTGTCAGCGGACCTGTCGTCAGAATGCCAGCACTCTAAAAAGAAAAAGGAGATCAGTAATATGGGACATCTAATTATACTGGGGAGATCCTGATAGGAAATGAACGCTCAAATTCTAATTACACAATGCATTCAGCGACCTAACAAAAGATACTCTCAGAGGAATTTGTCCCTCATTACAAGATCTGGGCAAGTCAGTAATTTTCTTACTTCAGGGAAAGAATAATGAAATTCACAATTTCAAAACATTAGGGTGAGATGAAAAAAAATTCATCTGATCAAGATATCAGGGTAATAATAAGGATTAGATCAGTAATTAGGACATCAGATTATGCTGAGAAATTACTTGGTGACGAACGCTCAGAATTCAACTTCGCAATGCATTCGAAAACCACTCGAAGGGTAGTAAAGTATTCTTAGAGGAATTATCCCCAATTACAAGATCTGTGGGAGTCAGATATTTCCAACTTCAGGGAAAGAATAATGAAATGTACTCAATCTTAAACCATTAGGGTGAAATGCAGAGATATGTACACAAGGAAAATATCAATGATCAATCAAGGTGATATATACAATACATACAGTAGGAGTCGGTAGTGTGCCAAAGAACATACAGGGTAGTATCTAGAGTGGCGTAGTTAAAACTAGCCACTATGAATAATAAACAGCAGATAGTTACTGTCGTAGGGAGAAATCAAGACAAGTTTCCAGCACGAAGGATCTCTTGAAATTCAACAAGAAAATCAACTCCTTACTCGAAAATTATCAAAATTTTCCCCTACTGGTTGGGTAGGATACTTCTACTAGAGCTTTAGGGAAACCCAAGGACATCCAACACATATGCCCTAAATAAGAAAAATACTAGGTAGAGAAATATTCTTCTTCACTACTCTGATCTGAATTTGACTCTAAATCACTACCACTATCGCTAGAATGATCAGCAGTAACATCAGGTTTTATATCTTTAATATGCCAATTGCCCAAATCCTTCCCATCTCTATCTCTCAAATTATAAACCAAAGGAGAGATTACTTTATTAACAACACATGGTATGAACTTAGGAGCAAGTTTGGCAGAAAAGTTGTCTGAAGCCTTGGAAAGAACATAGTTCTTTTTCCAAACATAGTCACCAACGTGAAGTTTCAGCGAACGTTTCCTCAGATTATACCTTTTAGAATTCTGAATGTAAGACCTGTACAGCTTCTTCCGAACATCCTCGTACAATGGGGGCAAAGCTTGGGAATCCTGGATGCTATGAATTTTGTCACCAATGGACACAATGTTATTTGCATTCTCTGCAATTTTTCCATAGAAATCTCCTGATACTGGAATGTTCCTAGCAAAAACTAGAAAAGCGGGAGAGTATGTCGTGACATCATGTTTTGCGAGACGAATAGCCTGTGCCACTTTGAAAATGGATTGATCCCAGGTCTTGTGATTTTCGTGAACATAGCATCGAATTGCAGTGGTAATGGTTTTGTTAACCCGCTCAGTATGATTTATTTGGGCATGATATCTCGCATTATACCAAATCTTTTGGACAGAATACTCCTTCATAAGGTTTTTAAATTCCTTGCTAGTGAATTGTGGACCATTGTCACAGGCAAAAATTTGTGGAGTACCAAATATGAGAAAAACATGGTTTTCTATGAATTTTACTATGGCCTTTGAAGTGGCCTTAGCCATTGGATGCACCAGAACAAATTTTGTAAACCAATCTACCACAACTAGAAGGTATTGGTTTCCCATCTTTGATCTTGGGTAGGGACCAAGAAGATCCGCGGAGATAAGTTGAAAGGGATGATTTATGTTTCGGTAGGACCCCATCAAGCCTGCTTGTGGCAGATTTGAAGGTTTGCTAGCTGCACAAACCTTGAATTTTCTCAAATATCTGTAAACAGTGTTTCTTAGATTTGGCCAATAGTACAATTCAGAAATATGGGACATGGTTTTGGAAAGTCCAAAATGAGAGGCAGTGGCATGATCATGACAAGTTTCCAAGATTTCCTGCCTATTTCCAGTTGGAACAACAATTTTCCAATTTGCAAGATTTCCCTCAATATTGTGATTACTAAAGATGTGTTTATACAAGACTTGATTTTCCACCTTGAAAGAAGGGTAGGAATTAGGGTGTTCCTGAACCTTCCTGGTCATTTCAGAATACCATTTATCAGGCTTCAAGGTAGACAAATCTAGTAAGGCAGTTTCAAACGACCTCGATAGGGCATCTGCAACAACATTGAGAGATCCCTTTCTATGAACGATACTAAAATCATATTGAGATAGCTTTACCAACCAACGTGCTAATCTTGGAGAGGGATCTTTCATACTTCGAAGCCATTGAAGTGAACTATGGTCCGTGATGGCCACGAAGGGACGACCATCCAGATAGTATTTAAACTTTTCGATACCAAATATGATAGCAAGCAGCTCTTTTTCAGTTGTGGTGTACTTTCTTTGGCATGAGTTCAAAGTTTTGCTGGCATAAGCAATTGGATGTTCCATTCCATCCTCTTCCTGAAACAACACCGACCCAACACCTGTGTCCGATGCATCACACATCAAAGTAAATGGCTTTGAAAAATCAGGGCTTGCCAATACAGGAGCACTAGTAAGAGAATCTTTCATTTCCTGAAATGCTTTGTCAGCTTCGGGAGTCCAAACAATTGGTTGCCCCTTTTTCCTACCATGGAGTAAATCCGTTATTGGACTGCAAAGACTTGAGAAATTTTTGAGGAACCTGCGATAATAACTCACAAGACCAATGAGACGTCTGATCTGTGTAGTATTCTTAGGTACAGGATAATTCACTACAGCAGATACCTTTTCTGGGTCCGTTCTTAGGCCATGTTCATCAACCAAAAAACCTAAGAATTTAAGAGAGGGACGGCAGAAATGACATTTCTCAAAGTTAATAGTTAAATTGGCTTCCTTAAGCCTATTGAATACTTTTCCCAAAATTTCCAAGTGCTTTTCAAAATCTGGAGTGACAATAATGATATCATCCAGATAGTAAAAACAATATGGTTCTAAGACAGGTCCAATAACCAGGTCCATAAGACGACACATACTCTGGCTTGCGGATACCAAGCCAAAAGGCATAACGACAAACTCGTAAAGACCTTTGCCATGTACAGCAAAAGCAGTTTTTGCACGGGATGATTCTTCCAATGGAATTTGGAAAAATGCTTGTTTCAGATCGATAGAACTGATAAAGCGTGCATCACGGAGCTTGGTGATAATACAGTCAATCAAAGGTAGGGGATAAGCATCCTTATTAACTGTCACATCATTGAGTTTCCTTCCGTCGAAGCAAACTCGAAACGTGCCATTTGACTTCTTTACCAACCACAGAGGACTACTCCAAGGCGATTTGGAAGGTTGAATAATGCCAAGTTTGAGCATTTCATCTACTTCCTTTTCCAGATGAGACTGCATTACCTGAGACAAGGGATATTGTCTTTGTTTAAACGGCCTTGCATTTCCCGTTTCTATGGAATGTGAAATCAAATGGGTCCTGCCAATTCTATCAGCTGGTCCAATTTGTTTAAAAGTTTAACAACCTTCTCAAGTTCACCCTTTTCCCGATCACTTAAGTTGGAAACACTCCGTATAGTATTTACCGCACAAACTGAAGAACCTCTGACTTCATAAGAAAAGTTTTTTAAATTCATGGCCTCAATATGGAATGATTTTAGAAAATCTACTCCCAATATTAAGGTTTGTGTGATAGAAGGAATAACCAGCAACTTGAGTTCCTTACTAACACCATTTAAAAAAATAGGAATATTTACATAACCCAAAAATTCCTGAGGTTTTCCATCAGCTGTCGATACTTGCAAAAATTCATCATAGAGTATGGGAACTTTGTGACGTTTCAAAAGAGAGAATCCAGACGATCCAAGTATTGAAGCATTTGATCCAGTATCTACAAGAGAGACTACTGGTTCACCAAAAATGTCAACACTTACGTAAGGTCGATTGTCATTACCTTTTTTTAAAAATAAAGGAGAAACTGTAACCTTATTGCAGAAGTTTTTAACTATAGATAACCAAGAGTTCCATTCTGAAATGGTGGTGGCACAGACTTGTTTGTTCTTCCTAGAACAAAAGTTATTTACAACACACAACCACTCATCCCACTCCCGGAGAGGAAGTTTTACTTCTGTGAGCTGTTTCCCTGAGATCTTCCCTTTTTCTTGTTTGTGGGTTGTGTGGTATGTACTGGACCTTCTAAAGGAGTGGTGACTGTGTCCAGTTTCATGACACCCCTTGGTAAGTTTTTTGAACAGCGCTGACATCTGGTGATGACAACACCTTTCAAACCACAACCAAAACAAAACACAGACTTGGGTTGTTTACAGTCACCAAATCTGTGACCAAGAAGACCACAATTCCAGCACTTTGGAGAGAGGAAGAGGCTGGGCGAGAGGAAGAGGCACAGATTTCTTTAGAAATATGTGTGGAATTCCTGGTTGAACTGAAGGAAGGTCCTGCATCAAAAAAGTTTGGACAACTAAGGTCTGGCTCAAGCAAAGAAGCTTTCCGAGAAGGTGGAGGTTTATAACGGTTAGACCACACACTTGACTCTTCTATACGCTTGCACAATTTAGATAGATCAGACAAAGAATTCGTATCAGATAAAGCCAATTGAGAAACATAGGTAGGTAGCAAGTTCCTACGAATTTGATTAACAATAGTACTTTCACTTGGTTTAGATGTCAACCTATTAAATAAACCTTCCATCGCAGAAATATACATAGTTACTCTTTCATTTGAACCCTGGGTTCTATTTCGAATTTCATCCAACAAATCATCATCGTAGGAAGTCATCTTTTAACTTTGAAACTCATTCGTCCCATGTTGTAAATGTTGAACGATTATTATTGTACCAGGTCCATGCCTGAGATTTGAAAAGATCCCCTGCAGAAATGAATAATTCCTGTTTAGTGACCCCCCTCGCAATTCTTAAAGATTCAACTTTTTCAAGAAAGGAAATGACAGATTCTTTTTGATTTGTACCAGTAAAATATATGTTCCACTTGTAGGCAGAGACTGGTTTAGGAAATGGAAATTGTGTCACATTTGCAGATGACATGGATGCAATAGGGGTAGAAGTTGCATGAGAGACTTTCTCATCAAGATCACCCTCTATAGATAAAAGTTCCAATAGCCATTTTTTCTTTTTGGATTCCTCTGCTTCGTCACTAGTTTGAGCCCTATGAATACGGCCTGATAAATGAATAAGACGAGAAACTAATCTCTTATAAGCAGAATCAGAGGAAGTTCCAACAAAATCAGAAATCTTTTGTTTTATGTCATTGAGTGAATCTAAGATATTTTTTTCACTGTCTAAAAATGAAAAGGGATCAGTAATTTCAGCAAAGCTGCGATTGGCACCTTCCTGACTAAGGAGACCTCTCAGAACTTTACGTTTGGAATCTACATCTCCAGTAGGTTCTATGTTTCTAATAGCAATTTCATAATCAAGTTCATTTACCTTCAAGTGTTTAGGATCAATTTTTGACAGGGACATTTTCAAAAAATATCAGTAAAATAAATATCAAGAGTACAAATTCAGTAATGAGTGTGTGTTGATATATTCAATACACAGTCATTAAAAGCAAAAAAATTCAAAAAAAATATTCAAGTCAGCAAACCTTGATCACAAAATGTCAAGAAAAGTTACTGATTGAGGAAGCACAAAAAAATTAGCAGATAAAAAGTTGGGCGCCAATTTAGTGTAACTACCTAAAGACTATTTTGAAGTAGTTGAAATGGTTACGTGCTCATTTTATACAGCAGTGCCTATGAGCTGCTCAGATTGTTACGGGAGGTCGTGGGTATCGTTATCTGCTAATATGAAAGATAGATCTTTTGACAAATATTTAAAAATCGAATTTATAAAAGGAAATATATGTTAGCAAAAATATAAATGGGCACCAGGTTCTTTTTTATGAAAATACCAAAAACACGAACTTGTCAAAAGACTGATCTTTGTGCTTTTCAACAGTAAAACAAAAGATTCAAAAAAAAAACACTATATTCATGAGAGTCTACAATGATTAGTCGATTCGTTATTCATAAGAAGAATTTACATAAATTTGTCAATTTGTTTACAATTCACTGGTTGGTTTGACTTTATCTCGTGATCAATATTTGCGTTGTCTAGAAAAGACTTACTCCAGAGCTCTACTGTGGTGTGGGAGTAGAAGCCTCACAGGGTGTGTCGAGACAGGGCTGCTCTACTGACTCGATGGTGTGTAGCCAATCTGGGTGTTATTAAGTCATTTCCTGAGGTTCATGATTTTCGAAAGGTACTGTTACGTCCAGAGCTCTACTTTGATGTTGTGTGTAGCCAATCTGGGTATAGCCAATCTGGGTGTTAGCGAAGGCTACTGTCACGCTGTGGAAAGTAAACACAAACCAGTATCTCGTTACAATATGAGTCCTACGACTCGAAACTTTCTTCACAAATCGACAAATGTGATGGTGTTGGCCAAATAAGAGATTTGGTTTCAAAACAAAGTCATAACGATTCAACAATTTACATAAGTCTTTATATAACAAAAGATTATTCAAAAATTTGCTGAGTTGAGCAATGTCTTAAGCAGAGAAATTTACAATAAGACTTTTGTATTAAATTCTTCTCAAACAAAATTAGAAAAGATCCAACTTCAAAAGAGCATATGAAAATGACTTTTATGAAAATATTGCTTTCACAATTTTAAGAATAAATTAATTTCCAACGGTCAGTCAGAAGTATAAGAAAGTATTTACCTTTCTCATTGCAAGAAAAAATTAATAAATTTAATAATAAATCCCTCGAAGAGAAAAAGGTAATATAGGTAATGAAAGGTTAACTGTAACCAAATGTCACATCAGTCAGTCAGCTGCACAGGGAAGCAATGATAAAGATAGATTAAAGGTGCAACTTCAAACTGAGGAGAAAGAGATAAAACGTAGCCAGAAGGCTTTCTCGTTATAAAATGTCACGAAACAAGCAGAAGGCTTGATTTGTGCTAAAAACGAGTGAGATGAAAGGTTTTCAAAACACACAAATATTCTCTTGGCAAGATCTTTCACTTCTAAGGTGAATAGTGACCTGGAGGAAGTCTGACCAAAGAGTTCAACGGTTCATGAGTGAGTCTAGCTTCTACGGATTATGATTAAATGATTGAAAGCAATAACTCACCCATGAATGATGTTCTCCAAGCTGCCAAACCACTCGAAACAGTCCTCGCTGCCAAATCACTATTCGGGCCTAAAAAGGGGCTCTTTGCACCTAGTCGACTGCTCGCACTTATAAACAGTTCAATATTATCTGAACGTTCCAGGAAGGATTTGTATCACTGAAAATCATAAGAGCACGAACAGAAGCAGGTTTAAATGATATTTTAATGCACAGAAGTGAAATTGACACCACACGTGAGTCATCAATTTCAAGAGGTTAAGTGTTCAATTTTGACATTTCTGTCCTGGCTAGTCAAATGAGGATATAAATATGTATTTAAAGATTTTATAAAATTGTAAAAATTACTTGTCAGTTGTAGATTGAAAACACAACAAATTGGTGACACACCGTGGATCTCTCATTTCTAGGATTTCAGATAAAATGTCTTAAGAGGGATATTGATATGAGAATCGATTCGATCAATCAATCGATCATAGACAAATCAGTTGTATCATGATAACTAGAAAAGGATTGTCCTAATAAATTAAGATTTTTAAATATTTATATGATTTATGACGCCAAAGTGGCCATCTTGTCTTTCCTCAGGAGGAATTTGCAAAATCGAATTTCATAGATTCAAAAGAAAATGCCAAAGAATATCAATATACCAATCGATTACATTATTGAATTGAATAAGAATTAATTAAATCAAAATATACGACCTTTCATCTCTTCGTTGTAAATCAAAAATTAGAGCCCAAAGGCCAAAACGCAGTCAACCGTTCAGAGCTCGTTTCAAGAAGGGGCGATATTTTTCGTCCTCCGGAAGGAGTTCGAATCCCTTCCCTCTCTCTCTTTCCTTTCCTCTCAAGTTCCAACGTTGTCAATATTTAATTGTTGCGTTCCGCATCACGGAACAATTATAGCTTGGAACAGCCAAAATGGAATAAACATCTACTGAGAGGTGAAGTTAACCTGACTATATTAATGGATGTTATAGTGAGTAACGGAATGCTTTAGATATCGTTACAATACATTCCATCTAATTTAGTATCGATTGATGGGTACTATACAGGGTGACCCAGGGTTGAACCGCCAAACGTTCTGTACAGGGTTTTTGAGTGAAAATAAGATGTTTTCTTCATATCAGCATGTGTCCCAATTTTCTTCATTTTCAATAAACAGGGGTCACAGTTTAAAAAAAATGCTTTTTTTTCATTCTGAGTACAATAAAATGAGCATGCCAAATTTTATCAAAATCAGCAAAAAGATTTTTGAGTTATGAATGAAAAACTGATTTTTTCTGTATCTCCAAAACGAAGCAAGTTGGGACACATGCTCATATGAAGAAAACATCTCATTTTCACCTAAAAAACCGATACTGAATGTTTGGTGGTTTAACCCTGGGTCACCCTGTATATTACGTGCTGATAAAATTGATAGGGGTGGTGGTGTGTTATTTTACATAAAAACGTATTAACATTGTGAGAAAAACCGATGATATTTTGGAACAACTTTGTTTAAAGTTCAAATTCAGTGGTAAGGTATTCATAGTGGGAGTTATCTATAGGCCTCCCAAATCAAATATACTTGAATTTCTTGAAAAATTAGATATATCCTTTTCGAAATTTCACCCTGAATGAGATTCAATTATTTTAATGAGGGACATTGACATAAACTTATTCAATTATAACAAGAATTTTGAACGCTTTGGAAATTTACTATAATCTTTTGGTCTGGTTCTATTGGTTAATGAACCTACACGTATCACAGCAGGTAGTCAAACATCGTTTGACATAGTTATGTGTAATGAGAATGAAAAAATTTTACGGGTTGAAGTGTGGCCCATCACATTCGCCTCAGTATTTCTACGAGAAGTGAAGAGAGTTAGGGAAAAACTTTTAGCACAGTCATATGTGGGTCCATGAGTAGCATATTCCAAAATTATTTTGAAATATATAGGATGATCCCCAAAAAAATTACACACCAAAGTTATATTTTTTCTTATGGAACACCCTATATTTTTTTATATTTTTAGATACTATAGACAAAATAAATGTGAGTTACTATTATATTTCCCATACTTAAAACTGACCGTTTCTAAGAAATTTTGAGAAATTAAAAAATACAGACCATAATTTGAAAATTGTTTTCACCCTGTAACGTGTAACGAGCTGCTCGTGATTAAATGTACTGCTTAGCTCAAAGGTTAAAGTTAACTACTACATAAAATTTTTAATGCAATATAATACAGAGTGGCGAAAAAAATTGCCTCGAAATTTGGACACACATTTAATTAAAAACTTCTTAAAGTTGAATGGAACACCCCGTATTTAGTGGCGTAATTTTACGCAGAATTAAATTCCCTTCAAAACTTTATCAGGGTTCCCTATAACTATCTCTTCTGCTTTTTACATAAAAGGCGTTTTTATATTTTACTTGTGAGTAATTTTTTCATCTTAAAAATGAAACACACTGTATTGTAATGAAAAGCTTAAAAAGCGTTTTAAAAACTTTTTTAATAAGGAATACGTAGATTCGCTAGAAGCACAAGTTAAAATTTTTGAAAATACGTTGTATCTAAAGTAAAAGCAGGCAAGTGTAAAAATTCAAATTTATTGCCATTTCTGAAATATTAAAGTATTCTTCAAAATAAGAAGATGCAAGTGTCCTAATTATTGAGACGAAATATGTTAAATTCGCTAGTTTCTTAGCAAATTAGACTTCATATTGAAATAAATACCAAAATTTCAATATGGGGGTCAATAAAAACATACATTCACGATTTCCTATAAAACCTATTATACTATTTTTTCAATCATAGTAGGCTCTGGCTTAGATGACGTTAATTATTATTATGAAACAAAAAGTATTTGACAGTGGCACAACTTGGCAATCAAACCATTATCATTGTTTTAACGTGTTTAAGCTTATTGTTTTCTTGAAATATTGTAAAATGAGAACTTGAAGAACGAATTGATATGATTTTGATAATCGGTGAGTGTGAAGAAAACTGTTTATTAGCGTCAAGAGTATATGCCCAAAGGTATCCTAACAGGAGTCATCCTAACAAGCGTTCATTGGAAAAGTTGTTGCAGCTTTTCCGAAGAACAGTCAGTGTTATATGCAAGAACGGCAAAAACCGGTTACTGGAAATGAGGAAAATGAATATTTAGTGATGTTATCTCTAGTTGAACACCCTCACACAAGTCAGCGAAAAGTATGTGAAACAACTGGAATAAGCAGACAGAGTATCCAAAGAATAATTAAAAAGTACAAATTCCACCCGTATCGCATTCAACTACATCAACAGCTTTTTGAAGAAGATTATGATCGACGATTGAATTTTTGATTATGGGTTTCAGAAAAGTTTGGTGATGAAGAAATTTTTCATAACAACGGATTAGTTAACAGACATAACTTTCACAATTACAGTGACGAAAACCCTAATATTTTTAGAACCCTTGATTACCAGCACAGATGGTCTGTTAATGTGTGGGGTGGAATAATTGGAACGCAAGTAGTAGGTCCTTACTTTTTTGATGGTCACTTAAACGGCGTCATGTTTCTCGGATTTATTAGGGATAATTTGCCTGTGCTGTTGGTAAGTATACCTATTAATATTCGTCAACGGATGTGGATGCAGCTAGATGGTGCTCCTGCACACTTTGACAGACGTGTTAAAAACGAGTTAGATCGACAATATCCAAATAGATGGATCGGACGAGGAGGTCCACAGAAGTGGCCAGCCAGGTCTCCGGACCTTACAAGTCCCGACTATTTATTATGGGGATATATCAAAAGTATTGTTTACTATACACCGCCAACGACACCTCAGGATATGAAAGTACGATGTAATGAACCTTTTTGTGACACCGAATTATATCCGACAAATACTCGTTACTCAGTAATATGGCCCCAACTTCACTTACAAAGATTTGTCTCGGGGATCGACGCTCAAAATCCCTGCATGCTCGCGGCTACGCACGAAGTGGAGATGGTCGTGGGTAAAACTACAGGTGAGCGTTTAGGTGACTAACATACTCAAATTCACCTTACCTATATAAAAAAATTGTGGGCACCACCTAGTTCCCTTCCACAGCAGGTTCGATACTGGCTTCTTCCTAAAGAACTAGGAAATCGGAAAAAGGAAAAACCAATTCCCAAAACTATAACCCTGTATATTTAAAATTTAGAACAACATATAGTTCAAGTTGTTGTGCCAACGATAATATATATGTTGCCTGAAATTGACAGTGCATTTTTGGCAATTACGAATAACTCAGGTATTATTATTACTTTCGGTATCCACGGTATAACTAGGAACAAGAATTTCGTAAATCAGTTTCAAAAAAAAAATGAATAATTTCCTAATGAGATAGTAGATATTTATACCGTACGGAAAGTGTACCCTCTGACGATTACCAATTTTATAAAGGGACTTCGGCGAATGGATCCATTGGCAGAGGTTTACTATATGCAAATCGTTAGCTTATAAGTGATGTAATGGGCTTTCCGCAGATATTTTACAACAAAAAGTACCTATGAATACCATTATGATATAATATATACCTTCGCACAATATAACTTTACAAAAGTTCTAAGGGTATCAGCCCTTCTAAAAAAATATATGACTATTAAATAAAAGAATGTGGATATTTCACAGTTTTCAACCACTTATCTGTTGGCATATGAACGTTATTCTTCCGGCGGGAGTCTGGAACAGGGATTCTCTGTACTCGCAATCTCTAGCAGCTACTTACAGCCTCCATATGAGTCTGATAGGGCTCCAAAAATAGTTTCTCAAAGTACTACATGTCCAACAAGAATATGAGCCTCTATTTGGAAATGTAGGCCTCCCACACGAACTTAGACCTCTTAGAATACGTCTTGCACTAGAATACGTCTACAAGTTGAAATGTAGGCCTCCAACAAAAACCCTAAGATACAAAATACCAGCATTACTTTAACGAATAACTTGCAGATAAAAGGTTTCCAATTTTCCCCCAGTCCTCTACCGCGATTTTGGGAGTTCAACGATGAAAATTGTTTGCCAAACAAATAAATAATCAAATCGCGACAAAGTATAATAATAATCATTCAAAACCCTCCATATAAATTCGACAAGTGACTCGAATTAATGAATAACTAACGTTTAAAAATAAAAGAATAAGATGTCGGCTTGGCGAAAAGCGCCCTTATGGAAATTACATTTATCACATAGGAAACAACGAAATCAAACATGTAAAGCAATTATTCACCTTATTAACAAGGGTTCCACACAAAATACAACAGTTGTAGGACGACGAGATGAGTTACGTGATTGCGATCCCCTCAAAGGGTTTTGAAAAGATGATTTTCCCAAAAACAGCTATGTTCAAAACCAACAACGCTCCAAAATCAACGATGCACCTTTTCAAACTACCATACAGCAACAAGATCAAAAATCCCCGGCATGGGATGACTCAACGGTCACTAGATATCCTCAGATATATTTCTTGGTTGCAGTAGCCTACGGCTCTTCACAGTAAACTTTTCATCAAGTTCCTACTAACTCGACAGCTTCATCAAGACTGCCCTAACCCGGAAGTCCCACTACTAAATCCGTTAGTCGACTTCAAAAACAGTGTAGCCAATATACCGACTCTAAACACTCTACACAAGTACGTTTTATTTTACTTACTCTGTGGTCCTTGTAACAAATAAATTCGAAGACAGACATACTAAATTACACAAAACATATCTAAAACAATAACAGAACAAACTAAGGTCAAACGATGTCATAGTTATCATATCAACAGATAACCCACTAATAATATTCATCCAAATCGTAACCTTGTCAGTGTACACAGGTGCGGTGTAAAACGAACCGATAACGGACCTACCCAAATACTTCACGTCTTTTGCGAAGCGAGCTAAGAGCTGTTTGACTGGCGCGTCTGCAGCTGAATTTATATAGGAATGAGCGGGGCAAAGCTAGGAATCAGATGCAAATTCGTAACGTTGAAAATGACACGTTACAACACCCCCCCTAAACTGAAGAAAATTCACTACGGTGAATTTTCACCAGCGCTAGCTGACTTGAGATCCTTCACGCTCCAAACTCCTTTGTCCCTACCTCCTTCATCAACCAAACTATACATCCAAGGGGATACTTTTTTCAAAGTTATTTTTTGTATCATAAAGTTCAAAGTTTCTGATAAGGCAGAAACTCTTCGTGACGGCGACGAAGGTTATATCTCCTCTCAGTATTCTGAGAAGCTCTGTCCAGACGCTTTCTAACATCCTCAAATACACTCTGTAACAATTTTGCTCTATTTTCGAAGGATTCAGATGGTTGATCTTTGTCCTCGAAACTACTTAGCAGCTTTTTACGCGCAAACTCTTGACCATCGGTAATCATATTCCTACCAAAATTGATGAAGAATGGGTTCTGCTTGATAGTCTCATGATAAGCCGTTCTAGTGGCACAAGCCAATTTTGCCAAATTTTCATCCCACTTCCGATGGTTATCAGAAACATAAGTCGCCACCATAGTCTTTAGCGTCCTGTTGTACCGCTCGGATGGATTAGCCTGAGGGTGATATAAAGCATTAAACGAACCTTTACTCCATAGTCTTTCATCAATTTGGAAAAGATGTTGGAAATAAATTGTTTACCGTTATCACAGAGCAATAATCTTGGTGCTCCAAACATAAGGAAAACATCTTCTTCAATTACTTTCGCCACATAAGGGGCTTTAGAAGATCTAAGAGGAACCACTAACAGAAATTTACTAAACGTGTCCAAGACAACCAAGATAAAACGATAACCCTTATTCGATCGGGGAAATGGTCCCATCAAATCGGTAGCAATGACTTCCCAAGGCTGTGTAGTGCGGGGTTGCGCAGTCATTAACCCTTTCGGGGGTCCCTGCTCCACTTTATGAGCAGCACAGCGATTACAATTCCTAACATAACGAGCAACATCCGACTTCATCTTTGGCCAAAAATACCTCTCACTGATCCTCTTAAATGTCTTCAAGACACCCATATGACCCACCATAGGAATGTCATGAAATTTTTCCAAAAATTTCCTACGATCACCTTTCGGAACAACTTCTTTCCACTTATCCTCCTCTTCACCTAAACAACTACTTTTCGAACCAACATGTTTGAATAATCTTCCCTCAATCAAACGCCATGGCAGAAACTTCAATAGTTTGGAGTCAACGCCTTTACAAATCTTGTTATACCAGCAATCAGTAGTTTGGACTGGGCCAGTTTCAATAGAATCAACTACTGGAACAGATCGAGACAAAAGATCAGGAACAATGTGATCCTTACCTTTTCGATGTATGATTTTGAAATCAAACTGTTGTAACCTCACGGACCAACGAGCAAGTCTACCTGTGGGATCCTTCAGGTTCTGGAGCCAGACCAATGAGGCGTGGTCCGTCAAAACCGTAAATGGTATTCCCTCCAGATATGGCCTCAGTTTTTCGATGGACCAGAGAACAGATAAACATTCCCGTTCAGTAGTCGAGTAATTCCGTTCCTGCCGGCTCAAAGACCTACTCAAATAACTAATAACTCGATCACCGTCAGGAGTACTCTGTAACAGTACCGCGCCAATTCCAAAACCACTGCTATCACATTGAACTACAAACGGTAAATTGTAATCGGGACAATTCAGCACAGGTGCTGATGCCAGAAATTCCTTAATCTTCCGAAAGGAATCCTCACACTCAGGTGTCCACACAAATTTTCTACCTTTCTTCATCAACGAAGTAATCGGTGAAATCAACGTAACAAAATCGGGGATGAATCTACGATACCAAGCAAACGTTCCAATGATACTTCGTACTTCTTTTACATTCCTTGGGAAAGGGATATTCAACATTGCCTTAACCTTATCAGAGTCGACATGTACACCATTTCTATCCACAACATGACCTAAGTATTTTAATTCTGGTCTACAGAATTGACATTTGTCCCAACTGACAGTCAGATTGGCTTTCCTCAACCGTTCGAAAACTTCATCGAGAATTTTCATGTGTTCTTCGAAAGAGTCAGCAATCACCACTATATCCTCCAAGTAAGTGAAAACATTTGGTTCAATCTCCGGACCTAGGACCTGATCGATAAGACGCTGCCACGTTGCTGGGCTATTGTGCAATCCAAATGGAAGTCTACAGAATTGAAAGAGTCCTCTACCAGGTACTGTGAAAGCCGTGAAAGGTCGTGATGACTCAGCAACAGGTACCTGCCAATACGCAGACTTAATGTCCAAAGTCGATAAATAATGAGCGTTCTTCAATTTATCCAGAATACTAGAGATATAGGGAACGGGGTAACTATCCCTTTCTGTCACAGCGTTCAACTTTCTAAAGTCAACACAGAATCTGAACGAATTGTCCTTCCTGACCATCAAGATCGGCGAAGACCAAGGACTACTAGACCTTTCGATAACTCCCAAAGACAACATCTCGTCTAATTCTTTATCAATGTGGCCTTGCATTACTGGCGACACCGGATAATATCTCTGTTTGATGGGTGCGGCTGTACAGTTTATAACATGCTCAGCGACAGTAGTACATCCCAAAGAAGAACCCATGAGTTCCCTATTCCTCGTGATTACAGCGCCTAGCTGCACCTTTTGTAGATCTGTCAGCACAGTCTGACTCTGAAGATGATCTACAGTTCCAATTTCTACAGGTAACTCGGAAAAATGCCATTCATTATGTCTCAAGTCAGGGACAATTCCCATAATTCTCCAAAAATCTGATCCTAAAATAAGTGTATGTGGCAACCCAAGAACAACTAGAACGGATACCACTCTCAAACGATCTCTAACAAGAAAAGGTACCATACATTCTCCTAAAACATCACAAGTTTGACCACTAGCAACACGACAAACAGACTTCCTCGAAGTATCTACCACTAAACCTAAATCATCGAGTAACTTTGCACCACAACTACCAACAATAGTTCGAGATGCACCAGAATCTAACAAACCTAATACTTCAGTACCCAAAATTCTAACTTTCAAATATGGCCTTTCATCATTTACAGCATGATCTAAAATAAAATCAAGTATTGATTGAACTTTGGTCGAACACTCTACAGCGACACTATTTCGACCACTTAAGTGCGCTGTCTGCCGTTTTCCTGGTTATTACAATCAGGACAGTTTCTAGTTGTAAAACCTTCCTTTTTACATTTGAAACAATGCCTACTATTAGGAGCTAAACAACCAATTGCCCTATGGCCGGGTTGCTTACACCTATAACAAAGCGAGTTCCTATTCGAGTCACCAGAGGGACTGTTTCTTGAATTCGACTGACCGAAACGTCCACTGTTGGAGTTGCGTCGCCACGTATTATCTACTCTATCGTAAGACGAAGTAGAGGCAGCAACACTCCTATTCTCAACACTATCAACCTCAATGTATGCCAAGTCCTTCTCCAGAACATTGGATCTCCTAGCGTTCGGCTCCACATAATTCCGAATACTATCTCGTCTCTCTCTTCCATACGTCGACAAACCACCCTGAGATCCTCTAAAGTTGTTGGTAAGGGGTCCCGTAACCTATCTTGATAAAAAGGATGCAAGTTCTTCAAAATAATCATCATTTTAGTCTCCTCAGAAATCGGGCATCTCAGTCTGTTGAAGTAACTATTCATGATACCTAAATAAACACCAATCGATTCTGAAGGATGTTGGGTTCTATGACGAGTTCCTCAAAGAGTGCTTCTCCATGATGAGCAGACAGATATTCCCTTCTGAATTCTTCCACCATCTCACGCCAGCTAAAAACTCTAACACGAACATCCTTATAGAATTGCCTTTTCTGAAAATAAATCGATACCGGACTCCAATAAAACATCTTCGGGAACATGGCGAGCTACTCTAAGTTCTTCAACCATTTCGAAGAATGCGGAAACAGATATGGATCTAGGTGAACCTGTAAACTTTTCAATACCCCACTTGTAGGGTGGTATCTAAACCCGAACGAACAGGTGACGACGTATGCACCTGACCTAAGCCTGCTTGAAAAGTTTGGTTCAGACAGAGAGAACCGTCAAAGCCGGTGGTATTGGATCAAGTGGTTCTGGGTACAGTTTCTGGTAGCTGGTCTGAAAGAGTCAAAATCCTAGCCAACAAACCTGATTTAGCATTCTGCTGAGCAACAACATCAACACCAGAAGGTGTCATACGATCAATCCTACCTAACAAATGGTTAATCTGTGTCTGCCATCTAACGGCTTCAGCTCCTCCTGGACTTCCTGTAAAATTTCTCAAAGATGCATCTACTTCACCTAATTCAGTTTCAACTGCTACTTTATCTTCCTCGAATGTGAATGGGTATGATGGATACGAAAAACTCTTATTTGCAGCCTCACTACGAAGAGTAGCAGCCAGACTACTGCGCATGTCATCTACGGTTCCCGTTCCGACTCCTCGAATTCTAAGTTCATATTCCAATTCATCTTTTTTCAAATATTTAATAACCAACTTACCAGGTATGATGAATAAAGTAATGAAAATAATCAAAGACCAGGTTTAAAAACGTACAGTATAGGTACAATAAATTTCAAATATCAAAAATAAAACTCATTTTCAGTGTATTTTATTTCAGGACAATCAAAGGTCTGGCTCAAACAAAAATAGTCTTTATTCACTTTACACTAATCACAAACACAACACAATATTCAACAAAGTTCAAAAATATTTACAAGTCTTGAGAAGTTCAAAAAAATTCAGCCTACATTCAAAAAAAAAATCTTCGAAGTCCTACTGAAGAAAATTGTCCAAGTCCTGTTTCGACAAAATATTCCGTCTAAAAGTTCTTCTAAAGCTCCAAAATTTTACCAAAAAAATTCTTCCACCTTTTTTTTCTTCTATGTTTGTCCAGATTCCAGGGAAATATCCAATTATAAACACAATATCTATTTATATCAAAATCAACAATCACTACATAGCAACAACACCTCGTATATATATTCAGGCATGATGTTCACAAAATTAAAAATTGTAAATCAAAAACCACTTTAGAAAACGTGAAAACAACACTATTCACACTATTCAAAAAAATACAGTAATCAAGACCAAAAAAAATGTACTTCTGGGTATCAAGCACAAGTCTTACACGTTGTGATCTACCTCGTATCACTGGCCCTACACGTTGGTCACCATTTTGTAATGGACTTTTTTGTGACACCGAATTATATCCGACAAATACTCGTTACTCAGTAATATGGCCCCAACTGGTTCACTTACAAAGGTTTGTCTCGGAGATCGACGCTCAAAATCCCTGCATGCTCGCGGCTACGCTCGAAGTGGAGATGGTCGTGGTTAAAACTACAGGTGAGCGTTTAGGTGACTAACATACTCAAATTCACCTTACCTGTATAAAATAATTGTGGGCACCACCTAGTTCCCTTCCACAGCAGGTTCGATACTGGCTTCTTCCTAAAGAACTAGGAAATCGGAAAAAAGAAAAAACAATTCCCAAAACTATAACCCTGTATATTTGAAATTTGGAACAAATACACACCCTGTACATTTATGGTAAGTTATATAGTTCAAATTGTTGTGCCAACGATAATATATATGTGGCCTGAAATTGACAGTGCGTTTTTGGCAATTACGAATAACTCAGGTATTATTATTACTTTCGGTATTCACGGTATAACTAAGAACAAGAATTTCGTAAATCAGTTTCAAAAAAAAATGAAAAATTTCCTAATGAGATAGTAGATATTTATACCGTACGGAAAGTGTACCCTCTGACGATTACCGATTTTATAAAGGGACTTCGGCGAATGGATCCATTGGCAGAGGTTTACTATATGCAAATCGTGCGCTTATAAGTGATGTAATGGGCTTTCCGCAGATATTTTACAACAAAAAGTACCTATGAATACCAGTATGATATAATATATACCTTCGCACAATATAACTTCACAAAAGTTCTAAGGGTATCAGCCCTTCTAAAAAAATATATGACTATTAAATAAAAGAATGTGGATATTTCACAGTTTTCAACCACTTATCTGTTGGCATATGAACGTTATTCTTCCGGCGGGAGTCTGGAACAGGGATTCTCTGTACTCGCAATCTCTAGCAGCTACTTACAGCCTCCATATGAGTCTGATAGGGCTCCAAAAATAGTTTCTCAAAGTACTACATGTCCAACAAGAATATGAGCCTCTATTTGGAAATGTAGACCTCCCACAGGAACTTAGACCTCTTAGAATACGTCTTGCACTAGAATACGTCTCCAAGTTGAAATGTAGGCCTCCAACAAAAACCCTAAGATACAAAATACATTACTCTAACGAATAACTTGCAGATAAAAGGTTTCCAATTTTCCCCCAGTCCTCTACGCGATTTTAGGAATTCACGATAAAAATTGTTTGCCAAACAAATAAATGATCAAATCGCGACAAAGTATAATAATAATCATTCAAAACCCCCCATATAAATTCGACAAGTGACTCGAATTGATGAATAACTAACGTTTAAAAATAAAAGAATAAGATGTCGGCTTGGCGAAAAGCGCCCTTATGGAAATTACATTTAACACATAGGAAAGAACGAAATCAAACATGTAATTTAACTAAATAATAGTAATTTTCCTAACAAGTGCTGAAAGTGATGCTTTCCCGCACGCGACTGCCGTTAACCCGAACGACGCGGGGCCGTCAACCCGAAAGACACTTTCCGCATGAGTTAGGAACAATACTTTTTCTACAAACGTAGGAAACAAATTCATTTTTTCAATTATTAATTCATGCAAATGGAAACAACTAACAAGAGTAACATTTTCTATCCACTAATTATTCGTAATATTTATTGTAAATGTACAATTTGATGCATTATGTAAATTTATAGCGGAAGCCAGCATATTTTTTGAAGATGGCTGATTTCCAGAAGAAGAAGGTAACTCGGGCAATACATTATCGAAAGAAATCGAATGTGCAGGCACAGGCATCAAATCGTCGCCGATCGATATAGACGTGGATGGTTCTAAAATGCACCCGGAAGACGATGTAGTGTTCAAATTGAGAATTTTGTTGGACATTTCTTTTTTTCGATTGGTGGAGTCTTCTAAATACCCCTCTGCAACTGAAGTCGATTTCCATCCTCCTAGGCGTTTGATATTAGTTATACCCACACCACAGTTAGCAAGTGAAGTGGCTGAGGAACGCCTGAAGCTGTGACCAGTGTAAAGCTCCGGATTTTGAAGGCGCTGCTATTTCGGAGGGTATCTTTCCTATGGTATTGATTCCTACACATTGCACAGTACATTTTCCACTTTTGTAATTCATGAATAAACGACGGTGAGGAGTCTCTTTTGGACGTAAATGTACATAATTTCTGTATACGTTCAAAAAATAACCATCATTTGCTTCTTCAGATATCACGAAGGATCTAGAGGAATGATTTTTGGAATCCTTGATATTAACAATTATCAGGTTTTCTTTGTCGTCTATGTCGTCAATGGTGAGTTTTGTCAGCTCTTCTCGTCTGCAAGCACCAGCTAATCCAAAAATTGCTACTAACTTAATCATGAGGTATAATATGTCATCGGGTGCTTCAGTCATAAATTTTGAAACTCTGAATACTTCTTCTTTATTTGGTGTTTTCACTTTTTTATTGTTGCACCATTCAATAAGACTCGTGTATTGCTTCTCATACCTTTGTTAAGATTTCGTTAGCAATAACTCTAAGTTCGCATCTGTAGCTGCTTGCACGATTTCTTGTGGAAGATCTTCATCAGATGAATAATCCATTGTGGCAATTTCACTGAATCGAAAATTTTATATAAGTAACGCTTTGTCTGTCACTCTGACAATTACAAACAAATTTGTGTATTGATCGGCATGACAACATCAATTGTTACCTACTCGTTATCAGATCAATCAAAGCCTATATATAGGGTGATTTTCATAACAATACATTTTTATTTATCAATATTTGTTCATTTTTTCAATAAATAGTGTAAAATGATGGATGATTTTGAACAAACTCACTTAGTATTGCAACAAAAAAGCTTGAACTCTCATATTTTGTCACCTACCACTTATATTTTACGAGGATATCATATAAATGTTTTTCCCGCACTAGTGCGGGAAAAAATTTCCCGCACTAGTGTGAAAAAAAATTTCCCGCACTAGTGTGGGAAAACTTTTCCCGCACAACTGTGGAAAAATGACACTTTCCAAACTGAATTGCGTGCGGGTAGAGGGTGAATCATGCACGCTTGTAGGAAAAGCAATTATTTACCTTGTTAACAAGGGTTCCACACAAAATAAAACAGTTGTAGGACGACGAGATGAGTTACGTGATTGCGATTCCCTCAAAGGGTTTTGAAAAGATGATTTTTCCAAAAACAGCTATGTTCAAAACCGACAACGCTCCAAAATCAACGATGCACCTTTTCAAACTACCATAGAGAAACAAGATCAAGAATCCCCGGCATGGGATGACTCAACGGTCACTAGATATCCTCAGATATATTTCTTGGTTGCAGTAGCCTACGGCTCTTTACAGTAAACTTTTCATCAAGTTCCTACTTACTCGACAGCTTCATCAAGACTGCCCTAACCCGGAAGTCCCACTACTAAATCCGTTAGTCGACTTCAAAAACAGTGTAGCCAATATACCGACTCTAAACACTCTACACATGTACGTTTTATTTTACTTACTCTGTGGACCTTGTAACAATTAAATTCGAATACAGACATACTAAATTACACAAAACATATCTAAAACAATAACAGAACAAACCAAGGTCAAACGATGTCATAGTTATCATATCAACAGATAACCCACTAATAATATTCATCCAAATCGTAACCTTGTCAGTGTACACAGGTGCGGTGTAAAACGAACCGATAACGGACCTACCCAAATACTTCACGTCGTTTGCGAAGCGAGCTAAGAGCTATTCGACTGGTGCGTCTGCAGCTGAATTTATATAGGAGTGAGCGGGGCAAAGCTAGGAATCAGATGCAAATTCGTAACGTTGAAAATGACACGTTACAACGAATAAGAAATGCGTTTCGTTCCATACCGCAAAATATGTTATCCAGAGTTTAGCACTTATTTCAAGAAAGAGTTCGCCTATGCATCGAGAATAATGGACACCATTTTGAGCATTTATTAAAATAATAAACTATTTATAATTTTTAATTTTTCGATAAAATGACTTCAAAAATGCTTTTTTGCTTTTTTTATTACAATACAGTGTGTTTCATTTTTAAGATTAAAAAATACTCATAAGTAAAATATAAAAACGCCTTTTGTGTAAAAAGCAGAAGAGATAGTTATAGGGAACCCTAATATAGTTTTGAAGGGAATTTAATTCTGCGTCAAACTACGCCACTAAATACGGGGTGTTCCATTCAATTTTAAGAAGTTATTTAATTAAATTTGTGTCCAAATTTTGAGGCTATTTTTTTCGCCTCTCTGTATAATATTATATTAAAAATTTCATGTAGTAGTTAACTTTAACCTTTGACCTGAGCAGTATATTTAATCACGAGCAGCTCGTTAGACGTTACAGGGTGAAAAAAAATTTCAAACTATGGTCTGTATTTTTAAATTTCTCAAAATTCCTCAGAAACGGTCAGTATTAAGTATGGGAAATATAATAGTAACTCACCTTTATTTTATCTTTAGTATCTAAAAATATAAAAAAATATAGGGTGTTCCATAAGAAAAAATATAACTTTGGTATGTAATTTTTTTGGGAATCACCCTATATATTTCAAAATAATTTTGGAATATGCTCCTCATGGACCCACATATAACTGTGCTAAAAGTTTTTCCCTAACTCTCTTCACTTCTCGTAGAAATACCGAGGCGAATGTGGTGGGCCACCCTGTATATTTCATGAAAAAATTATATTATATCATTAAATACCGTTTATTACCTTTCCGTTCATTGGCACAATAAATATCTCATCGTGACAATGATTAAACATTCACTGACGTACACAGGTATTTATTGTTACAATTAATTCAAGTTCATTGAGATCAAAGATGGTCGTTTTTTACATTTATGGACAGGTTTCATTGCTGCTATGGAAAAGTCCATTGAGATGAGGAAAGGGATACACTTAAACAATTAGAAATTATTCATCATATCAATGAACATAATCTATGGTCCCAGAGCACTGATGTATATGTTTTTGAAAAATATGGTACATTATATTAATGAATACCTCTTCGTTTATTGGCACAGTATATTTTTCGTCGAGTGAATGAATAACCAGTCACTGAAGAATGTTTGTTTTTATTGTTACAATGAATTCAAGTTTATTGAGATTATTGATGATCTATTTTCAGACCTATGAACATATTTCGTTGCGTCTATGAAAAAGATTATTGAAATGAAGAAAAAAGTACATTGAAACAATGTATACTATTTTATGAATGAAATGTGGTACATTATATCAATGAATACCGTTTATTACCTTTCCGTTCATTGGCACAATACATTTTTCATCGTGACAATGATTCGAGTTCATTGGTATCAAAAATGATCTTTTTTTACATTTATGAACAGATTTCGTTGCTGCTATGGAAAAGTTCATTGAGGTAAGGAAAGGGGTACACTGAATCGATTAATTAATGGTCCCAGAGATGATTTTATTAATTCAATGAATCCAAGTTTATCGAAATCAATAATAATCTATTTTCAAATCTACACGCAGGTTTTATTGGGGCTAAGGAAAGATCATAGAAGATGTAACGAAGTTACTAAGTCCCAGTTTTGTTAGGCAGAAAAAAGCAACATTTTCCTCCAATTCTATAACTCCGTAATTAATATGTTCATGAATATAATAATAAGCTTTATGTCGAACCAAGCCATCTCGTGTTTAAATATACTCATAAATTTTGCCGGCATCTGTTCAGCCGAATCCTTGCATAGAAATCTTTGTTGCTGGCAAGTTAGCTTAAGCTGGTAGTACACAGCGCCTCCACTAGAGGGACCACTCCGCACGACTTCGTTGTTTGCACAGAGCCGGTTAACTTAAGCAGACAGAAGCGATCGTTGAAGCATCACAGGTAGCACAGACTACAGAGACATCCGAAGAGCTCCGAAAGGAGCCAGCCGAAATAAAAGATAACTTGGAGATACGCCTTCCAATCAGGATTGCGATGTTCTGATGAATGCATGTTAATTATTTTGCATATATTTCAGAAACTCACTGTATGCTCAATATCAGAGGGAGGCCTTCATTGCATTTACGAATAATATGCAATGATTGAATAAATACCACTTATTCAAATGATAAACAAAATAATTAGTTCAATGTGTGAAAGCATCACGAGAATCAACTGAAACATAGATTTAATGTATATCAATTATTGAATCAAGGAATAACCGATATTTAATAATCACCGTTCATTGGATTGATGAAAAATATCCATCGTCGAACTAATCTGAATCATTAAATCAATCATACAGTATTCATTCGAAAAATGGACAATAATAACTAATTTGATGAATACAGTTTCATCAGTTGAACGAATACAATTTATTGCTTGGGTGCACAATCTTCATTCGTTTGATGAATGGAATTCATTCCCCTAAAGAACCTATTTAATGTTCTTGAACATGATATAAACAAAAGAATTCATTGGTATTATTAACAACCGTATTTATAGTATGGATAACCAGTGGTACATTGACATAACGATTGTGTTCATTGGACTAATATTGATGAAAATGTTCGTTGAGCCACTAAACTTTTTCATAATAATTTATAAATCTGATGACTACAGTTTCATCGGTTGAACGAATACAATTCCTTGCTTGGGTGATCACTCTTTATTCGTTTGATGAATGGAATTCATTACCATAACGAACCTTTTTAATGTAGTTGATCATGATATCAATAAAAGCATTCATTGATATTATTAAGATCCGTTTTCATAGTATGGATAACCAGTGGTACATTGACATAACGATTGCGTTCGTTGGACCAATATTGATAAAAATATTTATTGAGTTACTGAACTTTTTCATTGTATTCAGGTACCAATTTTTGTGTGTGCATTTCAGTAATATCCCACAGGTCAGCAAAACTGCTCTCGAATTGGAATCACTTGATATATACAAAAATGCACAAAATGTTAACCGTAATTTCCCATTTCAAGAAGTGAGCCCTCAAGAAGTTTTGGATTCTATCAAAATTATCAAAAGCGATAGTTGTGGAAGTGATGGTATCACTGAACAAATGTTAGATCTTGTGTCTTCACATTTACTGAACCATATTGCGTTCGTTATCAATGCTGCCATTGAAACGGGAACTTTTCCAAATTCCTGGAAATGCGCTAGGGTGTTACCTATTCCAAAAATAGAAAAGGCAACGGATGTCTCACAATTGAGACCTATTAGCCTCCTACCAACTCTCTCGAAAGCTTTTGAAAAAATCTTGAAAAATCAAATAACTAAATTTATTATTGATGAAAAAATAATTCCAAGATTTCAAAGTGGATATAGAGAACATTATAGTACAACAACTGCTCTAGCATGCATCACAAATCATATACTCACCTCTACTGACACAAAAAATTACCTGCCTCGTATCGCTGATTTTTATTGTCATCTAGCTAACTGTCAAATGCATTCATATGTAGATGACACAAAGGTAAGTTTGAGTTTTGACTATGAATAAAGGATGGAGTCCATCACCTTAATAAATGACGACCTTGACAAACTTTATGACATATCAACCGCACACGGATTGAAGCTGAACCCAGAAAAATCCAATGCTATAATATTTGATCCTCAAGCAAAGAGAGACGAAGTCCAATTGACCAGTCATTTTCAAATACGAGCCACGCCAATTCCCACTGTGAACGAATGTAAAATGTTAGGTTTATTGTTGGACAAAGACATGCGATACGAATATTTTCAATATTAGTTTATGTAAATCGATTATATTATAGGATTCTATTATTTTAGTTTTAGGAAAAGCACTTCACAGTGAGTCTCCACCTTTTCGATATGTTGTATATCTTTATATCGAATAAAGGCCTATCATTATTATTATTATCAATCAGGGTTCAGGAGAGGAAGAGGATGTGCACATAATGTTTCCGTCCTGACTTCCACCATCCAGCTCCACCTTCGCCTAAGGAAGAGAAAAGTGTTTGCACTTTTTGTAGATTTCAAACGTGTTTTTGATTCCATTAACCTTAACCAAAATTTTTGGAATGGGAGTAAACTCACGATTCACAAATATCTTGAGAAACATATACGAATTGGCAACCATGAAGGTAAAGACACAGAAGGGGTGCACAAAAGCACAACATAACTATCGGAGTTCTCCATGGCGAATCTTTTAGCCCTATTCTCTTCTCTCTCTTTATCGCAGACATCGAGGAGTATTTCAAGAAAAAGGGTGCACAAGGTTTAAATATCGACAAGAAATATAGCTTGCTCATTCTGCTTTACGCTGATGACCTCTTGACTTTCTGACTCCGAAGTTGACGTTGCAAAAAAATTCGTATACTTGGAGAATATTGTGATGAAAATTTACTTACAGTGAATACCAAAAACACAAAAATTGTTCAATTCTGTAGATCTCCTACTCAAAGAACCACCTGCAAATTCACTTCCAAAAATATTCCAATTGAAATCACTAATAGGTACACTTATTTAGGGGTTACATTCTCGTCATCATCATTCTTTCAAAAATAGCATACTCTACGGCGGCAGAAGCTAAACAAGCTATAGGGGCAGTACTCCATTTAATGGTTGACTCTAGGATGAACAACTGGCGTTCACGTGTAAAATGTTTGATTACCTTGTGGTAAGTATTTTACTGAATTGTGTATCAGTTTGGGGACTGCGATACCCGGAAATATTATAATCTATCCAGCTCAAATTCTTCAAATGCCTTCTTCTTTTGCCGAGAAATACTCCAGATTACGCTGTTAGACTCGACAAAGGACATGACAAGATCTCATACACAATTTTTAAGAGCACTCTGAACTTCCTAGATAAATTGTTGAACATGGAAAAAAATCGCCTACATAAAATATGTTTTTTGCGACTGTCGTCCCTCAATAACAGTGAAGTTGATATCAGGTATAACTTGGTAGCCCAACTAAGAAAAGAACTCGATTTTGTTGGATCTGAGTACTCCACCAACGAGCTCAACGTTAATAGTCTGAGACGAAACAGGAAAGCACTACTCTCTACGTACAAAAAAAGCTCTATGAATCTGATTTGTCTCTCGCTAGTCGCTCTTTCTCCCTCACACTGTACCGTAATTTCAAAATATCTCCTACTCCCCAAGGATAATTATTTTTGAAAGCTCCCATTCAAATTATCAGGACTCTCGCTCAAATAAGAATGGCCAGTGATAATATGATAAAATTTACATACAATGGTAGTACCTACCGATTAACCCCAAATGAAATATGCACTATTTGCAATCTAAATCAACTTAAAGCGTTGCAACATATCCTCTGGGACTGTCCAATATATTCTACCATGAAACCTTCAGATGTTCACTGTCTCTCCAGTTACGACAATCCTATCACTAAAGCTAAAAAACTGTGTTCACATATCTGGAATGTATTCAAACTCCGATCATTTGTTCTCAACGAATGAAGAGTTGTCAAACTTTTGCTCTGATGTCAGCAGATATAGGGGTGTGTATATATTTAAATCTATAATATTTCAAATTTTTGTTTTACTTATTTCAGTGAGGAGTGAATAGTCTCCATTTTTGTTTTTCTTTTTGTCTCTATATATATATATATATACCCTTCTCGATATATATATATATATATTGTTATGAAAAGTATCTAATATTAATAAGTAGTTAATAAAGAATATTAGAATTTAGTCAAGAAATATTGTTGTAAATAAGAAGTTATAAAAATAAAAAAAAATACATTATTATTATTATTATGAAAATCAGAAAAGCTAGATGACTTACCTGAACTTTACAGTGATCCATCTATACCATCTCATCCACAGACTATAAAAAGATCCATTCAAATAGTCATAAAAATCAGTTCTCGAAACCAGTTTCCGGTCTACTATGACTTTCTACGTTATTCGAAATACCATCAGTAACCCGCTTGTTTGTGCTGAGAAATAATATAAAATTAAAAAACTATAATGACAAGAAGCTAAAGAACATCATAGAAGCAAAATTTAAATTAAATAAAATTATCAGAAACAGATTCAAATTTAGTAAAATAGCTTAGTAAAAGAACACACTGTATACAAACTAACATTGACAGGGCAATCCATGATTAGAATAAAAAGTACCAAGAGAGTAAGTAGAATGACTGAAAAGAATAGATGGAAAGTTCAAACAAATTAGAAAAAAGAAGATGGTAAAAAAAAATTGTAAATAGTAGAATATAAGTATAGTATAGGTTGTACAGTTGTTAATTATAAATAATTTAAGAAACATTTAAAATCGGGAAAGTGAAAGTGATTTGACTAGCCAGTGTCGAAAAGGTATCGCGAGTGAACAATGAAAGTTATCAAGAGAGTGCTGAGGAATGTTACTAAAGAAAAAAAAAAAAGAAAATTTGTTGAGAAAACAGAGAGTGGAAGCGATGCTACAGAAAGAGGAAGCGGAAAATTCAACCGATCGACTTTTGAAAAAGAAAAACTTAGTAAAAACTCATAGCGAATACTTATAATCATTATCAAAGGACATCTAAAAGACTAATCTGAAACTAGAAGTGAACAACTCACCTGAAATTTTGACCAGGATGAAATAAAACCAACTGAAACTCATCGACCTGCAAACCAGCAACTACCAAGGTGTTTATTATCCTTTTGGCCACGAACTGCATTCAACAAATTTCTTCACAAGCTGATATTTCAAGCTATATTTTCAACAATCTTCAACAACGTGAAACTTCTCCTCACTGGAACTTTTTGTGCGTAAAAAACTATCAGACACTTCTCAATAAAACATAATTCTAGTCACTGTATTGACAATAATTAGTCTTATTATTAGTATAAATATTTTCATTTTCATATAAACTTTTACATATTTTGATCACAGAAAGACTAGGTTAGTTAACCTTTCAACCTTGTCAAATCTAAATCACGCAAACTGCAGAAGTTTGCATTTCTCTATAGTCATTCACAAACATTACACCCAAGGCCCAAGGTTAATTGGTTGTCTAACTTGTGCAGAGTGAAAGGTATAAGGAATAAGCGTTTAGCTAGATAGAACAGGTAGAGGTAAGATTTGTTGATATGAAAACCATAACTTTTTCTGATTACGTTGATTAAATAAAGAATACAACATCTATGTTATATGCGATATTATGGCACTATGGCCTTCTCATAGGTATCAGGTTACACGCGATAACAATTCCTTAGAAAAAGCTGATCTTTTGTTATCAGCATTCGCAGAGTTCCACGATGGGAACTGCTGATGCTGAATAGACACTCTGTAAACATATAAAAGGCCGAATGCCGGTTCTACAGTCAGTCTAATAAAGCTCGTCACTATATTAATTAGTATTCTTTGTAACGGTGGTACGTACCACCTCGTAGTTTCTTTTTAAAAAGTCAATCATATAATTATCGAGATAACAAATTGGCGCAGTCGCTGCAGGATTCCGAGAACGTTACTAGAACACGGGCAACTCCTCACTAGTGGCGGTGGATCCCAATCCTTTACCGGAATCGAACCTGAGGGAGTCATCACTCGAAGAATCTGTGGAAGGAACACCTGGTGAAGCCCCTGGCAGACGTCGACGAGAACAAGACGAACTCGATGCTTCAACAAATAGAGTAAGAAACCATATATTGAATTGTCTCGCATATTCCAATTTTTTCAATATTTTATCTGTTCGGATACCCAATTGATCCTAATATTCTCCCCAATTGCTAATATTCAATCAATACCAGTGAACAAATATTGTTTTTGATAATTGCACTGTTCAATTATCCCAAATAATCGTACTGATCGATTATCCCAAATAATCGTACTGATCGATTATCCAAATAATCGTACTGATCGATTGAGTAGTGAAATTTTCCAATAGAGTTACACAATGATCAATCCAGAAGTTCCCGAGGGAAATCAACCTCAACCTCTAGAGCCATACAAGCTGAGTGAAATATTCTCCATAGTACCCGAGTACGATGGAAACCAAATATTCCTTACAACGTTTCTGCAAGCGTGTGATACTACTCACACGATGGCTGTAGAAGACCAGAAAACTTTAGTGGTCTTACATACCAAAAATAAACTTCGCGCAAAAGCAGCCGAGTTAGTGAACTCTCGGAACCCATCCACATGGGACGAAATCAAACATCTTTTAGAAACTCATTTCGGTGATTCTAGAGATCTCACAGCATTAATTCAAGATCTACAAAGAATACGCCAACTACCAAGCGAGTCGGCATTAACTTTCGTTTCTCGTTTACAATCGCACAACGCAAAAATGCATTCATCCATTCAAAAACAACTTATGACAAGAGAGCAGAAAACAGCTCAATCACATCTAGTCGAAACAATGACACTAAATACCCTTCTGACTGGACTTGAACCAAAAATAGGACAGATTGTTAGGGCAGGAAATCCTCCAAATATGCTTTCTGCAATCATAAGAATCAGGCGTGAACTCCAACTATCTTACTTTGAAAATCAAAAATTACAACCGAATCGCAATCAAAACCAAATACCTATTCGGAAACCAAACTCAAATCAACCTGCGAAAAGTTGTTCTTTCTGTGGTCGCGTGGGACATTCAATAAACGAATGTCGCACCAAACAAAATTTAAGTCAAAGTAATCAGAATTTCTCTAGACCAAACTTCCAGAGACCTCCCATTCAAAACACATATAATCAAAGACCATTTCAGCAACCCGGTCCTAGTCAAAGACCACCACAATTTCAAAATCAACATAATCAAAATCAGTTCCAACAAAACCGACCTCCGGTTATTAAACCAAACCCAACTATCAATAATCAAAGACCCTCCACGATACAACCCAATCCAAACTATCGACCAAATAACCAAAAAACCTATCACGTAAACTACCAACAATTTGAAAATCAATACTATGATGATTATGATCAGAATCAAGAAAACTACTATACTGCTAGTAGCTCCGAACTAACCTTCGACTATCAACCAGACTATTATACCGATAATGGTCAAAACCAATACGAATCATTGAACACTGGAAATCAAACCCAATTTGATGATTTCTCCCAGAACTTTGGTACCCAAAATTTTCAGTTGGACACAATACAGGGCGATCCCCCCAACTACTTTCAAGAGGAATCCCCAGATCAAACCATAGCCCACCTTCAAACCCAAATTCAAACAATTAACTTAGACAGTTTCGACCCAACACTGAACTTTCCAGAACAACAGTTCATCTAAGACCACTTCTATCAGTGAACTCGAAAAATCTCTATTATATCAACGATATTACCAATACTTTTAAAATTCTAATAGACACAGGTGCAGGACTTTCCATTTTTAAACCAAAAGCTTGCGAAAATTATCGAACTCGTTTCCCAGAAAACATTGCAATTCAAGGCATCACCGACCAGAAAATAATAATCAAAGAATCAACCTTGATCCACTTTATACCCAACGATCCCCATAAGATATACATTCACGACCTCGACATTGAATTCTACGGACTTTTAGGCTCCGATTTCTTAGAACACTATAACTGTATAGTGGATCTTAAGAACAAACAGCTAATAACCAATTTCAAAACTGTCCCTCTTTTCAAAGTGACAGACGACAGCAAACAACCAAAAACATTCGAACCAAAACAAATTCTTGGAAATCAAAATCAAATTTCAATTGAGCCTCGCACTGAACGAGTCTTCAAATTGAAATGTAGCTTGAAAAACACTGATGCTATACTGATAGCACAAGAAATTGAAAAAGTCCGCCTACCGAATGCAGTGGTCAAAATAAATGACAAGTGTGAATTTTTAACTTCAATAATCAATGTGAACGCGATCCCAAAAATTGTTAAATTTTCTGAATTATCACTAGAACCCATTCAAGAATTTTCAATCAATAACGTCAATGAAGAACTTGAAAATCTAAGCTACAGACAGACCGACATCAAACCATACGGCAACAATTACGCCTCGAACACTTAAACGAAGAGGAAAACGAAATGATTTCAACTCTTTGCCTAGAATATTCAGATATATTCTATCTAGAAGGCGACAATCTGACATTTACCAACGAAATCAAGCATTCCATCGACACAAACAATAGTAAACCAATATTCACCAAATCATACCGTTATCCACAAGTTCATAAAGAGGAAGTAAAAAATCAAATATCAAAAATGCTCGATCAAGGAATCATTCAACCTTCGGTATCTCCTTGGTCATCTCCCGTATGGGTCGTGCCAAAGAAAATCGATGCCTCAGGAAAGCAAAAATGGCGCGTAGTTATTGATTACCGCAAACTCAATGAACTCACGATTGGCGACAAATATCCTCTCCCTAATATCTCCGATCTTCTGGATCAATTAGGAAAGTGTCAATATTTCACGACACTCGACTTGGCCTCTGGTTTCCACCAGATCGAGATCGACCCAAAGGACATTCAGAAAACAGCCTTTTCTGTCGAAAATGGTCATTACGAATTCGTTCGTATGCCATTCGGTTTGAAGAACGCTCCATCCACCTTTCAACGCGTCATGGACAATATTCTCATGGGCATTCAAAACGAAAGATGTCTCGTCTATATGGATGACATAATCGTCTATTCCCCCACAATTCATGAACACGTCTCCCGATTATCTGAAGTCTTTAAACGTCTTCGCAAAGCCAATCTCAAAATTCAGCCCGACAAGTGCGAATTTCTTCGCAAGGAAGTCGCTTATCTAGGACAACTAATAACCCAGGATGGTGTAAAACCAAATCCTCTCAAAATCGAATGCATCAAAAACTTTCCAGAACCCAAAAATCCCAAAGATATCAAATCGTTCCTAGGACTCTCAGGCTATTACAGACGGTTCATCCCGAACTTTGCCAAAACTTCAAAACCCCTAACAAGACTCCTACAAAAGGATACCACTTTCGATTTCGATCAAGAATGCAGAAATGCCTTCGAAAATCTCAAACAGGCACTCACCACCTTTCCAATTTTGATATATCCTAATTTCGACGAACCCTTCCTCCTCACCACTGACGCAAGCGCATTCGCCATTGGAGCCGTCCTTTCTCAGGGACCTATCGGGAAAGACCTTCCCATTGGTTACGCTTCTCGAACCTTGTGCACAGCTGAAACCCGTTACTCGATGATTGAAAGAGAATTACTGGCGATCGTTTGGGCAGTGAAGCACTTCCGCCCCTATCTTTTTGGGCGAATGTTCAAATTAGTAACTGACCATCGTCCCCTGACATGGCTTTTTTCCATTAAAGATCCTGGCAGTAGACTTGCTCGCTGGCGCCTAAAGCTTGAAGAGTACGACTACGAAATCATCTATAAACCCGGAAAAGTAAACAAAAATGCAGACGCACTTTCACGGATTAAAATCAATCATTTTGAACAATGTGCGAAATTTCAATCCAAAATCTTACACTTGGAAGAAGAAAATTTGAACGACAACCCTGACGCAGACAATCAGCCAGAAAATCAGGCAGACAATCAGCCAGACAATCAGACAGACGAACCAGACCTAGAACGAATGGCCAATGAGTTTGGAAGATTCATCGATCTTTACAAAACAAAATCAATTATTGACTACTCAAAAATCGAATTCGTCAATACCCAATTATTAGACAAATCAAACAAAAATATAATAACATTCTTTTGGCAAGACATATTACAAGAATTCCATCATAAAATCATTGAGGACATTTTTGAAGAACAAGCAGACTTCGCTCCTGATAAAATCAATATCCTAAGTAGCAAGTCTGTGAAAGATAGAAAGTACTATATTATCGCATTACCATACATTCCTGATGCAGTACCCGAACAGTTGTTTTATGTTCTTTACAAAAACCAAAATGAACTCGACCTCTCGAAAACATATTTCGTTGAAAACAATTTAGAACTCCCTGTTCTCGAAACTATTTGCTTCATTTACAATGACAGAGATATTAAATTGAAAATTTGTCAAAATATAATTAGAACGCCTATTCCGGACGAAATCCCCGTAATCCTTGATCATTACCACGCAGGAAAAGCTAACCTTCATCGTGGCATAAATGAGACGGTTAGACGAATAAAAGAAAAATTTAATTGGCAAGGCTTAACCAAAGATGTAGAATATTTCGTTAAAAATTGCGAAATTTGTCAAAAAGTGAAAGTATGTAGAAAAAATTTGAATAGTCCCCTGGTTATCACGGAAACACCAAAAACCCCTTTCGAAAGAGTCAACATTGACATCTGTGAAATCCCCACAAGAAATTACGCTCTTACCATCAGAGACGAACTGACAAAATTTACTCAGGCCTACCCCCTTGAAGACAAGACAGCAAAGTCTGTGGTCAATACCCTTTTGCTATACTTTCAGCACTACGGAACCCCACTCCGAATTCATTGTGATTCAGGTCGGGAATTCGAGAACAACATGCTCAAAGACCTTTGTATCCTATACGACATAAAACTGACCTACTCTAGTGTGAACCACCCTCAATCTAATGGATCACTAGAAAGATTTCATGCGACATTAATGGAAATGATTAGGGCGCGAAAGACAGAACATCCTGACGAACACCCATTCAATATACTACCCTACGCAGTCATTTATTACAACAACACCAAAAACAAGACTCACGGTTTCACCCCATATGAACTCGTATTTGGACATACCTCTAGTAGACCACCAGAGACACTGTACAATCAAAAAGAACTTATATCTAAATACGTACGAGATCTGAACAACAGAATATCTCACTACTATAAAATCGCACGCGAAAGAACCCAGACTCAGAAAGAAAAAGCCAAAGCTCGATTTGACAAAAATGTTTCAGACAAAATTCCTGAGTATAAAGTAGGTGACAAAGTTTATGTAAAAGAATCACAAATAAAAGACAAATTGCAAAACAAATTCAATGGTCCATTTGAAATTTTGGAAATATTAAAAAATTCAGCAATTTTAGTAAATTGGAAAACAAGACAAAAAACTAAAGTAAATTTCGATAGATTAAAACCCTATTTTGAAGACGAATAATTTAATTACAGGTTCATCCTGCTGATTTCGGCAGCCAGTTGCCAATACAAACTTGAAACAATCAATAATACAATCGGCATCTTTTATCATGAAGAATCCTCTGTTAAACTCTCTAACGATAAATGGACACTATTGATTTACAAAGACTTAGAACCAATCAAACTAGCCTTGGACAAAAATGACAAAATTCTACAAAGCATGATGGATCTTCTAGAAACAGACAACCCTAGAATGGCAGCCTTCAGAGCTCAACTCAAAACCCACACAAGCCTCATATCCCAAATTTCCCAATCACTCGATTTGAAATACCGTGAAGTATTTGCTGATACTCGATCTTATAATAGAATGAAACGTGGATTGATTAACGGTGTAGGAACATTTTGGAAAGCCATCACCGGCAGCTTAGATGCTTCCGATGGGGAATATTTTAATGAGTGTATAGACAAAATTAGTAAGGACGAATATCAACTTGAAAATCTTATGAAAAATCAAATATCGGTTACAACTTCAGTCATAAAAAATTTTAATAATACCATACAAAAATTGCAAATTGACGAAGAAACATTCAATAAAGATTTGAAAGAAATCGAACATTCAATATACACCCTTTCCGATGATCTAGCTTTCATTCAGGCACAGCTACAAACTTCTGAATTGTGTGAAGCACTAATGGAAAGTTATATGTTTCTTGAATCAAGTCTTGATGACATTTTGAATTCAATTACTTTTGCTCGTCTTAAAATCATTCACACATCGATCGTTTCTCCAAGAACTTTAGTGAACTCTCTTCAAGAGATATCTCAATCATTATCAAAAAACAATTTACCTCTTCCAATCTATTCGTCAACTGTTGCTCAATATTTGGAAATCATTGAACTCCACGCTTATCAAACTGATTCAAAAATAGTGTTTGTTCTCAAAATCCCCCTCGTCGAACCCGAAACTTATACCCTATACCGCCTTTTCCCAATTCCTATACTGGATAACCGAACAGGATTCCATCATATTTTGATAACTTCAAAAAAGTATATTGCGAGAGACGACGATTCAATGTTGTACGTTTCTCTCTCTAATTTGGATAAATGCAAGAACCTGGAAACCACTTCATTAATTTGTTCCGATGTCCTGCCATACCCAATCGATAACAACGCCATATGTGAAGCCCAGCTCTTTCGACAGCTGATCAATGTACCAAAGAGATGCCAATCATCAGTCATCTTTGCCAAAGATTACAACGTTTATCAATTAGCAACAAATCTGTGGCTAATATCATTGTCCGATCCACTACCAGTTACCATCAAGTGCATCAACAGAGAGGCAGTCACTCAAATCATCAACAAAAACTCTCTTCTCAAACTTCAACCCGAATGCAACGCATTCATAGGAAGTACACGAGTCCATTCAAAGTACTTCGTGAACAAATACAAAAATATCACATACAGAAACCAACCTGTATTGATACCATTCAAATGTTGCGATCAGTTACCTGAAAAACACCGTCTTCCAGACCTGAAACCGCTGAAACTGAACAAACTCGATACGGACGACCTCAGCATAGCCCAGCATAAGTTGAACCAATATTCTGAAGATCTGGACAAGCTGATCAATCAACCCTATGTGAACAAACACATTTCATGGTTCACATACCTCACAATAGCATTGATCATCTCATTAATTCTTCTGTACGTGTTCTGCAAATGTAGGCGCAGAAAATCCACAAGAATCAGTATCATGGCATCGGATAGTCAACCTCCACCTTCACCCAGACCATCAAGACCCAGGAGTCCCTTCAGCAGAACCATTAGAAGAACAACTAGAGCTGACTCCATCCAGTAGCAAAGGATTCTAAGTCCAAATTCAATTTTCAATATTCAAATTTTCTTTTAATTATCATTTTCAAAAGTTGTCGCTTTTGCACCAACTTTTTATTATAAGGGGGAGTTGTTATATGCGATATTATGGCACTATGGCCTTCTCATAGGTATCAGGTTACACGCGATAACAATTCCTTAGAAAAAGCTGATCTTTTGTTATCAGCATTCGCAGAGTTCCACGATGGGAACTGCTGATGCTGAATAGACACTCTGTAAACATATAAAAGGCCGAATGCCGGTTCTACAGTCAGTCTAATAAAGCTCGTCACTATATTAATTAGTATTCTTTGTAACGGTGGTACGTACCACCTCGTAGTTTCTTTTTAAAAAGTCAATCATATAATTATCGAGATAACATCTATATTTGAATTCATGCAATTTATTTACTCTTTGAACTACATTTGACAAAGTCATAATATTCATAACTTGGAAAGCCCTTGTCAAGAATCCTACCCTGAGAAAGAAAGTACTACATGTTCCGGAGCGCCGATTGAGTTTGGAGAAAGATCAGGAATAAGCTGGAAAACGGTAAAGTAAGGTGTAAGTCAAACAACTGTCATTAAAAACAATTTCAATTTCTTTTATTACAACAAAATTTATGAATTTATAGTAAATTTCACAATAAAAAAAAAATAATATTATTAGCACCGTAACTTTGGGGCTATTTTCACTTCATTAAAAGCGTAATAAAACTCCTCATATATCATAATTTATAACAAATGTCGCCAGCAACGTGAGGCAATTTGGAAAGGGCAAAAACAGAGTGGAAAAAGTGTAGGAAAAGTAGGTTGAAAGGCAAGAGTGAGAAATTTGAAAAGTTGAGAGTGTGAGAAGTATTTGAAGTTGAAAAAATGGATTTGAGAGACGGAAAAAGAACAGGTGTGAGTGAAGGACAGGAAGAGAGGCAGGATAATGGAGATCATGGAGAGAATAGTGGAATGCAAGAGGGTGACAGACAAGGTAGGAATGGAAATGAACAAATGTTAGAAGGCCAGATACAAATGCTTATGCAATTCATTTCGAACAACATGGAAAGTATGAAAGAAGATGTGAAAGGGAACATAGAAAGTGTAAAAGGGAATATAGAAAGTGTGAAACAAAACATAGAGAATGTTAGAGAGAATATGCAGGAGAACATGGAGAGGTTAGAAATAAGGGTGCATGACACATTAGAAGAAAATAAAAAGGAAATTTTGAATATGTACAAAGAATTTGATCAAAGTACGGAAAAACCATTCAAGAAATAATAGGGGAGGTTTTAAAAGTGAATACGAAGGTAGACATGAACCAGATAGAATCAAATAGTAAAATAGAAAACAATAAAGAGCAACATCAAAATCAAATTAAAAACTTAGAAACTAAAATCTTAGAACTAGAAAAAATAAGAGTTAACAGTAATATAGAAAGTAAAATAATCAATACCTGTTCAAATATTCAATCAAACAACAAGTTCGAAGGAAACATCAAAAAACTTCACCCTATTACCTTTGTTAAGATAATGAAAAATAAAACAAAAAATATTTCAAATATAGAAGAAATAAAAGATATAATTAGACAACATTTACTCAATCAATCTTGCATATGGTTCAATAGCCAAGAGAAAAATATAAACAGTTTTAGTGATTTTGAGACATTATTTATTAGACAATATTGGGGGAAAATGCAAGAGATAAACTACAGTTTGGTAGGTTTGACGAGAGTAGGAGCTTTAACTATAATAATTATGCCATACAGTTATATGCTATAGCACAATATTTAAACCCCACAATGAGAGAAGAGGAAATAGTAGGAAACATAAGCAGGCATTTCAAACAGGAGATATTTGAGGTAATCAACATGCATGAAATAAGAAATATGGACAGATTAAGCGAATATTTATTACGATTAGAAAGAACACTATCATACAGAAGCAGGGACGACAGACAAACAAACAGAATAACAAACTCATACAGACATAATCAAAATAATTCACCAAGAAACAATTACAATAATGATAACTATAATAACAATAACAACAGAAACACAAACATGGGGTACGATAACAATAGATACTCAGACTACCAAAACCAACACACATAACTACAGAGAACCACAAAATAACAACACAAGCCGGAGCACACGAAATAATTATTATCAACCAAGACAACAGAACAATTATAACAATTCTTACAGGTAAAATGACTATAATTACACAAAGGGAAACTATAGATCACAAAATGAAAATAATTATTACAATAGAAATCAAAATGAGACACAAAATAATGCAAACAGACAAGAACGAACACAGTACAATGGCCACACGAGACGAAATTCAATGGAAAATAATAATATAACTAGACACGTACATTATCAAAGAAGAACGAACAGTTTAGGTCGAGATAGAGATAGACAGACAGAAAGAGTACAACAGATTACACATACACATGAACCACAACCCTCAACTCCTTCTGAACAGGCAAATTTTCAATAGAACCATATGAAAGGCTGGATAGACACAACTATGAACACCCAATCGAATTTATAAAACTAGATACAATAGAGGAAGAACAATTAACAGGTTTAATCATTTTAAAAGGCAAAATAGAGGAAAAACAAATAGATATACTAATTGATACAGGCTCTGAAGCTTCACTTTTAAAAGAAAAAACTATCGAAAATTTGAAAATACATAAAAATATAGTAAAAATGCCAAAAACTACTTTAATGGGAGTAAATGGGAAAAAACTAGCTGAAACAAATCAATTATAAATATTAATGTAGAATTTACTAAAAGAAAAATCAATTTACAACTATTATTAGTAAATGAAATACGATATGATTATAGGTACTGGATCAACTAGAAAAACTAAAAGTATAGAAAGTATAGAATTGGATGGAATATGGATTGAATTTAAAGATGAAGATCAAGAAAATATAATAAAAAAAATGTTAAGTGTGAGAAGGATGAATGAGAATTGTGAAAATGAGAATAAAAATAATGATAATGAATATAATAAATATAAATGTAATGAAAAATATAAAGGTTATGTAGAAGAAATATTAAAAAAGTATAAAAGTACAATGAATGACTCAAGAGTGGCTAGAGTAGTATGACAAAGCCGGTTTCGCCTCATTAATTTGAATTTTCGCTTTCGATGGCATCTGGCCATCGAGATCTCCGCCATTTTGGTTCTTCGGCGAAGTTCTTCAGCAACCCCCCAACGCCGAAGAAGGTGGGGGGAGGGTTGCGGAAGAAAAAAAAAATAAAAAAATTTTTGTCCCCGAGTGGGGCTTGAACCCACGACTATTGGCATGGCAGCCGAGTGCGCTACCAGTGAGCCATGACGGTTCCATACTTATGTCGATTTAAAACTCGTAGCTTTGATAATGGAAAAAAAAGCCGATTGGCGGCAGTCGCAATAAACATGGCGGTGTAGGGTGTAGCGTGTGGGGGTTGAGAGAGAGAAAAATTGCAGGTACATGATAGGCGTGGAGAGCAATTGGGTGTGTGGGAGAAGAAAAAAACGACCTCATGTGATTCGTTGTGTCGAAAAAATGCCCGTCGAAGCAACGCCCCCCTGCGGTACATGATAGATGTAAAGAGCGGAGGGCGGGGGGCGGGCGGGCGGGGAGATCAAAACGACCTCATGTGATTCGTTGTGTCGAAAAAAATGGCCGTCGAGAGCCCCACGCCTACGATAGCAATGGCCGCCGCTGGCCGCCGTCGAAGCATCTCTCTCGACTTAGAACAGGCAGCAACATGTCCAGACTTGAGTTGGAATTCCGAGAATCGTGTGTGACGTCACCATGAATGAACATCTGGTGTTTACTGGCGAGCGGCGTGTGTGATTCTAGGAAATGATGACTCAGCGAAATCGAGACATGATTTGGTCTTGGACTTGTTTATCGCTACACAGCTTAAGTAAACAACCACATCCGGTGGTTGTTTACCCAAGTTGAAATTCCGAGAAATGTCCACTCAGCATTTTATTACTGCGTAGTTTGGGGTTTCCCCCCAGCATATTCAGCGTAGGCAGACAGCGTGGGTCACGTGACCATCGGCGTGGGGTCACGTGACCATCGGCGTGGGTCACGTGTCCATCGGCGTGGGTCACATGACACAGAGAGTTTATACATACGTTCACAGCGCGCGCCGACGACATTTGATAGCCTGCCTCCGAAGCAACAACAAGTGTTTTGTGCTGCTCATCTGCCTCTCGCTCTTCATACAGTTTTATTATTATTTTTCTCATACAATGTACAATGAATATTTTTGTCACATTTCTCGTACAGAGTGTCTCATAAATCGTCATATTTTTCTCATACAGTGTACATTGAATATTTTTGTTACATTTCTCTCATACAGAGTGTCTCATAAATCGTCAAATTTTTCTCATACAGTGTACGTTGAATATTTTTGTCACATTTCTCTCATACAGAGTGTCTCATAAATCGTCATATTTTTCTCATACAGTATACAATGAATATTTTTGTCACATTTCTCGTACAGAGTGTCTCATAAATCGTCATATTTTTTCTCAAACAGTGATTTTTTTGTCATATTTCTCATACAGGGTGAATCACAATAATGTTTTGAGAGAGTTATACAGCGTGTATCAAAAAAAAAAAATCTTCATTATTTTGAAACGTGCATGTTTTTCACAGATGTCTCATCTCGACGAAATTAACAAGGTCTCCTTGGCTTGCAGGAACGACCTGCACAAACTACAAGAGCTGCCGAAGGACGAACCCAAATTGATCCTCGACGCTCAAACCAAAACTACAAAGTTTGGGGAGTCAATCCTTGTGGAGATAGAGGACTGCGTAGTATTCCTTCCGAATCGAGTGACTGGAGCATTGAAAGCGAACCTCGACAAATTGACCGAGGCCCAGCACGTGCTAATATACAGGGGTGAAAAGAAAATTGCCAATCGAGCTCATCCGCAGCAGCTGTTTGAGATCGCCAAGGCCTGAAGACGTCGCAGCCGTTGGAAACAGAGAGAGTAAGTTTCTTGTATTTTCATTTGACATTTTCTTGAAATTTTGTGTTGAATCATGTCATCTGACGCCATTGTTGTACAAAGTGTGGAGATGGCGGCAAAGTTGCTTAAGGCGGTAAAAATCCTCAAAAAGGGCTGTTCCGATGAAGAGTGCAAACATTGGTTGGCCCAATGCCAGCGCACCGCCCGCCTTATTAATAGAGCGATCGCAGCGGTGGAAGGCATAGGCTCTCTGAGAAAATTGCAAACTTTATGTGGTCACTTAAAAATTATCCGAAATTCAATCAAAAATTCAGGCCAACAGCCAGTCGTCGTGGGGGAGGGGCTCAAATCAAAATTGACATCTCGAGTAAAGTGGGAGGATTTGAAATCGGCATTTTCTTCGCGTCTGCGCACAGGTATAATTATAAATTTAAAACATAAAGAAATTGGACAATTTTTCGGGGACGCATTCTCTCTATTCAAAAACAGAATTCAAAATTTATTGAAAAAACATTCACTCATTAAAGTCAATTCGACATTTTGTGGGAAATTCGTGAAAAACTCTTTGAATCAAGAACAAAAAATCGACTTCAAGTATTTCAACACTAAAAACGCTGTGATCGATAGGGGTACAACTTTGAAAGAGTGGTTCTTGGAAAATGTCATCGATCAAATTCAAAACAAACTTTCTGAATTCGCGGACAAAGAGAGCGGATGGAGTCTCGAGAAAATCGTTAGTTTGGAAATAAATATCAACAAATCCGGCATCGGCAACGGTTCGTCTTTCATCGAGTTGCCGAAATCTATTGCCAAAAAACGAGCTTGCATCAACATCAAAAATGATGATGATGCATGTTTCGCTTGGGCAATCGTCTCCGCCCTGTATCCTGTTCAATCTGGTAAAAATACTGATAGAACATCGTCATATCCGCATTACTCAAAGGCATTGAATTTGGACGGAATCGACTTTCCCATGAAATTTAAACAAATCACCAAATCTGAACAATTAAATAACATTTCCGTCAATGTGTACACTTTGGAGTTAATTCAGCCGAAGCCGGACAAGGAGGCATTTTTCGTGACTGTTCCAAGTCGACTCACTAAACAAAAATTAGACAAACATGTCAATCTTCTCCTCATTCAAAATGAATATCACCCGAAATTAAATGATTACGAGGCACCGCCACTGATCGACGATGACACTGACGATTCAGACATAAAATTCCATTATGTTTGGATAAAGGATTTATCTCGCCTACTTAATAATCATGTTCACAAAAAATTCATTTGCGACAGATGTTTGAATTATTTCACAAGTGAGGAAAAATTGAACAGTCATACTGTTGATTGTCAAAAACAAAACACATGTAAAATTTCTTTCCCCCACTACGATCATGTAGAATTTCGCGACTTTGTACATAAAGAAAGAGTGCCCTTCGTAATATATGCGGATTTCGAGTCGATTTTGGAACCGTTCAAAGATGCCGCCGGCGCCGGATGCAATTCTCAAACGGAAAAGTACCAAAAACATATTCCGTTCAGTGCCGGATTTTATTTCAAGTGTGCATATGACGACACTTTGTCATTTTACGATAGCCATCGAGGTCTCGATTCGATGGATTGGTTTGCGGAAAGAATGGGGACCATAGCCAAAATTGTGCAAGCCAAAACTTTGGACATTGTTCCCATGACCGCATCACCTGATGAGGTGAACGCGCCATGTTGCCACATCTGCGAAAAACCTTGGAAAACTGACGACAAAGTTGCCCGTGACCATAATCACTACACGGGTGCCTTTCGCGGATATACGCATGCGCAATGCAACCTGTTATACAAAAAGTCTTTTGTGGTGCCGATCGTTTTCCATAATTTATCTGGATACGACAGCCATTTTATTATTCGATATATAGCAAAGAGGGGGCGAGTCAGCTTGTTGCCTGTCAACAAAGAGAAATACATATCTTTTACCCAGTATGACGACAATACAGACATCAAGTTCAGATTCATCGATTCGTTCCGTTTTATGGGCATGAGTTTGGACCATTTGGTTCAGACTTTGACAGTGCACGATTTGAAAATATCCAAACGCGAATTTGCACATCTGACAGCCTCGCAGTACGAATTACTCACTCGAAAGGGCGTATTCCCATACGATTTCATCGATTCGATGGAAAAGTTGGAAGTTGAATGTTTGCCGGCGCTCCATCATTTCTACAACAAGTTGAACGATTGTCACATTAGCAAGGCAGAATACGAACATGCGCAGAACGTGTGGCAAACGTTCAACTTAAAAACACTGGGCGAGTACTCCGACTTGTACATGAAAACAGACATATTGCTCTTGGCCGATATTTTCGAGAATTTTCGAAATATCGGTCACGTGACATATGGCCTGGACCCCGCGTGGCATTACACCCTACCCGGCTATACGTGGTCGTGCATGTTGAAGTACACCCAGTGCAAGTTGCAGATTTTGAAGGACGTCGACATGCTCATGTTCATCGAGCGAGGAATTCGCGGAGGCATCAGTCAGTGCTGCAACAGGCGCTCCACGGCAAATAATAAATACATGGGTGACAGGTATGACGTCACTCAGCCCTCCACTTATTTGCTATATCTCGATGTAAATAATTTATATGGGTGGGCCATGATGGAATATCTTCCGTATGGGGGATTCAAATGGCTCGAGAATGTTGCCGATTTGAATGTGCTCGAGGTGTCAGACACTTCGCCGATTGGCTATATTCTCGAAGTCGATTTGGAGTACCCCGAACACTTGCATGACAAACACAAAGATTTTCCATTATGCGCCGAACACCGTACTCCGCCAGGCTCAAAATTACCCAAATTAATGACCACCCTGTACAATAAGGAAAACTATGTTGTACACTACAGGGTGTTGAAACAAATACTGACGCACGGACTTGTACTTAGAAAAATTCACAGAGTTCTGCAATTCGACCAATCAGCCTGGCTCAAACCGTACATTGAATTAAATACGAAATTGCGCGCAGAAGCAAAAACCACTTTCGGCAAAAATAACTACAAATTAGCCAATAACGCAGTATTCGGGAAAACGATGCAGAACATACGAAAACATCGTGTAGTGAAAATGGTCTCAAAATGGGAGGGGCGATATGGCGCGAAAAATTTAATTTCCAGCCCGAATTTCAAGAATCGCACCATTTTCGATGAGGACCTCGTCGCTATCGAGATGGCAAAGACGGATCTGTTGTTCAATAAGCCCGTGTACATCGGAATGGCGATACTTGACATTTCCAAGGTGTGCGTGTATGATTTCCACCACGGTTTCATGATGGAAAAATACACGAGCGATCAGTGCAAGTTGATGTATACGGATACTGATTCGCTGATTTACGAGATCAAATCCGATGACATTTATCGAAATTTATTAAAGTCGAACCTGGAAAAATTCGATACAAGCGATTACCCCATCGACAACCCGTATGGGATTCCCCTTGCCAACAAAAAAGTCCCCGGCTTGATGAAAGACGAAGCGAATGGCCGAATTATGACAGATTTCGTGGGACTCCGTTCAAAGCTGTACACCTATAAGATACAGGGTGGAACATGCGTCAAAAAATCCAAAGGAGTGAAATACAGTGTTGTCCAAAATAAAATCACATTCGACGACTATGTAGAATGTTTGGAAAATCAGCGTGAGAAAGTCACATCTCAACGCTGTATTCGCTCCTTTGCGCACAACGTTTTTAGTGTGGAGCAAACAAAGATCGCTCTCAACCCCCACGACGACAAGCGCTGTCTCCTCCAGGGCTCCCATGACACTCTGCCGTGGGGCCATTACAGTCAATTGGATATTTAACTATGCGCATCTCGCATACAAACGCTTCATTGGCTTAGGAGATGATGATTCGGAACTCGATGACTGATTCAACGCACAAAATCTCGATAAAATGTCAAATGAAAATGCGGAAATTGTGCTCTTGTTTGTTCCCACACATCATATATCATATAATCAAATGTATATATTAATGTTTGAATAAATCAGCATGTAATCCATGTTTGAATATTATTTCGTTTCACCTCCACATTAAAAAAAAAAATACTTTGTACTCATTTTTGAGTCAAAAAACAGCACTTTTTTCGATCAAAAAGAGACTCCAAATTTGACATGGTGGTTGAACTGAGTAAAAAGTTCAGTGAAATTCAGTCAAAGTTCAGTCACTGAACTCAGTGAGACTCAGCGACTGAAAAATTTCACTCAACTGAAATTTCCCATGCTTTTCTTATGGGGGCTGAAAATTCAGTGAATTTCAGTGAAATTTCAGTCACTGAATTCAGTGACTGAAATTTTCACTCAGCCACTCAGCCACCGAAAAAACGCACTGCCACCATGTCAATTTTGGTGCGAGTTTTTTCACTCAAAAAGAGCATCGTTTTTGAGTCTAAAAATGAGCACTTTTTTTCGCTCAAAAAGAGCATCGTTTTTTGAGCCTAAAAATGAGCACTTTTTTCGCTCAAAAAGAGAAAATAAAACAAAAATTAACTAAGATACATATATTTTCAATAAATTCCAAATTGGCGCTCTACATACTATGCATGTGTCGCACAGACCGGCACATCGTGAACAACACACCAAGTGTCTACAAGGTAGAAACAACACAGAACGCTCATTCACAAGACAAACACAACACGTCATTATAGTGTTCTGTGGTGAGTCTGCACTGCCATCATCTATGGGCTTGCTGTCATCTGTCACTCGTCGCTCTGTGATTTCAGCGCCAACTGTCGATGAATTGTCATCTGTCACTTGTCTCACTGCGATGTCAGCGCCAACTGTCGATGAAGTGTCATCTGTCACTTGTCGCACTGCGATGTCAGCGCCAACTGTCGGTGAAGTGTCATCCGTCGCCGGCCTTGGTTCTGGAGGTATATCAGCGCCATCTGGCGGTTCTACCACCACTGATGTCTGATTGTTGTGGCGGTAATTTCGAACAAAGTCACAATTTCGACTCCATTCGTGATGGTCAGCCATTGGATCGTCATCAGGCTGCCATTGGAAGCCTTCGACACCACACACACGACACAAGACAACTTCATTCAAGCCGGTGTACGTGAAACCAGCTCTGGCCAACGCACTCGGCGAAAATGACGAAGTCCAGCCTCGGAACGTCTCGAGTCTTGCTTCGTACTGCTGCATATCTCTATGCATACTGAAATAAAAATGCTACTTCTGTTCCATAAATACATTTATTTCGATTCATAATCAAACAGTACTTTGTCAGGCAAATAATATAGGCATTCACGAAAACATAGATGTTAATCATCTTTGGACGATATAGTACACAAATTTATAGCCTCGTCAAATGTCAAATCATTGTTTCTAGCAAGAACTCTGGCACTAGCTAATATATCATGGTAATATTGACAAAAGTTCATATTCAATAAATATTCAAATCTTCCCGCCAACACTGTGGCATCCAAATGCAAGATTTCCTGGATTTCGAGCTCCGTCAAGTAGAAGTAGGTGTCATCTTTGGAAACTCGCACTGTTGCACTATTTCCATAAGTGTGTAATTCCAAGTCCATGACATCATCCCAATCGAGTTTGATTTGAGCGGTCTTGTTGTCGGTCGCATTCGGATCAGCTCGGTTATTGTAAAGCCGATTGATGGCTCCCACGAAAATGGCCCACTCGAACATGCTGAATGACAGGCTGAAGGAGATGGTGTGCGGGATTGTGCACACAAGTCTCACTGCAGGCACGAAACTTCGAGCAACACTTATTCCACATTGCACAGACAAAATTGATGTGTTTCGGAACTCGTAGGTGGCGCTGCACACGTAAAATCGTTCCTTCTTGATGGCGTCTTTGTACATGTCACAAACACGGTCCAAATCGGCAACACGTTCTGCCCACTCTCTTGATGATGACGATGACTCCGAAGAATCCTCCTCGATAGTCACTAGGGCCAAAGACATCGACTCGTAATCGGACGTAGGATCGTTAGACTCGAACTGCACTCCACCAAGCATGATGATAGACTGACTCATCGTGCCGCTGAACGGTTTGAAATATTTCGCAGTCGGTCGGAGAGAGAGGGAGAGAGAGACGAAGGCCCCCAATTTTATGCTCCAATGTGCCTATTTTCCATTGAATTACAAGCGATTTGTCGAATCTATCCAGGAATTGTGAGTACTGTCGAAACCCAACCATTTCACCAGGACTTTTCGGCCTTTTCGTCTAATGATTTTTTCCACGAGATAGACGTCGGGATTCTTCGTCTTTTGCAATTCCTGTTCGTAAAAAGCGCCGCTGATTGGTCGCCCCTCCAAGTCCTCCAGCAAGTACGTGATTGGTTGGGTGATTTTCACTTTGACGACTTTAAAAACTTCAGTCGTCCAATTGGGCGTATACCCCTTCTCGAACACATGTTTGACCTTGCTAATTCGCACAAAGTCTCCAATTTTGAACTTTTTTCGGCCAGCTCGTCCCACATAATCATACGCATACTTGTACACTTTGTCTTCATTGTCTTTGGTGACGTCACAGGGTTTCATGCCGATCGTCCGATGTTTGCGCTGATTGTAATTTTTAGCAATGTCCGGTAAAATGTCCAGCCACTTGTAGGTGCCGTTCAAACTGAAATATTTGAAGAGTTTTTCTTTTAGTGTGCGTATCATTCTTTCCGCAATAGCTGCTTTGATCTTCGTGTACGTGCTGTAGTGTTTGATGTTGTACTTTTTCATGAGGGCCTGGAAGCTGGCGTTGTAGAATTCAGTACCCAAATCAGATTGTAGGAACGTAGGACTTCTGTTCGCTTTCGATAATATGTCCCCCATCGCTTCGGTGACGTCTCGACCACCTTTGGTCTTCAAAGGCCGCACCCATAAGTATTTCGAGAAGGTGTCAATCACCACGAGAATATAATTGTAGTTCTTATTGACTTTTGAGTATTTTTGAAGGTCAGCCAAGTCCATCTGCCACAGATCGTCGATTCTTTTGATGATGGTACGTCTGCGGGGAAATCTCTTTCTGGCCGGAGCATGGAGCTCATCGACCAATTGCTTTTTGGCTGCGGACGACTCCATTTCTCCCAAACGACTGCGCAATGCTAATGCGCAGCTCCATTGTTATACTCTGTACTTAAGTCCAGAATCGTTGGCGTTCTCGACATTTCTTCAATCTGCTTTTTCAAAGTATCGTGTTTTTTCAACGAAAGTGTCATGAATTTCATAACTCGAATGTCCAAGGCCTCGTGAGCGTGTTTCTGCGCATCCAATTCTGCTCTGAGCTTCACTATGACGTCATCAACGTAGTTTTTGTTGACAACATCATTCGGAGTAGTTGGCGTTTCGACATTACATATTTTCACATGTTCAGCGTCAATGTCCCCGTTTGCCGTGTAGTTGAGTATGACACCGGGGAAATGATAAGGCTGCTGCTGAGCGCGGCGAGCTGAGGAACTTTGACCGAACTTGTTGATGCTCATGATGGAACTGTGGGGTGCGAAACATCGACACTTGTATTTATCGAATGTATCCAGCCTCTCTCAGCTCATTGATGATGGCCACGATCTCGTTGTCGGTAGAGGTGCTGCCAGCATTCTTAGCTGCGACGAGTAGCCTATATCTGTCAACTAGTTCATTGACGTCGTCCCAGTATACGTATTCTACAGGCTTCGTATTATATGTCAATTGATCTGGGATACTGCCGCCGCCCATTTTCGATTGACTTGGGTCTTTGAACATTGGTCGAATTATATTCTCGTATTTGGCTATTTGGGAAGGATTCAGCCTACCTTTCGCATCTAAATGGGCACCTGTACTCATCAAAATTTGCTTGTATGCCACCAAGTCTTGTCTCTGGTATTTCGGATTCTTGTAGAAAATCAAACTATATAATCCCGGAGTACCCTGGTATGTTTCGCCATCAATGCGAATGTCCCCCGTATCTTTATCCAAGCCCATCAACTTGTTGCCGAGTATCCATTGCGCTCTGGGTCTGTCGTAAATGGGGCCGTAAGTCACATCGATTTTGCCCGATTTCGCACGATGTTCATTCACGAATTTAGATGCTACTTCGGGGTAAACTTCCAGCAATTCTCCATCATCCTCCTCATCGTCGTCGTCGTCAGACTCATAGTCATCTGTGTGATAGCTGTCTTCGTCTTCTTCTTTCTTCATGGTGGTGGTGGGGGAAGGGGTCCTCGATGATGGCGGTTCTTGTTTCTCTTCTTTTTTCACCTTCAGCTGTCGTCGCTTAGGTGGTGGGGGCATTGCTGCATTCAGTCTCTTCAGCGGCACCGTGATGGGTTTGAATAATTTATTCAGCGCTTCATCCTGCTCGGATTTGCCGAGTTTCAAAGACAAACACTTTTTTCGAACAACTTTCGCCAACTGACTGACTTGACGTTTTCGTTCGACTTTGGCAATTTCGGAGTCGACACGTGATGTAGTCGGTGCCATTGCTACACACAGAATGACATATTCGAGACACTACATTTGAATATATCTGTCAAAACCCAGTCGATAGCGCCCTTTGGATACATCAAAGTCTTTGGCTATGACCAAACATCCGAATTTTTCCTTCCAACAGGTGGCGCACATGCGTCGAAATTCATCGAAGGTGTAGTCCGGAGAGACGTGCTCGTCAAAGGCGTGCTTCAGGTTCACATCGTCTTGCCGAAATAGCACTATAATGTTGCAATTGTCTCTGATCAACTGTTTGGGTATTTTCGAGTAGGTTTGACATAAATATGCAACGTCCACGGATTTATGACGTCCCATGGCATAGTACTCTCTGATTTTATCCTGTTTGTCGCACGAAACATCATCAAATATAAAAATTGAGTGCTCCTTTGCCATTGACGGCTCGATAATCTCCTCGTTGTCCCTGTATGGATGATAGCCCACTCCTTTGACTTGTTTCAATACATCGTGCAACAGCTGATATTTCGGCTGGTACAGTGATTTTGAATATACGTAGACATTCTCGAAGCGGGCTCCGTTCGGGCTGAATAACAAACTCAGTACAGCGTTGGTCTTGCCACATCCGCTGGGACCACAAAATATCGCTCGAAATGAATTCGGTAGCAGAGGACCGTTTTTGCGCAAATCACCAATCATCTGCGGAAGGCACTGAAACCTGAACAACTCAAAGATATGAGTGCGAAGGCTCTGCGAAAATCCTCGTAGGTAGCACTGCGTGCAGCCCGAGCTCAAGTCAAAAAATTGGGCGGTCGCAAAAACATCAAAGTACCTCGAATAATACCTTTCGAAGCAAAGGGTGGAGGTGTGCTGACTTTGCTTCCCATCTTCGCAGCTTTGGGAGCACTGGGATCGTTGGCTGGTGGTGCCAGCACCATAGCCAGGACCATCATCTCCTCGAAAAACGCTCAGAAGAAATTAGATGAAGAGAAGCGCCACAATACTGCGATGGAGAACATCGGAAAGCAGGGATCTGGCCTGTTTATGCGCAAAACAAGTCGCGGAGGCTATGGTCTTTTCCTCAAGAAGTTTGCAAAAAACTCCCAGTGAAGCTGCCCAATAGCAAGCGACCTTTGTACGATGTGGACTTGGTCAAGTATGCCAAACGTCTGAAAATTCCTAATTTCGTTGGGGTTTTCATGCGCGACAACCTACCTCAATCTACGCCCATTTACAAAGAGTGCGCCATTGTCAATCTGGACTCGATAAAAAATCGTGGAACGCATTGGGTAGCTTACGTGAAAAGTGGACTTTGTATGAAATACTTTGACAGTTTCGGTAATTTGAAACCGCCAGTGGAACTCGTACGATATTTAAATGACGGTGGAAATGTGAAAATCTACTACAACAACGATCGCTATCAGACATTCGATCAAGCAAATTGCGGCCATTTGTGTCTGAAATTCCTCTACGATCAAACTCAACACAACGATGGATAGGGTCGTCAACAAAAAGACAGTGACCTTTAATGAAGAGCGCAATACGGTTCATTATATGGTTGTGTGGCGATTTGCGTAGAACACTTCGCGCAAATCCGATTGGCAGCGTATGGCTATGGACAGGATCCGTTTCGCTAGGCGAATCTCCAAACTTGCCTACATAATTGACCCCATTTTGGATGTGGAACACAGGGAGCGAGTGTGGAAGTCTTTAAATGAGAGTGCATAACCCCCAAAGTATCAGTCATGTCTTTGCTGTTCACCCTGACAGGTCACACATCTACGCTGACCGCAGACTTTGCTCCGCCAATTCAATTGGACGAACACAGCTCTTACGGCTTGGCTTTGATTGGTTTTCATTCGTACAACAGCATACCGAACATAACCAAGGGGAAGTTCTATTACTTTGCCAACGGACCGCCATCTGTTAGCACCATCAGCATACCTACTGGCTGTTACGAAATAAGCGACATTGCCAAGTTTATTCACAAACACATCGGCAAACCGAGAGAGGTGAAGAAGAAGAAAAGAGAAGTGGACATCGACAGAGACAGCAACAATAACGCTAAGGCAGCAGTGTTCTCTCTCAAACCCAATACCAATACGCTACAGTGCGAAATTTATAGCAAGTACCACACCATAGACTTCACTACATCGGACGATTGTTGGGTTTCTCACCTCGAATTCTCCCAGCTGGAATCGTTCACGTGTCTGACCTGCCCGTCAACATAGTCAAAGTGCGAACAGTTCACATTGACAGTAACGTCACATCGGGCGCTTTCTTCAACAACCGACCCTCCCATACGATATACGAGTTTGCCGTTCGAGAAGATCCCGGATTTGCCATCGACGACACTCCCTCGAATCTCATCTACCTGCCTGTGAACAAGACGGAGATACATAACATAACCTTGAATATTCTCGATCAGGACTTGTGTAGTGTGAATTTCCGTGGAGAAACCATCATCGTACGCCTGGTGTTGCGCAAGCTGTCAAATGGGGTTGGTATTTGATTGGAACGACAACCAACAGCATAAAAGTACTGAGAGCGCAGACGTCAGTTCAGTCGCGCAGACGCAGTCAACGAGAGCACACACCAATCATACGCTCTCTCTCTCGAGCATAGAATTCCTCATATCTCAAGGGCATCATGTTGTCAAAACAAGTGTTCGACGTGTACAATCATCCAAAATTCGATGAATCCATCCAGAGAGTGGAGACTCGAACGTACCACCCGTACGTCAAATCCTTCCAAAATAATGACATTGTCGAAATCGTCATTCAGCAAAGTGACACATGGATTCTGATGAACGACGCTATCGTCTGTATAGAGGGCACTCTAGTCAAAACCGCAGGAGATGGCAATGTGCGATTCGTTAATAATGCTGGAGCATTTTTCTTCGAATCAATGTATTATGAAATCAACGGCAAGGAGGTGGACTCTGTTCGCTTGCCGGGTATAGTGAGCACCCTGCGAGGATACACTTGTTACGCAGACGCCGATTCTCGACACTTGGCCACCGCCGGATGGACGTATCCAGGTGGAGCTATTCGCAACGCCAACGACGGTTCGTTCGCCATGTGGATTCCGCTTAAACATTTGTTTGGCATATTTCACGACTACAGATATGCCACAATCGGACGACAGTGTATTCGTTTGGTGAGAAGCAGAAACGACAACAACTGCATGGTTATAGAGGAGATTGCGAATCCGCAGGTCGCAACCACAGCCACCCTGACGATCAATAGCATCGTGCTCAAAGTCAAAAACGTCATTCCCAATGACGATATTCGCTTGCAGCTGCTGCAATCCATAAAGACTGACAAACCTGTGGTTATCTCGTTCCGCAAGTGGGATATGCACGAACTGCCTGCACTCACGCCTGGTTCCACCAAAGAAATATGGTCTGTCAAAACTTGTACGGCAGTGGAGAGCCCCCGATTCGTCATTGTCGCCTTCCAAACAAATCGAATGGACAACGTTGCACGAGATTCCAGCTACTTTGACCACGTTGACATCAGAGACATACGCCTAACGTTGAACAGTGACAATTACCCGCATGAACGCATGCGCTTGCAATTTGACAGAAACAACTTTGTGGAAGCTCATCGCGCCTATACGGAATTCTACCCAAGCTATGCGAATTGTCCCCAGAAACGCCCTCTGCTGGATTACGATGCATTCAAGGATCGAGCCGCCATCTTCGTAATCGATTGCATTCAAGGATCGAGCCGCCATCTTCGTAATCGATTGCTCACGGAGAGCGGAATTCATGAAATCGTCCACCGTCGATGTCAAACTTGACATAGAAGCCACAGTTGGGTTCCCAGCTAATAGTCGTGCGTACTGTGTAATAGTGCACGATTACGTCATAGAACACTTGCCTTTAAGTGAGATCGTACGTCGTCTGTCATAAGACACAAAACACTTCAAGTCATACGTCATCTGTCAACCCGCTCCACCCGCTCCACCCGCCTGCAAGATCGGCGGGTGGAGCGCTGGTTGAATGCGCGTCGCAAGGAAGCATAAGCCTATGGATAGGAAAACAACAAGAAGAGTGGGGGGGTGGTGGGGGAACGCGCTCGAAGCGCATCAGTTCAAATTCAGCGTTAGTTGTTAGCCAAACGTTCAGTGATTCAGTTGATCAGTCAGTCAGCCAAGATGAAGCTCGTAGCTTGTGATATCCAAGGTTTCTGTGTGGGTGGTGAGTTCCAGCCAAAAGAACTTGCCATCACCGACGGGCAACGCACGAACCATTTTTTATTCAAAGCCGTCGTGCCATTCCATGAGCTGAGCGAAAATGATAAACGCCAAGCGAGATATTTGGAAAGGAATATCCACGGCATTCCATACTCCGATGGCTATGTGGAATTAAACGAGACCAACATCCAAGAAGTGCTGCGCCCCATCCTCGAAGCTGATGTGGTATATGTGAAGGGAAATCAAAAATTCGATTATCTGCTAAAGTGTGTGCTCGATCTGCCTAGAAGGCCACACATCGTCGATATTGCCGCCACTACAAGTACAGTCGTCACAACCCCTCCACCGCCACTCGAGAAGCAAAGCCCGTTGTGTTTAAATCATATAGCATCTGGAGACATAGAAGTGCATTGTGCTGTGAGACATTGTTTCGATATTTGGCTATGGATATCGTCGCACCTGATATGGTGAAACACGTCGGCAGTGGCGGCGACACTCTTCTCCATCGGCACTTGCAAAATTTGCGTGAACTCAAGGCGCAAATATCGCAGTACGAACAAAAGCTGCATATGTATAAACGCTTTCAAAATATGCAAATTGACGATGGGAAATGGGCAGCAGCATTCACCGATCCACGACGTTTCACCGGCGCCAACTACAACAGCCAAGGAAGAAGAACCAATGTTTGATATATTATTATTATTATTATTATTAATCATATTGTATTGTATTTTTATTATGTATTAATAGATGTATTAAACCAATTTTCTCGATTTATTTTGCGAATGAGAGAGTGACAGAGTGAATGGCAAAAATAGTCGTTCAAAGATATTTGGTTTTGGGGAAAGAGCTTGGTGTATTTTTCGCAAATATACACCAAACTTTTCCCCCAAAGTCAAATGGTTTTGCCGCCGCACACTGGCGATTGAGAGGCTGCGCGTGATTTCATGTTTGAAATAAATATGTGCATATTTGTTTCAAGTATGAAATCTCTCTCGGTCAATCAACATGAGGGCCATGCACATTGAGCAATGGTGTATGTATCTCTCAGTGTATATATATTTGAGTGATATATACGTCGTTTCTCAGTGTACGTTGAGCAGTCATACCGTCATGACAAACTATATAATTCTAGCAGCCGTTCTGTCGAACGTACTGTATATTAGCCCACCATATGAGTGCAGTGAGGTATTGGTATCATATTTGCACGAGAATTCGAGCATTTCTAACTGGACGAGAATGACTCAGGCGCTAGCCAATGATGAATATTTGCCTGTGTTGAAAGCCGAAATCCCGCTGAACGTCTCATCGTACCGATTGCGAAAGATCTATGTCAATCACACCCATAGCGATACGCAGTGGTTCCCGCTGAAGACGTCTTGCAGAACTTCGAGGTCCCCTCAGCCCATCCTGTATGCCGCGATGCAAGCTCCTGGAGGTCATCCTCCCGCGGAGCTTGTCAAATGTGAGCCGACACTTTACGAGTGGTTTATGTTATTTGTGACAATGATTCTGAGTGTTCAAATATCCGAATCTATATATAAGTTCATTAAAGCTATACGTCAAAAATATTTTTTAATCGATAATGATAGTGTATCATACTACGCCGCTGGCACTGAAGTCTAATAAAAATATACGCATATCTGTTTGTTTCATTTGAGTTGCAAAATGCAACATGTGTGTGTGTGTGCTCTCTGTCGACGTGACACAGACCGTGGGATCCAAGGCCAAATCGTGTCTCATGCCGACATTTCTCGATAAAACAACCACCGGATGTGGTTGTTTACTTAAGCTGTGGAGCGATAAACAAGTCCAAGACCAAATCATGTCTCGATTTCGCTGAGTCATCATTTCCTAGAATCACACACGCCGCTCGCCAGTAAACACCAGATGTTCATTCATGGTGACGTCACACACGATTCTCGGAATTCCAAGTTTCAAGTCTGGACATGTTGCTGCCTGTTCTAAGTCGAGAGAGATGCTTCGACGGCGGCCAGCAGCGGCCATTGCTATCGTAGGCGTGGGGCTCTCGACGGCCATTTTTTCGACACAACGAATCACATGAGGTCGTTTTGATCTCCCTGCCCGCCCGCCCCCCGTCCTCCGATCTTTACATCTATCATGTACCGCAGGGGGGCGTTGCTTCGACGGCCATTTTTTCGACACAACGAATCACATGAGGTCGTTTTTTTCTTCTCCCACACACCCAATTGCTCTCTACGCCTATCATGTACCTGCAATTTTTCTCTCTCTCAACCCCCACACGCTACACCCTACACCGCCATGTTTATTGCGACTGCCGCCAATCGGCTTTTTTTTCCCATTATCAAAGCTACGAGTTTTAAATCGACATTAGTATGGAACCGTCATGGCTCACTGGTAGCGCACTCGGCTGCCATGCCAATAGGCGTGGGTTCAAGCCCCACTCGGGGACAAAAATTTTTTTATTTTTTTTTCTTCCGCAACCCTCCCCCCACCTTCTTCGGCGTTGGGGGGTTGCTGAAGAACTTCGCCGAAGAACCAAAATGGCGGAGATCTCGATGGCCAGATGCCATCGAGAGCGAAAATTCAAATTAATGAGGCGAAACCGGCTTTGTCATACTACTGGCTAGAGAATATGTCCATAGAATAGAGGTGAAAGAAACTTATAAATTCAAATCCAAAAACTATCCTATTCCATATAAGTACAGAGATCAAGTTAGACAGGAGATAAATAAGATGTTAAATAATAAGATAATTGTGTGGGGGAACCAATCTATGCTGATTCTCAACACAATTTAAGTGGGTTCCGTCTAGAACACCGGCAAGTGGTACTCGCCTTCAACCTTGCAGGTTGAAATTTTTTGGCATCAATAGGTCGCTTTAAATAATGAATTTTTTCTAAGGCAATAAAGCTAAGTGGTCAATAAATCAATGTGTTTCAATTTAACACTATGTCTTTATTTTAAATAAACAAAGATATTTATGATTTTTTACATAAATGTTTTTAAATTAACAAAGTAGGTAGACTTTTATATATTTTTTTATTTTTTGAAGGACCACCTACAATAAATATGTAGGAGAAGAGAGGATATTTATTAATGATAATTTTAACCAAGATCAATAGGTATCACAGTTTACAAACCGAATATCTATTTGTTATCTTAGGGTTTTTATTTTCTACCCAATATGTTTAAAGGGGTACTAACTAATTGGTTAATAGAAATATTGACATTTTTTTTTAACACACAGGATTCAGTTTTTAATTATTCTAACATAACTAAGTAATTTGTTTAATTTTGTAAAGCTTTAATTTTTGAATTGCTAGGTACGTTACGAGTACTGCACCACGGTTATAAACAACTAGTTATCAGAGTCTAGAATAGCATTCACTGCTCGATCACAGTGACAAAACTTGTCATTCTTGACGCAAATAAAATACACCAGTTTGTGGCCCTACGCCACTGAAGCCTGGGACTGCTGTGTGTGTTGTTGTAACACACCTTTTCTCACGATAAATTTTACTTCTTCACCTTGGAGCACTGCACTTCATTAATTATTGCTGCTGAACTTGTTCACTCCTTGTGCACTATTTCGTAATAATAGGTATCTTGAATTTAACTGGTAAATGCAAGTGTGATAATACTTCACTGGGAATTTGTCCACTGACAGAACCATATATGCTTTCAAAACTGGGTTTACGCTGAACAACTGTGACACTAATTCTTCATTATTTGTTATAACTTATAAATGCCGTTGTAGGCTATGACTTGCCGCAGTGGACAGAGGCCAAGACCAAGAATAAACTATTTTTCTCGGGTCAAACAAACGCGTCAACTCATCAAACGTCGTGTCACTCTCCACCGGTTGAACATCGACTGCCTCCCGCTAGCAGTTGTGTCCTCGTTTAGGGTGGTTTTTCTCACCAACGCTACGAGTAGCGCCTGGATTGGCTAGCTCGTCGGCTGCCGGTTTGGTCCAGGAATTATTAGAATATGTGATCATGAGGTGTAGTTTGATGAAACTGGACTGGCACCATGGGCGTAGTACAATATTTTGCGTGGTAACGAATATGTTATATTTTCGTTCACTGTGGTTCAGACTTGTTCTGAAACATACTGCCCCGGTAGAAACGCGTTTGCGTTTCTTTCATAGCCGGCATGGACTGGAAAATGGGACTGTCGATTGAATTTCGGTAACCTCGCAGTAAGGTAATAGGCACAGTTTGGTAATGGGGCGCGTATAAACTCCATGTTAGGTTTTTACTTTGGCTACTCGCACCTTTTTATCAGATCCGGGAAAGGTTTCAATAACTCTGGCTAAAGGCCACTCAAGGGGGGGAGTATCATCTTCTTTTAACAGAACTTAGTCATCAACTTTCAAGTTGGGTAGGGGTTTTAACCATTTAGGACGATTTTGAAGGAGGTTCAGGTATTCTACTGACCAACGTTTCCAAAAGTTCTGTTTTATCCGTTCACACCTTTGCCAAAGTGACAATTTGTTTTCTGGTACTTCAGACACGTCCCTTTCAGGGAAAGCGGTTAGGCTTGAGCCTACCAACAAATGACCAGGGGTAAGAGGTTGAAGGTCGTTGGGGTCATTTGATTGGGCACAAAGAGGTCTTGAATTGAGGATTGCCTCTATTTGGGTTAGAATCGTATAAAAATCTTCAAATGTTAGTTGAATGTCACCTATTAAACGTTTGATGTGGTACTTGGCACTTTTGATTGCTGATTCCCAGATACCACCCCAATGTGGGCTTCTGGGAGGAATGAACTTGAATTCGATGTTAGTTAGGGACAATTATTCCTGTATGGCATGAAAATTATTTTGCCTTTTGAAAAAATCGTGAATTTCTTTAAGCTGTTTTTTTGCACCTAAAAAGTTGGTAGCGTTGTCGCTAAATATTATGGAGGGGTTACCTCTTCTGGCAATAAAACGTTTCAGAGTTGCAATAAACCCATTTGTTGAGAGTTCAGTTACAAGTTCTATGTGTACAGCCTTTGTGATCATACACACGAAGACAGCAATATAGGCTTGGATAACAGGAACTTTCCTTAGTTTGGATGATTTTAACAAGAAAGGGCCACCATAGTCTATGCCAGTTTTTTGAAAGGGTCTGGCTTGGCCTAGTCGGTACTCAGGGAGGTCAGCCATGATTTGCTGGTTAGGTTTGGCTTGGAATCTAAAACATTTATTACATTTCCTAATTAAGCTTTTTACTTCACGGAGCCCATTTAAAGGCCAATATTTTAACTTGAAATTTGACAACACTGTTTGTGGACCAGCATGAAGTAATCGTAAATGTTCTTGTTGTAAAATTGAGGACACAAGTGAGTTATGGGAAGGTAACAGAATAGGGTGTTTCTGATCATAGTCGATGGCTGCATTAGCTAGTCGACCACCTACTCTGATTATTTGGTTTTTATCTAAAAATGGTGTAAGACTCAGGATGTTTCTATCTATTATTGGACGATTGGTTTTTAGAGAAATGATTTCCTTTTGAAAATGTTCTGATTGTAAAGTTTTAATTATCAAGGTTGTGGAACTTTGTAGTTGACAGACAGTCAGAGAGCCAAATATTTTGTTATTTGACTTTACATTATTTACAAATCTTTGCACGTAAGCTACTGTACGCTGCAAAGACCTAAAACTTGAAAACTTAGAAAAAAGTTCTAATCAAAAGTCTGAATCTTGTTGGTTTGGTTGGTTTGTCAGCTTGATTGGAAGGGATAAATTTTGGAAATTTGGTCTCTGGATCACGGAGGAATGATGGTCCATACCACCATAGTTGACTGTTCAATATGTCTTGCGGGAAAACTCCTCTCGAGGGAAGGTCAGCAGGGTTATTTGCTGAATCAACATGATGCCAAGTAAACTTTGAAGTTAGGTCTTGTATTTGAGACACTCTGTTTGCTACAAAGGTCGTCCATCTAGCTGCATGAGAACCAATCCAGCATAACGCAATTTGGGAGTCTGTCTACAAATGGACAGTGTCAGGGGTAAATCTTTTTTGAAATATTTCTAGTAGCTTGGTTACTAGGTTGGAAAGTAGCAACATTGCACACAGTTCAAGTCTAGGCAAGGAGACTATTTTCAAGGGGCTACTCTGGATTTTGAGGATACTAAATGGGAGCTGATAGTGTTATTTTTGTAGAAGGTTCTTATGTAAACACATAAGCCTTTATGCTTGAATCTGCAAATCCATGAATCTCTATTTTTAGTATGGGAGAATTTGAAAAGAAGAATCTAGGGATTTTTAATTGTGTTAATAAATTTAGGTTTTGTAAGATTTTTGCCCAGTCAGATGAAATGGATGGGTCTGTAACTACTGTATCCCAATTCAATTTGGCTAGCCACAGACATTGTATGATTAATTTGCCTATGACTATGACAGCTGTCAATAGTCCAAGTGGGTCATAACAGTGTGCTATGGTTGATAAAATGTTTCTTTTTGTCCAGGGAACTTGGTAAGTGGCAGTTGGGACTGATATACACAAATTAGTCCTAAAACTTTATTTGGACTGTCATCTAAATTTATGTCAATATTAGTTATTGTGTCTGGCAATTGTTTGTTCAAAAACTCGGTTGAATTGGAGCACCATTTGTGCAGAGAGAAACCGTGTTTATTCAAAACTGTAGTCAATTGTTTGTATAAATCAGAATGCTGAGGGTAGTCATCCACTCCGGTATAATGTCATCAACATAACATTGATTGGACAGGGCCTGAGAAGCTAATGGGAAGTCAGTTTTGTACATGGCAGCTATTTCAGCCAGAACACGAGTGGCTAAGAAAGGTGCACAGTTTGTGCCATAAGTTACAGTTTTTAACTCTATGCATTGGAAAGGTTCATTAATAGTTTCTCGCCATAAAATATTGAGTAAGAATGTATGATCGGGGTTTATTTGAATCTGTCTGTACATTTTCTGAATGTCAGAGGTAAGGACATATTTAAAGGTACGAAATTGGATTAGAATGTCGTAAAGGTCAGGCTGTACTTGATATCCCTTCAATGTAGCATCATGTAAAGAGACCTTTGTTGATGTCTTACAAGACCCATCAAAGACAACACGCAGTTTGGTTGTCTTACTGTCCTCCTTTATTACAGCATGGTGTGGCAGGAAATATCTATTTACAGGGTTTCCTACTTTAAGCTCAAGAGGGACTATTTTGCCATGATTCAGGGCTAAGTACTCGTCGATAAATTTTTTATATTCAGTGTAGTATAAAATGTCCTTTTGGAACTTATTTTCAAGATTTTCGAACCGTTTTTTTGCTATTATGAACGAGTCACCTAAGGTCTGAAACTCAGTAGGAGACTTTAGGGGAAGGTCGACTTGAAATGTTTGAAATGAAAATGTTTTCAGCCTGTTCGTCAGCCTTGCTGAGGAATGTTTTTTGTAGAATTTCTTCCAGCTGCCAGAATTTTTGTAATTGCGTGTCCAGAACTTCAAATTGTGAAGTTTGAACGAAAAGTGAGACACCACTGTGTCCATGAAGGTTTGTGCCATAAAGGGAGACATTTTTGTCTAACAGGGCTGAACTGGGGACCTTGCAAGCTATAACCCAACCTAATAGTGTGTGCTGCATGACTGGAAGGTTGTTTCCTAGTCTGAAAACACTACTTGAGATGACGTCATAGTATACGTCAGCTCCTATAAGCATGTCTATTTCAGTGGGATTGTGATACTCTGGATCACTTAGTGGCATGTCATTTACAGGAATCTGGAACATTGAAGTATCTACCATAGCTTGTGGGAGTTTGCACGTTATGTTAGGAAGTACCGCCCAAGTGACCTTGAACTTGTGTGCAGGATACGGAATTGAATGAATAACTAAATCTGCCACTTTGTTAGAGAAGAGACCATTTTGTGAAATACCTGTAATATTTAATGGCTTCTCGTAGAGACTGATGTTTAAATGCTCCACGAACGTTTCCGTAACGAAAGAGCTTTGGCTGGCGCTGTCCAGCAAAACCTTTGCGATGACAGGACTGCCACTTGCGTTTTACATACGGACTTTCGCTGTGGCAAGCAACACATAATGACCTTTCATGTCATTGTTGACTGAATTCAAAGAGACTTGAGTTTGTCCACCACTGTGGACAAAATTGCCGTTGTAGGCGGAATTGTTGCTGTGAACATTGTCATTGTAGACAGCAGTAGGGCTGTTATAAGCAGGGATGCCGTTAAAGTCAGGGGTAATGCCCTGAGCAGGGTTGCCAGTTTGGGCAGGGTTGCCGCAGTGGGCGTGGACGTCAGCGATGTGAAGGACCGCACTGTTTCTGCTTTGATTGGAAACATTTTGGGGACCACTGTGGGTAGTAATTTGAGAATTATTTGGACTGAGTGTGAAGGAATTATGTTGATGGCCTTGTGAAAACCGGTGACCAAATTGGCCTTGGTTTCCTAAATGATTTTGTGAATTATTGTGATTACGGGTAAAGTTTGTGCGTTGGCCAGAATACCCATTATTAGATCTTGGTGTTTGATGGTTTGAAGTATTGGAATTTGAATATGAACTGTTATTTTGATTTTTATGTAACAAAGTATGATGTTTAAATGAACACAAGAAACAGGAACGCGAAGTGCAATCATTTTTGAAATGGCCCTGAGCAAGACAGTTGAAGCATAAACCCTTGTTTTGAACGTATTTTTGACGTTCACTTACATTTAACCTTTTAAATTTGTCACATTTATAGATTGCATGATATTTATCAAAACAGTATGTACAACAAACTTGACCTTGAATTTGGTGTTGGGGCTCATTCCCATTGCTTGCATGTAAAGAAACACGAGATGATTTTTGTTTACTAGTGGTTACATTGGAATGAGTTGTATCATCAGAAGTTAGGTTTTCTAAAATAGTTGCTTGTTTTTCTATAAATTCAAGAAAGTCGTCAACGGTTGGCAACTCTGTAAGATCTCTTTCACGTTCAAACGCCTTTCTAGTACCAAAATCAAGTTTGCGTACCGAAACATGCATAACCAGTAAATCGAACAATATTGTCCTCTGAATAGTTTAAGTTTTTAATTTGATCTATGCTTTTTCTTAAATTCATAACAAACTCTCTTAAGTTTTGTGCATTTAGTTTCCCTACTGGTTTCGAATCTATCACGGCAGTAAATAGAGCATTTACTAATATTAATTGATTTTCATATCTTTTCCTTAACAGATTTATGGCAACGTCGAAATTCTCATTTGTTACTTGTAAACTACTTATGATTTGAAGTGGCTCATCTTTCCAGAATGATTTTAAATAAAGAAATTTTTGTACATCTGACAACGTTGCATTGTCTGAAATTAAAGTTTCAAAAAGTTGTATAAAAGGTGTCCATTCCTCAAATTTACCTGAAAAAGGAGCAATTTTTATTTCAGGTAATTTGACATTTGCTGAAGGTGCAACCTCCTGCACTAGGGATGTCTGAGATTGACTTAACGTGGGAGACAGTACTTTATTTATGCATCTTTGCAAACGTATCTTCAATTCTACTGCTTTATCTTCAAAAACTACTGGGTCTTCACTGTCAACGGAATCGTAATCAGGCAACGATTCTATTTTTTCTTGGGCCTCCTCATAGGCCAACATAGCATTATTCAATTTGTTTAAATAGTGTTCGTACATTAGTGTATCTGTTTGATTGTCAATATTTTTTTCTAACCAATTTTATACCCTGGTTACTCGTCCCGTGGCAGCTGTTCTTTGACCCTTTAATATGTCGTAACTCATGTTGAATGTTAACAGCAATGACCAAAAAGCACTCAATTTACCAAATATTGTCCACCCAGATTTACTGCTCTTTTTGGTTTGTTTTTACTTGATTTGAAATGTCCCAAAAAATGGAATCAAACGATCCGGCTCGAAAGACCAAAAAATGTGGGGGAACCAATCTATGCTGATTCTCAACACAATTTGAGTGGGTTCCGTCCAGAACACCGGCAAGTGGTACTCGCCTTCAACCTTGCAGGTTGAAATTTTTTGGCTATCAATAGGTCGCTGTAAATAATGAATTTTTTCTAAGGCAATAAAGCTAAGTGGTCAATAAAACAATGTGTTTCAATTTAACACTATGTCTTTATTTTAAATAAACAAAGATAATTTATGATTTTTGACATAAATGTTTTTAAATTAACAAAGTAGCTAGACTTTTATGTTTTTTTTTTAATTTTTTGAAGGACCACCTACAATAAATATGTAGGAGAAGAGAGGATATTTATTAATGATAATTTTAACCAAGATCAATAGGTATCACAGTTTACAAACCGAATATCTATTTGTTATCTTAGGGTTTTTATTTTCTACCCAATATGTTTAAAGGGGTACTAACTAATAGATGGTTAATAGAAATATTGACATTTTTTTTAACACACAGGATTCAGTTTTTAATTATTCTAACATAACTAAGTAATTTGTTTTATTTTGTAAGCTATAATTTTTGAATTGCTAGGTACGTTACGAGTACTGCACCACGGTTATAAACAACTAGTTATTAGAGTCTAGAATAGCATTCACTGCTTGATCACAGCGACAAAACTTGTCATTCTTGACGCAAATAAAATACCGTAAACTGTTCGATGACAATTAACAAATGTTAGCAGTTTTTTCCTGACTTGGGAGAGCACCAGTTTGTGGCCCTACGCCACTGAAGCCTGGGTCTTCACCTTGGAGCACTGCACTTCATCAATTATTGCTGCTGAACTTGTTCACCCCTTATGCACTATTTCGTAATAATAGGTATCTTGAATTTAACTGGTAAATGCAAGTGTGATAATACTTCACTGGGAATTTGTCCACTGACAGAACTATATATGCTTTCAAAACTGGGTTTACGCTGAACAACTGTGACACTAATTCTTCATTATTTGTTATAACTTATAAATGCCGTTGTAGGCTATGACTTGCCTCAATGGACAGAGGCCAAAACCAAGAATAAACTATTTTTCTCGGGTCAAACAAACGCGTCAACTCATCAAACGCCGTGTCACTCTCCACCGGTTGAACATCGACTGCCTCCCGCTAGCAGTTGTGTTCTCGTTTAGGGTGGTTTTTCCCGCCAACGCTATGAGTAGCGCCTGGATTGGCTAGCTCGTCGGCTGCCGGTTTGTTCCAGGAATTATTAGAATATGTGATCATGAGGTGTAGTTTGCTGAAACTGGACTGGCACCAGGGGCGTAGTACAATATTTTGCGTGGTAACGAATATGTTATATTTTCGTTCACTGTGGTTCTGACTTTTTCTGAAACAAATTGAAAAAAGTACCAGTAATTATATCAATCCAATTGTTGTGGTAGTAAAAAAGAACGTAGAATTAAGATTATGTTTAGATGCCAGAGAGTTAAATAAAATAACTATACCGCAATATGAATCACCTTTAAACATTGAAACCATTTTTGGCAAAATTACAAATACAAAATGTTTTTCCAAAATAGATCTTAAACACAGTTTTTGGTTGATTCCTCTACATGAAAATTCAAGAAATTATACAGGATTTTGTATAGAAGGGGTAGTTTATTGGTTTTGTGTTGTTCCATATGGTTTGCAATCTGCTTGTCCAGCATTAGAAAGAGCACTACACAAAATACTAGACAAATATGAGGACTTTGCACTACATTATATTGACGATATACTAATTTATTCACAAGACAAAAACATTAATAAAGAGCACTTAAACAGAATTTTACGATTATTAGATGAGGCAGGACTGAAAATAAATTCAGAGAAATGCCAATTTTTTCAAAAGGAAGTTAACTATTTAGGACACAAACTGAACGACAGAGGACTAGAAATGGACCCTGAACGAATACGAACTATCCAAGAATACGCTAGACCACACAATCTCAAAACTTTAAGGGGATTTTTAGGAATACTCAATTATTTCAAAAGACTGATACCTGACCTAAGTAACAAAGAATTACCACTGATTGAGTTATTGAAGAAAAATGTTAAGTGGAAATGGGGGAAAGAACAGGAACAAGCTTTTACAGACTTAAAACAAATATTTTCAAATAATTGAAAAGTATATCACCCTGACTACAATTTACCTTTTACTTTGAGAACAGATGCGAGCATGTTTCGATTTGCAGGTTTGTTAGTGCAAAATCAAGGGGGAAAAGAAGTTCCGATATATTTTGTTTTTAGAATAACCAAAAAGTACGAACGTAACTATAGTGTTACAGAATTAGAGTTAGCTAGCATAATATTTTGTATTACTAAATTGAGATTATATTTGTTAGGCTTGAAATTTTACATCGAAACAGATCATGAAGCTCTTATGTCAATAGTAAACTGCAGACTTGCTAACAATAGAATTCACAGATGGGATACCTGGAAAACAAAACATCATTTGTTGGAGTAAACGCCCTATGTGTTGAATCCAATATGGTAGTTACGACTTCGAATTTTTGTTTATATTGAATATTGTTTTGAAACTTGTCAATTTTGTAATCCAGAGAAAAAATAATCTCGTTTAGTATTGAAAAATAAAGTTATTTGCTAAAAAAAGGAGTTTTGCAACTATTCTACAAGACAAGTGGTCCTTCGAGAAGTCTTACGAATCAACCCTTGGGAGAAGAGTCCAATTCCAGTTCCAGAAAAATGTCTTCAATAAAAATGACGTTTGGTAACATCCATGACATCTCCGCGAAACTCAAGCACACTTGTGATAAAAACATGATGGAAAATCTGCATTTTCTTTTGTATGGAGAACTACCCAAAGTGAAAGCAGTAAAGAGAAAAATTACTGCATTTTCCGGCTATAGTTTCCAAGAAAACACAGAAGAATTCAGTGAATACCTTTCCCTAGTCAGTGAATCATTGAGCATAAAAATTCTACAGAAACTTTGTGATTTCCTTTCTCAAAAGTACTCCAAAACTGCTTCTGCTCAGGACCTTGCCGGTATTCTGATAAGTTATATCATGAAAATACTAGGGAATGAAATATTTGATCCATCCGATGAAACGAAAAGTGTCCAAAATCCCGTGATTCGGGAGAGTAGCAAAGGAAAAACTACGAAATCAGTCAAATTCCGAGATAACAAAATGCTTCTGGATGTACAAAAGGAAATTGATATAATTCAAGATGAAATATTCACCAATAGAGCAGAAATCATTAATTTACAATATGAAATAGACGATTTGAAAAACGATGAAAATACTCCTGCTCAAATACTCAAGGCAAAAGAGAACGAGCTAGCAAAGAAGACAAAAATTCTTGAAATACAAGAAGATCGTCTCAAGCACAAGGAGAAATCGTTAATCAAATATGAAGAATTCTTAGAAACTCCAAACCAGTGTGGCAACGGACATTTCAACAGAAGAGGAAGATTTCAATGTTGTGGGTCCAACAGTGCCTAGCAGAGTGCAAGAATGGGCAAACTTGGTGAACAATCATGATGAATGTTGTAAAAATGATACAAATATAGAGAATTTGACTCGATCCATCAACAATATGTTAACACGACAAACAATCGGAACTCACTTGACAGAGTTTGATGGAACATCTTCTTTGAAGTGGCCTATTTTTTATGCACAGTATAAACTTTCCGATGAGGCGTGTAGATTCTCTCCAAAAGAAAATGTTCTGAGGCTCAATAAAAGTCTAAAAGGGGAAGCCAGAAAGATGGTAGAAATGCTACTCATTACTGCCAAACATCCTATGGAAATTCTTGATATCCTCCAGAAGAAATATGGCCATCCTGAACTCATTATGGATGAACTTCTTTCAAAAGCTCATGAAACCCCAGAAATAGAAAACCATGACTCATTTCTGAACTTCAGTAATACAATTCGAAATATTGTGGAAGTTGTCGAAGGAGATATTGCCAAAATTATCGATCAGCGGTATTTATTAGCTACTTTTGTCAACAAACTCCCACCTCATCTAGTCACACAGTGGGGAAGTTTCCTGATAGAGAAAAAAATCAAGGATCGTGATGAATCTTTAAAAGATTTCTCAGATTGGATTCAAGGAATTTCAGAAGCAGTTTCACGAGTCACCTTTATATCAAAAAATTCCGGAAGTTACCCTAGTACGAGCAACGTAAGTTACCCTAGTACGAGCAACGAGTATGGAAGAAAACCTCCCAACATGAGCCATTCCATTACACCGAAGCCAGCAAGCAGGATCTGCAAATTGTGCACAAATGGTGAACATCAATTGGAAAGATGTCAACAGTTCCAAAACTTGGATGTTCAACAAAGATGGAAAATAGTCCAAAAAATCAAAGTTTGTTACTGCTGTCTTCGTTCTCACACTGGAAAATGCAAAAAGAGAACGGCATGTGGCGTAAACAACTGTGAACGCTTTCATAATAACCTTCTACATAAAAATAAAGAGAATTTGTCGAATTCATCCCACAGAAGCACCGAAGCTAATACTTGTGTCAATGAAGTAACCTGCAATACTTTGCTGAAAATGCTGCCAGTCAAAATCAAAGGCCCCAACGGAGTATTCAACATCACTGTACTGTTGGATGAAGGAAGTACGGCCACTTTGATCGATTCTTCAGTAGCATCGAAGCTCGGACTCACAGGACCGATTTCACCTCTTTGCTGCAAGTGGACAGGAGAAATCTATAGATATGATGACAATTCTCGTGTAGTTCAAGCAGAAGTGAGTGGAATAAACAATAATTCATACCATTCACTGAAAAATATCAGAACTATCGAAGATCTGAAATTACCGTTCCAAAATTACGATCTTCAGAAAATAATAAAGAAATATCCTTTCGTCAAGCAATTTGCTCCTGACCTGGAAATCAAAGAAAATCCAACACTCCTCATAGGACAAAACAATGCTCATCTCATTCTCTCCAGAAACATCATACATCCCCATCCAGACGGCCCAATCCTATCTAAAACTAAAATAGGTTGGACTCTCCATGGGAAAGTGGAAAATATCCAGGGAGATTCGAAGAATGAACTAGCAGTTGTCTGTTGTGAAGAAGCTGATGAAACACTTCATAACTTAGTGAAAAATTACATGAAGATTGAAAATTTTGGAATTGTACCCATCCAAGATAAACGAAAGTCAACAGAAGATGAAAAGGCCATTTTTTCTGCCCAAAGCTCCATAAAATTCGATGGAACTCAATATGTAATAAAATTACCATGGAAGAGCAACTCAGAAGGCCTTCCCGAATCCAAAAAAATGGCATTTCGAAGACTGATGTGCCTTGAGAGACGTCTCAATAAAGAAAATGGTTTGGGTGAAGCATATTCTACAGAAATCCAAAAATTGCTCGACAAAAACTATGCAGTTCCTGTTAGAAGTAACGAATTACGAGACCAACAACGAATCTGGTTTCTTCCACATTTTCCTGTTAGAAACCCCAACAAACCTGGCAAAGTTCGTATCGTTTTCGATGCTGCAGCGAGAAGTAATGGTTTTTCCCTAAATGATTTTTTACTCACTGGACCAGATCTCCTAACTTCGCTTTTTGGTGTCCTGCTGAAATTTAGAATTAATAAAATCGCATTCGCCGGCGATATTAGGGAAATGTTCAATAGAGTGAGAATAGCAGAGGAAGACAGCTTTTCCCAATGTTTTCTGTGGCGAAATTTGAATTCAAATGAATATCCAAAAATATACAGAATGACTGCGATGCTTTTTGGTACAACCTGTTCACCGTTCCTGGCACAATTTGTTAAAAACTACAATGCTGAAAAACACAGAGCAGAAAATCCAGAAGCAACAAACGCAATAATAAATTCCCACTACGTTGACGATTATTTGGATTCAACAGAGAGTGAAGAAAAAGCCATTCAGTTGGTGAACGATGTAATTCGAATTCATGCAAAAGGAGGGTTCGAAATTCGTAATTTTATTTCGAACTCCACTGTATTATTGAACAATATTCCGAAACAGCTCATAGCAGATAAACAATTATGCACTGAAGTCGACAAAAACTCGAATCCAGAAAAAATTCTAGGAATGATGTGGAATTCTTATAATGATTGCTTTTCATTCAAGCTGAAATTCCATAAGATTCCAAAGGAAATATTAGATGGTGCCAAAATTCCCACGAAAAGACAAGTCCTGAAGACAGCGATGTCGGTATATGATCCAATAGGCATGTTGTCACCCATAATCATCAAAGTGAAGATACTTCTCCAGAAGATATGGCGTGCAGGACTGGGCTGGGACGACTGCATCACCGATAATATGTTCAGGAAATGGTTAGCTTGGTTGGAACAACTGAAAAGAGTCATGGAAATTGAGATTCCACGCTGCTATTCTTATTATCTACAGAAAGCCGAAACCATAGAATTGCACACATTTGCAGATGCCAGTGAAGACGCCTACGCAACAGCTGTTTATCTTCATTTGAAATATGAAGAAGGTGATGAAGTTGTACTGGTGACATCAAAGGCTAGAGTTTCTCCTCTAAAATCGCTATCCATTCCGAAACTTGAACTACTTGCTGCAGTGATGGGTGTGAGGTTATCCTTAGAAACTGTTAAGTACCTCAATTTCACCATCGAGAAGAAGTTCTACTGGACTGATTCGAGAACGGTACTACATTGGATCAATAGCGAGAAGAAACTTCAAACTTACGTGTCCACTAGAGTCGGAGAAATTCTGGAATATACTGAAGTTGAGCAATGGAGATGGGTTCCAACTATTCAGAACGTTGCAGATTATGCCACGAGAGAAACTACAAAAGATGAGATTCATGCAAATCATCGATGGTTCAAAGGTCCTGCCTTTCTTTACGAAAAGCAGGATAAATGGCCAAAAATTCCCGAAAAAGTTGAAGAACAAGAAGTCACTCTGCAGAACGTTGAAATAAAGGAAAACTGTGTATCGGAGTCATTACCTATTATCAGAAACCACTATACATGGACTAAACTACTGCGAATCACAGCAAGGGTCCACCAATTCATTCTTCTAATCAAAAGAGAAAGAAAATCTGTTTCTCTGGAATGTGAAGATATGTTATGGAGTGAAAAGCTATGGTGGAAAGCAGTCCAATGTTCGAGATTTCCCAAAGACCTCAAAAATTTACTTGAAAAAAAACCCAATAAAGATGGTCGCCTACATCACATGTCGATTTTTCTTGACAAAGATGGCATCATGAGGGTTTGCAGTAGAATTCTACGGATCGATAACATTCCTGCAGAAATTGACAAAGAATCTGTAGTTCTAGATGGAGATCACCAATATACCCAAAGAATGATCATGCATTTTCACTTAAAAAATGCTCATCAGGGTATCGAAACAATCATTAATGATTTACGAAGGAAGTTCTGGATCCCAAAAATTCGTAGTGTGGTGAAAAAAGTCATCAAGAGCTGTCAGTATTGTAGGCGAAGGATGGCAAAAAGTTTTCAACCTATAATGGGTCAGTTACCTCAAGAAAGACTCCTGAAACATGAAAAACCGTTCTCAGCAACAGGATTGGATTTTTTTGGACCATATACTGTGAAGATCGGAAGACGAGTAGAGAAGCGCTATGGAGTATTGTTTACATGCCTGACAATACGAGCTATCCATGTTGAAATTAGCCATAGTCTCAGCACCGACTCATGTATCATGGCCATAAGAAGGTTCTTGGCAAGAAGAGGGGCCGTGAAAATTATTTGGTCCGACAATGGTACAAACATTCGAGGAGCAAGCCGTGAACTCCTAGAAGCATTCGACGAACTGGAAATCAGTTCTGTAGTTGACGAACTCACCAACAAAGGAATATCTTTCAAAAGAATTCCCCCACTTTCTCCCTTTATGGGAGGAAGCTGGGAAAGAATGATTGGCTGCTTTAAAAGAGCTCTCAACGCTATACTGAAAGATAGACATCCAACGGACGAGGTATTACAGACAGTGTTTTCCGAAGCCGAATACATAGTCAATAGTAGACCACTGACTTATGTATCAGAAAACCCTCAAGACCCTCTTAGTATTTGTCCTAACGATATTTTATTGGGGCAATCTTCAGAAATAATAACTCCCGGTTTGTTCAACGATCAAGACCTTGTAACCAAGAAACAGTGGCGCATCTCCCAGTATTTGTCTGATTTGTTTTGGCGTCGTTGGTTAAAGGAATACCTCCCCACATTGATCAACAGAACCAAATGGAACAAAAACGAACCAAATATTCAAATAGGTGAAATTGTTGTAATAAACGAAAACAATGTTCCAAGAGGTATGTGGCCTATGGGGTTCATAGAAAAGGTCTACAAAGGAGAAGATGGAATCGTCAGAGTAGCAGATGTCCGTACGACCCAAGGGATTTTCAAACGACCTGCGAGAAAACTCCACCCACTGAATATATCTGTATTGACGAAAGAAGAGTCAATACCGGGGGGACAATGTTGGAGTAAACGCCCTATGTGTTGAATCCAATATGGTAGTTACGACTTCGAATTTTTGTTTATATTGAATATTGTTTTGAAACTTGTCAATTTTGTAATCCAGAGAAAAAATAATCTCGTTTAGTATTGAAAAATAAAGTTATTTGCTAAAAAAAGGAGTTTTGCAACTATTCTACAAGACATCATTGCTGACACAATCACACGAATGGACACTGACAAGAAGAACAACAACAGACAAATCAAAATAGGGGTAAACGTATTTAGAAACATGACAGGACTGTACTCATTACAAATGGTGACACAAGACCAAAACGAACTGACTGAAACAGAAAAAGAGGGACAATTGAAAGAGATGGGATTATTATTAAAGTAGTAAATGGGGAAGAACTCGTTACAACTCGAACATTATAACTAAAATACACACACACAGGAACCAGAAAGACATGGATGGATTTTAGAGAGAACTACATAAGTAAAGGAGATTTAGAGACGACAAAAGACATAATCAGTAAATGTACAACATACCAATTAGCGAAAAACAAAAATATGACAAACAAAAACGAACCCAGAAGTATAATGTCACACAGACCACTAGAAATCACATATTTGTTATCACTGATCATTTTTCGAAATACATTAAATAATATCCAACTAAAAAAAACAATTTTAAAATAGTGAAACAATTATTATCAAAATTCATAGTAGAAATAGGGAAACCAGGGCAGGTTATCCTAGACAATGCCACATACTTCAACAATGACAAAATGAGAAAATTTGCACAAAAGACAGACATAAGACTTAACTTTACAAGCATTAGACACCCAGCATCAAACCCGACAGAAAGGTACATACGAGAAATAATAAAATATTTGAGAATCATAACACAGGAAAATCACCGAACATGGGAAGAAAAACTATTAAAAGCAGAGCGATATTTAAACGAAGTTCCAAACACAATAACTGAAGAATGCCCAAAGTATATCATAACTGGAAGAATGCCTGAGAGAGATTGGTTAAGTAGTGAGAGAGATTTGAATGAAACAATGGAAAAAGTAAATAAAAGAATTATAAAAAATGCAAATAGATATATTAGCAAAGAAAATAAGCGTAGAAATAAAAAGGTGATATTTAAAAAAGGAGAATTAGTAATTGTTAAGTCATTAAGAGTTCCAAGTGATAAAAAAATATATGTGCCTAGTTACTACTTCCATTTGAAGGTCCGTATGAAATAGATAATGAAGAACCTATAAACAGTTATATGTTAATAAATCCAATAGATAGAAGTGTGAGAGGAATATTTAATATTGAAAGTATTTACAAATATAGAACCTAATGAGAGAGAAAATAATGAATAAGACAATAACCGATTATGACGATTCCTTGATAGAGATCCAGTCTTCTGAGAAAGACGATATCCTCAATAACCAGCACCTAAAAAAAAAGAAAATAAATATATAAAAAAAAATAATAATAATAAAATATTAGTAGGTAAAATTGTAAATATGTAAATAAGAAAATAGGAAATTTTATATTTGAATTTTGCTATAAAAATATGAAAATATCAAAAATAAAAATTTGGGAATTTGTTATGAAAAGTATCTTATATTAATAAGTAGTTAATAAAGAATATTAGAATTTAGTCAAGAAATATTGTTGTAAATAAGAAGTTATAAAAATAAAAAAAATACATTATTATTATTATTATGAAAACCAGAAAAGCCAGATGACTTACCTGAACTTTACAGTGATCCATCTATACCATCTCATTCACAGACTATAAAAAGATCCATTCAAATAGTCATAAAAATCAGTTCTCGAAACCAGTTTTCGGTCTACGATGACTTCAGTAACCAGCTTGTTTGTGCTGAATTAAAAAACTATAATGGCAAGAAGCTAAAGAACATCATAGAAGCAAAATTTAAATTAAATAAAATTATCAGAAACAGAGTAAAATTTAGTAAAATAGCTTAGTAAAAGAACACACTGTATACAAACTAACATTGACAGGGCAATCCATGATAAGAATAAAAAGTACCAAGAGAGTAAGTAGAATGACTGAAAAGAATAGATGGAAAGTTCAAACAAATTAGAAAAAAGAAGATGGTAAAAAAAATTGTAAATAGTAGAATATAAGTATAGTATAGGTTGTACAGTTAATTATAGATAATTTAAGAAACATTTAAAATCGGGAAAGTGGAAGTGATTTGACTAGCCAGTGTCGAAAAGGTATCGCAAGTGAACAATGAAAGTTATCAAGAGAGTACTGAGGAATGTTACTAAAGAAAAAAAAAAGAAAATTTGTTGAGAAAAAAGAGAGTGGAAGCGACGCTACAGAAACAGGAAGCGGAAAATTCAACCGATCGACTTTTGAAAAAGAAAAACTTAGTAAAAACTTAAAGCGAATACTTAAAATCATTATCAAAGCACATCTAAAAGACTAATCTGAAACTAGAAGTAAACAACTCACCTGAAATTTTGACCACGATGAAATAAAACCAACTGAAACTCATCGACCTGCAAACCAGCAACTACCAAGGTATTTATTATCCTTTTGGCCACGAACTGCATTGAACAAATTTCTTCACAAGCTGATATTTCAAGCTATATTTTCAACAATCTTCAACAACGTGAAACTTCTCACTGGAACTTTTTGTGCGTAAAAAACTATCAGACACTTCTCAATAAAACATAATTGTAGTCACTGTATTGAAAGGACAATAATTAGTCTTATTATTAGTATGAATATTTTCATATAAACTTTTACATATTTTGATCACAGAAAGACTAGGTTAGTTAACCTTTCAACCTTGTCAAATCTAAATCACGCAAATTGCAGAAGTTTGCATTTCTCTAGAGTCATTCACAAATATTACACCCAAGGTTAATTGGTTGTCTAACTTGTGCAGAGTGAAAATATTGGAAATTTCATAGGAATAAGCGTTTAGCTAAATAGAACAGGTAGAGGTAAGATTTGTTGATATGAAAACCATAACTTTATTTTATTAAATAAAGAAAACAACATCTATATTTGAATTCATGCAATTTATTTACTCTTTGAACTACATTTGACAAAGTCATAATATTCATAACTTGGAAAGCCCTTGTCAAGAATCCTACCCTGAGAAAGAGAGTACTACATGTTCCGGAGCGCCGATTGAGTTTGGAGATACTAAAAAAAAAAAGATCAGGAATAAGCTGGAAAACGGTAAAGTAAGGTGTAAGTATTCATCTGAGCAAACAACTGTCATTAAAAACAATTTCAATTTCTTTTATTACAACAAAATTTATGAATTTATAGTAAATTTCACAATAAAAAAAAAATAATATTATTAGCACCGAAACTTTGGGGCTATTTTCACTTCATTAAAAGCGTAATAAAACTCCTCATATATCATAATTTATAACAATATATATATATATTATATATATGTGTATATATATATATGTATATATATCGAATGGAACATGTGGAATGAGTAATCATCAAATATATTTATATTTGAGGGCATATGGGAACTCTTAGTATACACGCGATACGTATGCCGATCAGTTGCCGTCAGATTTTTTTTCGATGAAATATTGTTCCGTACGCTTGGCATACGCTAAACTATTAATAAAAGAATGAAGTGGAAAATCCAGACCAGTACTTACAATGTCTTTGAGATTGATAGTTAGAAAAGAAGAACAAGACATTACATGCATGTAAAATATGGAGCAACAATACAAGTTAACAAATTAACAATTATTATTTAAACGAAAGTTGGATCTGTTAGCCGTAAAGCATGGCAACAGGTAGCAACAACTGCTGGAAAGAACGTTATAAAAAATGGGCGATTAAATTTCAAATGATTTGAAGACATCTGTCATTTGACAGTGTCATGAAACGCATAAAGAGACAATTGGCTTTGGCTGCTAGGAGTATTATACAGTTTCAATTGCTTCTAAAGAGAAATTAATTTTGTGGGAAAACATTCCTATGGGAATGAGCTTTATTCATGTAGATTAAATTTGAGTAGGAATGAATTTATATATAGAGATAGGATTTTATTTATTATATATTCATATAATTATTTATTATCATTAAGGTATTCCAAATGAGCTGTTATTGAGAGCACTAGGGTTTTTGTCTAACATTAACAAGTAAGAATAGATCTCACTCAGATGATTGAGGTCTGTACTTAAACAATTACTGGATTGAAATAAATATGCCATTTCCAAGAACGTTCGTTAAAATTTTTGTGGAATTATAGTCCATAATATGACCTTCATTGTGGACATGCTCACTGAGGGCACATCTCTCAGGGTGTAGTCTACAATCACTTTTATGGGAAGTTATACGGTCTTTCAGCAACCTGGCTGTTTATCCTATGTATTCAGAATTACAATTAGAACAAGGTATGCAATACTAATTTAGAATGAGGAAGTAATGAAGTTTCAAGAAAGGAATATGAGGAATTAATAGTTGAAACTCTTTTTTTTTAATGCAATTTTTATATTGCCAATTCGTGAAAGCCAAGGCCAATTGTCTCTTTATACGTTTCATGACATTGACAAATGACAGATGTCTTCAAATCATTTGAAATTTAGGCGTCCATTTTCTATAAAGTTCTTTCCAGTAGTTGTAGGCTACCTGTTGCCATGCTTTATGGCTAACAGACCTAACTTCGTTTCAATTATAAATGTTAATTTGTTAACTTGTATTGTTGCTTCATGTTTCACATGCATGTAATGTCTCGTTCTTCTTTTCACACATCTTTCAACGATCAATCTCAAAGACATTGTAATTACTAGTCTGGATTTTTCACTTCATTCTCTTATTAATAAACTTTACATTTTTAGCTCCCTGATGATGACAGTAGTAATCACTGTTGAAATATTGGAAATATAATTTTAAAAGAGTAGACTTGCGTTTTGCTGTTTTCCCAAATAGTTTCTGAGCTTTGTTTCTAACAAGTCTGCGAATACTTCCCCTTTAAACTCCTTGGGTAATAACCACGAGTGCTCCCCATACTATCGATAGTATAAAATTGATATTATCGATAGCAATTCTGTCAAATCGGATTCATGGTGTTACCAAGTGGTACTTAGCGTATACCATACAATATTTCATCGAATAAAAGTCTGACGGAAACCGATCGACATCCGTGTCGCGTACCCCCAAATATTTTTGTTCCATGGGATAACGCCAATTTTGCTTGTTCATTGATCATTAAATTCATAACTACCAAAACCGTAGAAAGCATACGTTATAAAATCACTACACATTTTAGCAGTGGGCTGGTGGTCTAGTAGTGGAATCTTCATACCGAGCATTGAAAATTCTGACAATACTTCAGATGAAAACTAAGGATGTTTACACTTCATTCGATGTCACTTACTAATGGCCAACTCAAAAACTATCACTTACTCCTAACTGGTCTTGTCGATAAGAGGTGAAAAGAACACATCTATCTTTTGATCTGCAAGTTTTTATGTTTGTGATGATGATTATACAAAATTCCCTTAAGTTAGCGTTATTGTACAATCCGTGGCGTAGCAAAATATTTGATTTGGTTTTTATCTCATATGCCTTGAAGATTTAATCGAAGTACAAAATGTATTTCTATGAGTAATTCAAGTGTGTACTTTTTCGCACAAAGGCATAAAAAATCATCTTTACGTAAAATCATAAACTGTGCGTAAAGTGAAATTTTGATAATACGATGACAATTCATAACATAAAACATTCAAATTGATGATACAACTGCTACAACTTGACAATATAATAAGTGTCGAAGAAAAAATCTGTAAATTTGTGAAAAGTCGATTGATTGTGCTCGAAGTATCCTTTCACACACTGTTCATCATGTATACGCTGTACGTATTGTTGGAATATACAGTTTTCTGCGTCAAATACTTGAAAGTGATAATTTGGGAATAGGGCGAAAATTCAAAACTGCATAAGATTTATTAATTCAGATCAATTCGTATTCAATAGATGTGAACAATATTTTCAAAAACATGCTCACATTCCCGAACTAAAATTAAAAAAATTATATTTATTTAATGAAGAGCATATAATTTCTAAAAATTTGAATATTTTTTCAATAGTTTGAGTCGTCAAATGTAATTTCATTTGAAATGAAGCCTGTAGCTTTTGAGAATATATTTTCAATTTTTAAAAGTTTTATGTTCTTCGTACGGTAAAATTATTTTTAACTTTTTAGTTCAATAGTTCACAAATAACAGCCTATTTTCAAAAAGATGTTCGGGGTTATGTTATTTTGTAATATTTTCCATGAGAATTTGTGTAATTATCTCTCTTAACCTTTCGGCACTGCCGCAACGATATTGTTAACGATCACTGCCGCCGGACTGAGGGTCCGCACTCCAAAATGGGTCTCAAAAATTTTTTGCTTTTCAAAAATTTGTTGAAAGTTAGTTGTTTTCATCAAAAACACAAGAAGTACTAAAAATTATTTATTTTGAATAATTGAGAAAATTTATAACACTCTAAACACATAAAATGTTTCAACACAAACAACAGACAAAAAGAATGCAGAAAACTCGTTATAGAATACATAAATCTTGTAAAACTAATTCAAAAATACCTATTTATATCATTAACATATAATTTTAATGTGAATAGCAATCTGCACAGACGCAAGTAACATGTTCCAAACAGATAAACTTTCCACATGTTTTACATGAGAATCGTGTCGGTCTGTTCTTTCTTCTGTCACAATATTCGCACCTTCCTCTTACATTTACTGGATTGGCAGCTGGAGGTTGTGGTAATCCCTCAGGTGTTCCAAACATTTCTGAAATTCTAAGTCTTATGCTTTTTGGAATATTGACCTGTAATCCGCGATTACAGATATGATCTTCTACTAGCTCCGAAGCAAGCATATGTAAAAATTTACGACGCATATTTTTGCCTGGATTTTGCAAGGAAAACAACACCATAGAATTAATTCCTGCAATGTTCAAAAGTGAATAAAATATCACCATCGGCCAACGTCTGGTATTCCTGGCGCAGTCGTAAGCTGCACACATCTTATCAAGTGTGTCTACGCCCCTTGGTGCTATTGTAGTCAATTATCATCTCAGGTTTTCCCGTGGCTTCATCAATTCGGTCGTCGTGGTTTAGACGTGAAACAAGCTGTACATTTTTGTTTTTTTTCGGGATATATGAAACCAATGTCATGATGTTATCAAAGGCGAACATACTTGTCCCAAGTGGCCTCTTGACTGGGTTCGAAAGTTCTAAGGGGATTTCCCGTTTATTTTTCCTGATCGTTCCCAAAAAAGTGAGCTTATGATTCGAATATAAATTGCGTACTAACGGAATGCTAGTGAACCAGTTATCACAGGTCAAGTTTCTTTTTGAATTTCTAAGCGGTTCAACAAGTCTTTCAACAACGGCTGAAGCAGAAGTATCCTGAACATATGGCCCTGGAGGCTGAGATCCTACATATACTTCCAAATTACAAGCGAAGAATGTTTTAGAATCAACCAGTGCATATACTTTTAGCCATACTTGTTAGGCTTACTCGGAATGTATACGCGAAAGCCACATCTCCCGCGAAATGCCTCCAACTTTTCATCTATAGTGACATTTTCAAAAGGCGTGTACGCAGATTTGCATTTTTCAACGAACAAATCAAATATAGATCTAATTGGGGCCAATTTATCAACTTTGTGTCTTTCCTTTCTGGTATCCATATCGTCGAATCGCAAATTCTGAAGTAGAAAAGAAAAACGAAATTTTGACATACCAATCTGAAAAATTTCCACTCCAGTTCCATCATTATTCCATAACTCATCAATGTTGACCCGACCAGATTTCAACACGCCAGCTATATATAGCAGTCCAATAAAACAATGCATCTCAGAAAGATTTGTGCCTGGCTCTCGCAACAATCTGTCGCCAAATTTGGGTCTTTGCTTGTCGATATGTTGGTTAGTATAGCGGACAATTTGTTCCATAATCTCCGAATCAAAGAAATACTTCCATATATTTATAGCAGACTTCAAGCCTCCTATAGCCATTTTTGGTCCCGGGAGATGAATTATCAGATTCTCTGCACGTGTTCTGGGCGAAGGGGGGGCACACTTTGACCATTTTGTTTTTTTATCTTTTCTTAGAAAGCATGGAAGATTAGCCGTTGGTTCTATTTCGGTATCGGATATTTCCTGTTCTGTGTCTGAGTTTTCTTCCTGTACTTCCATGTTATCTTCTTCTAAATCGTCGTCCGAATCCTCTACTTTATCTTCTTCTGATTCCTCTTCCAAACACTCTAACATGAGTTTGTTTAACCTTTCCAATTCCTTCTCTCTATAATTCGTAACGTAACACCTTTACGCACCCGGCGACACACTGGTATTCGTTGAATGCTGCTTGAGGATTACTGAGAGATGGTCAGGTAGTGGGGGAATTCCAAATAATCTGGAATTCTCGGGCGCTTCGGAGCCGGAGTCCGCGCGGCAGTTGCGGAAGGTTATAATGTGTAAGGTACCCCCTGCCATCCAACTTCCCGACACGTACCCTGACTTACTTGATATATACATACAAATATATCCAGCTACGAAAACAATTCGACCTCCCTATGTTTTTCACTATTTTCATGTATTTTTTTTATTTCAGCAAATTTTTGAAATTTTTCTTAAACTAACTGAAATTTGCAAATTTGGACCAAAATGATAGCTTCTATCAACGTGAGAACGTGCCGCTTCTGGATTTTTTCACACGTGGACTGCCAATTTCTTTCGCACTTCCCCCAACAAACTTGAGACTGACTCCCAATAGGAGAGTGCAACAATAATTAGTTTTGCGGAACACAACACGGCACCCACCACAGGAAGAATAAATTAAATATTCAATGTCGGTATCAAATGATCTACAATAATTTCACAGTAATCACGGGAAGTAAACGCTGTTATATTAAATGATGTTAATTTACGAAAAAATAGAAATTGAACATAATATCACTGTATCCACCTTGTTGCAAATCAACCTGAGGAGTGATGTTATTTTTGACGGGTGACATAGATACGTGCACCGTTGCCAGTGCTTCTTGAATCTTTTTACCTGTGACTATCGCCTATCTGAAAGAAGCGGTTACGCCGTAGGATAATTTTGTTTGTAGCTATACACGCAGTGGGTATTCGTTGTGCAATTGGTGTACAACGAAGTCAAATCAAGGAAAACTGAACAATCCGTAACCGATTCGAATGGTTTCCGACTATTTTTTTGCATTCAGATAAAAACGAAATCACCGAGTCAATGAGTTGTGCAATTGTTCAAACTGAAAGTCACTTGAAGAATATATTAAAAATAGCCTGTTCACACCATTTTTGTTAATGTTTTTGAATTTCAGTTTCGTCAAACAGTTGTTACTCAGCTTGTACAATAGTATACTGTTATTTTACGAAGGAATGTCGTCGCAGACCCAGTGACGTCGAGACTTGCGGCTCGCGCAACATACAACATACAATCACTGTACACACCTTGTTGCAAATGAACCTAAAGGGTGACATTATTTTCGATGGGTGAAATAGAGACGTGCAATGTCTATACTTATGACTGTCACTCAAGAAAAACTGAACAATCCACAAACGATTCTCTTCGATTCTACACTTGGAGATCGTAACATGTTGCAACACTGCTCGCATGCGTTTGCTCATGACTTCCTTCTGCGAGAGCATATGGCTATCTTCACACAACTTCACTGATCCAGTGGCGTATATATGGATGTTGTCATACAAAATATATATTTGAATCATCACGCATGACTCTCAAATTTAACAGATGCTTTCGCACATGACACATAAGTATTCCATTCCATTTTCAGTTAGTGGTGGTAGTTCACCCTGTATATTGCTGAAGTGTATTGTGAATCATTTACAATCCTCGAATGTATGAGCGTTCGACTGATATTCGTAACTCTGCTTAGGGTGATTATTAATTGGATCAAATATGCTATCAATCCAAAAAAAAATAGTAGAAACATCGAACTTATAAGTGTGTGATATTTTCTTGATGCAATATTAAGACAGACATTGACCCTTTCTCATAAATTCATCTGCAGTCCGGAAAAATGGTTGTTATTCGTTATGAAATTGACTTGTATTCTTCTGAGCTCCGCTTTCCTTCGACTTCCTTTAATGGTGAGTTGGATGAGAGCCAAATATCCTGGATCATTGCCTTCGCGAATCACATTCACGGCTGGTTTTTTACCACTGCTTTTGTTCAGATCAGACGTTTTATGATCATTTAAAAACATAAGTATTCGAGACAAAAAAACTAAGACTATTTCCATAAAGGAAGCGGAACTATAATTGAAAACTACATATATTTATAATAAAGAACTATCGTAGACCTATCCATTATATTCAGAGTGTTTTGAATGAATGTCCAAATAAGGGTGATAACACGTGGAGTCGCTTTCTTGCTTGCCTCCACACATTACGTTAGTTTGAAGTTAGGGTTGTTCTGCATCGGAACTGACGACAATATTGATTATTTAAGGTTCGATATAAGTCTGCACGAAATATAGAGACTACTTCATTTCACATTCTCATTGTGATCAAGAGCGTTGACCACAAATGATCGAAAATGCACACTTTCTTCCACAAAACTCAACTGAGTTAAAAGAAAATATTATGAGGGTAAAAAAATGTTTGTCTATGATTCGATTCAATTTCAAATTGGACAAACGCATCAAACCGCTGAAACAATAATTATCAGATATTTCAATAAACATTAGACTTCTTGTATCCTGGTATATTATCGAAAACAAAAAAAGAACATTAGGCCTATTCAATAGGTACGGTACCACTTGTGAAAATTATATAGTCTGTCGTCAAATCACAAAGATAAATTCTTATATTTCATCTAAGAGATCCGTTGTTGAAAAAACTGAGGTTGCTGAAATGCATTCAAGGGATACAATTACTTTTCGCAAATTGAGCTGACTTATTGATTTTTATTTAGAAATATGAACAAAATGTTAATAAAATGATTTATTGAAATACCCGCGGATGAACGACAAACTTTAGTCGCCATTTTCCATTGTTCAGGATACCCTGTTGAGTGATATTCATGTTGAAAGGGTGAACATTCTCTGTTAAATGTTTTTATTATTTTTGCGAGTTTGGTCGGCTAACTACCTGTTCCAAGTCAAAGCTGGAATGACCTGGTTTTTCTAGCAATGATTTAGTACATTACGAAAAACCAGAATAATAACAATAACAAAGAAACTATACGTTGACACAATTCTGCAAAGTTACCTCTGTCAACTCTTATGCATATAATACTTTTTTTATCGCATGAAACAGTCATTTCCGTTGAATTTATCAAACGACGCAAACTGCTATTTTGCAAATCTTCGAAAATTTGCAGAAATTTTGCTTTTTTGGTAAAGAATGAAAACGAAAATATTTTCTTTTTGATTTCATCCTCATTTCCGTGTTACAGGCGAGGTGCAAATTAATGAAAACATTCTAAGTGAGGACATTTCAATTTAAAACCCTTCTAGAAATTTCGACACTCATATTCTGTTTTGTCTGAATGGTGGCAAATTCAGTACACGATCTAAATTGCTATTTTTTGCAGAACCTTTGCAATTTTTTTCGCGCTATTAATGCGAAAATTCATTATATCCTGATTTTCAACATCTTCAGTTCAGAAAAATAGGTTGCAAAATTAGACTTGATATTATTCGAACGTACTATTCATTCTACTAAAGATTTGAAACTTTTGTAATTATTATTAAATTTTGGAACAATCGTGTCTTTATCTACTGGACTATAAAATAGTGTGCGGTTCTTGAAGAAGGTTGTGGCATGATGTGAATGAAAGAAAACAACAAAAAATATTGATTCAGTATTATAAGTTTTATCAATGAATATCAAAAATTACTGCTCCTTTCCGAAACAAAATTATATTGCCTTAGAAAACGCCACTCGTGTGTTTGCCAAGGCAACATAATTCGTCCGTGTCAAAAAATATTGTATGATAAATACACTTATGACACTTATACGCTTGTTCTACAAACTTTTATACCCACGTCTTAAATATCCAGTTTTCTCACTTGTATCAGAAACAGCTATTATTTCCCCCATATTTCTGTATGTATTTTAATATCTCTCTCTCTCTCATTCTTTTCCGCTGTTATTTGTTTTTAGTGAATATATTTCAACGGTGACACACTTTCACACTTCTCTCATTCAGAACATAAGGATTGTCTGGTATGAATTTTGAGGTACAGGCAGAAATGAGGTCACATGCTGATTTAATTAGAAGGGGAACGCTGAAGAGTATCGTGGGATGTTATGAATTGCCGAACGTCAGGAGCAACGCGTATTTTTGCCCCTTAACACGATTATGTCGTGAGCAGGTGAACTTCCACATCGGTTGTTATTCAAAGGTTGCGCTTATGACAAAGTACACAGTGTTTGGAATAAGCGAGGATACTCTCATATAGGCGCGTGGGGTGACACCTGAATAATTTTCGCAGAATTATACTTTTGGCAAAGTAATTTGAAATCCTTCGGGCTTTAAAATATAAAATTGTATGTAGACAATTATGAATATCAAATTCAGATAGGCAATGTTGGAATTTTCATTATCTTTTCTATGATTTACAGAATCATATTTCACGATACCAATAATCTTCTGAAACGTGCGTTTGAAAAAGAAGTTTTGAACAATTTATTTTTGTTTCGAAATCGAGATTGATTATTTTCTTGGCTATATTCATGTTCCTTTATTATAGTTGTAAAGTAACATTTTGTTTGCCCTATATTACTATTTTCTAACATACTCCACACAATTTTATACAAGGCATTGAATATGTGTTCAGAAGTTGTAGTAAGTAGTTTTTGCATATTTTCTGCATCTCACCATTGATATTGACGGTTGCACTCAGAAACATCCTGCGGCACCCACAGCAACCGGAGGAACAAGATCACTTATTTTGAAAAAAAAGGGACATTCTCCATGAAAATTGAAAAATGAAAAATGTGATTTATTTGTAGTATCTAACAGAAAACAACTACTTCCCTGGCACAAGCCTCGCTGGACATTGAACTACAGCTGATAGATATTGTGAAAAGACTCTGACTGAAGAAAAAGAAGAAATCTGAAAGTGAAAATTCGCAATTTCATTAAGATAGTTTAATTCTTTTAATTTTTTCCAGTTTTAACTGGAAAAATCATTAAATAAATCAGATAGGAAGAATGTTATTAAAAAATATCACTCACAGAAATCAGTCATTTCATTGAAGCAAGGTTCGTTTCTCTCGCATTGAATCCCCAATATATTTTGGTCGACGAAAATCTATTTCGCTTCGCCAAGCTCTTTTTTTGTTCGAAAATATGAATAGGATATTCATACAATCTGTTGTGGAATCTTCTGCGGCTGAAAGACAAACTTCAGTAGCTATTTTCCATCATTCAAGATAACCTCTTGGGAGGTATTCATGTTGAAAAAAGGGGAACATTCTCCATGAAAATTAAAAAACAACTACTTCCTCGGCACAATCCATGCTGGACATTGAACTACATCTTTTAGATAAATATTGTGAAAAGACTCTAACTGAAAAGAAAAGAAAAAAATCTGAAAGTGAAAATTTGCATTATCATTCAGACAATTGATTTTTTAATTTTTTTCTAGTGTACATTGAAAAAATCATAAAATAAATTAGATAGGAAGAATGTTATTAAAAAATACCACTCACAGAAATCGTTTATATCATTGAAGCAATTTCTCGCATTTAATCCCCAATACATTTTGGTCGACAAAAATCTATTTCGCTTTGCCAAGCAAGCTCTTCAGAGGGGTTGATAGGATTGGAAAAAACAGGCTTTTCAGAAGAGTTATACACATCAGGGAGGAATATGAGGGAAATATTTTTTCTGTGGTAACACTTTGAAAGTTATTTTTTGACATAGACCCGTCATGGGCATTGCATTTTGATTTATGTTCAAAAATATGAATGGGATATTCATAAAATATGTTTGGAATCGTCACCTATTTATTTCACCCGAAAGTATGTTTTAGGAAAAAATGATCTACATAAGTCCTTAAGGGTGGTGCAAGACCACACGTATGCTATGGGAATGCATCACCTTGATGCGGGAGGAAGAGAAATGTAGACTTATCTAGGGATGGAACAACGCCACTCTCGAGAGTTAGCTACTGTTGAAAACTCTTTCCGCCGGAAGTATCACCATTAACTTCAGATCTAGTCATCACAACTGCCGGGAAACAGAAAATTTGCTACAACTAAAATGCTCGCCGTTCCAAACCTACTCTACTCTCATTTCTCAAGGAAATCATGTTGTCAAAACAAGTAGTCGACGTTTACAATCATCCCAAATTCGATGAATCCATCTAGGGAGTGAAGACTCAAACGTATCACACGTAACGTCAAGTCCTTCCAAACTAAAGACATTGTCGGAATCGTCATTCAGCAAAGTGGCACATGAATTCTAGTGAGCGACGCTATCGTCTATATAGAGGTCACTCTAGTCAAAACCGCAGGAGATAGCAATGTGCGATTCGTCAATAATGCTGGAGCATTTTTCTTCGGATCAATATAATATGAAATTAACGGCAAGGAGGTGGACTATGTTCTCTTGTCAGGTATAGTGAGAACCCTGCGAGGTTATACTTGTTACGCAGACGCCGATTCTCGACACTTGGCCACTGCCGGATGGACGTATCCAGGTGGAGCTAGTCGCAACGCCAATGACGGCTCGTTCGTTCCGTTTGAGCATCTGTTTGGCATATTCCACGACTACAGATATGCTACAGTGGACACATTAACCTCCAACAAAAAACCTCATATAGTCGATATTTGGGCCACCCCCAACAGCACGGTGTCCATTCCAGTATTTGAGAAAGTATCTTCGCTGTGCCTCCAGCATACCGCCGCAGTATCCAACGGAGCTCACTCTGCCTTAAGATATTGCTTCACGGTGTGGTCATGGGTCTCGAGTCATGTGATATGGTGGTGAGTGGCAACGCCGACAGCAGCAGTTCCCCCAGAGACTCTATAGAGCGTCACCTAGACAATCCAAGAATATTAAAGTACCAAGTGGCCAAATACGAGCGCAAATTACATACTTTCAAACGCTTCCAAAACATACACATTGATGATGCCAAATGGGCGCAGCTCTTTACCAATTCTATATGCTTCAAAGACCGAAACGACAGCTCATCGCCGCCACCGCCTGTGAAGAAACTTTGTATTGATATTCGAAATTTTTGACATGTATCGTGACTTGTATCATTATTGTACTGATAGATGTATTATGTGTTAAACGAATTTTCTGGAATTTCAATTTGTTGGATGAATGAGAGAGAGACAGTTTATTTTTCCATCTTATATCTCTTTGCGGGACCGTACGAGACAGGTGATGTACTCCTTTCTTTTTTCCATCAGAACAATCAACAAAAAAAATAATAAATAAGTGAATAACCTGTCTTCGTTCAAGATTTTTTCTTATAGCCAGTTACATGATAAGAAGGCTAAGCTTCGTTTTGGCTATTTTGACACTTTTTGTGGTGGGGGTAACAATCAGGCTCACATTCATCGTAACGTAATCGAAATCAGGCTCGTTTATGATGGAAGTGTGAACGTACGGAGTATAGAAAAAAGAATGAAAAAATTATAACCGTTCACCCCTCCCTCCAGCACCCTCATATTGAACAAAAATCATTCATTCATAACGTATGATACCTCTTTGGAAGGGTATTGTCATAAGGAGTACAAAAAATATATACACACCCATCATACAGAGTGTTTCACAATACATCGTTGAAAAAACAGCATATACAGAGTGTGTCAACGAATAATTATCAGAAATAATATGACGGCTATCTAAATACATATATATGTATTTTTGTATCTCCATTCTCTAAATGGGCAATACACATCCGAGGAGCCCCACCCCTTACCCCCCTTTCCTGCTGCTGTGCTTAATTTTTATCATGGAGGGCCATTTATCAGAAGAACAGGGAAAGAAGATTCCTTCAGAACAACTTGACAGAGATACAACAGTGGTTAAGTCTGACACTTGTGGTTTACATTCTGACGAAGGGTTCGTTATTGGATGTTCTTGTTTTCGTTTGTTTCCATTTTGATGATCAAAGTATGCCTCGAATAGCAAAATATCTCAGATTATTTTGAATAAGATCACCAATATATCATACAAAGATATTCAGATTCATTCAATGCGATATTGGAGAAAAATACATATATTACTCACTAAAAATAATCACTAGTATCCAATACTCTTTGTTTGAAGTGTCAAATGTGCATTTAGATGGAGTTCAACTGTTGGGGGTATAGCTGATGATGACATTCTACAAATCGAAAGTCCGTTACCACATCACCCAGGAGGTAGGACTGTCAATGCGTTACCTTTTTTTCTTTGTGGAAGTTTCTCCAGTAGGCATATCATAACCACTAAATCAAACTTAGTGGAAAGTAGAAGCAAAAATAATCAAGGAGTTTCATTTTCAAATTATATATTTACATACATAAACACAGTTATTTGGATATATCCATTTTTTTTTTCGTTGAATAGTGCCCCATCATAGGATTCTAGAATTAGGTGTCGCTTATTGTCATGTGGATTCAGCTTGTACTGAATAATTGAGTGTACTCAGTGTTTTTTTAAATCAAATCAGTCTCCGCGTTACACTCATACATTTCCAACTGTTCAGCAGTTATAATCAAGTAATTTCAATTCTTACGTTTCATGTTGAAAAATTTCAAAGTTATTGCGATGTATCCATCAGATTGTCTTCGATCGAATAGTGACCCCAAGGTAGAGTTTCATCAGATTCAGGTAATAGAGAGTGTTTCTCGTTACGTGGACTGAGTGCAATTTTTTCCTGTACGATTGAGTGTACTTGATATTATTCTGAGCGAATCAAATTCTCGAATACAATCTTTCTTTCATAGCTTTCAAGACACTCAATATAGTCTGCAAACGTAATGGCAGTTTTTACTACCGATGATTTTACGCCCTCAGCCTTCTTGTATCCCCAGAATTCTCCAAAATCACATCAATTTCATCATCCTCGTAATCTTCCTGCACCAATTTTTCCCGCAAAGTCATTAGTTCATGTTCAGCAACTTGCGTCCAACGTAGTCAGTCATCGAAGTGCCATTGTTCTCATCCTTCATCATACCCAACATTTTTTTGTTGACAAGCGGTATGTCGTAGATGTTATCAGCCGGATAGTCAGACGCATCGAAACGAGTATGGCAGTCTCTCATCATAACTTTATAATGGTCTTGATGCAGCTCATATATCAGGGAATCGGTATCTGTGTACATAACGGTGCAGTCCTTCCCGAAACGTTCTTTCATTTCACCATCGTGAAATTCATATCTGGTCATCTTAGCTGAATCCAGATTGATTTGTACCACATATATTGGCTAATTTAGGTAAATCGGAAGCTTGTTTAGCTCAACAGCCACCAAGTTCTCATTGAATATAGTGCAATTTTTTAATTTTAGTTTGGCAATGTAGGCTTTGGCACCATACCTTCCACTCCACTTGGTCAGAAGGCGGATGTTGACTCTCCGAACGTTTTCCATAGTTTGAAGACTGCCTTATTCATCAACTTGTACGAGTTTTGTTCAAACTCATTGGACGCCTTCTTGTGGAGCTTGGTATTGAGATCGATATATGATTTCAGCCAGGGATTCTGCTTGAATTTCAACACTCAATCAATTTTTCTCAACACTAATCCATTTGCCAGAGTCTGTTTCAATGCTCTATAATGGATGATATATTTCTTTTCGAAATATAGAGTTGTCATCAACTTGACATTTTCAGAAGCTGAAACGGGCGGCTTTTCAGTTTTCGGGTTTTTATGTGTAGGACAAAATGGAATATCCTTATCTCTATTATGTAAATATTTTGGATATTCTTAGTCAACTTCCAAGATGTAACCTTCATCAGTATCATCGGGAATCCAAGTTACATCGATGTTTGTATCTACCCATTCGAATCTTCCATAAGGAAAGGACTGTGACCTAGCCCACCTTTACTGATTACTCACGTCAAAGTACATCAGGAAAATTGATGGTTTAGATAGATCATATTTATTTGGCATATATTTGTTGTTTGCATGAGATTGACGTTTAAACTTGTCAAGAAGCAACCACTTCCCAAGACAATACCACGACAGTTGATGAATTATATATAACTGACGGAATCCAATTGCACATGTGCGAACTATAGGAAATATTCTCAATTGTTTCGTTCTATAATGGTATCTTTTTACCAATCGGAAGGGATACTCTTGTACGGTAAACTTATATTTTAATAAGAAACTGGTATTTGAAATAATGTAAAGATTCCTAAGCATACAAACAGAATTGGATTTATTGATCACTCTGGGTGGTCCAAAAGGTTCATAGAGATACAAGTACACCAACATAATTAAACTGTTGATTCTTCCAACGAAATCAACGCAAAACATCAGCACGTACCGGTTCACATAAATCAACTACAGGTGGCGGTTTGTCTAAAAAATCTATCGCAGTAACATTCCACAACAAGCCCCTGGAATTCGTTTTTCAGACAATCTCAACGAACTATGCGAAAGTCTCAAATTATGAATAGTCTCTCGAGATGCTGGAAATACTTCACATAACAACGAAATTATTGCCATATCGAGAAAACTCAAGAAGGCAAATATAATTCTTTAAGATGGTTATGGTGCATCAATGCCAGAAAGCAAAAATTTCCAACGCTTTCTGGAGGTGTCTTGCTACACACCCCAGAAGGCAATATTGATTCCGTTAACTTGAAATTAAGCAAACTGAAGCACCCTACCAATGATAATAATGACGCCAGTGTGAATGACATCAATAGAAAAATTGCTGCAAGTATGTGACAACACCATTCGAAAATATTTCAATTGAATGATGGAATAACAAAGTTGTATCATGACATTGAAAGTGAAGTTAAACAAACAAGTAAATGAAAACATGTCAAGCAAATGCGACGCACTATAACACAGCGATTACGTTTTTCTAAAAATTCAATCAACAATATGCAAGTGATATTGAAAATATTCGTGGAGATTTGTCAAAAAATATCAAAAACAACCGCTTTGATCCGAGTAGATGAACAACGTCAGTTCTAACGCAATCACCGCTAGATGGCGCTGGCGGCGCATCGACAAAGTCAGCGTTCGCTGGGTTCACCACGTGACGTATTCGGTTGAAAGAGAGTATATGACAGCAGCTTACATATTTCAGATGGGTTTGTGTCATGATATCCACGTTTGAAGAGTGAGGAGATTGAGATTTAGGTGTTGCCAGTTTCAAAATTAAGCATGGGAGTTAGGGAGGGTGGGACGTTGCTGGTTTTAAATTCAATTGGAAGAAAAAACAAAGACAAGGTGTACCAACATAACATCACAGAAAGAAACAGATTGTCAAAAATCATATTGGAAACAGGGTGTCTCAAAACACTCATCAATTGAGAGAAAAAACAACCGACATCATTTAAGAGAAAATAAGATGGCGCTTGCTTATTAAATACCATATACCGAGTGTACCAACATATTATTTAAGAGAAAAAAACATGGCCGCCTATGTCATTTGTCAAAGAAAACACGCGTCATTGGGATTATCGGGATTAAAAATCTTTTTGTGATGTGGTTCACCATTTTTAACGTGCGATACCCAGTATTTGCCATTTTGGCTCTGTTTCATTATCGCAGACAGACAGATTGACAGACAGGCAGAGTGACAGATATTCACTTTGATCGAACCAGAACGAACTAACCTTATAAAAAGTCTATTTTAGTCGCATTTTTGCATGTTTCAGCATTTCAAATTCAAGCTGTTTTTTTCGAACGCGAAAACGTGTATTTTGAGCAATTTTGAAATGTCAAATCTCCATAAGAAATACATGTAAACAAATAGTTTTCACGGTTTAATTTTAGGTTGTTTTTTAGAAAGCAAAAAACATTTATTGTGGTTGCATTTTTGCGTGTTTCAGCGTTTTAAATTTTAGCTGCTTTTTGGAAAAATGTCTATTTTGATTGGATTTTTGCGAGGGAACGCCGTCCCAGTGAATTAACCCCAACGTGCTAGACCGATTGACCAATGAATTACATCAAATCAAGCATGTATGTATTGTCTGATCGAACCAGAACGAACTAACCTCAGAGAGTCCGTTGTACAATTTTCGTCTGATCTGACCAGAATGAACTAACCGGAACGATCTGATTTTATGCGTAGGCACAACCACAATTAATTTTGTCTGATCTAACCAGAACAAACCAACTTTAAATTGTGCATATCATTTGTCAAATTTTAGGTGAAAAATGGGTCAAAGAAAAACGTATCATTGGAGGTATGGAGATTGAAAATGTTTTCGTGATAAGGCCCGTCATTTTTAACGTGCGATACCCAGTATGTGCCAATTTAGCTTTGTTTCTTTTTTATATACATCATCACCAGTTGAGTGGAGGGGGTTATTTTTGGAAAGTATATTAGTTCCATTGAGTAGTTGAATTAATCATCTGAACAATACACACAGAAGGTTGAGCAGTTTTGTAGACGTGTTGAAGAATTAAAAAAATATATTCAATTTTCTGAAGAAAATGAGAATGTTTTGAAGCAGTTGAATAATTTAGATATTCAAGAAAAAGTGTTCAATCGAAAATTACCTCAAACAAGATACCCACTAAGAAGAATCCAGCATCACAGCATTGCAGAATATGACGTCACCGATGCTGAAAATGAATGTTATTCTTTTAACTGTAATAATAAATAATGTTTTATATTTTAATGTACCAAAGGGTGTGAAATTCATGGCAATATGCGTTTAAATGCGTTAATAATTTCAAATATGGATGCAACAACAGAACAGAACAGAACAGAACGGCCGTCAATGAGGGTCAGTTGGCAGTTTTTGCAGGCACAGTTTCAAAGAATACAGCATTCAAGTATAAGCTGAAGCTAATATTTGAAGATCTTCGAGAAATAAACACAAAAGGCGAAAGAAAAATATGCACGAGTGGAATTTTAACTTTATACAATTTTCATTATAGTGTCCACGATACTATCATTTATATTGATCAGAATTGTATTGAAAATAATTATGGAACTTAAAAAAATATGTAAAATGATTCAAATAATAAAGTGCTAAATAAGTATCTAATTTTTGTTCCAGTGTAATATGAAAATATACGAACGAAGCATACACAATTATTGCTCATCAGCCAAACCATAAACAGGATATAACTAATCAGTTGGCATTCGGGAAGCGCGCAAATTTATTCATTGTTTTTAATTATCAGAAAAACCCACACCAACAGTTTTCGTTATTGCATATCTGAATATAGCCTTGTGAATTGCTGTATATTACAAAAAATTTTTTTTTGTTGATTGGCCAAGCCTGAGTGGGGTGTCGATATATCATTTACAAACAACACCAGCCGGCTTTGAAAAATCATTTTATAGTTGATTGTGAGAAGTGAACCGAGTGTATTTGAAAGCAAGTGTTTGTAATTGTTTTTGCTCTTTAAGTTGTAGTTTCCAAGATTTTTATACGTTCATCAGTGCGAGTGTTTTTCAGATGAGTTTATTTAGATGAAATGTGATTCAAAACGGCAATTTTCACTTCAAATATTTCTCAGATGAATTTATCCAAATGTAATGTAATTTAAAGCAGCTATTTCCCGTTCAAATTTTTCTTAAATGAATTTATTTGAATGCCCATATAATTGTGCTTGTTTTTCCAGTTGCAGTGTTCAATTCAAAACTTTCTCAAATGAATTTAATTGAAATGCTCATGTTTTGAGATTTTTCGTTTGAGTTGGAAGCAGCGATGCCGAAATGTACAAATATATTGGATGATTTCAGTCAAATGTGTTTAAATCACCCACGCTTTTCGAGAGCTGATGTTTTTTTGTTTAATTTTTTATTGAAAGCAGTTTACAGAGGTGTTGAAATTTACCAATAATATTGAATGATTTCAGCAAAGTGTGTTTTTATGTCCCCGCCTTTTTGTATAATTTGTAATTCAAATTAGTACAGTGAAACCAATTTAGCCATAGATTTCAAATTGCTTGTTTGAATTGAGTTCGATTGAGTTTTTTATCAGTGGATTATAGTCCGTTGTCCGAGAAGTGTGCAGCACGTTTTCAGTCAGAGCTAGGCTGGTTTCATTGTATTTTATTAGAACAAAAACTTTTTAGTTTGGTTTTTCTCAGATGGATTTTAAAAAAATCAACGAATCATCATTGGTGGAAAGTAATCCGACCATCACATTGACGAATCTTCCAGTGGGGTGCCACAACTAATCAGCAAAGCCAAAATCGTAAAAAGCAAATTTGGGGAAATTATACTTCTAGAGTTAGTGGAGAATGTGATATTCTTAGATCAGCGAGTGACGGAGGCGTATCCGTTTTTTTTTTTTTTTTTTTTTTTTCGTTCAATACGTAAAGAGTTCGGTAGTTTTTTCTTTGTGAAGAATATGTGTTTTTCATTTATAACTATGGCGCGCTCATTTTGTATCATTACCCCACTGAAAAATTTTGGTGTATGTTTCTAGTGAAAATCAAATTTATATTGTAGATCAATACATTATACGAATGATAGCTAATTTTTTCATAAGTATAAGAACGAACTAACCTCACATGGACATATATACAGAGCGTCTTAAAAAACGTAATGGGTTGTGTATGATTTAACTAGAACGAACTTACCTCACATAAACATATATATATATATATATACATATATATACATATATATAATATATATATATATATATATATATATATATATACGCAGCATGCAGGAAGTATACTCTTATAACACTTGTTCCAATATTTCGACAACGTTTATTGTCATCCTCAGGGAAAGAGTGTCGGTGAGGTTATGTGCATAGATATTATAAAATATACGTTAACAATTGCAATGCACATATTAAAACAATTTGTGAGAGTCCTTAAAGGTCATCATCAACAATTATTGAACTTTTATAGTTAAAAAACATTAATTATAATAAAATTGAAAAATTATTTCCTCATACCGGTATTTTAACGTCGGCATGGGAGAAGAATATATATATATATATACACATATATATAATATGTATATATATACTATATATATATATATACATATATAATATATATATATATATATATACATCCTGCTATACTTAGGTCCTCCTCATGAAAAGCGCAATAGGTCATCCCCAAGGAATCGTGGAAATATATAGGGCTTGGTTCAAATATATTTCAAGTTATTGTTTTGTTATTGTAATTTTGGCAAAAATTCGTCTTGATTCTTTTTTAATCACCGCACAATATAACACCGATGGGTCCTCCGACGAAAAAGCTATATATGCGACGCCTGGGCGTATATTGGCTTTTCCAAATTACAGCTTTCGGTCTTCCGGAGAATATATTTTTTCCAGATTGCAGTGTCTAGGTATCCCGGCAGGGTTGCCGTCAGCAACAGAAAAAGATATTCAATAATGAAATTTTGTGAATTTAATAGTGAATGTGTGTACTCTCCATTTAGTTTCCATTTGTCATTAAAAAATTATTTTGAAACGCAACTAGGTAAATAAATCAACATTTATTAATGAAAATCTTACAATTTTTTCGATAACTTAAAATATTTCGATAGAATATACAGTAATATAAACTATGTCCAGTGTTAACGGATGCAGTTGACAACAGGAAAGAATCTGAAAATGAAGAAAACCTCAAATAAAACATAAATCTCTTACATTGAAAACGTATGCAAATGTAACTTTTTGAGGGTTGAATAAACACAATGGCAGCTTAACGGAACAAAATACTATAAAAAAAATAAAAAATGTTTGTATTTATGAAGTGAATCTGACTTTAAATATATTATGAATTTCACTGTCAGATATGTTCTTTTTTTATTATTTGTCTAATGAATTAATGTAATGAAGTTTAATTCTAACAAAAGTTGGTGAAAAATGTTTTGAAAATGAAATATCCAATTCCACTTCGATACGAAATCAAGTATACGGCTGAAAGAAACTCATGTGAAGTTGGCGCCAACTTTTTGCAAAAACACAATTTTTTTTGGAGTTCTCGGTAGATTTGATAGAGTTCTGGAGTTCTTGATACAAATTTTGAATAGTTCCAGCTAACTCTGGATTTTGATGAGAAAAACAAATTAGTGGCGCTAACTTCACGCGACGCCATCTTTTTCGAAAAAATGAGTTCTGGTGGTATTTTTGATGGAGATGGAAGAGATCTGGAGTTCTTGACCATTTTTGAAAATAGTTCTGCCAAAATAAAGAAGTTATCGAAGAAAATCAATTTTTTACTTTCGAAAACCATCATTTTGAAAGATAAATGACGGATATTTCAGTTCTGATGAAAGTCTGAGTAGCACTCAGCGAATTCTACAAAACATGTTAATTAAGTTATCGAAAAAGCAGAAATTTTCAATTCGTTAGCCTTCATAAGGTGCGAAAATCGAAACACCGAAAATCGAATGAAGACAGAAAAGAATCTCAGAACAGTTCTGATGGGAGTTCTGAGTAGCACTCAGCGAGTTCAACAAAATATTTTTATTAAGTTTTATAGAAAAAGCTAAACTTTTCAATTTATTATAGCTATCATAGGGTACGAAATCCAAAAACCCCAATATTTCGAATGAAGACAGTAAGGAATCTCAGAACAGTTCCGTTGGGAGTTCTGAGTAGTACTCGGCGAGTTTTACAGAATATGTTAATTGAGTTTTATAGAAAAAGCAAAACTTTTTAATTTATTTGCTATCATAGGGTGCGAAATCCAAAAACCCCAACATTTCGAATGAATACAGAAAAGAATCTCAGAACAGTTCCGATGGGAGTTCTGAGTAGCACTCAGCGAGTTTTACAGAATATGTTAATTGAGTTTTATAGAAAAAGCAAAACTTTTCAATTTATTAGCTATCATAGAGTGCGAAATCCCAAAAACGAACATTCCGAATGAAGACAGTAAGGAATCTCAGAACAGTTCTGATTGGAGTACTGAGTGGCACTCGGCGAGTTCTGCAAAATATTTTAATTGAGTTTCATAGAAAAAGCAAAACTTTTCAATTTATTAGCTATCATAGGGTGCGATATCCAAAAACCTTACATTTTGAATAAAGAGAGAAAGGAATCTCAGAACATTTCTGATGGAAGTTCTGAGTAGCACTCGGCGAGTTCTACAAAATATTTTAATTGAGTTTTATAGAAAAAGCAAAACTTTTCAATTTATTAGCTATCATAGGGTGCGAAATCCAAAAACTCCAATATTTCGAATGAAGACAGTAAGGAATCTCAGAACAGTTCTGATGGGAGTTCTGAGTAGCAGGCACTTGGCGAGTTCTACAAAATATGTTGATCAAGTTTTATAGAAAAAGCAAAACTTTTCAATTCATTAGCCATCATAGGGTGCGATATCCAAAAACCCAACATTTCGAGTGAAGAGAGAAGGGAATCTCGGAACAGTTCTGATGGGAGTTCTGAGTAGAATGTGTTGATCTAGTTTTACAGAAAAGGCAAAATTTTCAATTTATTAGCTATCATAGGGTGCAAAATCCAAAAAACGAACATTTCATTCGACGTGTCGGGTTTTTGGATATCGCACCCTATGATATCTAATAAACTGAAAAGTTTTGCTTTTTCTCCGAAACTTGATCAACATATTTTGTAGAACTCGACGAGTGCTACTCAGAACTCCCATCAGAACTGTTCTGAGATTACTTTCTCTCTCGAAATGTTGGGTTTTTGGATATCGCACCCTATGATAGCTAATAAATTGAAAAGTTTTGCTTTTTCTATGAAACTCAATTGAAATATTTTGTAGAACTCGCCGAGTGATACTCAGAACTTCTATCAGAACTGTTCTGAGATTCCTTTCTCTCTTCATTCGAAATGTTGGGTTTTTGGATATCACACCCTATAATGGCTAATAAATTGAAAAGTTCTGCTTTTTTATGAAACTCGATCATTATATTTTGTAGAACTCGACGACTGCTACTCAGAATTCCCATCAGAAGTGTTCTGAGATTCCTTACTCTCTTCATTCGAAATGTTGGGTTTTTGGATATCGCACCCTATGATAGCTGATAAATTGAAAAGTTTTGCTTTTTATATGAAAATCAATTTAAATATTTTGTAGAACTCGCCGAGTGGTACTCAGAACTCCCATCAGAACTGTTCTGAGATTCCTTTCTCTCTTAATTCGAAATGTTGGGTTTTTGGATATCACACCCTATGATGGCTAATAAATTGAAAAGTTCTGCTTTTTCTATAAAACTCGATCAACATATTTTGTAGAACTCGACGAGTGCTACTCAGAACTCCCATCAGAACTGTTCTGAGATTCCTTACTGTCTTCATTCGAAATATTGGTGTTTTTGGATTTCGCACCCTATGATAGCTAATAAATTGAAAAGTTTTGCTTTTACTATAAAACCCAAGTAACATATTCTGTAAAACTCGCCGAATGCTACTCAGAACTCCATTCAGAACTGTTCTGAGATTCCTTACTGTCTTCATTCGGAATGTTTGTTTTTGGGATTTCGCACCCTATGATAGCTAATAAATTGAAAAGTTTTGCTTTTTCTATAAAACTCAAATAAAATACTTTGCAGAACCCGCCGAGTGCTACTCAGAACTCCGATCAGAACTATTCTAAAATTCTTTTCTGTCTTCATTCGAAATATTGCGGTTTTTGGATTTCGCACCCTATGATAGCCAATAAATTGAAATGTTTTGCTTTTTCTATAAAACTCGATTAACATATTTTGTAGAACTCGCCGAATGCTACTCAGAACTCCCATCGGAACTGTTCTAAGATTCTTTTCTGTCTTCATTCGAAATATTGGGGTTTTGGATTTCGCACCCTATGATAGCCAATAAATTGAAATGTTTTGCTTTTTCTATAAAACTCGATCAACATATTTTGTAGAACTCGCCGAGTGCTACTCAGAACTCCCATTGAACAGTATCTAGTGACTTTGATGAGATTTGAAAAATCCGCGTTTCCAACGTTCCTAATGTTTGAAAGACAGAATTTTGAAGTTTCACAAAATGGATTGTAACTTTCATTAATTTTCAATATAATTATTAAAAACTAGAAGCTAGTATTCTATTTACAATCAAAAGCATAAACACAGTCCACAAAAAAAGTCAACAGTCAAGTTGTTGAGGAATAAACATTGGTCCATCGAGTCCGAATATTGTCGAAAGAACGAGCTGTCCGAGACTACCTATACACCCAAGACTCTCAGAAGAGGGATACGATAAGCGACAGCCAGTTTCCATACTTTAGTAGTGAGATTTCCATACCTGAAGGTACCTAATTATACCTATCCCTCATTCCACCTACACCTTTTTATATTCCTTCTGATATCTGAATAATTGCGGAATAAACAATCAATTTCGTCAAACCATGGAAGATATTGGTAGGTTAAAAATAAACCGACGTACTTTGAAGTCACGATTGGCAAGATTGTCTAACCAGGTGAATGGTCTTGATTTAACTAAGTTATCAGATGCAATAATTTTGGATTTGAAAAATAGACTGACAAATTTCTTGCCATTATTGAATAATTTCAATGAAGTTCAATTAGAAATAGAGTTATTAAAACCAGAGGGTTCTGAAGAAGAAATTGTTGCATTTGAAACTCAGTACTATGATTTGCTTGGTCGTATACAGGGTGTTATCACAGAATATGAAGTGAAAGGCCATGGTACCCAATAACAAAGCTATTTGTAAGGCAGAAAAGTTTTACTATCTGCGTCCTTCATTAAGTAAAGAAGCTTCTCATGCTATACAAAATATAGAAGTTTCAGACAGTAATTTTGATATGGCTTGGGATTTGTTGTTGACAAGATATGAAAACAAACAATTGATAGTTTTTACTCATATTAAACATATATTTGAATTAGAAACTATACATAAAGAATCATATACCGAGTTGAGACGTTTATCAGACAATATAACTAAGCACATTCGAGCATTGAGTTCTTTGGGTCTTCCTACCGAGCATTGGGATCTTCTTATAATCCATATTATCACAATGAAGCTAGACTCCGTCACGAGACGTGATTGGGAGGAATATGAGTTGAAAGATGAACTTCCGACATTGGAAGGAATGAAGTCTTTCTTAAAACATAAGTGTGAGTTGTTAGAAAAATTACAATTCAATCAAAAGGATATAGTAAAACAAACTAATAACATAAGTAATCATAAAAATAAACAGAAAGTTCAAGTTCATATCAGTACACAAGGAAAAAATATGAAGTGTTTTTTCTGTAAAAATAATCATGCAATATACAGTTGTGAAAGTTTTTTGAAGTTGCCTGTAGAAAATAGAATTCAAGAGGCAAAAAAGAATCACCTATGTCTGAACTGTCTCAGACCAGGGCACACTAATAAATTTTGTAGGCTTTCCGGCTGCAGAAAATGCAATAGGAAACATAATTCACTTGTACATTTGGAACAGGTTTCTGAGAATCACAAGTCAAGCGTAGATTCGGAAGAAAATACCCCCAAAGAAAGCAATGAATCAGTAGGGCAAACAACGGCATGCAATTTGAGCATGAGTTCTCAACAAGTAATTTTGTCAACGGATATAGTTTTAGTGAAAGATAATAATCAATTTCACGAGGCGAGAGTTTTCTTAGATAGCGGTAGTCAAAGTAACTTTATAACTATTGAACTGTGAGAAATTGAATTTACCAACAAAACCAGTTGATTTTTCAGTTGAAGGTGTTGGACAATTACTTTGCACAATCAAGTATGCTACAACTGTTAGTTTGAGAGCAAAATTTAGAAACTACATCATTAATATTTCATGCTTGATAATTCCTAAAATAACAGGTCCAATACCCTCAGAGTCTTTTGGAATTTCTCAGGTTTCAATTCCTGATAATATTAAACTCGCACACCCAAATTTCAATTGTAAAGGCCAAGTTGATATATTAATTGGGGCTGAGCATTTTTGGAATTTATTATGTGTAGGCCAGATTGAACTAGGGAGAAACTTACCTATTTTGCAAAAACTCTGTTAGGATGGGTAATTGCTGGTGGTATTGTTCCTAATTCTAAATTCAAATATAGTTATTGTAGTATAGCCTCAAAAAATGTAGATTTGGAGTCTAATGACTCAGAAATTGATGTTCTTTCAACTAAATTTTGGCAAATTGAAGAGTTTAGCCAGACTAAAGCTATATTATCTAAGGATGAACGATTTTGTGAGGATCATTTCATAAAAACTCATACTAGAGATTTCATTGAACTTGTTAGGAGAGTCAAGATATTTGACATTGAAAAGGTTTTATAATATGGAGAAAAAACTCAGTAGAGACCCAGAATGAAAGGCCCAATATTCTCAATTTATGGAGGAGTACAAAAATTTAGGACATATGTATGAAATTAACGAAAATGAACTAGACAATCAAACCGAAAAAACTTATTATTTACCACATCATGCGGTGATAAGGGAGGCTAGCTTAACAACGAAGGTTCGCGTTGTATTCGACGCTTCGATGCAAACAGATAGCGGATTGTCACTGAATGATGTGCAGTATATTGGGCCAACGGTGCAAAATGATTTAATTTCAATAATTTTACGATTCCGAAAATATAGGTTTGTAATCAGTTCTGATATTTCTAAAATTTACAGGCAAATCCTAATAACTGAATCACAAAGGCCTTTACAAAGAATATTTTGGAGGAACGAGCCTTCTGAAGAGCTTAAATGTTTTGAACTCAAGACTGTTACTTATGGTACAGCGTCTGCACCATATTTAGTAACGAGGTGTCTTCGGCAACTGGCCGATGAAACTGAAATCGCCTTTCCTACCATTAGTAAGGTAATCCAGGAAGATTTCTATATGGATGATCTATTGACAGGATCAGATTCAATTGAAGAACTCTTGAAAATTCAAGAAGGGCTTCATACAATTTTGTATAGTGCAGGTTTCGAACTTCGAAAGTGGCGCACTAACAATTTAACTATTCAGAAAGCTCTCAAGGTACATTCCAATCTAGAATCTAGGAGACGGTCATAATAAAACTTTGGGTATTCTGTGGAACTCCGTAGACGATTACATACAATATGCTATTAACATCACTTCAGGACCCATAACCAAAAGGTCTATTTTATCTACAATAGCCCAAATCTATGATCCGTTGGGTTTTTTGGGGCCTGTAGTGATGGTTGCTAAATTAATTATGCAGCAACTGTGGCAAGCAAAGTTGTCATGGGACGAAGGGGTTCCTCAAAACATCCAGACGCGATGGGTAAAATTTCGGAATAATTTATCTATATTAAATGACCTTAAAGTACCTAGATGGGTGAAGACTAATGACGTGGTCCGCATTGAATTGCACGCTTTTTCTGACGCTTCAGAGAAAGGGTATGGTGTGAGCGTGTACATAAAATGTGATAATACAGATGGAGTTCACACAACTAGTTTATTATGTGCTAAATCACGAGTGGCACCAATTAAGAAGGTAAGCCTTCCCCGATTAGAATCGTGCGCAGCCTATGAATTAGCACAGTTAGTGCACAAGGTACGTTCTGCTATACAAATTAACTTTGATGCCTATTATTATTGGTCTGACTCAACTATCACCCTATATTGGATAAAATCAGATAGTAGTAGGTATAAGACTTTTGTAGCAAATCGCATTAGTGAAATTCAAAGTCTGACCAACGAGGTTGATTGGCATCTTGTAAACTCCAAAGATATTCCCTCAAATTATTTATCTAGGGGCATTGATGCTGATCAAATGCTATATTTAAAGTTGTGGTGGAAAGGGCCTGAATGGCTAATAAAAAACGAAACAGATTGGAGTCATTCTGAGATTGATAATATTGCGGATGTACCGGAGCAGCGTATAGTTGTTTCATTATCGAAAATTATACAGGCAAATACTATTAGGTTTTCCAAAGACAATCTGTTTTCAAAATTTTCGAAATTTATAAAACTGCAACGCGTGATAGCCTATTTATTGCGTTATAAAACAAATCTACGGTGTGATAAACAAGATCGCCAGGTAAGAGAATTAACTATCAACGAATTGAATAGAGCTTTATATTTAATAGTGTCAGTGGCACAACAAGAAGTTTTTCCTAAGGAATATGCGGCTCTAATGAAAGATAACCTTCAATTAGAAAAAACAAGTAAATTACTATGCCTGCATCCTTTTATGGATACACAAAACAATGTAATACGAGTTGGTGGTAGAATATCTAATACAAACTATAAATTTGATAAAATTCACCCTATGATTTTTCCATCAAAACACGAGGTTACACGGCTTATTTTAGAAAGAGAGCATGAACGCTTATTACACTGTGGTCCACAGCAACTCATTCATTCGACTAGACAACAATTCTGGCCATTATGCGGAAAAAATATAGCAAGATTGATTGTTAGGAAATGTGTAAAATGTTTTCGGACAAGACCTAGAACATTAGAATATCTTATGGAAAACTTGCCTGCATCAAGAATTTCACAATGTTTTCCATTTCATAATACGGGTGTTGACTACGCAGGGCCCATTCTAATCAAAGATCGCAAAACTCGAGGTGCAAAACTGATAAAGAGTTATATCTGTCTGTTTATTTGTATGAGTACCAAGGCCATACATCTCGAAATTGTGACTGATCTTAGTACAGACAGCTTTCTGTCAAGTTTGAAACGATTTATATCTCGAAGGGGAAAACCGGAGGTTATTTATTCAGATAACGGAAGTAACTTTTTAGGGGCCAATGCTAAAATGAGCGAATTTTCTGAATTCTTGAAAAGAAATGCTCAAGCTATTGTAAATGATGTATCTTGTGAAAATATCTGTTGGAAATTTATACCAGCAAAAGCTCCACATTTTGGCGACCAGTTTACCATAGTTTCATCCATTTTTGTAGCTCCCTGATGATGACAGTAACCACTGTCGAAATATTGGAAATATAATGTTATAAGAGTACACTTGCGTTTTGCTATATATAAATATATATATATACAGTGACCGCCAAAAAGTATGTACCATACGGGCAAAATGACAAGATATCGAAAAAAGTTATTTGAAAAAGTTGCTTATAATTTAATTTTATACACAATTTTATACAACTTTTTCAAATAACTTTTTTTGATATCTTGCCATTTTACCCCGCTTTTTGTCTTTTCATAGTAATTTTTTTCAATTTGCCGCCATACCAGCGATCACGTGTAATGTGTCAAAATCGATTTTTAGGTTATCGGACATGCACAAACTTTTCCCAAGTATCTTTTTTCCAATACTCTAATAATAAACTTAACGAACGAACTAACCTTACATATAGGTACACATATGCAAAAAAAAACCTAATAAATTTTTTTACCATCAAAAGGACAGACAAGTCAAGACATTACCTCATTGAAAAAATAATTTGTATGTTTGTATTGAAAATCGAATTTATTTCAGAACAATACATCATCAAGTGTGCACTGTCACTCCAGAGCCATCTCAGCAACTTTTCCAAAACATAATTCGAATCCAATACTTCCAGAACGAGTTCCAAATCCAGCAGCTTTCGGAGGTATCTCAGCAATTTCAGTAGCTTCCAGAACCATCTGAGCAGCTTCCAGAACCGAACCATCGCATCAAGAATTTCATTTCTGAACAAAATATCGGTGAGACTCGTTAATAAATAAAATCCAAATGAGTGATTTTTCTGGAACGATGTCAACAATCGATAAATACCTTACACTTATCAAAAATAACTATTCTGATGATATTGCGAAACAGGCTATAAAATACATAAATACTCATGTGAGGAAATGTGTTTTAGCTATAAAAAAAAAAAAAAATCCGGTTGGGGAAAAAAAGAAAATAATTACAAAAATTGGAGAATTGAAACGTTTTAGATTGTTTATTAAATTGATGAATAATGAACATGTTGGCTCAGGTTTGAAGCGTCGAAGCTCCAGGGTAAAGTGGCAGAGTGTTAACAATGTTTTCAATCGTAGAGTCACAACGGGGGTAATTATCAATTTATCACATAAAGATACTAAAAATTTTCTATTTGATGCTTTTTTCCTGTTCAAACGCGAGATTGTCAAAATTTTAAAACAAATGCCATGTCTCAAAGTGAATTTAACATTGTCGGGAGATTTTATTGAAAAATCAAATGACGAGGAAATTGTTGGTCGAAAATATTTTAGTACTCCAAATAAAGTTGTAGATTCAGGTACGGAATTGGCTGCGTGGTTCACTGCGAACGTTGTAGATATTTTACTGAATAAACACAGTAAATTTGCAGAACAACAGTCGGGGTGGGCGTTAAGTAAAATTATTTTGTTGGAAGTAGCAATAAACAAATATGAAATTGAGAACGGTTTTATTTTTCATTCCACTACCAAAGCAAATTGCAATGAAAAAAGCATGCATTAATGTAGAAAACAATGATGAAATGTGTTTCTTTTGGAGTATTGTTAGCGCCTTATATCCTTTAGAGAAAGATCTACAAAGAGTGACAAAATATCCGCATTATTCTACAGTTTTATATACTGCAGGACTAGGTGCTCCAATGGAGTAACAACAAATTTCCAAAATCGAAAAATTAAATGATATTTCCGTAAATGTTTATAATTAAGAATTGAATCAAGCAAAGGATAAATCATTTTATGTGGTAGTACCTGCCAGATTTACATCGACAAAACTAGACAGACATGTTAATTTGTTAATGATTCAAAACAAATATTTTCCAAAATTGAATGATTACGAGGCTCCCCCCATTGACGATGATGAAACTGAAATAAAATTGCATAACTGTTATATTAAAGACATGTCCCGATTGGTATCTAGTCAGTTGAGTGAAAATACGGGTAAAAAGTTTTTCTGTGATCGATGTTTCAATTATTATTCAAACCAACAAAAATAAAATGACTATACTACACAGTGCGAAAAATTAAATGACTGCAAAATTTCTTTACCCACATACGACGAAATTATGTTTACATACAAACAAAAATGTCCTTTTATCATTTATGCTGATTTCGAATCACTGTTGGAAAAATGCTGGAAAAAGATTTTGGATAAAAATATGAAACATCAAAAATATACAGCGTTCAGTGCAGGCTACTGCCTAAAATGTTCTTATGATGACAGTTTGTCCAAGTTCAATAGTTATTGGGGCGAAGATTGCATGCATTGGTTTGCCGATCAATTAGCCGATATTTTATTGACTACTATCATTTTAAGTGGGTGAATCGGGGTTGTGCTCACCAAGCCCCCTGTAACGTTAATTTAAGAAAATTATTCGTGCTACCCATTACGTTCCATAATCTTTCTGGGTATGATAGTCATTTCATTATCAGGGATATTGCAAAAAGGGGGGGCGTGAGCATACTCCCTTCTAATAAGGAAAAATATATTTTTTCACGCAACACGATGCTGAAACTAAGAATAAATTTCGATTTTTTTATTCTTTTCGATTCATGGGAACGTCGTTGGATGAATTAGCATCCACATTGAGTAAAAATAATTAGGAAATTTTAAAGAAAGAATTTATCTATTTAGATGACGAGAAATTCACTCTTCTCACCAAGAAGGGGATATTTCCATACGATTATTTAGATAACATGGAAAAACAAGAAGGGGGTATTTCCATACGATTATTTAGATAACATGGAAAAATTGAACGAAATAGAGTTGCCATCACGAAAGGAATTTTATAATTGATTAAACGATGAGTACGTAAGTAATGAGAAGTATGTTCACACACAAAATGATTGGGAGTCATTCAAAATTACAAATTTGGGATCGTATGCGGACCTATATTTGAAAACAGATATATTATTATTGAAGGACGACGTTTTTCAGAATTTCGTCAAAAGTGTATAGCAACTTATGGGCTAGATCCAGCGTGGTATTGGTCATGCCGGATTTCACATGGGATGTCATGTTGAAGTATGAAAAATGTGAATTGCAAATTTTAAAAGACATCGATATGATTATGTTTGTAGAAAAGGGGATAAGGGGCGGAATTTCAGTATGTTCAAATAGATATTCAGAAGCGAATAATAAATATATGGAAGGATACGGTACCAAAAAATCTTCAAAATATCTTTCTTATTTAGACGTTAAATAACTTATATGAGAGGGCAATGTCATAATTTTTACCTTACGACGGTTTTCAATGGGTTGAAAATTTTGAAAAAGATGTGAGTAAAATTCCCGACAATGCCTCAGAAGGCTATATCTTTGAAGTTGATTTAGAGTACCCTGAAAGATTGCACGATTTCCATTTTGTCCCGAACATCGTGCTCCACCCAATTCCAGGCAAAATAAATTAATGGGTATCTTGCATAATAAAACCAATTATATTTTACATTATCGGGACCTAACACAAGCATTGAAAAACGAATTAATTCTAACTAAAATTCATCGTGTTTTGAAATTCAAACAGTCTGCATGGTTGCGACCCTACATCGAGTTGAATACTCGTCTGAGGGCTGCAGCCACAAGTTTTTTGGAGACTTTTTTTTACAAACTAATGAATAACGCCGTTTTTGGTAAAACAATGAAGAATATTTGGTTACACCGGGTGGTCAAACTTGTGAATTCTTGGAACGGTCGTTATGGCTACAAAAATTTAATATCTAGTTCCCGATTTCAGAGTCGAACCGTTTTCGATACAGACTTGGTAGCTATTGCATTGAGAAAGACTGAACTGATATTTAATAAACCTTTGTACATTGGAATGGCAACATTAGACATTTCAAAAACATGCATGTTCGATTTTCATTACGATTTTATGTTACCCACTGTAGGTTTAGAAAATTGTAAATTAATGTATACAGATACAGACAGTTTTGTGTATGAAATAACGTGTGATGATGAATTTGATACTTCAGATTATCCGACCGATAATAAGTTTCAAATTCCACTTGAAAATAAAAAAATTCCTGGGCTGATGAAAGATAGAGCGAATGCGAAATTATCACGCACTTTGCAGGGTTACTCTCGAAAATGTATACCTACGAAGTGCAGGGTAGAAAGGTAGTGAAAATATCAAAGGGCGTTCGGTATAATGTTGTTAAAAATAAAATTAATTTCGAAGATTATACCAATTGTCTTAGAAATTTTAAAGAAAAAATATGCGACAAATTTAGCATTCGATCATATGCTCACAATGTTTTCAGCATCAAGCAGACGGAAATAGCCCTAAGTCCTCATGATGACGAAATATTTTAAATCATTTGGATTTTATTTATTATTGGTACTCAACGAAATTTGTTTCAGTTTGAATATGGTCGATAGGTGTGCAAGTGAAAGAAAATCATTATTTTACTAATGTGGAATGGTCGAGATTTTTTAAATATAAATTTACAGCTCATACTAGCAATGTATAAGAAAAAATGACATTGTATACTTCTGTACACGTTGTTATAATTTAAATAAGAATATATAGTGAAATTTGTTATTTTATTACAATTTTTTTCAATTCAAGGGGGTGGTCAAAACACCCCTCTTTTTCGAAAAGAAAAGAAAAAAAGAGGTTATGTCTATAGAGCCGAGTATGCCGTGAAACTAGACTTTCCAGTGTTGAGCAAAGAAAGGGCAAGTTAAATATCTTCTTTCCTGTAAATGGTATGGATTCAGAAGCCTTGCAGTTCAGTACGTCAGTCTGTTTGGCAAGACCTTGTAGTTTATACCATTTACCATAACTTTACTCAATACATTTAAAAATCCAATAATTGATGAAATAAAAAATTAGATCATATTCTTCTCATTTATAACAAAAAATCATACACTATATCTTGTTTATAATAAAATAAATATTTACGTAAAGCATTAGCGTACATACTGTCTAAAGATGAAGTTTGACAAAAACCATCTATAATTTCTTCCAAAGTTATATTAGTTCTATTGTCACGTAACCATGATTGAATAATGCTAAAAACACCTCGATGATATGCACAAAAGTTCAAAGCATCCAACATAGCGATGCGGCTGGAGAACATTCCCATATGTGTATTGAGGACACCGTTTACATCATGTTCAGACAGCTCCATGTTCACAGCATCCTTGACAATGGAAATTTGTTTGGTATTACTTTCGATGTACGGTGTAATGTGAATGTAATCCTCGCAACGTGTTGTGATTGGATTGTATTCGTCTACATAATCGTCGATTTGTTATTCAAAGAAATTTTCTTTGGTTGTTCGAAATAGGCTAATGAGGGTTGCCCATTCATCACAGGTAAAATTGATGGATCGAATGGAGAACTGTTGCTTCAAAATGACGCATGGGGTAAAGTCTCTAGCTGGACTCAAACCACATCGGATTCCATAGGATGGCGTGGGAAAGGACATCAACATCAATTGGTTTTAGTTTTGAGCGGCCCTAACTTCACTACTATAATCACTATCTTGAGAAATTTTCGTTTTTAAACTAAATATCTATGTATACTTGCATATGCTTTTATAGTTTCACATCACGTGGTTATGGTGGTGGAGTTGGAGTAATGTTTGTTGACTGGACGAAAACATGTTCGAAAGGCCCTCCGATAGACTTTCACAGTGTGCTTCTGTTTCATAAGATTCTATAAAAAATCAACGTTACTGACCCAGCTGTGTTCTTGTAAACCGAGCCATTTTACTTACATTTTTTGCCTTTGTTCCTCAGAACTTTCTCCACGAGATATACAGAGTGACTCATTTGAAAGCGGGCCATCTCTCTAAAACTGTTATTTATTATCCTTCCAGAGGTTGTTTTTTTTCAATAGGTAGAGTATTAATAGTTCTAGTTGAGAGCCATAAATTCGAAATAAAAATAAAAATTTCAAGTCCTGCTTCGAATTTTTTTCAAGGTCAAAAATCTAAAAATTAACAGCGATTTTTTTTAATATAATTTGACGACACGACTGAGCTAACGACATGTTCGAATGGTGAATGTGAAAATAACGTAGGAATGCGTCCATCAATAAAAAAAGTTATATGGGATTCAAATTTGAAAATTATGTCAATAAATCAACCCAAAACGTCAATTTCAGAACTTTCATTAAAATTCTGAGTACACTATTAGATTCAGAATATTTAGAAATATATTTTGCCAGAATTCATAAATAAAAGAAATATGAAAAAATAAAATTTGAAAAGAACGTTATTTAGTGGAATTTCAGAAAAATTTTATTTCATTATTTTATAATTTGTTGATTTATGAACAGATGACGATGAAATTCTGAACAAAAATGTTTCGAAATATTCTGAATCCAGTGGTGTATACAGAATTCTGATGAAAGTTCTGAAATTTAAGTGGTGGGTTGGTTTATTGACATAATTTTCAAATTTTATTCCGATATAACATTTTCATCAATGTACTCATCTTTACGTAAAATGTCGTGAATCCAGTGAAGTCATCAAATTCTATTTAAAAAAAACGCTAGTATGTTTTTTGGATTTTTGATCTCGAAAAAAATTCGAAGTTGGCCCTGAAATTTTGATTTTTATTTTGAATTTATAGTACTTAACTGAACTTAACTGAAAAAAAATATTCCGAATCGGATGATAAATAACAGTTTTAGAGAGGTGGCCCGCTTTCAAATGGGTCAATCTTTATATCTGGATTTGCAGTTTTTTGCAGTTACTCCGCATAGGAATCACCCCTGATGGGTGCACCCTGCGTGTCTTCCAGCATGAAGGTGGCCGGGTTGGTATTATTGACTTTGATAATTTTGAATAATTCCGTAGTCCAATTGGGCGTATAGCCTTTTTCAAAAACGTGTTTTGCCTTACTGATTCGCACAATATCACCGACTTCAAATTATCTTGGTCCAGCTATTTCCAAGTGGCTCTATGTCGATTTAAGAAATTGTTTTTCTTTGGTTTCATATATTTCCGAAGGTTTCATGCCCGTCTTCGAGTGACGTGTATCATTGTAAGATTTTGTGATTTCGGGCAATATATTCAACCATTTGTAGGTGTCATTCAAACTGAAATATTTGTACAATCTCTGTTTCAACGTGCATATTACTTTCTCACAGATTGCAGCTTTGGTGATGCCTTTCGTATTGTAGTGATTTATTTGGTATTTTTCCATAAACCCTTGAAATTTACTATTGTAGAATTCCGTTCCTTGATCTGTATGAAGATTTTTTGGACAACGTTTCGTATGTGCCAAAATATCTGCAAATGTTTTGGTAATTTCCTCGCCCGTTTTCATTTTCAATGGTCTAGTCCACACAATCTATAGCGACTAGAATGAGTTTGAAATTTCGATTCTGATGGGCGTACGACCTCATCTCGGCCAAAACGAGCTGCCAATGGTCATCTAAGCCTTTGATGATGGTACGGCGTCTAATATAATTTTTTCTAATAGGTTTATGCAGTTCACGAACAAGTTGAATCTTTTCTTTGGAGGCCATGGCACATATCTGATGATGCGACTGCGAAATGTACTATTTTATTTTAGTGCTCCAACAACTACATTCTGTTTTTTACGATTTTTTTCAATGACTGACTTTGCATTCGCTATATTTGAATATATTTTGTTGATTTGCTTGGAAGTGCCAACTTGAAACTGGTTCAATTCGTTCTTGGTTAGCGTTTCGTTGTGCTTAATATCCCATTTTGAATTGTGTGAATGAATCGAATCGGTTATTTCGGCAATTTTTTTCAACAAATAATAATAATAATAGTAATGTTTATTTGGATAATATACAACAATCTTATATCTTATAAACTATGAGGGGTCAAATAAACAAGAGAGGAACCGCAAAGCCATTGGCTGTCCGCGGAGTAAGTGATTAATAAATAGTAAATTAGTAAATTATATCAGTAAAATGTTGAAGTGTTAAAAACGGCAAATTAAGGCTAATATCGTGATAAATAACAATAAAAGAACTGAAGTAGTGAGAGGAATCGTTAATAATTTATATAGAAAGCCTTGATCAAGAATTCCAATCGGATGAGGTAAGAACTATGAAATGGAAATTACATTTTATTATTTATAATTTGGTGAATTCTCAGTCTTTCCAAGGAATTCAGGAATTGCTTCAGTTCCCATTTGAAAATATGGCAGGGAATTATATCTCTAATAGTTTGGGGTATGAAATTATAGATTCTGGAGGACAGAAATATGTGACTTCTCTGTCCAACTGTCTTGGTGCTGGTGGCAATTGGTGAGCTTTTATTTGTCTTGTTTCGAGTTCCATATGAATGTGTATATGAACCAAATTTGTGCTTATTTTGGTGACAGTGGGTGGCTAATTTACAGAAATAAAGCTGACGGCAGTCGAATATTCCAGTTTCTTTACACAAAAGATCACTGGAATATCTCCTATTTTTTTGTGTATAATTTTGAGAAAGAGCTTTTGTAAAATATTCAATTTCTCCAGATAGCAATTAGACACTCCCCCCCACTCTAGTATTCCATAATTCAATCTTGATTCGATTAGTGCATAGTAAATAGTTTTCATTTGAGGTAAGTCCATGAGTTGAGAAAGAGTTTTGAATTCATGTGACATAGTTCGGAGAGTTTTGTTTATTTGATTGATATGTAAATCCCATCTCAAGTGACTATCAATGGTAACCCCCAAGTATTTGACTCTATCTGTTGTCTTTATGGTGACGGTATTATTATCTTTGATAATATATAGAGAGGTTTAATCTGGTAGATTATTTACGTAGCTGGTTATTGGGAGAAACATAGTCTTTTTGAAATTAATGGTTAATAAATTATGATTAAATCAGTCAATGATGTTTTGAAAGTCTAATTCTACTTTATGTTTCAGATCAATCCAGGAGTCTGCACTGTAGAACACAGAGGTATCATCGGCGAAACTGAATATGGTTCCAGAGGTATTAATGGCAAGTAGGTTATTAATATATATTAAAAAAAGAATGGGACCCAGGACTGTACCTTGGGGTACGCCAAACCTTACTGTTCTTTCGTTACTTTTTTGGTCACCAATTTTTACGATTTGTTTGCGATCTTTGAGGTAGCTTTCAAAGAGATTTTGAACATTACCTCTACAACCCATATCATTTAGGTCCTCCAAAAACTGTGTGTAATCCACAGTGTCGAAGGCCTTCGCAAGGTCCAAGAATACACACAATGATGGTTTTCCTTTGTCAAGTGCTTCGTACATTCTTGAAGTTAGGCCTAATATTGCATCCTCCGTTGACTTATTCTTCTGAAAACCGGACTGATTTTCCGAAAGCATGAATGTCTCCATTCTGGCTTTCAGTGCTTTTTCGAAGATTTTAGTGAAATTCTTTATTGAAGATATGGGTTGATAGTTAGAGGTATCTTGTTTATCACCAGCTTTGTGAATCGGTTGAATTACTGCAACCTTATATTCAGGTGGACAAAGTCCCTCTTCCATTATTCTGTTGATTATATATGATAAGGGAGATGCAATCTCATTGGCAATGTACCTAATTGTTTCTGCAGTAATTCCGTCGATTCCTGGAGCTTTGTTGTTTTTTAAAGTATGAATTATTTCAATAATTTCTTTTTTGTTTGTAGGGCGAAGAAACATAGAATTCAGTTTTTTTTCCTGATGGTGGCTGTGTAGAAGGTTTAACGATCTTCTCAGCTAGTTCAGGGCCTACATTTGTAAAATAATCTACGAATATTTCTGCGGTTTCGAAATCATTTTTTGTCAGAACTTGTTCGTTGTTCAAGACATAATCGGTAATTGCTGATTTATTTTTAGTTCCCGTTATATTATTTATCACCCTCAATTGAGTTGTTTTTATTTTTTTCTATTTCAGCTTTATAATAATTTTGTTTTGATATTTTTATTAAATCATTTAGTTTATTTCTATATCTTGTGAATTTTTCTTTCAATTCCTGATTTTGTTTATTATTTTGATATTCTTTGTAGAGTCGATCTCTTTTCATTATAGAATTAATAACACCCTGGGTTCTTTTTTTGTAGTTTGCGTGTTTTAATTGATAGTACACTCTTCAATTATTTGATGAATAGTTTCTATGAAAAAAGTATTCGCATTAAAAGGGTTGTCTATCTGATAAAGTTCAGTCCAGTTAAACAGCGACATTTTGTTTTTTAATTTTTTGTAGTTAGTTCAATTTTCATGGAGAATGTTCCCCTTTTCAACATGAATACCTCCCAAGAGGTTATCTTGAACGATGGAAAATAGCGACTAAAGTTTGACTTTCAGTCGCAGATGATTCCACAATAGATTTTATGAATTTCCTATTCATATTTTCGAACTAAAAAGTATATTTGGGTTCATGATTTCTTTTATTTTTGATAATTTTTAAGGCAATCATAGTAGCACGGTGGTCCATCAAGTGAGTTTCCAGGACATATGTTGATATAATGTTCTTATAATCAAGATTAGTTGTTCTCAAAAAAATGTGGTCTATACAGGTGCTGGAATTTTCCTGTATTCTTGTGCTTACATTGATTGTAGATATGTAATTGAATTCACTCAGAATATTCAAATTATCAAGTGTAGTAATATCTTCCAAAAATAGGTTAATGTTCATATCACCGAGAATAATGTTGTAGGAGGAGCTGAGATCTTTTTTTGCAGATAAGAGTGAAGCTCTTCTATGAACTCATATCCATCAGTTGAAGGAGGTCTATATACAGCAGTAAAGTTGACTAGTTTTTCGCTCATATCGATTTCGACTTCTATGACTTTGATAGACCCTATTGTTGTTACGTTTGTTTTTCCGTTTAGATCTACACGAATATTTTCAATATCAGTTTTATATTGTTGGTTGAATTTTTCAAAGAATATCATCGCCTTATCATAACGTTTCACATTGGTTTGCGCTATTTGAGCGATGACCTCATTAAGTGTTTGCATTTTATCATCAACTTGTTTCTGTAGCTTACTCGCTTCATTTTGAATACGGTTAATATTCGTTTTAACTTCATCCAAGCTGCCAATCAATTCATTTATGAAGGTGGACATTTGATTTGTTAATCTATCATTCACTTGAGCCATTTCCGAATGGTGTACTCCAGCTTGGTGTTGTATAATTGCAGTAATTTTTTAATCTATTCCATCCCCATATTGTTTATTGGCTGCATCAGTATCCTTGGTGGGACTCTTCACATTACTCAATTTCAAATCATCAAAATCAATATTACCATCTGGGGCGTGCAGTAAACCGCCTCCAGAGGACCTTTGCAATTTTCGCTTTTTATCTGCGCTTGCGCTGTCGCTACGTCCAAACTTGTCGATAACCATTTTGAAAAGGACAATGTATGGGGAAACGCCCTTTATCTTATAGAATTATATGTGCCTCTTTGAATTCGCTCAAAATGGCAATAATCTCGTTGTCATGCGAAGTATTTTCAGCATCTCGAGAGGCTATCAATAATTTGAGACGTTCGCAAAGTTCGTTGGGATCGTCCCAATAAACGAATTCCATAGGTTTGGTATTGAATGTCATGGCAATAGGGGTTTTCAGTAAACAACCGCTGCCTAGCGTTGTTGAATCGGATGCTTTACGTGAATTTGTACGTGCCAATGTTTTTCGTTGTTGTTGTGTAGGTAACATTGATTTAATTTAGGTTTATTTAGGTAACCATTTTGAGTCACGCTGATCACATATGGTCCCGTATACTTTGTCGATTTTTTCATCATTTCCCCAATGCTTTATAATGTATGGCTTAACCATTATAGGAAATTGATTGATATATTCCTCTAAAATTTCTTCATCCATGTCTATCGGATCATTTTGTTCCTCTTCTTATCCATCTGCGTTGAAGATGCTCTCATTATCATCCTCTCTACTTGCAATAACGTCGAGGGATTGGAATGGAGTCGTTTCACGCTGTTCCATTTTCTCTTGTTTAGGTTCGGTTTTCGCCTCGGTTCTGATTGGACCAGTAGCTTGTGCCGTTTTATTCGCTATTATTTTCAGTGGAGTAGATGAAGGTTTGAAAACTTTCTGCAGCAATTCATCTTCTTCGTATTTACCCAATTTCAAGGTTAAATATTTTTTTCGAATAACGTTTGCAATTTCGTTGATTTAAGTCTTTCGAATAACATCAACTTCTTTGCTCAACCGTCTCATGATGACGAATGATACTACGTCACATCTTGTGTATAGTTATATATTTATCGAATCCTTGTCGATATCGACCAGAATCCGTATCAAAATCTTTGCAAATCATGTCGGTTCCATATTGCTGCTGCTGCCAACAATCTGCACACATCCTCTTGAATTCATCGAAAGATTTGTCGGGAGAAACGTGCTCATCGAATACATGTTCCAGATTTATTTCGTCTTGTTTGAAAAATACGATCATATTACAGTTGTCGCGTATCAGCTGTTTGGAGATTTTCGAATATGTTTGGCAAAGGTAGGTGGCTTCAATATTCTTGTGTCTACAGACGAAATAATATTCTCGAATTTTCTGTTGACCATCGCAGGCGACATCGTCGAAAATGAATATACTATTGGATTCAGATTCGTGAGGACTTAGGATTTCTTCGTTTTCTCTGAACGGATAATATCCCAACCCTTTGACTTCTTTCAAAATTTCTTGAAGTACTTGATATTTGGGCTGATACAACGATTTTGAGTATACGTAAATGTTTTTCAAATTTAGCGCCATTTGGGTGGAATAACAATGTTAAGATGGCGTTTGTTTTTCCACAACCACTTGGCCCGCAGATGATTGCACGGAACGAATTGGGTAATGATTTACCATGTTTCCCAATCATAATACCACAACCGTCTCCATTCAAAATATATAAATTTTCAATAGGTAGTGACTCGTTTTGTTGAATGACTTCCATGATGTGATGGTTGAAAATGGGGCGCCACGGTCATACATAAAAATATCACAATCACTTTTTGTCATTTTCAATGCTGACTTACTCCGGTGCGGGTCTAATTCAATCATCAATAAGCTTCCGTTTGAATTACATCTGCGGGCCAGGCACTGAATTGAAAGAAAGATTGGATCAAGGGGACAAAGGTGTGAATTATTTGGACGAGAGCTGTAGAGATCACGATATTGCATACTCTCAAAGTGACTCTCTAGAAGATCGACATAAGACGGATCAAGTGTTGGAAAATCTAGCTTGGGAACGCGTTAAAACGAAAGAGGCTAAATTTGGAGAACGTTCCGCAGCTTGGCTCGTCACTTCCAGCATGAAGGCGAAACGTAAGCTCGGGATGGGTATGTCCCTTCGACGAAACATGCCTAAAAAATTATTAAAAATTGGAAGCCGAATCCCACTAATATTAAGAAATGTAGTGCTTCGGCTTTACGAGCTGCTAAAATGGCCGTGAGTCAAGCTAGAGGCCGTAAAAAAATACGTATACCTAGGGTTATTTCATTCGATGCAAAATCTGGAGAAATCTTGCCACTCATACCTATATTTGCTGCCCTTTTGGCTTTGGGTTCGTTGGCAGGTAGAGCGAGCGCTGTCATAAAAACTGTAATAGATGAAAAAAATGCCAAAGAGGAACTCGAAGAAGATCAACGTCACAATAAATCCATAGAGCATTTCGGATCTGGTTTGTACCTGCGAAAAACACCTCGAGGATTTGGACTGTTCCTGAAAAAGCAACATCAACGTAAAGGACGAGGCGTTTATTTAAAAAGACAAAAAAAACTGATGAACAAGCTACCTAGTAGAGCATTATATGATTCGAAAATTCTGCAGTGTGCTCGTCAACTTAAAATACCGCATTTTCAAGGAGTCTTTATGCGTGATACGTCGCCAACTTGTGGTCCTTGGCTGCGAGAATGCGGTGTTATAAACTTGGATTCACACTTGAATGCGAGCACTCATTGGGTAGCTTACAATAAAACCAACAACATTGCACAATATTTTGACAGTTTCGGTAATCTGAAACCTCCATTGAAATTAGCGAGATATTTTGAGAAGGGGGTAAGAATCACATATAATAAGGTTCAGTATCAAAATTACAATCAGAATAACTGCGGACATCTTTGCCTAAAGTTTCTACTTCATAATGCCCAATAAACACGATCCACTTCGAAGTGAATCTTTGAGGGATTTCATCGATGCGGAACTGCAAGATTTGCCAATCGAATATTTGATTAGAGACGCAGAACTTTGGGAGTTGCTGAATGTATGGCACAGATCACCAAATAAATACCAACATCGATACGCTTTGCAGATCCGCATACCCTGCTTCATTCATCTCCGACATGATTTTCCTGCATCAGCTCCACCACTACAACAAATAATCTTTACTGATATTGTTATGTCACAATATGAATGTAATTATTGTAATAAAAAATAAATGATTTCTGTTCAAATGTTTCTTCATTTAAGATGTGTGATTGTTTGATGTGTGTCAGTCATATCTATGATATTAACGCTAACAAGTCGTTCTTCGACGCTTTCCTTCGATTTCAATCCACCCATTCGATTAAATTCCGATTCAGAGAATAGTTTAGCTTTGTTCAGCTTCCATTCTCACAACAGTATACCCAAGAAGGCACGAAATTTCACTACCACGAAAACGGTTATAGGACTAAACAAAAAACTATCGATATTCCTACTGGATCCTACGAAATTAGTGATATTGAAAATTCAACAAGCAAACGTTTAAGGAAGACCCTGAGGAATTTTTCAATCTCAAACCCAATAATAATACGCTGAAAAGTGAAATATTTTGCTTGAAGCCATTGATGAAACGTCCAATCATCTCATTTATCTACCCATTTCTGATACAAACAAAATAAATACCATCACGTTGCGAGTACTGGATCAACATTCTCAACTCATTGATTTTCGAAACAAAAAAATAATAATTCGTTTGGAATTGAAGCGGAAGTATGGTGTTAACTATCTATAATTATAACTCGTCTCCATACCGCAACTCAGTCTTCACCAAGACATTCAAGCATCAGCAGCACCAACGTCAACTACTGTTAACGGTGAATTGTTTTTGAAATCTCTTGGTTATCATGTTATTCAATCAGCTGTTCAACATTTTTCGAAAACCGCACAACGATTAATCCATACAAAAGGTAGAGTGGCGGACCTACTCCCCATATGTCAAGTCTTTCCGCAATAATCATGTTATTGAAATCAACATTAATCAATCTGATGCCTATGATGACTTGCACGACAGCCTGCTATTCATCAGCAGAAAAGATGACTCCAAAAGAAATGGCCGGGTGACATTCGTAAACAATGCTGGCGCTTTCATGTTTCAATCCGCTATTTATGAAAAAAGTAGCAAGGAACTGGAAACAGTCCGTGAAGTTGGAATTGTCAGTACTGTCAGAAGCTTCCTCACCTACACCGATGAAAATATTAAACAGTTGGCCACCTCAGGTTGGACTTTTCCCACTGCCACCAACACTGAAGTCATCCACCCAACCCATCTAACATTCAACATGCTAATACCCATTGGACATTTTCTAAATATTTTCAGTGATTATCAATGTGTTTCCTACGGTAAACATACCATCCGATTAGTACGAGCTGGAGATTGGAGATGATAGCAACCTCTTCAAAATAGACGAAGCTCCTGGAACAACATTGACCCCAACGGCAGTCAAACTGGAAATTGAAAATATTGAACCTGAAGTTAAACGAATCTATCCACATGATCAAATTGAATTACAACTTTTGAAAGCTATCCAAGCTGACACTGCCATTCTCATACCTTTCAGAAAATGGAAACTCAATATGTTGCCTGCTCTCACACAAGGTGCATAAAATGAAATATGGGCTGTCGAGACTTCATCGTTTCTCGGAAGCCCCCGCTATGTGATTGTATGTTTCCAAAAAGATCGTGATTATACGAAATTCAATCATGATCCAACAATATTCAACAATTTGAATATCACTAATATAACGCTGACTCTAAACGGTGAGAATTACCCTAAAGAAAATATGCATCTGGATTTTGCAAAAGAAAATTTTTCGCAAGCCTATTTCAACTACTCACAATTTGGGCTCAGCTACAAACTTACCATTCAGTATAATTCTCTTTTGGCTTACTCAGCCTTCTACGACAAAACTCTCTTTGTCATCGATTGTTCCAGAAGGGACGAGAGCATCAAAAGTTCCAGTGTTGATGTGAAACTCGAAATCGAGGCATCTGAAGGATTTCCCCAAAATACTCGAGCCTATGCTATTATTGTGCACGACACTGTCATTGAGCACCTTCCACTCTCAGAAATTATCAAAAAATGGAACTGAGTATGCCATTCAGCTCCAGTATCAATCGCAGAGTAAACATGAGCATAGCTATTGTAGATATTCAAAGCTTCATTATTGAGCAGCAATTTCATCCTAAGGAAATAGCTATTAGGGATGGAATTCAATGTAGTAACTTTTTACTGTTGCCAAACGTGCCATTTTCTTCTTTGAGTAGAGAAGATCGACGTTCCACTTGTTTCTTGGAGCGAAACGATCAGAGATTGCGCTATTTCCCTGGTTTTGTGGAATATCATCAATTGGATGCCATTCTCAAGAAAAATCTGCATGATGCTGATGTCATTTATGTGCAAGGACTTCAAAAACGAGACTATTTCACTGCAAAATTTCAACAATTAGGCCTAACGGATTGTGAACTACATAGTGGATGGTTCCCACATTTACCAACACTAATGATGGCATCTCACCTTGTATGCATCACATTCGTCGCAACCAGACCAACTATAATTGCAGCCTCCGAAACGTAGATATTCTTCACAAATGGCTATGTGATAGGTTACCAAAATAAAAATGTTCAATAAATTTTTATTCAAACTGTTTTCTTTTAATTTTTACCTAATAACTCAAGTTGGTCAGTCGGTCTAATACGTTGGGGTGACTTCACTGCGACGGCGGTCTCCCGTAAAAATCCGATCAAAATAGACGTTTTTCGAGTTCCAAAAAGCAGTTACAATTTAAAACGCTTGAGCACGCTTTTGCATTTTTATGCAACCACAATAAACGTTTTTCACGTTCTAAAAAACAACCTGAAATTAAACCGTAAAAACTGTTTGTTCACATATATTTCTTATGGAGATTTGACATTTCAAAATTGCTCAAAATACACGTTTTCGCGTTCGAAAAAACAGCTATAATTTGAAGTGCTAAAACACGTAAAAATGCGACCACAATAAGCGTTTTTCGCTTTCGAAAAAACAGCTAAAATTTGAAACGCTCAAAGTTGATATCTGTCACTCTTCCTGCCTGTCAATCTGTCTGTTTGCGAAAATTGAACAGAGCCAACCTGGCAAATACTGGGTATTGCACGTTAAAAATGGTGGACCCCATCACGAAAACATTCTAAAACTCTATACCCCCAATGATGCGTGTTTTTTTTTTTACAAATGACAGAGGTGGTCATGTTTTTTCTCTTAAATCATATGTTGGTACACCCGGTACATGGTATTTGATAAGCAGGCGCAATCTTTTTTTCTCTCAAACGACGTTGGTTGTTTTTTCTCTCAATTGATGAGTGTTTTGAGACACCCTGTTTACAATATGATTTTTGACAATCTATTTCTTTCTGTGATGTTATGTTGGTACACCCGGTCTATGTTTTTCCTTCCACGATTGAATTTGAAAAATCGGCAACGTCCCGCCCTCTCCAACTCCCATGCTCAATTTTAAAACTGGCAACACCCAAATCTCAATGTCCCTACTCGTCAAACGTGGATTTCATGACACAAACCCATCTGAAGTATACATGCTGCTGTCACATACTCTCTTCCAACCGAATACGTCACGCGGTGAACCCAGCGAACGCTGACTTTGTCGACGCGCCGCCAGCGCCATCTAGCGGTGATTGCGTTAGAAGTAACATTGTTCATCTACTAATCCGTTTGCATCTCGAAACAAATTATTACCAAAATCAATTCGGATATAGCGAAGATAACATCTGTTAGCGAAAAAATCATTGAAAAAATTGGCACGTTTCGCATTCTCACAGTTATGATGGCTTCTTGGAATAATATAGAATATATGGATTTCATCAATTTTGGCAAAAGAGCAAAGACCCCAAACTACTGCGACCCGAATGGCACCAAATTTGAAAATGAGTACGTATACTCAGAGTCCCTATATTGAATAAGAGGGGGGGGTCATCATGAAGGGTTTATTCCATAGAGGAAATCTTTATAACCGAGTTCATCCTCAGATATTATCGAAGATCGAAGCAGTAAGGTTATTTTTCGGTGATCAAGCTGTAAAGAAAATTGAGCAGTGGAATATTGAAAACGATTTGATTCAACAGTGGTATTACGATAAAAAAAATCTTATGCTACATTATTTACGTCAACGATAAACCAACAGCATTTGCGCTGCTTTCAACCATGGATTTTGATCCTCTGAGGAAATATTCTAATCCAAAAACCCATAATTACATTCATACGTTAAAGGAGAACCGTAGGCGTAGGAAAGGGTATGCCGCTGAACTTATCGCTCATATTAAGAATCTCGCAGAATTTACAGCTTTTTGTAGTAACAAGGAATCTGAACAGCTATTTAAGAATTAATTATAATAATAATAAATCGTCTTTTATTGGGCGAAGTTTAGTTCAAGATCTATTCTTACACTCAACTCGGGTTATACGGTATACATGAGAAGTTCATATCATATATTACTTAAGATATCTGAACACCAATAATCTTGCAATAAAAGAAAAAAGAAGTAACAAGTGAAAAGGGATAGAAGTCCCAAAACTAATATTAAGTTGTGACAAAATGGAAAAAAATTATAAAAAAAAATTAAAAAACTGTTTATGTTTTTCAATTAAAACGATTGAAATATCATTCGAGAGCATTCCTCCTAGACGAATTAATATGTATTCATATGTTGATAGTAGAATCCTGTGAAATAAATTATTCATGGATATACATAGAAAATAGAGATCAGGGAAATGTGAATGAATGATTAAAACTAGTATCAGATATGCCCAATAGTACGTTCGTTACAGAAACGAATATAAGAAGAGAAATGATATAGCTGTCCTTCAAAAAAAGGTTCAGTAAATGATCATATGTCATCAAGTTTTTTTTTTTTTTCTGAAAGTAGCAACAGATGTTGAGGATTTGATATTATTATCTATGGCATTGTACACAGCAGGAGCATTATATGAACAAGAATTTTCATACTTTTTGGTCGAGTGTTAGGTATTTGTTGACTTCATGACTTCATGAAGATTAACACGATCAAGCTTCCTGCTCAGATGAGAAAGTTGTTTCGTGAGAACTACTTTATGAACAGGAACAGAAAAATGCATTTTTCTGCGTTGTTCCATATTCAGCCACTTGAGAGACTGCAGGTGAATAGAGACATGGTCATATTTTCTCAATCCAAAAATGAACCTTACACAATTATTTTGAATTTTTGGATTCTGTATGCATCAGAAGTATCAATAGATTTTACCAGCATATGACAATTTGAGGGATCAGTAGGCTCGTTGAATATATTTGCTAACATGTTCGGAAAATGTCAAGTTTTTGTCCATAACAAAACCCACGTTTGTAACACTATTGTAAAATGTGATTGTTCTTGTTGGGGTCGAATGATATGTCCAATATTCAGAGATACATAATGAAATATTTAAATTTTAGTTTTTTTTTTAACCCAATTTAATATTATCTCCCGTGAATAATGGTAAATTATTGAAACATTTTCCATGAGATTTCAAGAACCCTGCAAAATATAAGTAAACAATTTGAAATAGGTTGCATCCAATATCTCAAAGAATATGCAGAAAAGATATATGCACTGTGGAGAAACCAGTTCACAAACCGAAGGGAAGCTCGAAGTAAGAAAGAACGATCGAGTCTGATACTTATGAGCTCCGTTTCGAGGATGGATATGTTATTAGCATTACTTCAGTACAATATGAAAACAAGAAACAATGTTTACGAGAAAAACATTTTACTTTCACACCAGGATTACTCCAACTATTATTGAAACGAATTCACTAAAATTAAATATCTAAAGACTTGAGTGCCTACAAGAATATTTTACTGTTAATCAACGATCACAAACAAAGATATAAATCAGATGAACCGTGATGTTGCTTTGACGAAAACCACGGTTTTCATTAACAAACCATCTTATAAAAATTATTATAGGCCATTTTCTTCTTTCATTTTCTGTGAAAAGGTCCTTTTATTTTTATCTACAGCTACAGCTTAGCCTATAATATGTACCACCTATGAAAAATTAAAAAAAATTAAAATTTTCCTACCGTCGTTATTTTTGGATATAAACATCAAGTTGATTAGTGGAAGATGTCTCAAATATCATCATCTTTCAATAGAAAATATAAAAATAATACGTTTATGTTGAAAAGGGAAACATTTTCCATGAAAATTGAAAAATGTAATTTATTTGTAATATCTTACAGAAAACAACTACTTCCCCAGCACAAGCCACGCTGGACGTTGAACAACATCTGATAGATATTGTGAAGAAATCTGAAAGTGAAAATTCGCATTTTCATTCAGATAGTTGATTTTTCAAATTTTCTCCAGTTTCATTGAAAAAATCATTATACAAATTGAATAGGGACAATGCTATTAAAAAATATCACTCACAGAAATCGTTCATTTCATTGAAGCAAGGTTATCTTGAACGATGAAAAATAGCGACTGCAGTTTGTCTTTCAGCCGCAGATGATTCCACAACACGTTTATTATGCACCAAAAATTCGGCTAGAGAACTGGTCTTTGAGGCATATCAGAACTTGAAATGAATGAATGAAAACTCTTGGATTGTTAGAGTTTGCATGAAATGTGTGCACGGATAAATCGAACAAAAAATTATAGTATTTCCATATCTACAACTTGTTGCTATCATTCGAGATAAAAATTGATATGAGAAGTTTGTAAAAAAAATTATTTGGAAAAACAAGCAACTAGACAAATACAGCTCTTTGATTTTAGGAAACAATTTTCCATGAACGAAAAACGAATAAGAAGTTATTCCCGAAATGAAAACTTTTTCAATCACTCCACCCTGCATTTCAACTATTCCGAAATAAACCAAACAAAATTAAATTGCCTCATAAAATGAAAAAAACTTACGTTTTTTCTAGATATTGGTGCACACTAATTCTGATAATATTTAGGTTCAAGTAAAACCGACATTCTCCTGACAAAGGATGTTGTTTGTCTTGAAATAAATTAATTTTGACTTACTGTAAACTAATTAATTGTGTTTATATATCAAGAAATAGTAGTGGATTCTCAAGGATTAATTAAATTAAATTTTTATTAGTCTTTACGAGGAGATTCGTTTTATCAAAATTCATAGATTGCCATTCCCGTTGATCAACCTCAGAATTATTAGGAAATATAATTTTAAACTTATACTTGAAATGTGTTGCGTTCGTTTCTGGAATACTAATTTGAAATAAAGACAATTTGCCATCATTTTCTTTGGTTCGACTTAATATTCTCCATGTACTTCTGTTACATTCTTCTTTCATATCGAAACATATTGCAATATTGATTGAAAGTTTGATTTTGTGGACGAAATCCAGTTCTTGACATGATTTTTTGGGTTTATGACCCTCCACAATCTGAAAATGAAAAAAAAATGTAATCCAAAGAAATCTGTACAAGTGTAGAAGGGCAAATTAATTAATTTGCCCGATGAGTTACTGCGTTCACAAGACTGCTGTCTTGAAAGAAATTAATTTTTGTCAGTAACGTACCCTACACTGAATTTGCCTATCTGAAAAAATGAGATCGAATTAACAAAGAATACTTCTCTTTTTTTGAAAACTATTGACGTTTCGGAGGCTTTATCTGCCTCCGTTATCAAAACTTCTTAGAAAGACGCTGAAGAAACCGAATTTGAATTGCGATTTTGTACAGATTTCTTTGGATTAAAAATTTTGTTCATTTTCAGATTGTGGAAGGTCATAAACCCAAAAAATCATGTCAAATATTGCAATATATTCAGCACCTTTTGGCACATTAGTGTATAGTACACCATTCACAATAGCTACCAGAATGGTAAAATTTTACTTTGATAAAGCCATTTTTCTTCAATTTGTCTATCTATTCTATTTATCATTATTATTGAAAAATATTTGAAAGCATGTCAGTTGAACCAAACTCTTTTCCTTCTCTCATTATTATTCAAAAAATACTTTTTCAATGATTGACATACAATACCGTTCACATACAAAGTTAGTTTCCTATGCCTTTTTGCTTCGAAAAATGCTTAAATTTGTTTCTTGACTTCGGGACGAATCCATTGATGTTGAAATTATTAAATTCTGACGAATCTAAGTGTAAACCAAAAGTTACCATTTCATTTCAATCATTTTTCTCATCTCTAATAAAAGTTGTCTTTTCAGAGTACCCGCAAACCTTTGGGTCTTTGGTAATAATAAAATTATCCCCCTACGCCTTTCTGGATTCGGAAAATGCTTAAGTATGGTTCTTGACATCGAGACGAATCCATTGATATTGAAATTATTGAAATCGGACGACCGGGAGTATAACCCGGAAGTGACCATCATATGTCGAATCACTTTTTTAATATCCAATACAAGTTGTCTTGTTAGAGTACTCGTAAGCCGTTGAGTCTTTATTAATAATGAAATCAGCCGACTATGCCCTTTAGTCTTCGAAAAATGCTTAAATGTGTTTCTCAACAACGAGACGAACCCATTGATGTTAAATTTTTTGAAATCGGACGAACGGAACTAACAACCGGAAGTGACCATTTTATTGTAGATTCCACATCTACATGATTTGGATAATCCTAATTGAGCATAAGTTTTCTTCTATCTCAATTTTTTCTAACCGGAAGTACGTATTTTTAACAAATGACAGTGACGTATTCCTATCGATGACATTTTTTATTGATGTTTCATTTGAAATGATATTTGAGAAGCTGCCGCCATATTTTTGCAATAAATGATTTTGGGACGTCCCTGTATGATATCATGTTTTTTTTCTATACTCTATACGTTTTAACAAAGTGTTTAATATATTTCCATGTACTCACCTTTGATATTTACTTCTGCAAAATACCAGACTATACTTGTATAAATACTCAAGTACTCTTGATCTAAAATAATCCATTTTCGGATTTGCAATTTAAAATTGCAATACATTTTTTTTCGAGCACTTTTTCCAGTTTTTCTCTTCATAAGAGCTTTCCTCGAAATTCAAGGAATATAAAAAAATGCTAAATTGGTCCAGCTGTTCTCAAGTTTTGCGCTTAGCAAGGAATTTAGCGACTCATTTTTATTGAATATTTCCGGTGACCTCAAGGTGAGATACGCCCCCTGATTTTTCTATAGTTTTACAGGTTTCAAATTTGGTATGTCGCCATATGTACGTGAATACGCATATTTTGCAATTTATGATAACGCTGTTCTTCAAAACTGAAAATTGGTTTAAACATGGCGGAGAAACGTACAGTTGATTAATTGTTCAATGGAAAAAAGTTGGCAATGAAATTCAAACCACCAACTGACAAGCAACATTAGAAGTTACCAGAGGAAGCTTCGAGGTGAGATACAGTTGAAAATTGAGGTTCTCACTTATTTGCAGCTCCCATATATCTCAACAGTACAGTACAACAGTACAAATGGTATAGTTCCCATAAAGAAATGCTTACAACTGCCATTTCATAAATGGCAACATGTTTTTTTCACTTCCCTATGATAAAAAATTATTAATTATCAGATTACTCGTGTGAAGAGTTTTGGATAATTCCGAAAGAAATCGAAAATTCAAGATGTTTTATCATGAGTGTTCTCAAAATTAGAAGGTGGCCGAGAATATAAAAAAAGTGAAACAAAAAGCAGCAATAATTCAATAAGTAAAAAATTGAAATGAGTTTCTGTGTATTGCTCTCCTAATTATGTTCTGAGCCTGATTGTATCTTCGTTTCCTTTAGGAATTTATAATTTTTCATCATGACAAAGTGAAAAGTACATGTTGCCATTTGAGAAATGGCAATTGTGAACATTTGTTTATAGGTGCTATTCCGTTTTTGGGTAATTTTTGATAACTGTTGGAATATAATGAAGGTAGCACCTCATATTGGCTGAATCATGATATCATATTGGGCCAATATGGATATATTATAAATATGAAAATAATTTTAGTTCGAAAATATGAATAGGACATTCATAAAATCTGTTGTGGAATCATCTACGACTGAAAGACAAACTTTAGTCGCTACTTTCCATTGTTCAAAATAACCTCTTGAGAGGTATTCATGTTGAAAAGGGGAACATTCTCCATGAAAATTGAAAAATGAAAAAATGTGATTCATTTGTGATATCTAACAGAAAACAATTTTCGAACCAAAATCAAAATGCAATGCTCATGACAGGCCTATGTCAAAAAATAATTTTCCAAGTGTCACCGCAGAAGAAATATTGCCTTCATATACATCCCTGATGTGTATGCTTCTGAAGAGCCTGTTTTATTCCAATCCTATATCCTGATGAGCTTGTAAAAGCGAAATAGATTTTCGTCGACCAAAATGTATTGGGGATTAAATGCGAGAAAAGCGAACCTTGCTTCAATGAAATGAACGATTTCTGTGAGTGATATTTTATAATAACATTCTCCTTATCTAATTTATTTAATGATTTTTTCAATGAAAACTAGAGAGAATTGAAAAAATTAGCGATCTGAATGAAAATGCGAATTTTCACTTTCAGATTTTTTCTTTTTCTTTTCTTTTCAGTTAGAGTCTTTTCACAATATCTATCAGATGTAGTTCAATGTCCAGCGTGGCTTGTGCCGGGGAAGTAGTTGTTTTCTGTTAGATATCACAAATAAATCACATTTCTTTTTTCAAAATAATATTGAACCAATATGGGTTCATATTTGAAAAACAGTATTTCATTAATAATATTGGTGGAATATTGGCTCAACCTGTTCTGAATGTACATTGTTTCATGAAATATTGGGTAAATATTGGTTCAATAATTTTCACCAATATCGATAAGGCGATATTGCCTACATATTGTTTTCAGTTTCTAGTTTCAATAATTTCAATATTTCCCTCATATCGATTTCAGAGATGAAAACCAATATTGTATATCCAAGTTTGATAGCACATTGGTTGAATGTTATTCCATCCATATTCAATAAATCATATTAACCCTATATTGGTTAAGATTGTTACGAAAATCTAACTTCAAAATTTGAAAGACAATATTGATTAAATATTACAAAATAAACTTATCATTATTATTAAATTTGTATATCGGCCGAATATTCAATAAACAATATTGAAATGTATTATGATCGAACATTGGTAAGAAACCTCTAGGTGGCCCCACATATGGAACGACAGCTGAATCATAATAACTTATATTGTATAAGGCTTCTCACAATGCGTTTACAAGACAATCTACTCAGTGGCTAATTGAAGTAGAAATGAAATTGTAGAATTTTCAAGTTATTCAACATTTTTTGGAAATATTTCATCCATGTTTCCAAGGCAACGTATTCACTTTGAATATTATACCAACATATACAAATGATATTGTACCAAAATCGCTTATAATTTTGAGTCCAATAATGGTTCCACAATATTTTACTAATATTATTTGTATAATGTCCAAGTAATATTGGACCGATATCTCGAAATTATAATTATAATTTTATTTCGCTGATATTACATTTGAATATTTTACCAACATTAAATATTTCAAATTTACTGGAATTTGCAGACAACTCACTACGGCGAATGTGTATGGAAGACATACACTAGCAATTCAATCAAAAGAGATAGGTATTCTGCATTCTGTTTGAAGAAAATTATTCGTTTTTTTTAGTACTCCACTGACCATATTCAGATTCCATCAAGAAAAAAAATCAATTTTTTTGTAACTATAATTTAGTTCGGTACCATCACAAATTGTGGTGTTTCAAAATCGTGATAATCATATTTATTAGTCTTCTTCTTTTTTGAAAGAAAATAAAAAAAAATGTTTAATTTGTTTTTACAAATCTTCTATAGGTTTTCGGACAAAACCCTTCAAGAACAGAGCTTGAGCGAGCAAGGGAGATCCTTAACCTGCAGCTTATGTACAAGTGGCGAACCACTTCAGCTCAGTGACGGCGGTGGGAATCGAACCCGGTCCGGACAAACTCTTCAACACCACGACAACTTTCCCTAAAATTGAGAATGATTCCAATATTTGGGTAACGATGGGAAAAAATTGAGAAATACTTATTTATTAGTTTCGATGCAGTTTTCGAAAAAATATTGTTTTCATCTCGAGTGCAAAATACTTTTGCGTTTGAGAATGGAACTTATTTTGCTGAGCTTCAGCGAAGCAAAATATCCATTCATTTCACATTCTAGATACAAAAATATCTATTTTATATTTCAATTTTTCCGCAAGAATTAAAAAGAGAGAGAAAAGAGTGGAATTTGTTTTTGGTGTATTCAGCAGTTTGGAAAAAAAATTGAAAATTCCCAAAATATGTTTAAACATTCAACAATAAAGTTCAAGTTGACACTACTAAATTTTTTACATAGTGTAAAATCACTTATGGAATAAGAGTTTTCAAAGCTAGGTACAAAAAAAATGAGAAACGCTCAGACACGCCCTTTTCCTATTTTTTGAATATTAAATGGAACATTCTATTATACCATCACATGATTTAATTGGGATTATCATAGATAATCCAATGATCTTGCGTTATAGGGTGATATCTTTAAGGACATAAGCCCATTATATTTTTAATATTTTAAAAGAGTGTGACATATACAAATATGCCTGGGTGAACGATAGCTACTTTCCTATTTGAGATAGAAAATATGTGACCAATAATGTTTTTCAAATACATATACCCTATATATTTTCACTCGATAGAATTTCGTTGAAAGAGTTGTTTCTTTTCTATTGGCTGGTAGAAAATGTAGGGTTGGCGTATTTCATTTCCATTGGAAATGTAAGTACTGGACAGGAAAGGTTAAAAAAATAAACACAAACAATTTGAAAGAGCGGAAATTCACAGCAGATATTCAAACAATCTTCCATTTTGCACTATGCACAAATTAAGCCTGAAAAAATTATCAAATTCTATTTCTCATTCTTCCGGTGTCGTTGTTTTCTCGTGGTAGACTTGTCTTTTAACGTATCCCCAGATAGTAAAAATCTAAGGGAATGAGCTTTGGTTGCCACTGTATGGTAAATATGGTAAATATTATGATTAGGAAGTGAAAATGCACCATTTTCGATAATAACTGGTGCAATTTTTTTTTATTCTATAATTTTGATTTTGAGAAAGCTGGTGTTGAATGAACCAATTTTGTGACTAAATCCCACCATAACCTCTGAATTACCTAATAATAACCCTTATATACTTTACGAACTTGTATCATGAATAGCTATTTCAATTCAATAATGGAAGATCGGCTGCAATAACTCACACCTTCGGCACTGCGAACGATCGTATCAGCTAGTTGAAACTATTAATATAGAAGAAAACAGACGGAAAGTATTATATATATATATATATATATATATATATATATATATATATATATATAAAACAACCCACAATGATAGGGGCCACAAATAAAATCAGTAATCCTATCACAAACCAAAAGTATAGGTTTCACAATTAAATCTGCACCCTAAGGGTATGCAGCAAATACTATCTTGGCACCGAGGGTGCGCACAACGTAGTCAAATATGTTAATAAAACAAGTACTTCTACAAGGTACGTACTCCCCTGAAGTACAGAATCAGAACAATAGGTTATTTAGTGAGAATGAAGTTAGGCCAAGAAAGATTTTGTAAAGACCACGCACACTCTTTATGCAAAAAGTCTTTCGGTCAAATTTTCCAAATTTTTAGTATGATATTAAACTCTGCTTCCTGAACAAAAGTTACCATAGGCACACAAAAATTCTATTTATAGTTTACGAGATACAGAGGTTTGAAGTTGTAAGATGGAACTTTCAGGCAATTATTGGCTGAACTTTATTGCTGGGAATATCATAAAATTATTGGTGGATTTTCGATCTACACCATACTACTATACTTGGCCAGTGCAATGGAATGCTTTTTAAGCATTTTTAAACCTATACCTCACATGACAGATTTGAGACCTCACTGAAGAGTGGCCAAATTGTCCAATATTCCGATAGCGGATATTATTTTTATATTTGTTAGTATTCACCAATTCCATTAGCGTGATTTCCATTGATTTCATGGTAAAGGAACTTTCCGTTTTCATTTCAAAGTATGAAGGAAGAAAAAATCAATATTGAATTTGTCCATAGTGTGAATTTATATAGTTACATTAGTATTTTAAGTAAATACCTATATACTGACCGACTCCGTATTTTTTACTTTCGACTAGCCCTATTTAAATAGTTATTCTGTATACTCTCAGTGGGAAAAAAGTTGGGAGCTACTTTGTGAAGAATTAGTTTGAATTATCCTTCAAATGAATAATCATACGATCGGATTTTCAGCATCTCCATCCATTAATTGAAAACTAGACATAGAAAATGTCTGTATTTTTCATGTGAAGAAATAAGGAAAATTGACCGGTTAGTTTTTTTATACAGGGTATTTCGCTAATTTTAGGTAATATTAGACTCGTGTATTCTTAAGTCACACTGTATAATATTCAAAATTTACGTCCTGTCAAGTGGCTACATGGCACATATAACTGCTGCACTGAATTGATCCAATCATGTAATCCAAAGAATATATAACAGATACACTTATACTTTCAATCTCCCCTGTATATTTAAGAAAAAATCATATTTTTTGGAATCAGTGAATCTTATCGGATATACTGAACAAAAAATTCAATTTTCATACGATCCGACTTATGACGTTGATGCTCCATTCTGAAATTATTTTCATTTTGTGTAACTCGGCAAAAGTCATGATTTACCCTATATACAGTTTTAAAAAATGCTTGAAAAACATAAAATTGCACTGGCCAAGTATAGTAGTATGGTGTAGATCGAAAATCCACCAATAATTTTATGATATTCCCAGCAATAAAGTTCAGCCAATAATGGCCTGAAAGTTCCATCTTACAACTTCAACACTCTGTATCTCGTAAACTATATATAGAATTTTCGTGTGCCTATGGTAACTTTTGTTCATGAAGCAGAGTTCAACAACATACTAAAAAGGTACGTACTCCCCTGAAGTACAGAATCAAAACAATAGGTTATTTAGTGACAATGAAGTTAGGCCAAGAAAGGTTTTGTAAATTTGGAAAAAATAATTTGCTCTCCGTTTGATATGTTCTCCCCTGAAGTACAGAATCAGAACAATATGTAATATATAAAAGAATGAAGTTAGGCCAAAAAAAGTTTCGTAAATTTGGAAATTAATCAAGAAAAATAAGTTGCTCTCCGTTTGCGTTACTCCTTGACTACTAAGGCCTGGTCTCTCCTGTCCCTCACAAGGCTTCCAGGGTCCTGGGGTGGATGGACCGGACTGCTCAATTCACACAGATGATACAGGACAACCAAAGCAGTTTGATAGGGCTCGAGATCCAACACTCGTGTCTTAGTAGGTTCAATGATTCGTTGTAACGTTTTTCGGTGAAACTGATGATTAATTGTTATTATAACGGTTTATGTGTGGAGGTAAAGTATCAATCTCCTAGATACCTTGGGCTTCACAAAATGGCGGTGGGCGACATCAATACTTCTTAATCCTCATTCATCAGGGTAATCTTGGTGATATATCCCATAAAACTATGACTATTCCAGTCCAAAAAATCAGCCAAGACTATTGAATCATGTAAATTCAATGAAATCCACTAATACGTGATAAAATATTAAAAATTGATCACATGCGTATCGTCACACACCTGCCTTCGTGAACGTTGCAAACGGAAGAGAGTGAAAAGCGCAGACTACTCCCTCACATTATCGAAATCAAAACAAAAAAACCAAGTCAAGTGGTGGTGGACTTATTCGACTTCTTCTCAACTCAGGGCTGTTCGTCTGTTTTGGATTCGTTCCACAGACCAAGCCGATTATGTCCAATGTCATCCATAGACATAGAGAATATTTTTGGTGATTATATAAAAAAAAACACTTATAGAAAGAACATGAGAAAAATTGTTAGTGAAAATCAGAAGATGTGGTCCAAATTGAGTTAATTATAAGTCCATCAAAGTGCAAGTAATGTCTTCCGACCAATAAACTCCGTAACCTAACCGAATGACGTAACTGAACCAACCCAAATATACGTCTTCTTCATGAGACAATAATTGAAAACAAGGACAGAAATATTCAACAGAAGGCTCATTAGTTTACATAAAAAGTGAAGCACTTTCTACACTGGGTGTGAATATTACTACAGCGAACTGTACCTCGAAGCATACTAAAAGACCCTTAAAGTGAAAATAAATAAATGTCAGATTTGAAGTAACCTTCAAAATTTACAAAACAATTAAAGTCTTTTCACAATATCTATCAGATGTAGTTCAATGTCCAGCGTGGCTTGTGCCGGGGAAGTAGTTGTTTTCTGTTAGATATTACAAATAAGTCACATTTTTTATTTTTTAATTTTCATGGAGAATGTTCCCCCTTTTCAATAATAACCATTCTGACTATGATAGGTATCCAGTTGGAAATTGCCTAATAATGCAACACAAAAGATAAAAGGTCGATATAACAAAAACTACATAATTTTATGACTTTCAGAAGTTGTTCCCAACAGTTATGAGCTCAAAATCAAGGTAGGTGATCCAGTAATGAAATATGATTAGCATCAGAAACGTCCAGTAAAAATTCACAAACCAATATACCGATTACAAGAAGTATAAATCAAATCAGTGGTCATTATTCTATAGTATAGACAAATGTCCATCAAAACAGAATGTAGAATTGTTAGCAGGGTTTTTTGTGATTTCGTACTAAAGAAGGTAACAGATCTCATCTGCATACAATTGACAAAATTTGATTCCAGAGGAAGTAAAGTTCCATGAACTTTGCTGACGATGAACCTTAACAGAAAAGCAAGAACATCAACCAACAGTGACAGTCCAATGGTATGCATAAAATCAACTAATCTGGGAAGTTATTGTCCAGATGTGACTGGTCTACTTTGAGATCTTGAACATGCCAAATTCCCTTCTGGTTTCCTAAATGATCCTTTAATTCATATGTCCAAGAACCTACTTTCCTACGAATCTTGAAAGGTCCAATAAACTTGGGTGCAAGTTTGGCTGTGAAATAATTAAAAGCATCTGACTGAACTTTATTTCTACGCCACACCATATCACCTCCTTTGAACGAAACAGAACGTCTACGAGAATCAAATATCTTCTTACTACGCTCTTGGGATTTCTCAAGACGAGCTTCTATATCGTCATACATTTTCTGAAAACCTTTTTGACGTTGTTCAATTTCGTCATCAGGATCTAAATTATTTTCAGGCACCTGTTCCAAATAATCTTGACCATAAAGCTTATATTCCCTACCAAAGTTAATGAAGTATGGACTGTAACCCACGGTTTCATGACGAGCAGTACGTATTGCACAATCAATAGCTGTGAGAATTACATCCCATTTCCTATGATTACCTTGTACATATGACGAAATCATGGTCTTAACGACTCTGTTAAACTCGTTCAGTCGGATCGGCCCGAGGCAAATGAGAAGCAGTATACGAAATATTTGTTTTGTATTTCTGACACAAAGCCTGAAACTCTTTACTCTCCATAGGTCCACCATTGTTACAGATGAGGTATAATGGAGCTTCATAAACAAGAAAAATAGCCTCTCCCACACACTTTGAAAGTGACTTACCAGTGGCTGTTCTCAGAGGAAAAACAACAACATATTTACTATAAAAATTCGTAACAACCAGACAATGCAAATTACCTTGTGATGAACGAGGTAAAGGACCCATAAAATCTAAGCTTATCATCTGCCAAGGTTGTTGAATATTAGGACGAGTTCCCATAAGACCTGCAGGTGGTTTTTGCTCAGGCTTGTGCTCTGCACAAACTCTACAAGACTCGACATATTCAAGAATGTCACACTTCATCTTTGGCCAATAATAGCGACTTCGAACTTTCCAAAAGGTTTTAAAACTACCAACATGACCAGAAGTAGGATCATCATGACAACGCATTAAAATTTCCTTCCTCTTATCTTTGGGGACGAAAATTTTCCAATAATCTGAGGTTCTAGACAACTCAGGGATTCTACATTTTACATATTTGAACAAGATTTTATTTTCAACTCTCCAAGTGCCAAATTGGATTTTGGACTTTTCTACACATATTTATATACCAAACATCGCGTGTTTCATTAAGAAAATTTGCTTGATTATCCTCGATAGCAGCAACAGGAACAGCACGAGACAGGAAATCAGGGACTATATGGTCTTTACCTTTCCTATGAATTAAGTCAAAATCATAAGGCTGTAAGCGGAGGATCCAGCGGCCAAGTCTACCTTGCGGTTCCTTGAGTCTTTGTAACCAAAGAAGTGAAACTTGATCCGTAATGACCTTGAAATGAACTCCCTCAAGATAATGACGTAGTTTTTCAATAGCCCAAATGACAGCAAGAGCCTCACGTTCAGTTGTGCTGTAATTTCTTTCCTGACGGGTAAGTGATCGTGACAGAAAACAAATGACCTTTTCACCCTCTGGAAACTCTTGGGATGAAACACCTGCTATACCATACGCGGATGCATCAGTTTGGAGTATAAAGGTTCTATTAAAATCAGGACATGTTAAAATAGGGGCCGTTACAAGAAATTCCTTGATGCTACGGAACGAATTCTCACATTCAACAGTTCAATCCCATTTGACACCCTTTTTGGTTGAATTACTCAGTTGAGATAAAATTGAAGAGAAGCTAGGTATGAAACGTCGATACCAAGATGCAGTACCTATGAAAGGTCGAATTTCTTGAACATTTTTGGGAGCAATCACATCAAGAATGGCTTGAACTTTCTCTGGATCAGGATGGAGACCGCGCTCATCCACTATATAGCCTAAATATTTTAGTTGAGGCAGGCAAAATTTACACTTTTCACGACTGACTACTAAACCAGCTGCATGTAAGCGATCAAAAACCACCGACAAAGTTTTGAGATGGGAATTAAAGTTTTGAGATATAATGAAGATGTCATCAAGATAAACTAGAACTGCAGGCTGCAACTCTGGTCCCAACACAGAATCAATAATTCTCATCCAGGATCCAGGAGCGTTGGTAAGACCAAATGGCATGCGCAGAAAATGGAATAACCCTAGTCCAGGAACCGTGAACGCAGTATATTCGCTAGATTCAGATTTCAAAGGAATTTGAAAATATGCTGATTCAATGTCCAAGGAGCTAAGATACTTTGCATCCTTCAATTGATCGAAAATGTGAGAGATATATGGTAATGGGTACGCATCCTTTTTAGTTTCAGAGTTAAGTTGGCGAAAGTCAATACAAAATCTATAGGTGTCATCTTTCTTTTTAACGAGACAGACTGGTGATGACCATGCACTCCTTGACGGTTCAATAATTTCCTTTTTCAACATTGACTCAACCTCATCATCAATAATTTTCTGTTTAAAAGGACTACACGGATAGTACCTATGTTTGATAGGCTTAGTACCAGGGATGTGCTCAATTACATGCTCACCAACTGTGCAATAACCCAAATTTGTTCCCATTAAAGCTAACTTTCCTTCAACTAACCTATTGAGTCGAGTTCTTTGTTCAGAAGTTAAAGTTGTATCACCCTGTATACCTTGATTGGGTTTAAACTCAACTGAATATACATCATTAGTAAAATGCCAAATATCATTCCGAAGGTCTGGAAGAATATTCATGATTCTCCAAAAATCAATACCCAAAATTAATGGCTGTGAAAATTCATTAACCACCAGTATATCTATCAAATGAGTTTTCTCCATTAATGAAATTGGTGTAGAAACATGACCCATACTTGAACAAGACTGGCCATTAGCTGCTGTGCAGCTAGTAAAATTAGAAGTAAGAGATAAACCAAGACTTTGTAAAATTTTAAAACCCGAATGATTCACCAAAGTTCTGGAACTACCACTATCAAGTAAACCTAACATTGTATAACCTAAAATCGTGACCTCAATATAAGGACGTTGATCTCCTTCAGCATGAGCAATTATATAATTTGAGGTTTGAGGAAAATTATTATCATAATTATTACTATTCGAGTTAAAAGAAGAAAAATTATTTTTATTACTATTATTATACAAGTTTAAAGTAGCGAAATTATTATCATTATTATCATAAAAATTATATGTGGAATTAACAGTTGAAGTAGAGGAAAACTCACCACTTACTAGTTCCTCCGAGTTTTGTTTTCCGAATTACATCTACTACAAGTTTTGACAGTTACTCCGGACAACCCGCAGTTAAAACAGTGCAGCCTTCTAGCTGCAGTACAATTTCTATTTAAATGGCCAACTTTCTGGCAGTTAAAACAAGATACCGGCTTTCGCATACTTGACTGTTGCACTTCATGAACAAAATTTTTGCTAGATTTTACTTTAGAAGTTGAGGCAACAGCAAATTCAGAGTCCACAAAATCTATATTTTTCTGAGAAGGCGGAACATAATTATCAACACGAAACTTTTTAGTTTCAAGTTTTAAACATTCATTTTCAAGTTCTTGGACCCAACCTGTGGTACCTGTGATGTATAAAAGGGTGACAAATTTCTTACAACAATATCCAACTGCATCTGTTCAGTCATGAGACCATACCGTCTGAACATAGACTTCATCGAATTTAAATAGTCAATAATGGATTCATTAGTATCTTGAGTTCTCCTCAAAATAGTTTCAAACAGTCTAGGTTTGTAATCCGGAACAGAATAATGAGTAATCAAAAGATCGGAAAGTTCTTGCCAAGTATTAAAACGATTTCTATTGTTCACAAACCAATTACGAGCTTTTTCTTCAAAGAGTTCATAAGCCGAATTAGATAATTCTATTTCAGAAACCCTACGAGAAACTCTTAACTCAGAAATTCTATCCAGAAATTCATGAACTGACAGTTCATCAATATTTCCGGAAAACATAATATTCCACTTATATATCGGTAAAGATTTAACATTGCAAACCTACCTATACAGTAGTATGACAAAGCCGGTTTCGCCTCATTAATTTGAATTTTCGCTCTCGATGGCATCTGGCCATCGAGATCTCCGCCATTTTGGTTCTTCGGCGAAGTTCTTCAGCAACCCCCCAACGCCGAAGAAGGTGGGGGGAGGGTTGCGGAAGAAAAAAAAAAATAAAAAAATTTTTGTCCCCGAGTGGGGCTTGAACCCACGCCTATTGGCATGGCAGCCGAGTGCGCTACCAGTGAGCCATGACGGTTCCATACTAATGTCGATTTAAAACTCGTAGCTTTGATAATGGGAAAAAAAAGCCGATTGGCGGCAGTCGCAATAAACATGGCGGTGTAGGGTGTAGCGTGTGGGGGTTGAGAGAGAGAAAAATTGCAGGTACATGATAGGCGTAGAGAGCAATTGGGTGTGTGGGAGAAGAAAAAAACGACCTCATGTGATTCGTTGTGTCGAAAAATGGCCGTCGAAGAAACGCCCCCCTGCGGTACATGATAAATGTAAAGAGCGGAGGGCGGGGGGCGGGCGGGCGGGGAGATCAAAACGACTTCATGTGATTTGTTGTGTCGAAAAATGGCCGTCGAGAGCCCCACGCCTACGATAGCAACGGCCGCCGCTGGCCGCCGTCGAAGCATCTCTCTCGACTTAGAACAGGCAGCAACATGTCCAGACTTGAGTTGGAATTCCGAGAATCGTGTGTGACGTCACCATGAATGAACCTGGTGTTTACTGGCGAGCGGCGTGTGTGATTCTAGGAAATGATGACTCAGCGAAATCGAGACATGATTTGGTCTTGGGATTGTTTATCGCTCCACAGCTTAAGTAAACAACCACATCCGGTGGTTGTTTACCCAAGTTGAAATTCCGAGAAATGTCCACTCAGCATTTTATTACTGCGTAGTTTGGGTTTTCCCCCCAGCATATTCAGCGTGGGCAGACAGCGTGGGTCACGTGACCATCGGCGTGGGGTCACGTGACCATCGGCGTGGGTCACGTGTCCATCGGCGTGGGTCACATGACACAGAGAGTTTATACATACGTTCACAGCGCGCGCCGACGACATTTGATAGCCTGCCTCCGAAGCAACAACAAGTGTTTTGTGCTGCTCATCTGCCTCTCGCTCTTCATACAGTTTTATTGTGAGTGTCATTCATTCGTGATTTGCAAAAGGTTAGTAGATTTCACATATGTTTTCGCGAGTGTTTCAAGTGTCTATGCCATTCGATTCAGTTGTTATAAAGTTCATTTATCTCATACAGAGTGTCTCATAAATCGTCATATTTTTCTCATACAGTATACATTGAATATTTTTGTCACATTTCTCGTACAGAATGTCTCATAAATCGTCATATTTTTCTCATACAGTGTAGATTGAATATTTTTGTCACATTTCTCATACAGAGTGTCTCATAAAGCGTCATATTTTTCTCATACAATGTACAATGAATATTTTTGTCACATTTCTCGTACAGAGTGTCTCATAAATCGTCATATTTTTCTCATACAGTGTACATTGAATATTTTTGTTACATTTCTCTCATACAGAGTGTCTCATAAATCGTCATATTTTTTCTCAAACAGTGATTTTTTGTCATATTTCTCATACAGGGTGAATCACAATAATGTTTTGAGAGAGTTATACAGCGTGTATCAAAAAAAAAAAATCTTCATTATTTTGAAACGTGCATGTTTTTCACAGATGTCTCATCTCGACGAAATTAACAAGGTCTCCTTGGCTTGCAGGAAGGACCTGCACAAACTACAAGAGCTGCCGAAGGACGAACCCAAATTGATCCTCGACGCTCAAACCAAAACTACAAAGTTTGGGGAGTCAATCCTTGTGGAGTTAGAGGACTGCGTAGTATTCCTTCCGAATCGAGTGACTGGAGCATTGAAAGCGAACCTCGACAAATTGACCGAGGCCCAGCACGTGCTAATATACAGGGGTGAAAAGAAAATTGCCAATCGAGCTCATCCGCAGCAGCTGTTTGAGATCGCCAAGGCCTGAAGACGTCGCAGCCGTTGGAAACAGAGAGAGTAAGTTTCTTGTATTTTCATTTGACATTTTCTTGAAATTTTGTGTTGAATCATGTCATCTGACGCCATTGTTGTACAAAGTGTGGAGATGTCGGCAAAGTTGCTTAAGGCGGTAAAAATCCTCAAAAAGGGCTGTTCCGATGAAGAGTGCAAACATTGGTTGGCCCAATGCCAGCGCACCGCCCGCCTTATTAATAGAGCGATCGCAGCGGTGGAAGGCATAGGCTCTCTGAGAAAATTGCAAACTTTATGTGGTCACTTAAAAATTATCCGAAATTCAATAAAAAATTCAGGCCAACAGCCAGTCGTCGTGGGGGAGGGGCTCAAATCAAAATTGACATCTCGAGTAAAGTGGGAGGACTTGAAATCGGCATTTTCTTCGCGTCTGCGCACAGGTATAATTATAAATTTAAAACATAAAGAAATTGGACAATTTTTCGGGGACGCATTCTCTCTATTCAAAAACAGAATTCAAAATTTATTGAAAAAACATTCACTCATTAAAGTCAATTCGACATTTTGTGGGAAATTCGTGAAAAACTCTTTGAATCAAGAACAAAAAATCGACTTCAAGTATTTCAACACTAAAAACGCTGTGATCGATAGGGGTACAACTTTGAAAGAGTGGTTCTTGGAAAATGTCATCGATCAAATTCAAAACAAACTTTCTGAATTCGCGGACAAAGAGAGCGGATGGAGTCTCGAGAAAATCGTTAGTTTGGAAATAAATATCAACAAATCCGGCATCGGCAACGGTTCGTCTTTCATCGAGTTGCCGAAATCTATTGCCAAAAAACGAGCTTGCATCAACATCAAAAATGATGATGATGCATGTTTCGCTTGGGCAATCGTCTCCGCCCTGTATCCTGTTCAATCTGGTAAAAATACTGATAGAACATCGTCATATCCGCATTACTCAAAGGCATTGAATTTGGACGGAATCGACTTTCCCATGAAATTTAAACAAATCACCAAATTTGAACAATTAAATAACATTTCCGTCAATGTGTACACTTTGGAGTTAATTCAGCCGAAGCCGGACAAGGAGGCATTTTTCGTGACTGTTCCAAGTCGACTCACGAAACAAAAATTAGACAAACATGTCAATCTTCTCCTCATTCAAAATGAATATCACCCGAAATTAAATGATTACGAGGCACCGCCACTGATCGACGATGACACTGACGATTCAGACATAAAATTCCATTATGTTTGGATAAAGGATTTATCTCGCCTACTTAGTGCACAACTCAATAATCATGTTCACAAAAAATTCATTTGCGACAGATGTTTGAATTATTTCACAAGTGAGGAAAAATTGAACAGTCATACTGTTGATTGTCAAAAACAAAACACATGTAAAATTTCTTTCCCCCACTACGATCATGTAGAATTTCGCGACTTTGTACATAAAGAAAGAGTGCCCTTCGTAATATATGCGGATTTCGAGTCGATTTTGGAACCGTTCAAAGATGCCGCCGGCGCCGGATGCAATTCTCAAACGGAAAAGTACTAAAAACATATTCCGTTCAGTGCCGGATTTTATTTCAAGTGTGCATATGACGACACTTTGTCATTTTACGATAGCCATCGAGGTCTCGATTCGATGGATTGGTTTGCGGAAAGAATGGGGACCATAGCCAAAATTGTGCAAACCAAAACTTTGGACATTGTTCCCATGACCGCATCACCTGATGAGGTGAACGCGCCATGTTGCCACATCTGCGAAAAACCTTGGAAAACTGACGACAAAGTTGTCCGTGACCATAATCACTACACGGGTGCCTTTCGTGGATATACGCATGCGCAATGCAACCTGTTATACAAAAAGTCTTTTGTGGTGCCGATCGTTTTCCATAATTTATCCGGATACGACAGCCATTTTATTATTCGAGATATAGCAAAGAGGGGGCGAGTCAGCTTGTTGCCTGTCAACAAAGAGAAATACATATCTTTTACCCAGTATGACGACAATACAGACATCAAGTTCAGATTCATCGATTCGTTCCGTTTTATGGGCATGAGTTTGGACCATTTGGTTCAGACTTTGACAGTGCACGATTTGAAAATATCCAAACGCGAATTTGCACATCTGACAGCCTCGCAGTACGAATTACTCACTCGAAAGGGCGTATTCCCATACGATTTCATCGATTCGATGGAAAAGTTGGAAGTTGAATGTTTGCCGGCGCTCCATCATTTCTACAACAAGTTGAACGATTGTCACATTAGCAAGGCAGAATACGAACATGCGCAGAACGTGTGGAAAACGTTCAACTTAAAAACACTGGGCGAGTACTCCGACTTGTACATGAAAACAGACATATTGCTCTTGGCCGATATTTTCGAGAATTTTCGAAATATCGGTCACGTGACATATGGCCTGGACCCCGCGTGGCATTACACCCTACCCGGCTATACGTGGTCGTGCATGTTGAAGTACACCCAGTGCAAGTTGCAGATTTTGAAGGACGTCGACATGCTCATGTTCATCGAGCGAGGAATTCGCGGAGGCATCAGTCAGTGCTGCAACAGGCGCTCCACGGCAAATAATAAATACATGGGTGACAGGTATGACGTCACTCAGCCCTCCACTTATTTGCTATATCTCGATGTAAATAATTTATATGGGTGGGCCATGATGGAATATCTTCCGTATGGGGGATTCAAATGGCTCGAGAATGTTGCCGATTTGAATGTGCTCGAGGTGTCAGACACTTCGCCGATTGGCTATATTCTCGAAGTCGATTTGGAGTACCCCGAACACTTGCATGACAAACACAAAGATTTTCCATTATGCGCCGAACACCGCACTCCGCCAGGCTCAAAATTACCCAAATTAATGACCACCCTGTACAATAAGGAAAACTATGTTGTACACTACAGAGTGTTGAAACAAGCACTGACGCACGGACTTGTACTTAGAAAAATTCACAGAGTTCTGCAATTCGACCAATCAGCCTGGCTCAAACCGTACATTGAATTAAATACGAAATTGCGCGCAGAAGCAAAAACCACTTTCGGCAAAAATAACTACAAATTAGCCAATAACGCAGTATTCGGGAAAACGATGCAGAACATACGAAAACATCGTGTAGTGAAAATGGTCTCAAAATGGGAGGGGCGATATGGCGCGAAAAATTTAATTTCCAGCCCGAATTTCAAGAATCGCACCATTTCCGATGAGGACCTCGTCGCTATCGAGATGGCAAAGACGGATCTGTTGTTCAATAAGCCCGTGTACATCGGAATGGCGATACTTGACATTTCCAAGGTGTGCGTGTATGATTTCCACCACGGTTTCATGATGGAAAAATACACGAGCGATCAGTGCAAGTTGATGTATACGGATACTGATTCGCTGATTTACGAGATCAAATCCGATGACATTTATCGAAATTTATTAAAGTCGAACCTGGAAAAATTCGATACAAGCGATTACCCCATCGACAACCCGTATGGGATTCCCCTTGCCAACAAAAAAGTCCCCGGCTTGATGAAAGACGAAGCGAATGGCCGAATTATGACAGATTTCGTGGGACTCCGTTCAAAGCTGTACACCTATAAGATACAGGGTGGAACATGCGTCAAAAAATCCAAAGGAGTGAAATACAGTGTTGTCCAAAATAAAATCACATTCGACGACTATGTAGAATGTTTGGAAAATCAGCGTGAGAAAGTCACATCTCAACACTGTATTCGCTCCTTTGCGCACAACGTTTTTAGTGTGGAGCAAACAAAGATCGCTCTCAACCCCCACGACGACAAGCGCTGTCTCCTCCAGGGCTCCCATGACACTCTGCCGTGGGGCCATTACAGTCAATTGGATATTTAACTATGCGAATCTCGCATACAAACGCTTCATTGGCTTAGGAGATGATGATTCGGAACTCGATGACTGATTCAACGCACAAAATCTCGATAAAATGTCAAATGAAAATGCGGAAATTGTGCTCTTGTTTGTTCCCACACATCATATATCATATAATCAAATGTATATATTAATGTATGAATAAATCAGCATGTAATCCATGTTTGAATATTATTTCGTTTCACCTCCACATTAAAAAAAAAATACTTAGTACTCATTTTTGAGTCAAAAAACAGCACTTTTTTCGATCAAAAAGAGACTCCAAATTTGACATGGTGGTTGAACTGAGTAAAAAGTTCAGTGAAATTCAGTCAAAGTTCAGTCACTGAACTCAGTGAGACTCAGCGACTGAAAAATTTCACTCAACTGAAATTTCCCATGCTTTTCTTATGGGGGCTGAAAATTCAGTGAATTTCAGTGAAATTTCAGTCACTGAATTCAGTGACTGAAATTTTCACTCAGCCATTCAGCCACCGAAAAAACGCACTGCCACCATGTCCATTTTGGTGCGAGTTTTTTCACTCAAAAAGAGCATCGTTTTTGAGTCTAAAAATGAGCACTTTTTTTCGCTCAAAAAGAGCATCGTTTTTTGAGCCTAAAAATGAGTACTTTTTTCGCTCAAAAAGAGAAAATAAAACAAAAATTAACTAAGATACATATATTTTCAATAAATTCCAAATTGGCGCTCTACATACTATGCATGTGTCGCACAGACCGGCACATCGTGAACAACACACCAAGTGTCTACAAGGTAGAAACAACACAGAACGCTCATTCACAAGACAAACACAACACGTCATTATAGTGTTCTGTGGTGAGTCTGCACTGCCATCATCTATGGGCTTGCTGTCATCTGTCACTCGTCGCTCTGTGATTTCAGCGCCAACTGTCGATGAATTGTCATCTGTCACTTGTCTCACTGCGATGTCAGCGCCAACTGTCGATGAAGTGTCATCTGTCACTTGTCGCACTGCGATGTCAGCGCCAACTGTCGGTGAAGTGTCATCCGTCGCCGGCCTTGGTTCTGGAGGTATATCAGCGCCATCTGGCGGTTCTACCACCACTGATGTCTGATTGTTGTGGCGGTAATTTCGAACAAAGTCACAATTTGGACTCCATTCGTGATGGTCAGCCATTGGATCGTCATCAGGCTGCCATTGGAAGCCTTCGACACCACACACACGACACAAGACAACGTCATTCAAGCCGGTGTACGTGAAACCAGCTCTGGCCAACGCACTCGGCGAAAATGACGAAGTCCAGCCTCGGAACGTCTCGAGTCTTGCTTCGTACTGCTGCATATCTCTATGCATACTGAAATAAAAATGCTACTTCTGTTCCATAAATACATTTATTTCGATTCATAATCAAACAGTACTTTGTCAGGCAAATAATATAGGCATTCACGAAAACATAGATGTTTATCATCTTTGGACGATATAGTACACGAATTTATAGCCTCGTCAAATGTCAAATCATTGTTTCTAGCAAGAACTCTGGCACTAGCTAATATATCATGGTAATATTGACAAAAGTTCATATTCAATAAATATTCAAATCTTCCCGCCAACACTGTGGCATCCAAATGCAAGATTTCCTGGATTTCGAGCTCCGTCAAGTAGAAGTAGGTGTCATCTTTGGAAACTCGCACTGTTGCACTATTTCCATAAGTGTGTAATTCCAAGTCCATGACATCATCCCAATCGAGTTTGATTTGAGCGGTCTTGTTGTCGGTCGCATTCGGATCAGCTCGGTTATTGTAAAGCCGATTAATGGCTCCCACGAAAATGGCCCACTCAAACATGCTGAATGACAGGCTGAAGGAGATGGTGTGAGGGATTGTGCACACAAGTCTCACTGCAGGCACGAAACTTCGAGCAACACTTATTCCACATTGCACAGACAAAATTGATGTGTTTCGGAACTCGTAGGTGGCGCTGCACACGTAAAATCGTTCCTTCTTGATGGCGTCTTTGTACATGTCACAAACACGGTCCAAATCGGCAACACGTTCTGCCCACTCTCTTGATGATGACGATGACTCCGAAGAATCCTCCTCGATAGACACTAGGGACGAAGACATCGACTCGTAATCGGACGTAGGATCGTTAGACTCGAACTGCACTCCACCAAGCATGATGATAGACTGACTCATCGTGCCGCTGAACGGTTTGAAATATTTCGCAGTCGGTCGGAGAGAGAGGGAGAGAGAGACGAAAGGCCCCCAATTTTATGCTCCAATGTGCCTATTTTCTATTGAATTACAAGCGATTTGTCGAATCTATCCAGGAATTGTGAGTACTGTCGAAACCCAACCATTTCACCAGGACTTTTCGGCCTTTTCGTCTAATGATTTTTTCCACGAGATAGACGTCGGGATTCTTCGTCTTTTGCAATTCCTGTTCGTAGAAAGCGCCGCTGATTGGTCGCCCCTCCAAGTCCTCCAGCAAGTACGTGATTGGTTGGGTGATTTTCACTTTGACGACTTTAAAAACTTCAGTCGTCCAATTGGGCGTATACCCCTTCTCGAACACATGTTTGGCCTTGCTAATTCGCACAAAGTCTCCAATTTTGAACTTTTTTCGGCCAGCTCGTCCCACATAATCATACGCATACTTGTACACTTTGTCTTCATTGTCTTTGGTGACGTCACAGGGTTTCATGCCGATCGTCCGATGTTTGCGCTGATTGTAATTTTTAGCAATGTCCGGTAAAATGTCCAGCCACTTGTAGGTGCCGTTCAAACTGAAATATTTGAAGAGTTTTTCTTTTAGTGTGCGTATCATTCTTTCCGCAATAGCTGCTTTGATCTTCGTGTACGTGCTGTAGTGTTTGATGTTGTACTTTTTCATGAGGGCCTGGAAGCTGGCGTTGTAGAATTCAGTACCCAAATCAGATTGTAGGAACGTAGGACTTCTGTTCGCTTTCGATAATATGTCCCCCATCGCTTCGGTGACGTCTCGACCACCTTTGGTCTTCAAAGGCCGCACCCATAGGTATTTCGAGAAGGTGTCAATCACCACGAGAATATAATTGTAGTTCTTATTGACTTTCGAGTATTTTTAAAGGTCAGCCAAGTCCATCTGCCACAGATCGTCGATTCCTTTGATGATGGTACGTCTGCGGGGAAATCTCTTTCTGGCCGGAGCATGGAGCTCATCGACCAATTACTTTTTGGCTGCGGACGACTCCATTTCTCCCAAACGACTGCGCAATGCTAATGCGCAGCTCCATTGTTATACTCTGTACTTAAGTCCAGAATCGTTGGCGTTCTCGACATTTCTTCAATCTGCTTTTTCAAAGTATCGTGTTTTTTCAACGAAAGTGTCATGAATTTCATAACTCGAATGTCCAAGGCCTCGTGAGCGTGTTTCTGCGCATCCAATTCTGCTCTGAGCTTCACTATGACGTCATCAACGTAGTTTTTGTTGACAACATCATTCGGAGTAGTTGGCGTTTCGACATTACATATTTTCACATGTTCAGCGTCAATGTCCCCGTTTGCCGTGTAGTTGAGTATGACACCGGGGAAATGATAAGGCTGCTGCTGAGCGCGGCGAGCTGAGGAACTTTGACCGAACTTGTTGATGCTCATGATGGAACTGTGGGGTGCGAAACATCGACACTTGTATTTATCGAATGTATCCAGCCTCTCTCAGCTCATTGATGATGGCCACGATCTCGTTGTCGGTAGAGGTGCTGCCAGCATTCTTAGCTGCGACGAGTAGCCTATATCTGTCAACTAGTTCATTGACGTCGTCCCAGTATACGTATTCTACAGGCTTCGTATTATATGTCAATTGATACTGCCGCCGCCCATTTTCGATTGACTTGGGTCTTTGAACATTGGTCGAATTATATTCTCGTATTTGGCTATTTGGGAAGGATTCAGCCTACCTTTCGCATCTAAATGGGCACCTGTACTCATCAAAATTTGCTTGTATGCCACCAAGTCTTGTCTCTGGTATTTCGGATTCTTGTAGAAAATCAAACTATATAATCCCGGAGTACCCTGGTATGTTTCGCCATCAATGCGAATGTCCCCCGTATCTTTATCCAAGCCCATCAACTTGTTGTCGAGTATCCATTGCGCTCTGGGTCTGTCGTAAATGGGGCCGTAAGTCACTTCGATTTTGCCCGATTTCGCACGATGTTCATTCACGAATTTAGATGCTACTTCGGGGTAAACTTCCAGCAATTCTCCATCATCCTCCTCATCGTCGTCGTCGTCAGACTCATAGTCATCTGTGTGATAGCTGTCTTCGTCTTCTTCTTTCTTCATGGTGGTGGTGGGGGAAGGGGTCCTCGATGATGGCGGTTCTTGTTTCTCTTCTTTTTTCACCTTCAGCTGTCGTCGCTTAGGTGGTGGGGGCATTGCTGCATTCAGTCTCTTCAGCGGCACCGTGATGGGTTTGAATAATTTATTCAGCGCTTCATCCTGCTCGGATTTGCCGAGTTTCAAAGACAAATACTTTTTTCGAACAACTTTCGCCAACTGACTGACTTGACGTTTTCGTTCGACTTTGGCAATTTCGGAGTCGACACGTGATGTAGTCGGTGCCATTGCTACACACAGAATGACATATTCGAGACACTACATTTGAATATATCTGTCAAAACCCAGTCGATAGCGCCCTTTGGATACATCAAAGTCTTTGGCTATGACCAAACATCCGAATTTTTCCTTCCAACAGGTGGCACACATGCGTCGAAATTCATCGAAGGTGTAGTCCGGAGAGACGTGCTCGTCAAAGGCGTGCTTCAGGTTCACATCGTCTTGACGAAATAGCACTATAATGTTGCAATTGTCTCTGATCAACTGTTTGGGTATTTTCGAGTAGGTTTGACATAAATATGCAACGTCCACGGATTTATGACGTCCCATGGCATAGTACTCTCTGATTTTATCCTGTTTGTCGCACGAAACATCATCAAATATAAAAATTGAGTGCTCCTTTGCCATTGACGGCTCGATAATCTCCTCGTTGTCCCTGTATGGATGATAGCCCACTCCTTTGACTTGTTTCAATACATCGTGCAACAGCTGATATTTCGGCTGGTACAGTGATTTTGAATATACGTAGACATTCTCGAAGCGGGCTCCGTTCGGGCTGAATAACAAACTCAGTACAGCGTTGGTCTTGCCACATCCGCTGGGACCACAAAATATCGCTCGAAATGAATTCGGTAGCAGAGGACCGTGTTTGCGCACAACATTCAAGTTGCCGCCACCTACGAAATCCAAATTGGCTATTTCCAGGGTCGGCTCTTGTTGCACCACTTTCATTGTATATTTGGAGAAAAAATGTTACATGTGACCACGCCCACATCTGGCGTTCGACTGACAGTTCGAGTGCTCGAGCGGCGGCTATGTAAGTAAGTGTGCAACGCCAATCGCGTCATTGTCATGTTAACCTTCGAGCACGAAGGTCGTGGAGTGGTTAACTCTGTGATAAATCGTCTGCCATTCGAGCTACATCTGCCCGGATACCAATACTGCGGACCTGGCACCAAATTGAAGAAGAGGTTGGCACGCGGAGACGCTGGTGTGAATCCCCTAGACACTGCTTGCAGATCACACGATATCGCATACTCGCAAAGCAACTCTCTGGACGATAGACACAAGGCTGACTGGGTGTTGGAAAATCGAGCTTGGGAACGTGTCAAGTCTAAAGACGCGAACATCGGCGAGAAAGCTGCAGCTTGGCTAGTCACCACAACTATGAAGGCGAAGCGTAATTTGGGCATGGGTATGAAGTCATCATCAATGGCCTCTGCTTCTGGTGCAAAACGGTCAACGAAAAAGAGGTCGTTCAAGAAGGATGTTGTGTCGAAAATCACCAATCATCTGCGGAAGGCACTGAAACCTGAACAACTCAAAGATATGAGTGCGAAGGCTCTGCGAAAATCCTCGTAGGTAGCACTGCGTGCAGCCCGAGCTCAAGTCAAAAAATTGGGCGGTCGCAAAAACATCAAAGTACCTCGAATAATACCTTTCGAAACAAAGGGTGGAGGTGTGCTGCCTTTGCTTCCCATCTTCGCAGCTTTGGGAGCACTGGGATCGTTGGCTGGTGGTGCCAGCACCATAGCCAGGACCATCATCTCCTCGAAAAACGCTCAGAAGAAATTAGATGAAGAGAAGCGCCACAATACTGCGATGGAGAACATCGGAAAGCAGGGATCTGGCCTGTTTATGCGCAAAACAAGTCGCGGAGGCTATGGTCTTTTCCTCAAGAAGTTTGCAAAAAACTCCCAGTGAAGCTGCCCAATAGCAAGCGACCTTTGTACGATGTGGACTTGGTCAAGTATGCCAAACGTCTGAAAATTCCTAATTTCGTTGGGGTTTTCATGCGCGACAACCTACCTCAATCTACGCCCATGTACAAAGAGTGCGCCATTGTCAATCTGGACTCGATAAAAAATCGTGGAACGCATTGGGTAGCTTACGTGAAAAGTGGACTTTGTATGAAATACTTTGACAGTTTCGGTAATTTGAAACCGCCAGTGGAACTCGTACGATATTTAAATGACGGTGGAAATGTGAAAATCTACTACAACAACGATCGCTATCAGACATTCGATCAAGCAAATTGCGGCCATTTGTGTCTGAAATTCCTCTACGATCAAACTCAACACAACGATGGATAGGGTCGTCAACAAAAAGACAGTGACCTTTAATGAAGAGCGCAATACGGTTCATTATATGGTTGTGTGGCGATTTGCGTAGAACACTTCGCGCAAATCCGATTGGCAGCGTATGGCTATGGACAGGATCCGTTTCGCTAGGCGAATCTCCAAACTTGCCTACATAATTGACCCCATTTTGGATGTGGAACACAGGGAGCGAGTGTGGAAGTCTTTAAATGAGAGTGCATAACCCCCAAAGTGTCAGTCATGTCTTTGCTGTTCACCCGGACAGGTCACACATCTACGCTGACCGCAGACTTTGCTCCGCCAATTCAATTGGACGAACACAGCTCTTACGGCTTGGCTTTGATTGGTTTTCATTCGTACAACAGCATACCGAACATAACCAAGGGGAAGTTCTATTACTTTGCCAACGGAGCGCCATCTGTTAGCACCATCAGCATACCTACTGGCTGTTACGAAATAAGCGACATTGCCAAGTTTATTCACAAACACATCGGCAAACCGAGAGAGGTGAAGAAGAAGAAAAGAGAAGTGGACATCGACAGAGACAGCAACAATAACGCTAAGGCAGCAGTGTTCTCTCTCAAACCCAATACCAATACGCTACAGTGCGAAATTTATAGCAAGTACCACACCATAGACTTCACTCCAGAGGACTCTATCGGACGATTGTTGGGTTTCTCACCTCGAATTCTCCCAGCTGGAATCGTTCACGTGTCTGACCTGCCCGTCAACATAGTCAAAGTGCGAACAGTTCACATTGACAGTAACGTCACATCGGGCGCTTTCTTCAACAACCGACCCTCCCATACGATATACGAGTTTGCCGTTCGAGACGATCCCGGATTTGCTATCGACGAGACTCCCTCGAATCTCATCTACCTGCCTGTGAACAAGACGGAGATACACAACATAACCTTGAATATTCTCGATCAGGACTTTTGTAGTGTGAATTTCCGTGGAGAAACCATCATCGTACGACTGGTGTTGCGCAAGCTGTCAAATGGGGTTGGTATTTGATTGGAACGACAACCAACAGCATAAAAGTACTGAGAGCGCAGACGTCAGTTCAGTCGCGCAGACGCAGTCAACGAGAGCACACATCAATCATACGCTCTCTCTCTCGAGCATAGAATTCCTCATATCTCAAGGGCATCATGTTGTCAAAACAAGTGTTCGACGTGTACAATCATCCAAAATTCGATGAATCCATCCAGAGAGTGGAGACTCGAACGTACCACCCGTACGTCAAATGCTTTCAAAATAATGACATTGTCGAAATCGTCATTCAGCAAAGTGACACATGGATTCTGATGAACGACGCTATCGTCTGTATAGAGGGCACTCTAGTCAAAACCGCAGGAGATGGCAATGTGCGATTCGTCAATAATGCTGGAGCATTTTTCTTCGAATCAATGTATTATGAAATCAACGGCAAGGAGGTGGACTCTGTTCGCTTGCCGGGTATAGTGAGCACCCTGCGAGGATACACTTGTTACGCAGACGCCGATTCTCGACACTTGGCCACCGCCGGATGGACGTATCCAGGTGGAGCTATTCGCAACGCCAACGACGGTTCGTTCGCCATGTGGATTCCGCTTCAACATCTGTTTGGCATATTTCACGACTACAGATATGCCACAATCGGACGACAGTGCATTCGTTTGGTGAGAAGCAGAAACGACAACAACTGCATGGTTATAGAGGAGATTGCGAATCCGCAGGTCGCAACCACAGCCACCCTGACGATCAATAGCATCGTGCTCAAAGTCAAAAACGTCATTCCCAATGACGATATTCGCTTGCAGCTGCTGCAATCCATAAAGACTGACAAACCTGTGGTTATCTCGTTCCGCAAGTGGGATATGCACGAACTGCCTGCACTCACGCCTGGTTCCACCAAAGAAATATGGTCTGTCAAAACTTGTACGGCAGTGGAGAGCCCCCGATTCGTCATTGTCGCCTTCCAAACAAATCGAATGGACAACGTTGCACGAGATTCCAGCTACTTTGACCACGTTGACATCAGAGACATACGCCTAACGTTGAACAGTGACAATTACCCGCATGAACGCATGCGCTTGCAATTTGACAGAAACAACTTTGTGGAAGCTCATCGCGCCTATACGGAATTCTACCCAAGCTATGCGAATTGTCCCCAGAAACGCCCTCTGCTGGATTACGATGCATTCAAGGATCGAGCCGCCATCTTCGTAATCGATTGCTCACGGAGAGCGGAATTCATGAAATCGTCCACCGTCGATGTCAAACTTGACATAGAAGCCACAGTTGGGTTCCCAGCTAATAGTCGTGCGTACTGTGTAATAGTGCACGATTACGTCATAGAACACTTGCCTTTGAGTGAGATCGTACGTCGTCTGTCATAAGACACAAAACACTTCAAGTCATACGTCATCTGTCATATGCCTGCAAGATCGGCGGGGGAGCGCTGGTTGAATGCGCGTCGCAAGGAAGCATAAGCCTATGGATAGGAAAACAACAAGAAGAGTGGGGGGGTGGTGGGGGGGAACGCGCTCGAAGCGCATCAGTTCAAATTCAGCGTTAGTTGTTAGCCAAACGTTCAGTGTTTCAGTCGATCAGTCAGTCAGCCAAGATGAAGCTCGTAGCTTGTTATATCCAGGGTTTCTGTGTGGGTGGTGAGTTCCAGCCAAAAGAACTTGCCATCACCGACGGGCAACGCACGAACCATTTTTTATTCAAAGCCGTCGTGCCATTCCATGAGCTGAGCGAAAATGATAAACGCCAAGCGAGATATTTGGAAAGGAATATCCACGGCATTCCATACTCCGATGGCTATGTGGAATTAAACGAGACCAACATCCAAGAAGTGCTGCGCCCCATCCTCGAAGCTGATGTGGTATATGTGAAGGGAAATCAAAAATTCGATTTTCTGCTAAAGTGTGTGCTCGATCTGCCTAGAAGGCCACACATCGTCGATATTGCCGCCACTACAAGTACAGTCGTCACAACCCCTCCACCGCCACTCGAGAAGCAAAGCCCGTTGTGTTTAAATCATATAGCATCTGGAGACATAGAAGTGCATTGTGCTGTGAGACATTGTTTCGATATTTGGCTATGGATATCGTCGCACCTGATATGGTGAAACACGTCGGCAGTGGCGGCGACACTCTTCTCCATCGGCACTTGCAAAATTTGCGTGAACTCAAGGCGCAAATATCGCAGTACGAACAAAAGCTGCATATGTATAAACGCTTTCAAAATATGCAAATTGACGATGGGAAATGGGCAGCAGCATTCACCGATCCACGACGTTTCACCGGCGCCAACTACAACAGCCAAGGAAGAAGAACCAATGTTTGATATATTATTATTATTATTATTATTATTAATCATATTGTATTGTATTTTTATTATGTATTAATAGATGTATTAAACCAATTTTCTCGATTTATTTTGCGAATGAGAGAGTGACAGAGTGAATGGCAAAAATGGTCGTTCAAAGCTATTTGGTTTTGGGGAAAGAGCTTGGTGTATTTTTCGCAAATATACACCAAACTTTTCCCCCAAAGTCAAATGGTTTTGCCGCCGCACACTGGCGATTGAGAGGCTGCGCGTGATTTCATGTTTGAAATAAATATGTGCATATTTGTTTCAAGTATGAAATCTCTCTCGGTCAATCAACATGAGGGCCATACATTGAGCAATGGTGTATGTGTCTCTCAGTGTATATATATTTGAGTGATATATACGTCGTTTCTCAGTGTACGTTGAGCAGTCATACCGTCATGACAAACTATATAATTCTAGCAGCCGTTCTGTCGAACGTACTGTATATTAGCCCACCATATGAGTGCAGTGAGGTATTGGTATCATATTTGCACGAGAATTCGAGCATTTCTAACTGGACGAGAATGACTCAGGCGCTAGCCAATGATGAATATTTGCCTGTGTTGAAAGCCGAAATCCCGCTGAACGTCTTATCGTACCGATTGCGAAAGATCTATGTCAATCACACCCATAGCGATACGCAGTGGTTCCCGCTGAAGACGTCTTGCAGAACTTCGAGGTCCCCTCAGCCCATCCTGTATGCCGCGATGCAAGCTCCTGGAGGTCATCCTCCCGCGGAGCTTGCCAAATGTGAGCCGACACTTTACGAGTGGTTTATGTTATTTGTGACAATGATTCTGAGTGTTCAAATATCCGAATCTATATATAAGTTCATTAAAGCTATACGTCAAAAATATTTTTTAATCGATAATGATAGTGTATCATACTACGCCGCTGGCACTGAAGTCTAATAAAAATATACGCATATCTGTTTGTTTCATTTGAGTTGCAAAATGCAACATGTGTGTGTGTGTGTGCTCTCTGTCGACGTGACACAGACCGTGGGATCCAAGGCCAAATCGTGTCTCATGCCGACATTTCTCGAAAATAATGGTCTTGGGTAAACAACCACCGGATGTGGTTGTTTACTTAAGCTGTGGAGCGATAAACAAGTCCAAGACCAAATCATGTCTCGATTTCGCTGAGTCATCATTTCCTAGAATCACACACGCCGCTCGCCAGTAAACACCAGATGTTCATTCATGGTGACGTCACACACGATTTTCGGAATTCCAACTCAAGTCTGGACATGTTGCTGCCTGTTCTAAGTCGAGAGAGATGCTTCGACGGCGGCCAGCGGCGGCCATTGCTATCGTAGGCGTGGGGCTCTCGACGGCCATTTTTCGACACAACAAATCACATGAGGTCGTTTTGATCTCCCCGACCGCCCGCCCCCCGCCCTCCGCTCTTTACATCTATCATGTACCGCAGGGGGGCGTTGCTTCGACGGCCATTTTTCGACACAACGAATCACATGAGGTCGTTTTTTTCTTCTCCCACACACCCAATTGCTCTCTACGCCTATCATGTACCTGCAATTTTTCTCTCTCTCAACCCCCACACGCTACACCCTACACCGCCATGTTTATTGCGACTGCCGCCAATCGGCTTTTTTTTCCCATTATCAAAGCTACGAGTTTTAAATCGACATTAGTATGGAACCGTCATGGCTCACTGGTAGCGCACTCGGCTGCCATGCCAATAGGCGTGGGTTCAAGCCCCACTCGGGGACAAAAATTTTTTTATTTTTTTTTTCTTCCGCAACCCTCCCCCCACCTTCTTCGGCGTTGGGGGGTTGCTGAAGAACTTCGCCGAAGAACCAAAATGGCGGAGATCTCGATGGCCAGATGCCATCGAGAGCGAAAATTCAAATTAATGAGGCGAAACCGGCTTTGTCATACTACTCTATACCATAATCTATTTCGAACAATATTTGTGTTATTGCCTATTGGACTTTTAGTCCCATTTAATAAGTAATTTCTAGGTTGTTACCTTACCATTTGTCAACCCTTTGTGATCACAACGGAATTTGGAAGGCACTTGGACAACACCTTACCAGGTATTTCTTACTTGTGAATATTACTGAAATCCTTATGGATATAAATGGTTATTACTGACATCCTGAGGGAGAAATAGAGGTTTGTAAACTGAGCGTTTGGCTTTTCATTCCCATCCTAACCCCAACACTCGAACAGCGTAGTCATCAAACTACATATACCAACCAGAGCTTTAAATACTTTATAACAATTTAACTTCCATTTAGAAATCTCCATCAGAGATCAGGAGCAGTCTGTGTTTTGGGCTGGCTTTTCAAATCACTGGCGCGGTATAAATTTGTGATAGAACCCATGGCACCCCGATTGAGTTAGTCGGTGATTGCTATGTTACCATTTGCTTTCTAGTGGTTTTGATTGTTATTATAAATATCTGTTTTTTTATAAGGTAGCGTAGCGTAAAAAATCCTCCTTGGGATGAAATTGTTGTTCGATAATGAACCATTGAATATCTACGAGTGCTACCCTCATGATATAATAACAACTGTTCAGACTTGGTTATTTAACATTTTATAATATGAACTGGCCAAAGTTGATGGCCGATGAACTGGCCGTCGCCCTGTGAACGGGACGGACGAGCTCTTTCTAAAAACAATATTTTTTTTTTCTTTTTCTGGAAAGGAGAGAGTAAGAGATAGTTAGTTATTATTCTGATTTGGTTGAATGTAATTTGTTGATAATAAGTTGTAATAAAGTGTATATAGTGGGTACGACGGTGTTTTACTTTTATAGGACTCCATTACTGCGATACTAGACCAAAACTTTGATTAAACTCGTGACAAAACAATTGGTAGCAGTCCGTGGTTTGTAGTCGTGATTTACATTTAAAATCGCGATTGAATTACTTTGTTACGGGTAGGATATTTGACCCTTCATATGAGTGAACCTTTTGTTTAACTGGTTTTGGGACCTCTCTAGTGTCGTATTGCTGAGTAGTGAAGTTTGTGCTGGGGACTTTTTTTAGGGTTACACAGATGAACTGAGTTTTATTGTTGTGATCCACTAGCACAAAAAAAAAGTGAAACAGAAATACCAGTGTGGAGGAGCGTTTTGAAGTCCATGGATGATATCAGGTACCACACACTTTACAACATAAGTAGACTCTTGTCTGGAAGAACTACTTACCGGATCTGAGGTAAAATCCAACCTTTTTTTTCTGCTTTTTTGCCGAAATTATCGTATTTTAATTTCGTGTTATCAATTTTGGGATCTGTGAATTGGACTTTACGTGTTGTTAACCATGTCAGACATTGCAAAACAAGAAAGCCGCGGTAAATTGATCAGTAACTTTGCAGAAAATTCCGAAAGGAAAAAGCCTGAAAAAGTATCAATTCAGTATTTTCAGGCACGCCTTAGCTTATTAGAGCGATATTGGTCCGAATTCTATAATGCCCATTCAAAATTGTTGGAGGATTCGAAAGCGGATTACTTCAAAAATAAAATCTTTGATGAAATAGAAAGCGATTACATAATGAATGTAGCTACCTTGCAGGAGAAAATTGATACCCTTCGGAATAATAGTACTGCTGCAGGTTCGCCCTCAAATACTCAAAGTGTTTCATCCAGCTCAAGTAACAGACGTCTTCCCGTGTTGGATGTTCCAAAATTTAGTGGAAAGCAACAAGATTGGGAGACATTTAAAGAGCTATTTTGTTCGATTATAAAGGATGACATGAAAATAACACCTGTTGAGAAGCTGCAGCATCTTCTGAATTGTGTTGAAGGGCCTGCAGCTAGCAGTTTGAAGGGCATAAAAGTAACCGGTACTAATTTTGTTGTCGCTTGGGATAAATTACTACGTAGATATGATAATCGAAGAATTCGTCTAAATACGCATTTAGATAGCCTGATTAATTTGAAATATGTTTCGAAAAAATCTGCAACCGACATAAATAGCCTTTTGGATGTTGCTGATGAAGTTGAAAAGGGATTAACCGATTTAGGTTGCCCAGTAGTTCATTACGATATTTGGTTTGTTCATTTAATTACTAGCAAATTAGACAGTGGCACCCGTGAAGACTGGGAAATTTCTCAGGAAAAATGTAAAACTTTTTCTACTTATGCATCTTTGCGAAAATTTTTGGAATCGCGAGTGCGCTCTTTGGAACAATCTCAGTTCTACCATAGTGCTTTGCCTTGTTTAAAAGATCGTAAGAATTTTGCTCATGGCTCTAGCTCTCGAATCGATAATCATACAAATTCTACTAAAACTAAGACAGTATCGGTTCATATGGCTAAAAATTCAAAATTTGTTGGTACCAAAGCCATTGCTTGTAAATTTTGTTCGGGTTCTCATAAATTAAAAGATTGTGACTACTTCTGAGCGCATAGCTAAAATTACACAACTGCGTTTGTGTATGAACTGTTTAAATAAGGACCACCGAGCTTCTGAATGTCCATCGACATCTAGGTGTTTCATCTGCGACGAACGCCATCATGTTAAGCTTCATATTGATAAATCTGATAGCTATGGGGGTGAAGCTCCTACAGAGAATGTAGAAGTGGTTCAAAATAAATCTGTTTATTTTGGGTCGATGGGTACACCAATACTACTTGCTACAGCACAAATAAATGTTATGTCTTCCTCTGGTGATGCGATTTCTGTGCGTGCTCTGATAGATCCAGGGGCGGAGGCATCCTTTATTTCTGAGGGGTTGGCCAATTTACTCTGTTTACCGCGACAGGTAGCTCATGTTTCTGTATCGGGCGTTGGTGCCACAAAATCTGGAGTGGCCAGGATGAAAACATATGCCAGATTATCTTCGAAAATTAATTCTGAATTTACTCTATTGGTGCCGATGTTGATTATGGAAAAATTGACGATGGATATTCCTGGACGTACTTTAAGAACGTTTAACTGGTCGCACCTCTCAGGGTTGGCATTGGCTGATCCGCACTACTGCAAACCATCTCGAATTGATTGTATCCTTGGAGCAGATGTTTATGCGGCGATATTGAAAGAGGGAGTGCTTAAAGGTCCTCCAAATGCCCCGGTTGCACAGGAAACACAGTTTGGATGGGTGCTGACAGGACTCACCGGGGAACCCGAATCTATACAGGGTAGGTCGGTGCAGTCTTTACATGTTTCCCTCAACCCTTCAATTTCTTCCCTCATTGCAAATTTTTGGGAAATTGAGCACATACCTTTCAAGCCTATTAAATCAGAAGAGGATGAATTTTGCGAAGCTCTTTATTGCACGACGACTTTCCGAACTCCGGAAGGACGTTACGTGGTAAGGTTACCGGTCAAAACAATTGCTTCGTTTCCGGATTCTAGAAATATCGCACTTTCCTGTTTGAACAGGTTAGAAAGAAGACTCATGAAACAACCCAATCTGAAAGAAAAATATTCCGAATTTCTGCAGGAATATGAAGATCTTGGGCATATGAGGTCGGTCTCTGCCGAAGATGATTCCAAGATCTACTACCTACCTCATCATTCTGTCCTTGGATCCAGTGGAAAATTGAGAGTTGTGTTCAATGCTTCACAAAAATGTGGCACAGGAATCTCCCTGAATGATACTCTCTATCCAGGGCCGAAGTTGCAGCAGGAGATGGCTGCGGTGATTTGCCGGTGGAGGTTAGGGAAATTTGCCTTTGTGTGTGACACGGTAAAAATGTTTCGTCAGATTCTAGTAGCTGACGAAGATTTGAATCTTCAGAGAATTCTATGGCGGACGGAGGGTTCCAATGATCTTAAGGAGTTTCAATTGTTGACTGTTACCTATGGGACGACTCCAGCTCCCTATCTAGCCATTCGAACACTTCTTCAGCTAGCAGAAGATGAAAAGGACAAATATCCAGATGCCTCTGAAATTCTGAGAACTCAGACATATGTAGATGATATTTTGGTTAGTAGTGACTCTTTAGAAGAATCACTTTCTCGACGTGATCACTTGATATCACTCCTAGCATGTGCTGGGATATCTCTGAGTAAGTGGTCAGCTAGCTGTTCTGAGCTACTTACCGGGCTGTCAGCCGAGTCTGTGAATACTCAGTCCCTCGAGCTGGATTCTCCGGTATCGACACTTGGTCTGCTCTGGTATCCAAGCTCTGATTGTTTTACTTTCAAAGTGTCTCTACCAAAACTCCCTAGCACGGTAACCAAGAGATCGGTACTTTCCGAAATAGCCAAATTGTTTGATCCATTAGGATGGTTAGGCCCTCTAATAATACAGGGGAAGATTTTGCTCCAAGATTTATGGCTAAGCGGCGTTGACTGGGGCACAACGATGCCGGATGACCTCAAAACCAGATGGCTTTCAATTCGAGATGATCTACTCTCAATATCAAAAATTCACATACCGAGATGGCTCGGTGTAACTTCCGATTCTATATGGGAAATCCATGGGTTTTGCGATAGTTCTAGCCGAGCATATGCAGCTTCGGTCTACGTGAAGGCTGTTGGTGCTTCACCGTTTCTTTTGATGGCAAAGACCAAGGTCGCTCCTCTGAAAACCCCAAGCATCCCTCGATTGGAATTGTGCGGCGCTCTCTTATTAGCAACCTTGATGCACTACCTGATACCGGAAATGCCAATTTCTCCTTCTAGACTACAGAGTTGGACCGATTCTACGGTAGTCCTGGCCTGGTTAAACAAACATCCATCAAATTGGACCACATTTGTTGCTAACAGAGTTAGTAAAATTATGGAGCTGTTACCCAACTGTTCTTGGAATTATGTGTCCACTCTCGAGAAACTTGAAAGACTTCTATTTGTGGTGGCATGGACCAGTTTGGCTTGCCGATTCAGCGTCCCAGTACCCGGAGGGCAGTGAAACTGTGTTCAAAACGGATTTAGAAGTAAAAATGCAGTCTGCAGCTTATTCTATCCAAACCAAAAATGACAATTCAGTCTTGCAATTTCTGCAACGTTTTTCGTCGTTGCCGAAATTAACGGCTGTCTTAGCCTATATCCTGCGCTGGTTAGGTAAACACAAAAAAATTAATTTTGGATCTTCGTATCTCCTGGCCGAAGAAATAACGAATGCTAGACTTCGCTTATGGCGTCTTGTTCAGATCAGTCATTTTTCTGATGAAATTCGTTTGATTGAGAAGAAGTTACCTCTTTCTAAACATAGTTCTCTTTCACGACTCAACCCATTCTTTGACGATAATCATGTTCTCAGACTTGGTGGTCGACTTCAGTACGCTCATCTACCATTCGATGAAAAACACCCCATCATTTTACCAAGAGATAGTCACATCTCTAGACTTTTAGTAGAAGATGTGCATCGTATCACCTTACATGGTGGACCTCAATTGATGCAGTCACATTTGAGTCGATCATTCTGGATCTTAAGCGTCAGGCGTCTCCTGCAATCTGTATATCGACGTTGCGTTAAGTGTACATGATTTGGTTCAAACGCATTGTCTCAGCTGATGGCACCTCTGCCGACCTTCCGCCTTGAACGTCAGCGGCCATTTGCATTAACAGGCCTCGACTATGCAGGACCATTTCCGGTGAGAGCCCACAAAGGGCGAGGTCACATCTCTTCAAAGGGTTATGTGGCAATTTTTATTTGTATGGTGACAAGAGCGATCCATTTGGAAGTTGTTTCCGATTTAACGACGGCAGCATTTTTGGCAGCCTACCGACGTTTCACTTCCCGTCGAGGCAATTTATAGCGATAATGCCACTAACTTTCGTGGAGCGGCTACAGAGCTCAACGAGCTGTTTACAGCTACTGCTAGCTTCAGCAAAGAGTTAGCCATGTCTTTAGCCAGAGAAGGCACCAGTTGGTCCTTTATCCCTCCTCGTGCTCCTCACTTTGGAGGACTATGGGAAAGAGCAGTGAGGAATTCAGCACCTTGGTAGCCCAAATTGAGGCATGCCTGAATTCCAGACCTCTCTATCCACTAAGCAATGACGCAGAAGATGTGACACCTTTGACTCCAGGACACTTTCTTATAGGAACTTCTCTTAAAGCTCCGCCGGAGCCATTTGACGAAACTGATTTGTCTCGAAATTATTCGTCACGATGGAAGCATATTCTAGTCATGCGCAATCATTTCTGGATGCGATGGCGAAAAGAAGTGTTGCAGCAATTGCATCAACGAAATAAATTGTTAAAACCTTCTGATACAATCCAAAAAGGAGACCTAGTTTTGATCAAGGACGAACAACAGCCTCCCACCCGATGGCCGATTGGCCGTATTACCCAACTCTATCATGGTTGCGACGGATTAGCTAGGGTGGCTGATGTTCGCACTTCCACTTCACATTTTCGGAGACCTATTGTGAAGCTCATCAAGCTGATAGATGATTCGAATGCAGTATCCGCCTATTCATGCCAATATTCATTTGGTTAACCGACTCCTTCATGGCGGGCGGCAAGGCATGCCGGGTAAATAGCATGGCGGTCAACCGCCTATGAAAACTTACCTAATGGAACTTCAATAGAAGAAAAGAAGATTTGAAGCTTGTATATACTGTAAATAGTAGTTTTAAGGTTTGATTTTCATTTGGTGAATAGGGTTTTAAATACATTTCCCGTTTTTGTTCTTTTTTTTTGTTATCTGCCAAAGATTTAGAGCTTAGTAGATGTGCATTGATATATATTTTGATACTTAGTTTTTTTGTATTGCTAGGGATCTCTAGATCTGTATAATTGTAAATAGTTCAGTTAGATTAGGTTCTGTCGTCGACCTTTGGACAGACGAGGCGGGCGGTATGTTCAGACTTGGTTATTTAACATTTTATAATATCCGATGAACTGGCCAAAGTTGATGGCCGATGAACTGGCCGTCGCCCTGTGAGCGGGACGGACGAGCTCTTTCTAAAAACAATAGTTTTTTTTTTCTTTTTCTGGAAAGGAGAGAGTAAAAGATAGTTAGTTATTATTCTGATTTGGTTGAATGTAATTTGTTGATAATAAGTTGTAATAAAGTGTATATAGTGGGTACGACGGTGTTTCACTTTTATAGGACTCCATTACTGCGATACTAGACCAAAACTTTGATTAAACTCGTGACAAAACAACAACTATTATCATCAACGTCAACTTCAGACTAACATAAAATGCAGTTTAGTTCCACTTTTTAACAATTTCGCTAAGTGGGAGGTGTTCAATGATGGTATCATGTACTATGATGCAATAAGCTCTTGTGATGACTCTATCTCCAGCTTGACGTCAACAGTGGAATTTTTAACTGATTCATCTCTTCTGGAACAATCGATGGCGAAGAGTGCTTTGTCGTTGAAGTCATTATAACTCAACAGAGAATTGTGTTGAGAGGAATGTTTGTAGCCAAGTCCAAATTGAGCGTAGTTGGAATAAGCTTGTGAAACATCTTTTTTGTTGAAGTTCAAGTGCATCATTTCTTTGGGGTAAGTTTCACCGTTGAGAGTTAACGTAATGTTGGTAATATTGATGTGATTGAATGCTGTAGGATCGTTATTCACTTTGGTATGATCTCGATTCACTTGGAAGCATACGAAACATATCGGGGGCTTTCGAGAAACGAAGAAGTCTTTACGGCCCATATTTCATTTGTAGCACCAACCGTTAGAGCAGGCAGCATATGCAAGTCCCATTTCCGAAAAGGCATCAATATTGGAGTGTCAGCTTGGATTGATTTCAAAAGTTGCAGCTTGATTTGATCATTGGGGAAAATTCTCTTGACTTTCAGCTCCACATTTTCAATTTCTAATTTGACTTCAGTTGGCACCGGAGCCACGCCAGCTGCTGGTTCAAGAACTTTGAAGCAATCATTATCATTACCAGCACGAACCAATCGAATTGTATATTTACCGTAGGAGACATACTGATAGTCGTTGAAGATATTCAAAAAGTGCTTGAGAGGAATGAGCATGCTGAACGATTGATCAGTAACATCATCATTGGTGAGGGAGTAAGTCCAACCAGCTGCTGCCAAATGTTTGGTTCCATCGGTGCTATAGCATATAAATCCTCGAACGGTACTAACGATGCCCAACTCGCGTACACCTTCCAATTCTTTACCATTTTGATCGTAACTGATGGATTGAAACATAAATACTCCAGGGTTATTTACAAAAGTAATCCGTCCTACACCTGTAGTTCTGGTCACTTTTCCGCTGATATATAACAGACTATCGTAGATTTCATCGTAGGCATCAGATTGATTGATGTTGATTTTGATGACATTATTTCGAAAAGACTTTACGTACGGATAGTATGTTCTCCATTCTACTTTTTGGATAGATTCGCCTTGCTGAGGTTTGCGGAAAATGTTGAATACTTGAGCCGATAACATGGTAGCCGAGCGATTTGAGGAACGCTATATTTTCAGCTGTTAGGTGACGGAAGGTCTTCGTAAAGACTGACGAAGCAAATGGCAATGAGTTAGCTTTATAGAAATTCAAGACCATAATTTCTTCAGTTCCAATCGAATGATTATTTCTTCGTTTCGGAAATCCACCAACTCAGAGTTTTGATCAAGTACTCTGATCGTTATATTGTTTATCTCGTTTATGTGCAATATAGGTAGATAAATAAGATGGTTGGGTATTTCGTCGATTGCGAAACCTGAATCAGAATCGATAGCAAATTCGTATATTGTATGAGAGGGTCTTTCGTTGAAGAATACTCCCGACGTTATTTTGGTATCTATATGTATGGTCCTTACTCTTATAATATTGACGGGCAGATCGGACACGTAATGAACGTTCGGTTTTAGAACACTCGCAGAAAAACCCAATATGTTTGCTAGAGAATCTTCTTGCGAGGTGAAATCAATGGCGTACAGCAGACAAAATATTTCGCTTTTCAGAGATAGAAGAATTCTTCAGGTTTCTCAGCATATGTTTTTGGTACGATATGTTTCCGAATTAGCGCTTCAATTACTCCAATTTCGTAAGCTCCAGCAGGAATATTGATGCGTTTCCTCACTTTTTTCCGTTTTTCCTTGATTTCCTTAATTTCATAATAATAGAACTTGGTGCCCTCTTTAACGTTCGCTATACTTTTGAATGAATGAAAACTTAGTAGAGCTAGACCGTATTCGGAATTAGCTTCCAATTGAATAGGTGGTGTGAAATCAATGGAAGAGGAACTCATCGAACTAGAGTGGACGGACATACTGACCTTCACTAGAAGGTCACAAAGGGTCGGAAAGGAAGACTAGAAGAGGCAATGTGGTTATGTGGAGAGCAGGGGATGGCAAAAAGGGCCCATTGGGGCCCACTTGACTGGCTGCGGCAGCGGCCTCCCCATGATTACTACTACTTCTAATTTCTCTATCGTATAACGCTCTATTGGGAAGCTTCCTCAACAGTTTTTTTTGTTTCTTCAAGTAGAGACCTCGTGCGTGTTTTTGTTTCTTCAAAAATAGTCCATATCCTCGAGGTGTTTTACGAAGATATAGTCCAGAACCATATTGTGACGTTGATCCCCTTCAAACTTCTTCTTAGCATTCTTTGCATCCAATACCATCTTTGCTACTGCGCTTGCCCCGCCCACCAACGAACCTAAAGCTGAAAGTCCAGCAAATATATATATATATGAGAGGTAGGATGCCGCCAGACTCAGATTCCGATAGAATGATTTTTGGTATACGTATTCGTTTACGTCCTCCAGCTTTTTTGACAGCTTTCTTAGCCGCTCTCAAAACCCAAGTGATGGATTTTCCCATCGCTGCTGCTATTGTGGGGTGTCCAGTCCTTGAGGATTTTTTGCAGAACATTGTTGTGGAAGAATTTTGTTGCACCTATACCAAACTTGCGTTTCGCTTTCATTGCGCCGCTGACGAAAAGAGCGCTCGTTTTTTCACCAAGTTTTGCGTCTTTGGATTTGAATCTTTCCCAAGCTTTTTGTTGGAGAACTTCCTCATGTCTACCTTCGAGAGATTTATCTTGTGAATATACAATATCGTGTTGCTTGCAAGCCGCATCCAATGGGTTGATGCCAGGATATCCTCTTGCGAGCCTCTCTTGTAAATGAGTGACCGACCCACAATACTGATATCCAGGTATATGTAATTCAAACGGTAACTTATTGATGACCGTATAGATGTATAATAAAATCACTCAAAATGAAAAAAGCACCGGGAATAGATGGCATTAGAACAGAGATGGTTAAAGCTGCAGCTGATGAGTTAGGACCTCTCTTGATTAGTCTCATCAACGACATATTCGAAAAAGGAAATTGTCCATCATATTTCAAAAAAGCAGTAATAATACCTATACACACAAAAGGACCAAAAAATACAATATCAAATTACAGACCCATCTCACCGAATACCACATTTGCAAAATGTTTTGAAAAAGCCCTTAAAACAAGATTATCCAACTACCTAACCAAATATGATATAATCTCAAAATCTCAATTTGGATTCCGCGAAGGGCTATCTACTAATGATGCTATTTCTGCACTTACTGGAACAATTTACAAATTATTAGATGAAAGTAAACCAACACTCTGGGTGTTTTTAGACACAGTGGATCATACACACATGTTGGAGGTCCTTGAAAATACAGGAATACGGGGAAAATCACTCGATCTTCTCCAGGATTACTTGAATGGCAGAGAGCAAATAGTGCGTATCCATAATCACTTAAGCACACCTAGAAATGTTGGCTATGGTATACCTCAAGGTACTGTACTTGGTCCCCTACTATTTTCTCTCTATATCAACGATATATTCTCATTAGAGACAAATGGAAACGTAATAAGCTTTGCTGACGATACAGCCATTTTATATACCGCCGAAACGTGGGAGGATCTGAAGAAGATAACAGAAAAAGATCTTATCAATATATTTGATTGGTTTCAACATAAAAAACTAACAGTTAACTTCGAAAAGACCAATTTTGTTCCGTTCACTAGTTACCAAACGCTAGATGTGAACAAAAACACTCAAAAAATTCAAATACATACTAAATATAACATTAAGTATCTAGGAGTAACAATCGATTCACATATGCGATGAAATACCCACATAAACGAAGTCACAAGAAATATTCGACCATTACTACATAAATTCAAATTTCTAAAAAACGTATTAGATATTACTCACCTTAAGATATTATATCATGCACTGGTAGAATCACGCTTGAGGTACGCTATTTTGTCTTGGGGCTCAGTAGCAAGAGTACACTTGAAAAAATTAGATGTCCTTCAAAAACGAATTCTTAAAATAATCTATAATAAAGTATATACATATTCTTCCAATAACTTGTTCGAAGAAACAAAAGTATTCGACTTACGACAGTTATACATATACAATGTGATCATTTACATTTATAAAAACAAACAAATACTCCAGCAGATCGAACATACTTACAATACTCGCAATAAATCAAGGGAAGTCGTGAAAACAAATCTCGCTAGGAAACAAATCGGACAAAATTCCTATACTTACCTTGGCGTTAAAATGTACAATGAATTACCAGAAATATACAAATTCTACATCCACCGTATAAACTCCCTCGAGCTAATAAAAAAGATAATAAAAGGCTACTTACATGTGACAGATAGACATGAAATACATTCAATTGTCGAAAATTGAATACTGCTGTCTATTTTTTCTGTAAATATATGTGTTAGTATGTATGCGTTTGAAAAAATATTTTTAAATTCTATAATAATTTTAAATAATAAATGTAATTATTTCTTTGGGAAACATTCTGTACAACAGACGAGAAATATGACCCATGCGCAACCATTTGGTCCTAAAGGGGTTTTCTCCGTTTATTTGCAAATGACACCCAGAGTTTTATGCCATTATTGTAAACATGTTATTGTGAATAAACTTATTATTATTATTATTATTATTGACAACACCTTCACCTTGATATGTCAGCATTGGAAATGACATCAAGTGTACGGTGCCATCTCTTTTCATAAACATGAACTCACTTTCATTAGTTCTCACACCATGAAGGTCGTTCAACAAGAAAACACGTTACCTATCGAAAACTTGTATTTTTTAAATGATGATAATGGTATAGTGGGCTGCCGCAAACATGGCAAATTATTACCAAACTCATTTCGAGCTATCGTATGTGGACCTAGCGGTTGTGCGAATGCCGTATTAGCGCTGTTGTTCCAACCCAACGGCACGAAATTTGAAAATGTTTACGTCTACTCAAAGTCGTTATATCTACCTAAGTATCAGTTGCTGCAACAAATACTGGAAAAAGTCAAAGGCATTCATTATTTCTCGTTTAAGGAGAACGAAGATGTTATCAGCCCCCACGACAAAATTCCATTTTTATATTCGATGACATTTCATATGACTCACAGCAAAAAATTCGTAAATATTATTACATGTGCAGACATCGCGGTATTGATGCTATATACATAGGACAAACGTTCAGCAAGGTGCCAAAACAGCTTTTGAGGGATAATTGTAATCTAATCGTACTCTTTAAACAAGATGAAGTGAATTTGAAGCACGTATATGATGAACATGTCTCTCCCGATGTTACCTTTGAACATTTCAAACGAATGTGTGCAGAGTGTTGGCGTGATAAGTATGGAACATTGGTCATTGCAAAAGATTACGATTTGAATGATGACCGCTATCGTCAAGGCCTTGATAAATATATAAATATGTAATAGATATACATATAGCATCATTCGTAAACATGAAGCCATTAAGCAAAGAGGTTGATGTCATACGAAAAAATAAAATAAACGAAATTGCAAAAGTCATTCGAAAAAAGTATCTGGCTTTGAAATTGGGTGAATCTGAAGAAGATAAATCTTTACAGAAATTTTTCAAACCAATTTCATCCCCATTGGCAGAATTAGTTGAGTACAAAAGAAAACGCTCAGCAAAACGTGACATCAAAAATGAACCGAAAGAAGAAATCAAGGAAGACAAATAAGAACCTCAGGAAGAAAAAGAAGAACCTCAGGAAGAAAAAGATCAAACGAAATTTCTAAACCTCGAACAAGTCGCTAGCAGCAGCACATCAGATGATGTGTTTACAGAACCTTCTGACGAGTTTTCAGAACCTGCTGATAGCTATACTCAAATCCCTACTGCGGTTATGGAAGATTATATTGAACAATATCCCGTAATGGCTAACCCTACATTAAAGATCATTGGGCACACAGCATCAAAATTGACGAAGTTTACGGCCCTGTATATGACCATGTCACTTCAAAATGGGCTCTTGGAGGAAATTGGATTGATTTCGATAAACGTACCGGGCATATCATAGTTCAAAATCAGTATGTGAAAGGAACTCCCGGATTATACCTAACCTGAAAAATTCAATGAAGCAGATATAAAGACATATAAATCTATCTTGATTTTGACGGGAGCTCACTTGAGGTCGAACAGTTTTTTTTTTAAATCATCACCACGGTGGAAATATACGCAAATAATAAAACCAATGTTTCGAAAAACAACGAGTTCAACGACTGGCGCAGGCAATATCATCACCATGGGGATGGTGCACAATACTAAACCCATGGAGTGTGTTTATTGGGATGATCCTAATGAATTGTGTGATCGACTTAAATTGTTGGTTGCATCAAAAAATGCCGGCAACACTTCGCACTACTTGCACGACTTAATGAACTCAAAGAAGCAAAAATAATTCATTAGAATCCTTCCTTATAAGACAGCAAGCTTTGCTCGATACATTAACATTTTCAAAATGGTAATCGATAAGTTCGGACGTAGCAGTTCGAACAGAAAGAGGAAATTAGAACCTTCCGCACCATCTGGTGGTGGTGGTTCGTTTCACACACCAGAAGGCAATATAGATTTTGATAATTTGAAACTGAGTAATGTCAAACGGCCGACCCTCGGTACGGATGCAGCTAATAAAGAATATGTGGATGGAATCCATAAAACAATAACTGATTTGGTTAATGGGATGCAAGTGGATCTACAAAGTATCAAAAATGAAATTGAAATAATAGATGATAGACGGCAGCAATCCTCTGAGCTATTGCAGACTTCCATTCATAAACTAAGTTCCGACTCTATCGAAATGCGATCGGATATGAAAAATATTCAAAATCAATCGAAAGAATTCGATGGAAAAATGCACACACTAGACAATAAATTGGTTAAAGTGACTCAAATGAACGTTGAACGCTATAATAAGCTATTTGCTCTTTGCGATAAACTCGGTAAGAGTTATAAAGCCGATATGAAAAATATTCGCGACTATGTATCGAAGAAAACCGCAGAAATGGCTGAAATGATTCAATCACATGGTAAGGATGAGAAATTATTGCCGGAGCAAAGTGGAACATCAAACTAAAAAACTGAGAAGGAGAAAAAGAAGTTACCCAATCAATCGAAATCTTAAATTGGAGAGTTTTCCGTTCATAACCTCAGTGCTATGGCTTCCAAGGAGAAGATTCAACTTGTTCATGAACTACACAAACCAATAAGAAACTACGCACTATCATCAAAGGATTGGATGATTTGTGGCAAATAGATTTGGCCGAGATAAGGCCCTACGCTCATCAAAATATAAATTTCAAACTGATTCTAGTCGTTAAAGATTGTTTTTCAAAATTCGTGTGGACTAGACCATTGAAAACGAAGATGGGCGTGGAAATTGCCGATACGTTTGCCGATATTTTGGCATATACGAAACGTTGTTCGAAAAATCTCCAAACCGATCAGGGAACAGAATTTTATAACCATAAATTTCAGAGTTTGATGAAGAAACATGGAATAAACCACTACAATACGTACAGCGTCATGAATGTCTCTATGGCTGAACGTGTCAGAAGGACACTGAAAGAAAGATTGTATAAGTATTTCAGTTTGAATGGCACCTACAAATGGTTGAATATATTACCGGAAATCACAAAAGCCTACAATGATACGCGCCACACTAAGACGGGCATGTTACCATCTAAAGTCAACAAAACCAACGAGATATTCTCAAATCAGCATACAATCACATGAAAATAGCAGGAATTGCAAAGTATCTGTGAGTGATGTTTTTTTAATAACATTCTCCTTATCTAATTTATTTGATGATTTGTTCAAGAAAAACTAGAAAGAATTAAAAAAGTCAGCTATCTGAATGAAAATGCAAATTTTCACTTTCAGATTTTTTCTTTCCTTTTCAGTTAGAGTCTTTTCACAATATCTATCAGATGTAGTTCAATGTCCAGCGTGGCTTGTGCCGGGGAAGTAGTTGTTTTCTGTTAGATATTACAAATAAGTCATATTTTTCATTTTTCAATTTTCATGGAGAATGTTCCCCTTTTCAACATGAATACCTCCCAAGAGGTTATCTTGAACGATGGAAAATAGCGACTAAAGTTTGTATTTCAGTCGCAGATGATTCCACAAAAGATATTATGAATTTCCTATTCATATTTTCGAACTAAAGTCAGTTTTACTTGTTACAACTTGAGTATCAACATGTACACCGACAGTGATAGTGGTTATGGTAGCAGCCAAGATTCTACTGTGTTTGAAATTGACATGAGTGATCCTGACAGTGAAGATTTTATCGCTTTTGAAAATGATCCGAATGATACTCTATTCGCTCACTCTCAAAAGCCGAAATGATGAAATCGAGCGATCGAACCAAAGGTATGAATTGGCTGCAAGTGTAGAACAACATCAACTTCTAGTGATGGCTCATCCCATTGATACTTATGAAATTCGTTGTGGGCTAAGAACAGCCAGATGCTTCAGCCCATGCATCACTTTGAAGCAAATATATTCATATCGACGCATACTATTCGGTATCATTGAATGGAGTACCCTTATCGAAATTCTACAAACTTTAAAAACGAATTTCTTCAAAGCAGAAATTAAATATCCCGATGAGTATGATCCGATTACAACGGCTTGCGGAGATTTTATTGAAGTAACACAATTCATCATGAGCAGTGTGAAGCAGATCACCATCACCAAAGGAGACACCGACTTGGACTTCCTCGAAAAAGACATTGATGCCATTCTGAAGTTATATAATGCAGTGCTGTCACATCGCATCTTAATGTTGAATAATTTGAACTTTTGTTTATACTACAAGAACTTGATTCATATCATCAAAACCAAATTGAATAGTGGCAGAACAAATTTGAACATTGAAGAAATTGTGAATATTTGTATTGAAATTATACCATCAGACTCTAGGTTGTATTCAAATGCTCTAAGAGAATACATAGTTTATTTTGAAAAAGATTTGTTGAAAGATTTGGAAATAAATGAGAAATGAATTTTCCTTTGTTTTATTCATGGATAAAGAAAACAAAACAGGTTTACACATAATCATTCATTATATGAAAAAACATATACAATATTGGAAGAGAAGAAACACATTGTTTTTTTTTCTATTTGTTGTAATTTACACATATTTATTATATAAAAAACACATACAATTGTGGAAGAGAGAAAGAGAAAACATAATAATTTAATTTGGTGAAGAAGAAAGTTAGACAGGGGTTGGAGGATGAGGAGGGGTAGGGGGTGAAGGGGGAGGGGAAGGAGGCGGTGTTGGACAGCGGGTTTGGGGTGGAATGGGCACTAGGATTGTTTCCCATTTCCCATTCCTCCACACCAATAATGGTGCCTCCGTATATACTTTCTCCTCATACTCGGAGATATCTGCATCAGACTCTTCATCTGAGAAGTTATAGGTGTTATCGAACATATCTGTGAAAGAAATGTATACAATTGTGGGAGGAAATACATTTTTTGTTAATATTCATCAAAATCATCAATATCGCTGTCATCTTCATAAACACAACTGAAACGACGTTTTCTAGGAGGTGAGTGAATGGACCTGTCGCAAGAACCATGATCCGTAATTTCGAATAGCACTTTAGAAAAACAACTGTAGCACCAAAAATGCATGTTTTGATATAGATTTCCAATGATCCACTTGGATAAACATCGTGATAATGATCATGGATGATAATCAAATTTTTTTTGCAATTTTCTATGAGTACGTTTGATTTTATAAAAACATGATGTACAAACACACAAGCGAAATTTATCGATCCTGTAGTAATTTACCCATACGCAATAGTGATCTTCGTTTTCAAAAACATAATATACTTTTTAATGAAGATGATATATGCTTATAGCAATGAACAAATTCAATGCCTTACCCAGAACAAACTTGATCATTTTCAGCCTTTTCATTGATATACAACCACCTGTAATTTGCGTATTTTCTCATAATTTCTTCGGTTAATATTCAAGGTAACGGTGATTCATGGAGAAAATCAGCTGCACAGAATACATTTTTGCAAATCGTTTTCATGCACAGTTGACATGATGATTTCATCTGAAAAAATTTATAGAAAAACAATTACTCTTCCGGAGTATAGTGTTCCCACGGTAATGTATCAAAAGAACCAGGAATCAAGTAACGCTTATCATCATGAGGACCAAGAGCTATTTTTGGCATATGACCAAATACAACGTTGGGTTGTCGTTTTTTCCTTGAAATTCTTCAAACAATCCAAATAATCTTCAAAAACAATTTTGTTTTTCACCACATTAGATTTCACCTCCTTAGATTTTTTTACAACTTTACCTCCCTGCACCTTATAAGTATACATTTTTGAACGTAAGCCAACAAAATTTGTCATTATTTTTTCATTCGCTTAATCCTTCATCAGACCCAACTTTTTTATCAACCTGTGGCATCTTATATTCATTGTCTGCAGCATAATCTGACGTATCAAATATGAAGAGATTGGCCTTTATTACTTCTTCATATGCATCGTCGCATTTTAGTTCGTAATTGAAGCTGTCAGTATCCATATATAATAATTTACATTTTTCAATGCTCATTTTTGGGATCATATACCCATTATGGAAATTGTACATACATGATTTTAATAAATCCAAAATAGCCATTCCTACATACACAGGTTTATTGAAAATCAATTCGCTTTTTTGTAATTCGATAGCCATCAAGTTTTCCTCGAAAATTGTTCGACTGCGAAATTTAGGATTACTCATCAAATTTTTGGCCCCGTAACGACCCTCCCACTTTCTTACTAGTTTTACCACCCTGTTTCCTTATATTTTCCATTGTTTTCCCGAAAACTGCGTTATTGGCTAATTTATAAAGATTTTTCTTGAATGCATTTGTGGCTGCAGCCCTTGGTTTTGTATTCAACTCAATATAGGGCTGCACCCAAGCAGATTATTTAAATTTCAAAATTTTGTGAATTTTTGTTACTTTTAGTCCGTTTGCCAAACATTGTTTAAAGTTTCTGTAATGTAAGGTATATTCCTTTTTGTTGTAAAGGGTTGTCATTAATTTTGGTAATTTTGATCCGGGTGGTACACGATGCTCAGCAGCAAACGGAAAGTCTTTATGTTGGTCATGTAAGTCGCGGGGATATCATCGTCTGCGATAGACATCACATCGAAGTTTTCAACATTTTCCAACCATGAAAATCCGCCATAAGGTAAACATTCAGACATAGCAAACCCATACAAATTATTAACATCCAAATACATAAGATATTTCGATGGTTTTTCAGGATCATATTCAGACATGTACTTGTTGTTGGCCTCCGAGTGTCTACGACTACAAACTGAAATTCCACCACGTATTGCATTTTCAATAAACATAATTTTATCAACGTCATTTAATAATTCTAGATTAAATTTGGTATATTTTAGCATAGCATCCCATGTGTAGCCCGGCGTAGTATAGTACCATGCTGGGTCTAACCCATAGGTTGATACACATTTTTTACGAAAATTTCCAAATATTTCAGCCAGCAACAATACATCTGTTTTCAAATAAAAGTCTGAATATGACCCCAAGTCTGAAATTTTGAAATTTTCACAAACATTTTGAGCATGAGCATACTTCTCGTCGGTAACGTGCGTATCGTTCAATTTATTGTAGAAACATTCTCTCGGGGGTAATGATATTTCATTTAATTTTTCTAGGCAATCAATATGATCGAAAGGAAATACCCCCTTCTTGGTTAAAAGCGCGAATTTTTCATCATTCAAGTGAATGAATTCTCTTTTCAATATTTTTATATCTTTAGAATCCAAGATGGAAGATAATTCATCCAAAGATGTACCTATGAAACGAAAAGAGTCAATGAATCGAAATTTTATATCTGTATCTTCATCGTACATGTGAATGAAATGTATTTTTCCTTGTTAGTTGGAAGTATGCTCATGCGTCCCTTCCTACTCAAATGACTTATCATAAAATGGCTGTCGTAACCTGAAAGATTATGGAAAACAATGGGCACTACTGACAATTTTCGGACATTGAAATTGCATGCTTGGTGCGCAAAACCCTGGAATTCTCCGGTAAAATGGTTGTGGTCGCGAACGATGATGTCATTGGTGGAAAAAGATTTTCCACAAATGTGACAAATGGTTGCTCCATGCGTTTGGTTTTTCAATCATTGGTACGATTGTTTTAATTTTTGATTGAATGATAACAGCTCTCCTCGACATTTCATTCGCAAACCAATCCATGCAATCACTACCTCGATGGCTATTGAAAAACGATACAGAATCATCGAAATCACATTTTACATAATAGCCAGCACTATAAGCCACATGTTTTTGGTACTTGCTCGTTTTGGAAGACACTATCATCAATACTTCCCAGTTGACATTTAAAGTCCGCATAAATGACGAATGGAGTCGTTTGTTTGTAAGTAAAATTTTTGAATTCTATATGATTCCATTTTGGAAATGAAATTTTGCACTGATTCATTTGAAAACAAAGTACCTCATGATCCTTCAATTTCTGTTCACTTTGGAAATAAGTGAGACATCTATCACAAAAATATTTTTTACCATTATGTTTATTCACTTGGGTTGCCAATAATCGGGACATATATTTAATCCAACAATGATGAAATGTGATATCAGAATCATAATGATCAACAGAAGGAACTTCATAATCATTTAATTTCGGAAAATATTCCCTTTGAATCAAAAATAAATTAACCTAACGTTCCCGTTTATCATCAGTTAATCGTGCTGGTACCACTATGTAAAATGATTTTTCTTTAACTACGTTCATTTCCAATGTGTAAACGTTCACAGAAATATCATTAGCTTTTTCGATTTTTGAAATTTGGTGTAGAGACATAGGCGTTTCAAGATCCTCTGTTTGTAGGACAGTGCTGTAAAATGGATATGAACTAGTAAGTGTTGCATTTGTTTTTGTAGGATAAAGAGCGCACTACGCTCCAATAAAAACATACATGTTTTTCACATTTATGCATGCATGCTTTTTTAAAATTTAGTCTGGTAGTCTAATGAAGGATGAACCGTTGCCTACCTCCAATTTGTTTATATTTACCTCCATTGAGATGATTTCATGCAACCCCCACCCCAAATCACGTTCTTGAAAATGCTCCAATTTGTTAACTATTTGATCAAGCACATTAGCTGTCGATACATCTATGACAACATTTTTAGTATTAAAATATTTTAAATCTACAATTTCACCATTATTTCAACAATATTTTTTATTTTTATTTTTAAACAAAATGAAAGCCTTATGAGCCAAATTCAAAATGATACCGGTTCTGATTCTACTTGAAAAACATCTTCCCATTTTACTCTGTCTCTCAATTTCGGTAAAAGGTCCCCACCTCGATGTCTATTTTGAATGATTTTTTGAAAATGTTTGATATGACCAATGTTTGTTTGAAGTTTCGTCAACATACCTATGGCCAAATTATTTTTTCGGATTTCTTCATTACATAATCGTATATATATTTTTAAACGGTTTAGCCACACTACTTCATCCCTACTGGTGAACTTATTTTTATTTTTTTTAATGAATGCAAGTAGATTATCAGATTTTTTTGCGATATCAATCATTTTGGTATTAACAAAAAAAAATATTCACCTCTGCCTTTCCCTCTCTCTCCCCTATATGTTTTCCACCTAATTTTCAATGATTTCAAAAGATGTGGCTGGATTAAGCTTTCCGGTATCTATGATACCTCGGAAAATTACGGAATATTTTCCTGTCGCTAACTGCTCCAAATAAGGGCGATACTCTTCCGTTACTCTCTGCGGTAGGAATGTAACTTTCTCGGACAAATCGAGGAGTATAACCTCACCACCAAACCGGCTTTTCACAATTTTTGCTTGGATGATCCGCTGTGGCGTCCCCACCGGAATTTCCGTCAACTTAATGGTTGGTTTTCTCTCCACCAAAGAGGATTGATTAAGTCTTTTAAGATCCATCTGGAACAAAAAAATAATAAAAAGTTTTTTGTTATATTCGAAAAACAAAAAAAAAATTTACACCAACACTTTTTCAGTTTGAAAAATGAGTAAAAGTGATATTGTTGACTGAACTAGAAATTATACTACATTTATAGAAAAACTGGTCGGAGACCTATTCCTTGTGGCACACCACATAAGAACCTTTGAAATTTATACAAAAACTGATCAAAGAACTGTCCCTTGTTTACTGAATTGGAAATTATAATACATTTATAGAAAAACTGGCCAGAGACCTGTTCCTTGAGGCATACCACATGAGAACTTCTGAAATTCATGTAAAAACTGATCGAAGAACTGTTCCTTGTTGACTGAATTAGAAATTGTAATACACATACATTGTTCCTTAAGGTGCATCACGTGAGAATTTTTTGGTTAAAAAGAGCACTTGCAATTGTTTAATTGTAGGTGAAACATAGGTTGGCAACAAATAACATCATTACAATGAACAATCAAAAGGCACAAACACAAAGAAAAAACTGTTGAAGAAAATAATACTTACTTTTTAGACGAACTCGGTACACACACACACAAACTGAATATTTTTGGGTTGAAGAACTGCTGTTAGCGCTATCGCAAATAGATTGGTTCGTTTGCATGCCCGACCGGTATTTATGTGGAACGAAATCTGCTGATTACAGTTTCCAAAACACGAGATGCTTTCGTGATTCTGCTTCACACTGTGGACTTCAATAACATGACTTGGTTTCATAATAATGAGTTGTTATTGCGTTTTAATGCTTATCAGTATTTTAATTGGGTTATTCCGTTAGCAAAATATGTTTTTCTCGAACCTCCGATATCGGACGTTCGTGACCCCGAGGTCAATATTATTGTTGATTATCGCTCTTATTCCGATATCAGACGTTCGTGGCCCCGAGGTCAACATTATTGTTGATTATCGCTTTTATCATAACTGGCTTCAATCGAATGTTCGTACTCATTAGCATATTCAAGACGATAAAAATAAAACTCAGAATATATTTCATCAACAACAAATATGTTCCAATAATAATACTGAAATAAATGTTAAAATGATGCGCACTATGAAGAAAATTTTATATAGTTCATTTTCCACTTGTATCACAGGTTCTGCGTGACTTTTCACGTTTGCTGCAATGTTTTCCCAATTTTCAGTATCTCTTTCGCTATGGTCTTCGAATATGAGCTTTAATTTATATTTGAGAGTTTCATTCTGCGGCAAATCTATCTCAAATATCGTTAGTTTTCCTTCATTCACTTTAGTGAATCGCATCGTCTTCCATTCGGTTCGAATACATTCCTTCGAGTCTCCAGTGCCAAAACATATTCTCATATCTCTCACTCCATTTGGTGCGTTGACGTAAAGGACATTATTGATGATTGCAGAAGAATGAAGTGTGTTGTCAACAACGGCATTTTGATTGGGGTGTATTCTTCGCAAAGGATACCTTGTTTGTGGTATATTACGTTCAAATACCTTATCCCAAATAGTTAAATTATTCAGTAGACTCAAGGTGTTCTTCGTATCCTCGTAGATTCCAAGGTATTTTTTCAATTCTCGCACACGTCTACAAAATTCCTCAAGCTTATGTCTATACTCTTCAGACGTCATTGTATCACTAATTATTTCATATAGGTGACAAATGATTCATTTTACACTCCCCCACTACCCCATGTAGACATCCCCAATGTCTCATCTTTCCAATCCCCATATCCCCAATGATGCATTTTTTCTCCGATACAATTTTCGACTGTACACCATGAGTATAATAGCTAACAAACAAAATCATTCCACGCGATTCTCTTTCCGTATAACCAACATTTTCAGCTGCATTTACAACAAGGTTCATAGCCATATCGGTAGCGCATTGGACTACCAAGCCAAAGGTAGCCGGTTCGATACCCGCAACCGACATCCATCTTTTTTTTGATTTTTCCACATTGAAATCCGCGAGCAGAAAATTTAAATTTGCGCGGACAAGTAGAGCGACATATGACAGATGACAGACAATGCCAGAAAGGCACCATTCCGTGATAGTTGGTGTTCCGTGGTACGATCCAAGATGGCGGCTCACTGTCCTCTTATCTTTGAAACGGATCAGCTCGATTACGTCACACGCTGAACGCCGTCGCACTCTTTCTCTCTCTCACACGCTCGGACTCTCTCTGTCTTACACACGGTTTTCCCTATTCTTATGTTACTACTCTCTCAGTATATCTACTCAAGTAACAGAAATTACTTTCTTCACGTTCAAAAGTTTCAATTGAAAGAAATGAAAATCATCCTACAATTCAAAAGAAATAACTAATCATGGGTTTTACCTGAACTATTTATGTACTATAAAAAATATAAATGAAAATATTGATATGTGAAACACAATATTCATCAATAATTATTTTAAAATTTTTAACAAAAAATAATTTAAATATTTTTGCTCCCATTTGGCTTTGAACCTGCGACCTCGCGACTACCAGGCCAACATTTTAACGAGTCAGCTACGCGGCTTCCTTCTGAAACTAGTGACAACTGGGTGTATTTGAGATTTTCTAAAATTAAATTTTAGAATTGGCAAATTCCGCGATGATCGGGAAGGAAATATTCTCAGACATATTCGAAATATCTAGTAAAGACATAACTATGGAATATTATCTCTTTTTAATAACACAATTCATATCAGAAATGAAATTCCATTTGTATATAAAAGCAAAATATCAACTATCACTTTTCAAATATTTAACAGAAAATGTCCACTTATTAATTTCTCCCATGGTACCCTGGATTTCGTTGTTATTTAGATCTGTCATTGTTTTCGCATACAATTTTCTCTCGGCTGGCAACACCCGTAAAAAATTATACTTTCATCACGCTTTTCCGTATCTATATAAATTATAGTGATGCAAACTGTATTCCATCATCATTTCATAATCGTTATTTATGCACTGAAGGATATTTAATTAAAAAACTTTGCATCATAATATTTAATATATCAGAAAATTGATGTGAATTGAACAAAGTTCTCCATTAGTGAAGGAGTGTTGTGAAATATTAGCAAAAGTGTCTAACTGAAATTCCAACTCGGCTTGCCTCCTACTATAAACTATAAACGCTGAAGCAAACAATAGCGTGAATTTTCCGGTTTGTTCAATTACTTCGAAAACTTGATTCCATGCAAATTTAAACTTTCGTAATATATACATTTTTCCCGTTGAGTCCGGCATTATTTCAAAGCAGAGCGAGATCAGGGAGTAAAATGCTCTCGCCAGTTCACATATTTACGTGCCTTGTCTGATCGTGTAGGACCACGAAAAATAACAGATGACCACCAATGGAATCAATGAATTTGTTGAGAAGAACAAGATGAGAGTAACCGAACTGAAATCAAAGAATGTAAACTCTTAAAATGCTTGCTAAACTCCAGTTGAGTAGAATGTAAATTTATTGTTTGGGGTTTTGGTGCTAGCAGCCTCATATTTCTTGAGAATTTTTTGTCTAGTTTCAATCTCATCTACAGACCCCACAGGTTAGACTGAAGGCCATCCAAATGTTTGAAGGGTTGGGATTTTTTTCTCCTCTATCGTTGTAAACCTTCTTGTCGTGTTTCTTGGATGGAATGGGAGAAGGCAGTCATCATTTCACCAATTTTGCCTGACGTCTCAGAAAAAGTCATGGAAGTCCAGCTTCTGCAGCACCTATGAAACACTCGAAGTGTTCTTGTTTCAGGGAGGAATATAATTGTACAAGGGCTCATACAAAAGTTTCTTTTTCCGTACTATAATATGAAGACAGAAGAGGGAACTATTCTAATGCCATTGGACTTCAACAAAGCTTTCAACAATATTCTGTATGATATCATACATTTTCACTATATGAATACCTATGTTTTTGAATTGATTTGGTGTTAGATAATATGGAATTCCAGTTTCCCAGAATATATAGATAAAAAAGATCAATTTTTAGGACTGTCTAATATTCAATTTACATCTATAATTATGTTGCTTGGTAATCTCACAAGAGCGTAGCGTGAGTATGGTTTTCGAAGCAATCGGTTGATCTCTATGATCCCAATTTTCTCACCTTATGCTCACCTCAATAAGCTCTATCCATTGTTCCATCCATCTGCTGTAACCATTTCGAAATAACAAAGTTTTTTCATAGAAAACACTAACATAATAACCTCACCAGATTTTCATATCATGTTTACATTCAGTATGTCAAGTCCAGTTAAAGTTAAAGTTGTAACCAAGTGTGACTGAAAAGTGAATGAATAACTTGTGAAGTTCACCCTTCAAAATGGATATCCCTTCCTCCTCCTTTTAAAATAACCCTGATTTTTTCATAGTAAAGAGAAATAACCAGTCGAAGATTGAAACTTGTATGTGATTATTGAGATAATCCTTACTGATTCCTACTGAGATTCGAATTTTCGAACTGTTTGTTTTGTTTCTTTGTGAAACTCTCATCGAGGCCTCCTTACGTCCACGGTAAGTAACTCTCAGTCCGATCAACTGTTATCTTCATACTCCTGAAAAGGAAGTACCTAATGTTAATCACCTCCTCAGGCCTCGTCCAATAATTTGGAGTTTTCATAACATACTCAGCGAGAATTGTACCGAGTGTCGTCTCACTTGCTTACCCCTCCAGTAACTCATATGCCTGGGTTTATGATCTAATCCTACCATAGAAGTAGTCATTGCTTATTTCGCTACTAGTAGAACGCTTACTTATCCAATTGCTTTGTACAACACCTGGTTAGTCTTTATAATGATTTGGATATGACCAACCATAATCATTGGGACTTAACGAATACTTGCAGCAAATGTATTGCAATGCTCTGAGGAGAGCGAAACTTATTTTCCTGTCGACCATCCATTTATGATGTATTTTAATGTACTAAAAATCTTGGATTACCCACCTTTATTAATGACTTCTATTAATAAATGATTTTCTGTTATTCGACGATTCAAAAATCGTTGAATAATGACCCCTATTACTGAATGATTTTTTATTAATCAATTTATTGGTTTCCTTCTTCTTCAGTTTCAGTGAAGCTGAACATAGAGAAAACAAATTGGTTATTTTTCAAAATGATTGTGCTATACCAGACCGAATTGTCTCTAATCACTAACCACGAGGTTATTATCCATACAAAAAAATTGTTGAATGCGATTATAGTTTATTAGGACCATCACAGACACACTTGCATAACGCATCAAACCCATCTTTTTATCTGAAACCTGTTAAAACTGTTGCAGTCGAATTAATTAGTAGACTGAAATCTTTCAATACTTCTAGATATGATATTTCAGATTACCCGACACGATCGGCCCCATCTGGGTGCAGTCGTAGGATAATTTCAAGTACTGACAAGAAAAAATTTGCATTTATTACTCGAAATATATTATCCAAGTGAACCATTACTCATTCAGTGCCAAATTAAAGAGATATGGAATAAAAGGTTCGCCATCAACTTCAATCTAGAAGAAAATAAGTGATGACTACAACACTCTTTCTGAAAAAATGGATGCAGAACAAAGTGCGCCACAAGGTTCTGTTTTTATCTCTCTCCTTCTCAACATTTTTGCTAATATTCTCATACCGTTCTTTCAAGGGAAACAGAATGTTCACGTTTTTCATTATGCAGATGAAATTTTTAGGATGTTAATGAGGATTTAAAAAAGTTGATAACTACTGCCGAAATGGTACCTATATTCCAATACCAAAAAATGGTCAAACAATGAAAATCTACAACTAATCATGAAAAAAAGAGCTATAAATTTTGGTAAAGTTGGGACTGATGATTTTGAAGGTTCCATTGATGAAATAACAAGTGGTAGGTATATCAGTAACTATTGGTGATTTCTTTCGAGAGGTTTTCCATATCAGTTTGTGTAAACAAAATTATCTGAAATTCATGAAAAACCACGTGACAATTATCAAAATGGATTTTTGAGTTTTTCGATATGCAAAAATGATCCCTTACGAAGTTTTTTTTGTAACTCTGATAATAAAAATTTTTTTCAAATGTTTTTCACATTAGGGTCCACACTGCATGAAAAACATAGAAAAAAACAATTTAATAATTTTGCCCAGATAATTGAAAGGGCGCCGCTTTTTCATCAATTTAAATTTTTTATGGAGTATCCTCCTTTCTTCGTAGAGAACAAACCAATTTATAGTCCTGAAGATGACTGAATATACAGTGGAAACGTCATCAAACTGAAATATAGTGGATATCTCTCCCTTTCCCATAGTGACATAGTTCTCAACAAACTGTATAGTGAAGACAATTTTGAATATTTGACTGCAATTTATTAAAACGCTTCTTGGATAACCAATCATTTAAAGAGGCTTCCACCCTCGAATATATTACATGTCCAATGGATTAACTAGACGGGGGTTTAATTTACTTCCTGTCTGATCTGACAGAAAAGATATTGCCATTTTGTAGAAGGCTGCTCAAATAACAAAGAATATATGATAGCCGTACCGATCATATACTTGAGATGGGTTGACTTTTTTATTCTTTGTTGGAAAGGTCCAAATAAACTTTGATACACCAAAAGATCGTGTAGGAAAAAGTATCCATCAGTTCGGGAATATTTGATCGAATTTCTATGTAAATATTTACGAATACTGAGAAAAGGTATTGACTCTATAGCTTAAAAACATTCATATTTCAATGAAGAAAAATATTTATTCATTTTTCTGTCTTATATAATTTTCAGTATCATATTCAGTAATAATGTTTTGGGAGCAGGAATTAGAGCACGATTGTGGTTCTTGAATATAACTCAACGTTGCAATATAGGAAAATTTTTCTGCAGGTACTCCTTTATTATTTCTAGCCGATCTTCCTACTACTTGGATTTCATTCATCGAAGCACTGTCTTTCATTTCACTTTCCACCATCTCTGGTCTTTTCACATTTACTTCAATATTTCCTTCCTCTGAAGTGCTTTCGGTTTGTTTGGTTGTATAGCTCGTAGAATGTTGATTTTTGATAAACACTGTTCTGCTGATTGTTATTTTGTAAGTAGATGGATCCAAAACTCTGTAACATCCAGGATTCTTAGAGTACCATACTAGAACTCCTTCTTTACCTGTTTCATCTAACTTGCTTTTTTTCTCTTTCGGAATGTAGGTATTGCAGTACATCCAAAGGTTCTTAAGTGATCTAACTGAGGCTTTTGTCCTTTCCAAATCTCATAAGGTTTTGTGTCTAAAGCTTTACTTGGAAATCGATTTTGTAAATAATTAGTAGTGTTTATCGCTCCACCCCAATATGTATTCGGAAGTTCAGCGTCAATCAGCCGACTCAAATAAAGTCCGGTTTTTACGTTCTGCAATACCATTCTGTTCGGGAGAGTAGGGTACAGTCTTTTGTGTTGCTAAACCATTCTTCCTCAGAATATGATCAAATTTTTCCGAAGAAAATTCTCCACCACTGTCAAATCTAAATGCTTTGGGTGCTTTTTCAAATTTATTTTTCTCTGCAGCAATGTAGTCTTCCAATTTTTCGGGAACTTAGCTTGTGTTATGCAATAAATATATGGTACAGTATCGGGAGAAATCATCAATAAAACTGACAAAATATCGTTTCTTTCTAGACTACAAGCCCAGGACAATTTTGGAGGGGTCATTTTACCCAGCATGAATTATATTTAAAATTGTAGTTCCATACGAAACAACCCCTTTGCGCACTGTGCCGTCAGTTGTGAGCGGTGCAGATGAGTACGCAGGTCAACGAAACTTTCCATCCAGAGGAGGGATTTTCCGACCAAAGATTCTTGTACGGCATTTCTCAAGATAATAAGATCACGGAAAAATAATCAAGAAGGACCTAATGCCGTACAAAAAGAACGGAGCTGAGAGCCAGCAAATTATTTTATTTTCCCCAAATATTTGTTATGACTTCAGGTGATTTGTTACTGTACGGCATTCGTATCTTCGAATTTGTATAACTACATAGATTTATTTTTTAGCAATGCCGTACATATTTGCCGGTACAGGGGTCAGGGGTGGGAAACTCCGCACTTAACCCCATAACCCTAACTAGTATAGTTTGGGTCATTTGACACAACACCAAACTCAATGATCTTAATACTATTTTATGAAAATATTTCATTTTTATGCCGTACATTTTTCGTGGAACATGTGACTGCCCTGGAAAATGTATTTCTCTCTGGAAAGGGTGATTTTATAATTTATTAGTATAGCAATAATCAAGAAGAACTCTATGCCGTACAAAAAGAATAGTGCTATAAGACTGGAATTGGTATATAGTGAGTTTAAAAAATTTGCACCATATGGGAAACTTTTTTATTATGCACTTGTCAGAAAATTTTATTCTTCATAAAAGTTGGTTCTTTGCGAAAAACTTATATTTAAGGTATCAAAATTATGAATTTCTAACCTGTGTACAGGGGAGAAAAAAAATAAGAATTTAGATCAAGAGTAATCTACCCTTATTTTTGATATTACGAAAGAAGTTTAATTAGAAAAGTTGTTTAGAATCGGAAACAATATCACGAATTGAAATCACTATTTTTATTATACTGTACCTTAGGCGCCTCCCTCACATTCCCACAACGATATTTCAATGCGAAATTTGGTACAATTTATTATTTGTATTAGAATATCGACGTTTTTTGAAAATTGTTTGAATTTTTAGTAGTTTAATAACTATCAGTGTGATTTTATGAAAGGAGATTATTGAATACATCAATTAATTATTGGTAAATGATTAAATAATATATTACTGCAAGTTTTTACGATCACTTTATTAATAAAAAAATGAAGATATACAATTTACGTTCTATATTATTATAATTCCATTAATATTTCGGAATTCTTGTATTACCATTGGTCCTTGATAAGTTTACCGAATTCCAGGTTATTCGAGCGATTGAAAGTGGGTGAAAATTGAACTTGGAAATTCTCATAATTTTTTTTTTATATGATAGGATTATCCCAGTTGGGCCTCATCTTCGGAGCCCCGATATATCCGGAGGGGCGCGCTGGTGTCACTTACCCAGATCGTGGGTCCGAGATTCATGTGCCCTGAGCAGACGGAGTAAACCAAGGCTGCAATATTTCTACCGCATTACGGCACACCGGTATCTCGTCTATACCAAATGAGTGTTGTAGAAGATAGTACAACACTCGTAGCGCCGCGTTATGCCTGTGGACATAGGCTGAGACCGCATAAGCTTGACACGCAGACAGCAAATTGTATATGTATATGCTATAGTTTTGACTGCATGTTTGGCAATATGGAGTCGAGTGATATTAGCGACTAAAGGATCGAATGTAAATCTATTTTGCATGGCTTTCAAGGAACTCAGGGAGTCAGAGCATATTAGAAGTTGCTGACTGTCAGTAGCGAATTCACAGTAGAGGATAGCTTGCATAATAGCGTAAAGTTCTGCAGTAAAAATACTTGCAGCGGGGTGGAGTGCCCATGAGTATTCCCGTTTCTGTACGACAAAGGCACAACCAACCCCGTTTTTTGTTTTAGTATCCGTCTGTGTAAATTTTTGTGAAATTTACAAATTTTTCAATATTCTGATTCCAATATTCCAAAATCAGCTGTTCTGTATTCGACTCCGACTTGTTTTGTTCTCTCTCTATTGCATAAGATTTTATGTCCGATAAAGTCCTTGGCAGAAATTCCAGAAAATGTATAATTCTGTTTTGTTCTCTAATGCGTACTGCCATAGGTATGATGATGGTTGGCTTTGCAGAAAACTTATTGTAAATGTCGTATAATATATCAAAATTTGGATGGTGTGGTTGGACATATATTTTCATTGCATAGTCAGGCAGAAGTCTGGATCTTCTGTATTCAAGTGGAGGAAGTGCTGCGGTACAGTTTAGTGACAATGTCAGGCTTGTTCTGGATGAACCAATTGCCAGTCATAGGGCGGTGTTCTGAATCCTATCTAGAGTTTTCAGGCGGCTTCTCCTGGCAGACGACTAGATTGTGCATCCATAAGCGATTCTGGAGATGGTTAGACTTTGATAAATATTCAGCAGTACTTTCTAATCTGCGCCCCATCTTATTCCAGCTAGTGTTTTAATGACACTGAGTCATTTTTGGCATCTCACCCTGAGATCGCTCAGATAAGTTTGGAGTCGAAAGTTAAGCCAATGGAGTCCTGAAATTCTATTGGAACTTCATGCAGATTGAGATTTGGTACATCATGATGTTCTCTTTTTCTGCAGAAATGAATGGCTTCAGTTTTAGAAGTAGAGAACTTGAAACCTATTTCTGTAGTTTCTCTGTAAAGGATATCCATGGATCTTTGCAGAATTTGTTCAGTTTCGTTGATGGATTTGGAGGAATGAAATATTATCAAATCATCAACGTTAATGATTTTATGAATCCCTCTTGGAATGCTTTCGATTAAAGAGATTATTGCTGTTGCAAATAAGGTCATGCTCAATGTAGACCCTTGGGGTATTCCATTCTCAATGTTACGAGAATTCGATATAATATTTTCTATTCTAGTCCTGAACTTTTTTCTACTCAAAAATTGCTGTAAAAAATAGGTAAGTTACCCCTGATTTTCCATTCATGGAATATTTTCATTATACCATATCTCCACGTTAGAACATAAGCTTTCTTCAAATCGAGAAATATTGTCGAGAGGTGTTCTTCCTTCATAACAGTGGTTTGTAGCTCATGTTCTATGTGAGCTAGCGGGTCTATGATTTAGCGGAATTTTCTGAAACCCATTTAAAACGTGGATAGTAGGTTATTGGTGTCAAGATGCCAAATAAGACAATTATTTACCATTTCTTCCAGTAACTTACTCAGACTGCTGCTGAGAGAGATAAGACGGTGACTGTCAGGTTTGGTGGTATTGTTTCCAGTTTTCAGTATGGGAATTATTATCATTTCTTGCCATCGCTCAGGAAATATACCGGAGTACCATATTTTGTTGAATATTACCAACACGTCTTCTTTCTAGTTCGTAGGTAGGTGTTTCAAGAACTCATAGTGGATTTTGTCATAGTGAAGGGATGATTATATGCTAGGTTTTCATCTGTAGTGAGATGTAAGTTTACTTGTTCTGTTTGGGTTTTTATTTCTAGAAATGTAGGATTGTACTTTTCTCCAGAGTTGTCTGAGTGATAGTGACCAGAAAAAATTTCGGCCACGTCTATGGGGTTGTTGGAGATTACTTTTTCATAATCTACGTGAGGAATGCCGTGCAAGAATATTTTGTCAGTTATTCTTTTCATATAGCAGCATCGTTTTGTACATGTTTCATGCCCCCGAAATGTTATACGGGCTTGTAGTATATTAAAAATGCTTATATTTACATAATGAACAATCTTATCAACTGCAAGAAATCTTTAAATTGAAAATGTACGGCATCATTTTTGTTTTGTTTTGGGATGCTTGAGAAATTAAAAAGCAATGCTTTTTTAAAAATTACTTCTCTAATAAATAACAGTGCAATTTTTTTTTTCATTCATATTTTTATTTAGTTTCATTAATTATAACCTGATGTTACATAAAACGAAAATAGCCTAAAAACCGGTTGCCGTGAAGGCATTTATAACCTCTCTTTGAGCAATATAAGCAAAGGAAAGTAATTTTTTATTTTTTTTTATGCACAAATATTTTTAGACGGCATAATTTCTGAAACACATTTTATGTATTGAATAATGATGTGCGATCGATGCCGTACATTTTGCAATGATCTTGAAACATATAGGTCGAAGTACGAATTTGCGTGCGGGGCCCCCCGTCCCTGTACCGGCAAATAAGAACGGCATTGCTAAAACATAAATCTATGTAGTCATACAAAGGTAAAAATTTGGTTTACTGGAAATCTGTTATGAAAAAAAAAATTGAACAACGCGATTCTGTGGCATTAGGCGATTCATATGGTACCATTTTTGTTTTGCGGAAATGCGCTGTTGCCAAGTTGACCTCTTCGGATTACTGGAAATCTGATATGAAAAAAACAATTGAACGTCGCCATTGTGGACCCTCAACTAATTCTAGTGGTACTATTTTTGTTTTGCGGAAATGCGCTGTTGCCACGGTTTGGACACTTTGGAGATGTGGAAATCTGATATGAAAAAACAATTGAACGTCGCGATTGTGGACCCTCAACTAATTCTAATGGTACTATTTTGTTTTTGCGGAAATGCGCTGTTGCCAGGTTAGTCAATTCGGATTACTAGCAACCTGGAAATTTGTATTGATATGGATAAGTCAGTCGAGAATGCATGAAATCGTTTTTCGCTCGCAATTGGCACACAAACCTATCCTGAGCAAGCTAACCTAGCTTGCGAGTCAGTCGAGAATTCATGAAATCGTTTTTTGCTCGCGATTGACACACAAATCTAACCTGAACAAGCTAACCTAGCTTGCGAGTCAGTCGAGAATGCATGAAATCGTTTTTCGCTCGCAATTGACACACAAACCTAACCTGAGCAAGCTAACCTAGCTTGCGAGTCAGTCGAGACTTCATGAAATCGTTTACGCTCGCGATTGACACACAAACCTAACCTGAGCAATGCATGAAATCGTTTTTCGCTCGCAATTGACACACAAACCTAACCTGAGCTAGCTAACCTAGCTTGCGAGTCAGTCGAGAATGCATAAATTAGTTTTTCGTTCGCAATTGACACACAAACCTAATCTGAGCAAGCTAACCTAGCTTGCAAGTCAGTCAAACTTGGCAACAGCGCATTTCCGCAAAACAAAAATAGTACCACTAGAATTAGTTGGGGGTCCACAATGGCGACGTTCAATTGTTTTTTTTTATATCAGATTTCCAGTAATCCGAAGAGGTCAACTTGGCAACAGCGCATTTCTGCAAAACAAAAATGGTGCCGTTACAATTGGCTGAGGGCCCACAATCGTGATGTTCAATTGTTTTTTCCATATCAGATTTCCAGTAAACCAAAGTTCAATACAAATTCAATTATACAAATGCCGTAAAGTAAAAAATGACTTGAAGTCATAACAAAAATTTGGGGAAAATTAAAAAAAATTCTGGCTCTCAGCACCGTTCTTTTTGTACGGCATTAGGTCCTACTCGATTATTTTTCCGTGATCTTATCAGATTGAGAAATGCCGTACAAGAATCTTTGGTCGGAAAATCCCTCCTCTGCATGGAAAGTTTCGTTGACCTGCGTACTCATCTGCACCTCTCACAACTGACGGTACAGTGCGCAAAGGAGTTGTTGCGTATGACATTATAATTCTGAATATAATTCATGCTGGGTCAAATGACCCCTCCAAAATTGGCCTGGGCTTGTAGTCTATTCTGGTCGTTTCGGTTCTCATGGGATCACATACATCTGCATGAATGAGATCAAGACATTTATTCGAATGCTTTTGACAATGTTTTGAGAATGATTTCTTAGCCAGTTTTCCTTTCACACAACTGACACATTCCAAGTATTCTTGACAACTACTCAGTTTTATTCCATCTGCTAAACGCATTTCAACAAGTTTCTTGATGTGTTCTGGATTTGTATGGCCTAATCGTTGATGCCTAACATGGATACAGTCAGTATGTTTTTCGACAGAGATATTGACCCTTGGTGATTCTAATATCAACTTATACAGTAGTCCGTTACCAATTCTACCCACTGCAATGAACTTATTTTCGCATTTTATTGAACAGATATCATGTTCGAAACTTATATTGAAACATTTGTCTGTCAGACGTTTAACAGACAGTAAACTGGAATGCATATCAGGCAAATACATCTTTGATACGGACTGTCTCAGTTCCTTCTGATACTTTGCAATGCAGGATTCCTTACCGGCACAAATCATTTGTTCTCCATTCGCAACAATAACTGTATCACTATAATGTTCCAAATTGATGAAGAAATCAGCATTTGAAGTCATATGACTCGAAGCACCTGAATCTATGTACCAATTCGTATTTCCGTCACTCTCATCTTTATGGTTTTCACTATAGCAATATTCTTGCGAATTGTTCTCAACTGTAGTTTTAGTAATATTTTCGTGTCTCGAAGTTTTACTATCATTTTTTGATTGCTTTCTTCCACTTTTCTTGAAGAAATAACAATTTTTCTTCGCATGACCCAATTTCTTATAGTAGAAACATTCCAAATTAGGAAAATATTTTCTATTTTCACTGCCAAAGGTTCTTAATGCAGTCTGATCTGACTCAAAATCCGCAGTTCTTCTGTTGTATTCATCAACTAATTTGTCTTTGACATATTCGAGCGTCAACTCTTCATCGGGACTGGCATCAAGAGCTGTACCAGAGTATTATATTTGTAGAAGTAGAAGTAAAGCAGCTACGTGAAAATCCTTAACGACTTCACCGATTTCTCTTAACAATTCCACCATTTCGAGAGTATTCCTGATATATTCGGACATCGATTGACCAGTTTCTAGGTTGGTGTGATGGAGTTTTCGAAGAAGATATAACTTATTACTCCGATTGGCCCTTTCGTGGGCTCTCTGTAGATTATCCCACATCTCTTTTGCAGACTTGGCATTACATATATTATTGTGTATTACTATTAGTGAAGTTATAGTTACTATGTATGTGAAAAAGGACTGTCAATTTATGAGATACTTTCTGTCAAGTTGATATTATGATAACTGTAATAAGCAATTCTCTTATTTAAAAGACACATAACATGGCGCTGCGATAAATTGTAAAGAATGGAATTATTCCTGAGCAGAAATTTTCAAAAATAGAAATGGAAACATTCAAATGTCCACCACCATTGAAGTTTGAAGGAAACTTGGGGGAAAATTTTAAGAAGTTCAAGCAAATGATTGAAATCTTTATGATAGCCTCGGGTAAGCAGAAAGAAAATGATGAAGTCAGGATAGCAAGTGTTCTTTTTCATAAAATAATCACTACCAAAATACCTTGCTATCTACATGAGAAGATACGCTATAGAACTGACGTACATAACCTAAATCTGAGATTTAAAACTCAACTCTCCACTCCACTCTATAATACCCCCTTATATCGTGGATCCTCCTCTTTAACGTTGCATGGCTGTATAATCGACTTCCATATTCAATTAAAGCACTTTCTATTAAAAATTTCAAAACTAAATTGATATCTGAATTGCTCGATAACAAATTGCCTGAACTGAACTGAGTTTCATTTCAAAATACATCTTTTCAATTATAGAAACTGAATTGTAGAAATGTAATGAGTTTTGTTACTAATTGGTGTGTATAATTCTAGTCAGAAAAGATATGTCTTGTTACACAAAGAAACTGATTTGTTCTTCATTATTATTATTTCATTTTATTTTTCATTTAGTTTTTTTCCAACAGGTTGAATGGAAGAGCTGCGTTACTCACGTGACAAGATCAGAACTTAAATTCTGCCTTTTGACAGAATGCAGCAAAATAAATTGTAAATGATCATGTATCATGTTTGAAATTCTGTCAATAACATCTATTATTATTATTATTATTATTATTATTATTATTATTATTATTATTATTATTATTATTATTATTATTATTATTATTATTATTATTATTTTGAATAAGGTTTATGAGAGGGCTAGAATGTTAAATGTGAAGTTCAATCCGAATAAGTTTCAGTTCAGAGTTCAGCGTGTACAATATTTGGGTCTAACGTTTTCAGAAAATGGTGTGGAAGTTGATGAAGATAAGGTCAAGTCCGTAATTAATTTGGTACCACCAAAAAGTAAAACTGATCTTCAAAAAATAGTAGGGACAATTATTTTAGAAATTTCATTCCAAATTTAGCTGAACTTACTGCTCCTCTTAGAGATTTGTTGAAGAAAAATGTTATATTTTCTTGGACAGATCATCATAACAATGCTTTTATCAAAATGATAGATTTGCTGTCTAGAGTACCTGTACTAAGAAACTTCGATGAAAAAAAAGAAATAAGTATTCAAGCCGATGCTTCTAAAAGTGGATGGGGTGGTTGTTTATTACAAGAAAATAGACCTGTTTTCTTTGCGTCAATGAGTATGACTGATAGAGAAGCTATCACATTTGCTGCTATCACATTTGCTGTAAAAAAATTTCATGACTTGATTTATGGAAGAGTAACTGTTTGGACAGATCATAAATCATTAGTATCTATCATGAAGAAAAATATATCTAATATTTTTTCAGTAAGGCTTTAACGACTAAAACTGAAATTACTTAAATACAATTCGGAAGTCAAATATAACTCAAATATATGCCTGGAAAGTTTTTACATGTTGCCGATCTTCTATAAAGAAATTTAAAAAAAGAATTTATTGAGAATGATCTATCCATGTTGGAAGTTGTACACAGTGTGCATTCAATTACTAATATTTCAGAAGAAAGAAAAACAAAATTCCAAGAGGAAACTGAAAATGATGTAGTTTTGAAAATTATTGTAGGTTATTGTAAAGAGGGTTGGCCTAGTAGTAACAAAATTAATGAACAAGTAAACATATATTTATCTTTGAAGAATGAGCTACAGATAATATTTTATTTCTCAATGATAGAATTGTAGTGCCATATTCATTACGTAATTATATGTTGAATTTAATACATGAAAGTCATTTTGGGGTGGTGAAAATGAAAAGTAGAGCTAGGAAATTCTGCTACTGGCCATCTATTAATAAAGATATTAAAGAGTATGTCGCAAAATTTGTGAGATTCAAACCTAACAATATTGGGGAACCAATGATTCCTCATCAAATACCAAATGGGCCATTCTCAAAAATTGCTGCTGATATTTGTGAATTCGCTAAGATGAATTATCTGATTATTTTTGATTATTTTTCAAAGTGGCTTGAAATTGTCCCAATAAAAAATGAAACGGCTGAAGAAGTAATAAGAAAATTTAAGATTTGTTTTGCTACGCATGGTGTACCTAATTTGTTGCTTTCTGACGATGTTCCATTTTCTGCTTTAAAATGAGAAACTTTGCAAGAGAATATAATTTGTAAATTGTTACCAGTAGTCCTCGATACCGTAAAAGTAATAGATTTGCAGAAAGTTGAGTGAATATTGCAAAAAATATATTAAAAAAATTGTGATTTAAGTCTAGCATTACTGAATTATAGGGTTACTCCTATTGAAGGTATAGGTTTTTCATCTGTGCAACTGTACAATATGAACAGAAATTTAAAAACAAAAATACCTCTTAATGACAATTTGCTGAAACAAAATTGTGTATCGCCAAGTAATGTTCATAGTAGACTAGTTGAAAAACAATTAGTTACAAAACTTCAACATGACAAAATTTCAAGAGAAAAAAATGGTTTCAGTGTTGGACAAAATATCACTATTAAAACAGGAAATCATTGGGAGCCTGGTGGGGTAAAACAAGTTAGTACTTCGCGTTCTTATATAGTACAAGACAATGATAGAAATGAATGCAGGAGAAACATTTGAGGGGTTTCGGAGGGCGATGCTTTAGTTCATGAACCTACAAGTGATGATGACTCTTCGGAGAAAAGAGGTCACAGGAAGTGATTCATTAAAAAATATTGTGGTTTCTAATGACAACCAGGTGTCAACATCAAATGTGGGGCCATCATCATCTAGTTCTGATATAAATCAGTAAGTTCACAGAAGTAAACGTAATATCTCCCTTTATAATGAATTCAAAGATTCCATAATGAATTAACCTAGAGTTTCGAGTGAAGTATAATTGAAAGGGGAGATGTTGTGTATTACCATTATTGAAGTTATAGTTACTCTGTATGTGAAAAAGGCCTGTCAATTTATGAGATACTTTCTGTCAAGTTGATATTATTATGACTGCAATAAGTAAAGTTGAGTTTACGATATATTCTCTCATTTAAAAGATACATAACATATATGGATGATCTGGTTATTCTCTACTGAAAGCAAAATTGTACTTTGAGCTTTCATGTCCAACTCATTCCACTTTACTTTCTCTGCAGTAGAATTAGCTTCTATTTCAGTAATGAATTTCCAGGACCCTTCTCTTACTATCATCATCTTCATTTTGAACTTCCAGGGTTGCTAATTGTGATTATTCAGTTCGAAAAAACCAAATTTCGTATCCAAAGACTCCATACTATTTTATTACAACTGCTCCAACACTCAAATAGAGAACTACCTTATTCAAACGTTATTCTAGCTTGATCTGGGCCCATAACCTATTAGATTATGTATCTGAATAAAAGGCAGTTTGAACAGAACTTCACTTTTGAAATAGTATTCAACAATCTGACATATATTTTCAGAATTATAAAATTGAATAACACACAAAAAATAATAATCCTCGTTCACAGGGAAATCATGGTTAGCCAGGATCTGGTATGATTCGGTGTTCATTTCCAACAATTATCATACTATTATGAAAGCAAAAAAAATGAATACGTATACAAAATCTGAATTCAAGGGACTTCAATTATTAAATATATGCGGAATAAAAGATGTGAAACATATTGGAGAAGTGCTGAAAAGGGGAACTTTCTCGATTGGGAATTGAATATTTTTTTCGGAGGAAAAAACATAATAATAATTTTTTATGTGAAAAAAAACATGTTTCTTGAACGATGGAAAAAAGCGAGTGAAGTTTGTCTTTCAACCGCAGATGATTCATCTAATATTATGAACATCTTGTTTCAAATATATATCAACATAAGAGAAACTTTTTTATAGGAACTATATTGAGAAGTTTTCTTTAACATATATATTAATTTTTTAAAAAGAGCGCGCGCGCCGTCTGCATAGCACTTAGCTAAAGCTGACTGCTTTCGATTGTCAATTTGTAATTCACTAAATATTCGATTTACTTAACTTAGCCACACTTTTCCAGCCACTGTTTCTGATTTGGGGACCGCTGACGTTGAAATGCTGCGACAAATACTCACACTGTTGCCAGATCAATATAGAATACCTAAATAGTCAATCATGATTTGAATAGGGATACAGATCAAAATAATTTGAATCTAATCACAATTGAAAATTATTATATGTATTAGACATATTGACAATTGAATTGCAACCGAATATTCGCCGGAACGAACTTCGGAAGGAAGAGAAAAATCATGATAATTGCTTTTCACATAAAGAATGCATTTGTACGTGCATATTGAGTGAAATATGAGAATTCCATGTTCTTTGAAATGATTACGACATATTTCTATATGGTCTAGATTAAACATTATTCGTATTAATTCTGTTTTGAAGAATGACAAATCCGGATAACCCCCCTGCACCAACCCATAAATTAATATTGTATGAAATGTGGGAATAAACGATAGCATAGTAGACGCTGATCAACTGACTAGACACAGAAATATTTTTCAGTTGTAATATAGCGAAGTAACTGCTATTCAATTTCTTGCAAATGTGATAAATATTAGAATTGCAACCCATAATTAATATAGATTGCAGGGATGAAAGTGGAATGAAGAGTCCGCGCTGCTAAAAAACAAGAAGAAGCACATGAAAGAACAAGAGAAGGAAAAAAATTAATATATTTTTACGGGATATGGAATGTTGGTGAAGAAAAGGTTGAGAAACCTATAAAAAAATCGTCATCTTTTTTTGGATGGCCCTCAAAGTGATAGAAAAAAATTTAAATATTTTCTTAGTCTATTAAATGGTCGTAAATAGACGCGCTGCTGAAAAACCAAAAATACCACATGAAAGAACAGGTTGAGTAAACTGAAAAACTATCGTCATCTTCCTTTGGATGGCCGTCAAAGTGATAAAAATAAATTAAAATATTTTCTCAGGCTATGAAATGATCGTAAATAGTTGCGCTGCTGATAAACAAAAAATACCACAAGAAAGAAAAGGTTGATGAACCTATAAAACCATCATATATTTTCTCTGGATGGCCGTCAGGGTGATAGAAAACAATATATTTTCCCGGGCTTTAAAATGTTGGTAAAGAGTCGCGCTGCTGATAAAAAAAATATTACATGGAAGAACAGGTTGAGAAACCTATAAAACCATCGTCATCTATTTTTGGATGGCCGTCAAAGTGATAGAAAAAAATTAAAATATTTTCTCAGGCTATGAAATAAAATTATAATGGTTTTATAGGTTCATCAACCTCTTCTTTCTTGTGGTATTTTTTGTTCATCAGCAGCGCGCCTATTTACGATCATTTCATAGCCTGAACAAAAAATACTACAAGAAAGAAGAGGTTGATGGACCTATGGAACCATCATAATTTTTCTTTGGATGGCCGTCAGGGTGATAAAAAAGAAAATATTTTCGTGGGTTATGAAGAGCAACGGGTATTTCACCTGTTTCAATATTTTTCTAATTTGGAGGGTTGTTGAGGGGTAGTTTTCAGTTCACAAATTATTTCAATCTCCATACCGTATTTAGCTGGTGTAGAATAATTCATTTCTGCCAAAAAATCTTGAGCTAGGGGTATTTCAACTGTTTAAAGATTTTTCTACTTCGAAGGGTTGTTGAGGGGTAGTTTTTGTCACACAATTTTTTTCACCTTATAGAAAGTATTCAGCAGGAGTAGAATGATTCATTTCTGTCAAAAAATCTCCAGCAACGGATATTTCAACTGTTTCAAGATTTTTTTTAACTTGGGAGGGTTGTTGAGGGGTAGTTTTTGGTACACAAATTATTTCACCACATAAAATGTATTCAGCAGGAATGGAGTAATTTATTTCTGTCAAAAAATCTCCAGCAACGGTAATTCCAACTGTTTCAAGATTTTTCAAATTCGGAGGGCTGTTAAGGGGTAGTTTTTGATGAACAAATTATTTCACCCTATAGAACGTATTCAGTAGGTTAAGAATAATTCATTACTGTCAAAAAATCTCCAGCAACGGGTATTTCAACTCTTTCAAGATTTTTCTACTTCGGAGGAATGTTGAGGGGTAGTTTTAGCTTCACAAATCATTTTACCCCATAAAACGTATTCAGCAGCTATAGAATAATTAATTTCTGGCAAAAAATCTCTATCATCGGATATTTCAACTATTTCAAGATTTTTCTACTTCGGAGAGATTTGAGGGGTAGTTTTAGCTTCACAAATCATTTTACCCCATAAAACGTATTCAGCAGATATAGAATAATTAATTTCTGGCAAAAAATCTCTATCATCGGGTATTTCAACTATTTCAAGATTTTTCTACTTCGGAGAGATTTGAGGGGTAGTTTTAGCTTCACAAATCATTTTACCCCATAAAACGTATTCAGCAGCTATAGAATAATTAATTTCTGGCAAAAAATCTCTATCAGCGGGTATTTCAACTATTTCAAGATTTTTCTACTCCGGAGGGTTGTTCATGGGTAGTTTTTGATGAACAAATTATTTCACCCTATAGAACGTATTCAGCAGGTTTAGAATAATTCATGACTGTCAAAAAATCCCCAGGAACGCGTATTTCAACTGTTTGGAGTTTTTCTAGATATTTCTACTTTGGAGGTTTATTGAGGGGTAGTTTTTAGTTTACAATTTTTTTCACTGTGAAGACCATATTCAACAGGTGTAGACTAATTCATTTCTGTCAAAAAATCTCGAGCAACGGTTATTTCACCTGTTTCAATATTTTTCTAATTTGGAGGGTTGTTGAGTGGTAGTTTTCAGTTCACAAATCATTTCACTCTCCATACCGTATTTAGCTGGTGTAGAATAATTCATTTCTGCCAAAAAATCTCGAGCTAGGGGTATTTCAACTGTTTCAAGATTTTTCTACTTCGAACAGTTGTTGAGGGGTGGTTTTTGTCACACAATTTTTTTCACCTTATAGAATGTATTCAGCAGGAGTAGAATGATTCATTTCTGTCAAAAAATCTCCAGCAACGGATATTTCAACTGTTCCAAGATTTTTTTACTTTGGAGGGTTGTTGAGGGGTAGTTTTTGGTACACAAATTATTTCACCCCATAAAATGTATTCAGCAGAAATGGAGTAATTCATTTCTGTAAAAAAATCTCGAGCAACGGGTATTTCACCTGTTTCAATATTTTTCTAATTTGGAGGGTTGTTGAGGGGTAGTTTTCAGTTCACAAATTATTTCACTCTCCATACCGTATTTAGCTGGTGTAGAATAATTCATTTCTGCCAAAAAATCTCGAGCAACGGGTATTTCACCTGTTTCAATATTTTTCTAATTTGGAGGGTTGTTGAGGGGTAGTTTTTAGTTCACAAATTATTTCAATCTCCATACCGTATTTAGCTGGTGAAGAATAATTCATTTCTGCCAAAAAATCTCGAGCTAGGGGTATTTCAACTGTTTAAAGATTTTTCTGCTTCGAAGGGTTGTTGAAGGGTATTTTTGTCACACAATTTTTTTCACCTTATAGAATGTATTCAGCAGGAGTAGAATGATTCATTTCTGTCAAAAAATCTTCACCAACGGATATTTCAACTGTTCCAAGATTTTTTTACTTTGGAGGGTTGTTGAGGGGTAGTTTTTGGTACACAAATTATTTCACCCCATAAAATGTATTCAGCAGAAATGGAGTAATTTATTTCTGTCAAAAAATCTCCAACAACGGGAATTCCAACTGTTTCAAGATTTTTCAAATTCGGAGGGCTGTTAAGGGGTAGTTATTGGTACACAAATTATTTCACCCTATAAAAAGTATTCAGTAGGTTAAGAATAATTCATTACTGTCAAAAATCTCCAGCAACGGGTATTTCAACTCTTTCAAGATTTTTCTACTTCGGAGGGATGTTGAGTGGTAGTTTTAGCTTCACAAATCATTTTACCCCATATAACGTATTCAGCAGCTATAGAATAATTAGTTTCTGGCAAAAAATCTCTATCATCGGGTATTTCAACTATTTCAAGATTTTTCTACTCCGGAGAGTTGTTCAGGGGTAGTTTTTGATGAACAAATTATTTTACCCAATAGGTATTCAGCAGGTTTAGAATAATTCATTACTGTCAAAAAATCTCCAGCAACGGGTATTTCAACTCTTTCAAGATTTTTCTACTTCGGAGGAATGTTGAGGGGTAGTTTTGGCTTTACAAATCATTTAACCCCATAAAACGTATTCAGCAACTATAGAATAATTAATTTCTGGCAAAAAATCTCTATCATTGGGTATTTCAACTATTTCAAGATTTTTCTACTCCGGAGGGTTGTTCAGAGGTAGTTTTTGATAAACAAATTATTTCACCCTATAGAACGTATTCAGCAGGTTTAGAATAATTCATTACTGTCAAAAAATCTCCGGCAACGGGTATTTCAACTCTTTCAAGATTTTTCTACTTCGGAGGGATGTTGAGGGGTAGTTTTGGCTTTACAAATCGTTTTACCCCATAAAACGTATTCAGCAGGTATAGAATAATTAATTTCTGGCAAAAAATCCAAAGAATAGATTCCTGTCGAAAAACCTTGAGCATCAGTTATTTGAAAGTACCATAAGCTAAAATAAAACCATTGCTGCTTTCACACCCGTCCCAATAAATATCAATGATCAGCGTGCCACGATATGTTGCCACATTTTCGGACCTCACTCAGTGCTTACCGTATAATCCCACAAGGAACGATAATATACACGTATAGAAAATATACGTGCTCAGCAGCGCCTTCAACTGGCGAATCGACAAACTAAAATATACGATTTTTTCTATCTTTCTACCAAAGTGAGGTCCACCTATTTCATGCGATATTTCAACTAACAGTAGTAAACTCACGAAAAGGAACGAAACACTACATCTGTCTCACTCCGAACGATTTGAAGGTTAATCACTGAACTTGTGCAGAGGATGACCCTCCGCACGGAACAGCAAAAACGTTGTGAGGTCCGTATACGGACCTCACTTTGACATGGTCCTCACAACTTCCGTAGTTTTCGTACAAGCGGACCTCACTTTATACGCTGGGAGAATATATATATATATATATATATATATTATAATATAATAATAATATAATAGTATATATATATATATATATATAAACTATTATATATATATATATATACTATTGTGAAGTGCAAACCTCAAGCTTTAAATCACATACTTCAGTTTTTATGTAGGATGTGTTAGAGCGATTATTTTCAGCATTTACTGAAGAAATTGCTGGGATTATGGGTGAGTTTAAAACTGAGGCAGGAGTAAAACCCAGGTTCTTCTTTGGCATGTATAAGTGAGACTTGTCTCACTAGTCTAAAATCGTTGCATATGATCCAAAAAGGGTACTGATTCCTGCTTCAGTATAATTATTTCATATCAACTGAAATATCCATGACTTTCGGATCCTCCGTAAATATCGTAGAAGGATTATGTGAAGTGGGACACACCACATTTTAGGTACTCAGATACTCACATGTTATTTTTGTATGGGGAAGTAGAAGTCTTCAGGAGCTATATGCACTTTTTCTTTACCTTCTACTATAATTTTTAGCCAAGTTATGACAAATCTAATTTTCGGCCCTGCCTGAACTGAAAACGTGGTTTACGTTTTCTGAGAAAACGAGCGTATTTCATAAGGTATTACTGGAAATCATTCTTGTGGAAAATTGAATTATCTCTCAACCTCTCGAAATCGCTTTTTAACAAATTATATATTTTCTGTAATAAAAACAAAAAAAAATATTTTTTTTAAATGAAAAATTTTTCAGGTTCCACCTCTGATTTTTTGGAAATTTTTTTTTCTAATAATATATGATGTCGAGATATCATGTGCCGAGTTTCAGAGAGTACTACAATTCAGTCTTCACTTTATTTTGCTCGAGTTTGTATATTGTTACTGGATTAAAGATAAATAATAAATTATCTATGACATCAAGACTATCGCATGTATTATAGCTGAAGACACTGCGGTCATTTGAGCATTTGCTTCAAAGTATTTCATATTCATTGAATTCCTATCTAAATTGAAGTTTGTTAAAATGAAAATCCAAATTGGTTGAAATCATTGACATGGTTGGATAGCTACTTGAAAACCAATCCAAGAGACGTATCTTCATCTTGAGTTACCCAATTACTAAATAAGGAATTCAGTCATTACCATCTCTTTTACAGTACCCCATCCATTGTTCGTAGTCAGCACGCCTTTGAACCATGGCTCATTGCTCAATCCGTAGTTCTTGAAACAATTATAAACTCCGAGAGGAATTTCAACTTAATTATTATATTTTCGTCAATCTGAAGAAATTTGCCATATTTCAGACAGTATTCCAAGTATCCATCCTGTAGCATCATCCTTCGCCATCACCTGAAGTAAAGAATGTTTTAATTGGAATAGCTGGCAGCGATCGTCAGGTATTTATTGGATAGTGTAACTGTCAAGACTGAGGCATGTAACTAACGAGAAGTTGTTCGTACTTTCTTAAATTTTCGGAAATATAGGATTCGTATTGAAATTGAGTAGTAGATGAAATTATCTGTTACACCATAATGAATTTCGCTCATTTGTCTAGACATAACTGTATGTTATCAAATTCCAGGTAATCTGATATGTGACGCGTGCACATATTGATCTTGAACTAGATCACTGAACCCGTATCAAATTTCGCTGATCGGTCTAGACATGCAACCGGATGTTATCGAATTCCACGAAAAATTATATCCGGCACGTGCACTCATTGACCTTGAGAGAGGTCGTTGAATCCGTATTGAATTTTGCTGATCTGTCTACATCTATAACAAGAAATATTGCATTATCGAATTTTAGGAAATATGATATGTGACACGTGCACATATTGATCTTGAACTAGGTCACTAATGTGTGTTGCTGTGTCCGATTTTTAATTCACCCAGTATACGTCCCGTTAGCAGTTTCTATAACTATTAAGCCTCGACATAAGTATTTTCCATATACCTTTCTATTCACTGTGCCTATTCTCAATTTGCTTGATTTCAGTTCACCCTGTATACAGTGACCGCCAAAAAGTATGTACCATATGGGAAAAAAGTTTATTATTAGAGTATTAGAGAAAAGATTCTTGGGAAAAGTTTGTGCATGTCCGATAACCTAAAAATCGTTTTTGACACATGTCACGTGATCGCTGGTATGGCGGCAAATTGAAAAAAATTACTATGAGAACGCAAAAAGTGGGGTAAAATGGCAAGATATCAAATAAAGTGATTTGAAAAAGCTGCTTAGAATTGAATTTTATACACATATACGAAGTTTGAAAAGAAAATAAGAGAAAATTGAAAATAGAATTTTTTTTTAATATTTTCTTAGCTGTATAAAAATATCAAATTATTATCATATGAATAGCTTGACCATACTGAAATATTTGTATTTCAATGATAATGACAAAACTTTCTCATTTTCTCTACACCAGTATGCACTGAATTAAAAAAATTGGATTTTGTTAAAACCCTGGCTGTTACATTGGTTCGTATCTAACAGTTATATCAGAATTCCACGACCATTGTGATGATATGACACTCCAGAGACATCATGTTTTCCAGATTATAATCAAGTTTCGATGATAATCGTGCCCGAACGTTCGTGCACGATTATCATCAAAAATTGATTATAATCTGAAAAACACGATATTTTTGGATTTCCCTATCATCGTAATAATAGTGGAATTGTGATATATCTATTGGATACGAACCAATGTAACAGCAAGGGTTCCGACAAAATTAAATTTTTTCAATTTAGTGCTCTCTGGTGTGGAGAAAATGAGAAAGTTTTGTTATTATCATCGAAATACAAATATTTCAGTATGGTCAAGCAATTCATAAGAAAATAATTTGATATTTTTTTACAGCTAGAAAACTATTAAAAAAAAATTGCTGTTTTCAATATTCCCACATAATTTTCTCAAACTTTGTATATGTATATAAAATTGAATTCTAAGCAACTTTTTCAAATAATTTTTTTCGATATCTTGCCATTTTATCGGACTTTTTGACTATTCGTGGTAATTTTTTTCAATTTGCCGCCATACCAGCGATCACGTGACATGTGTCAAAATCGATTTTTAGGTTATCGGACATGCACAAACTTTTCCCAAGAATCTTTTTTTCAATACTCTAATAATAAACTTTTTTCCCATATGGTACATACTTTTTGGCGGTCACTGTACCATTTCCCCTTTGCTTTTATTTTCATCATGTTAGCCCTAGTCACGTATTAAATTATTATTGTTTTCGAATACCTACATGTCACAATTCCAATTTACTTGATTTCCTGTTCAATCAATCAATCAATCAATCAATCACTTTATTATCCTTTCGACATATACATGTATAGGAATTGTCAAAATAGTTTACAAAACAAAATAGTTTTGTGAGATACAATAAAAAATATATAAATATACATACACTATATAAACTTATACAGCTAAAAATACGATTTTATATCACAAAACTCACTAACATTATAAAAAGATTTGTCAACTAAAAACAGTTTGAGTCTTCTTTTAAAAAGTAAGAACGAATCGCAAGATTTTATTTCCTTCGGAAGATTGTTAAAAAAAATTGGTCCAATAAAATTAGGTGCTAATGAAGAAATATTCAACTTTGTTCTGTCTACATGGATGTCTTTTTTCTGCCTTGTATTATGTTCGTGAATATTCATATTCAAGAGGAATTCACTTTTGTTTTGGAAAACATATAGGCATAATTCAAATATATATATATTCGGGACTGTCAAAATATGAAATGACTTGAAAATATTTTTACAAGTACCCATACGTGGTATTTGGAAAATATACCTCAAAATTTGTTTCTGAACGATAAAAACATCTGGAGCAAGTGTGGAATTTCCCCAGAAACAAATACCATATTTCAGTCTGGATTCAATTTGAGCATAGTAGAGATTCAATAGCTCATGTTTCTCCAATACAGTACGTAGATTGAAAAACATATATTTCAGTGAACGCAACCTTGAAATTAGGTGCTGGCAATGAGGTTTCCAATTCAAAAATTCATCCAGATAAATTCCTAAAATTTTCGCTGGTTCGTGTGAATTAAAGAGAAATGTGTTCTCTATTGGAATCTGCAAATTTTCTACAACTCTCTGACGATTCCGAATCCTAATCATTTGAGTTTTATCTGCATTGAAAAAGAGATCGCGTCCATTGAAGAATTTTGCTACTTTCTCAATGGTGTCTTTACATTTAGCTTCCAATTTTTTTGTATCCGGATCGGATATGACCAATGAAAAGTCATCTGCGTATGCAGTGTAATGTTCTTTACCGATGATGTGGTCCATATGATTCACGTATAGAATAAATAGAATGGGCCCTGTATTAACCGATAATCTTTTGAATCCATCCAAAATAATTATTTCCAATAAATTATTCGAAGAATAAACTCTCGGAATACCGTACTCCAGAAGTAATATGCAATATTGTTCATACATGTTTGCAACCGGAAACGTGACGTCATCGAATTCCATGAAACGTAATTTGGTATCTAACAATTATTTGCCGACTCGTCCCTCCCAAAGCGGTCTCATTTCTATAGAGCTCCCTCCCGAAGCGGTCTCATTTGTATAGGACCTCCTCCTCCCAAAGCGCTCTCATTATATATCTACTATTACCAAATCATCAACGTTAATGATTTTATGAATCCCTCTTGGAATACTTCCAATTATAGAGTTAATCATTATTTCAAATAAGATAACGCTCAATGTAGACCCTTGGGGTATTCCATTCTCAATGTTACGAGAATTCGATATAATATCTTCTTTTCTAGTCCTGACTTTTTTTCCACTTAATCATATGTATACTGTTTTACGTTTATTCCCTAAATATTGTGTATCAATCCTGTTTTTTTTAGTATTTGGCGTATTAAGTTGAAATTCATTTATCATTCTTCAGGTCGAATTGCATTGTGTTGAAAATGAGGAAATCCAAATAACGCCCATCACGAATATTGAAGCGTAGCCAATAACGTAGTATCTCCATCCGAAAGTGTTGAAAAAATCGAAAGGAAACTGGACCCTGTTATGGCTATGAGTCAGGAAGAATATGATAGGTATAAGATAGTTATTACTATAGTTCCCCTACAAAATGTATAATAGTGAAAATTAATAACGTTTTTCTTTGCGATGTGTTGACTATATGAGACAAGAATTCTATGAAATTATCGTTTGCTGAAAATATATTCCCTTCAGTCATTGTTTTCCGCAATAAGAAAAGATAAACGTAAATAGGTATATTTAATTTTTACAATTAAGTATGCGGAATAGAATGAAAATAGTTGGCCGGATTGAACCTGTCAAGACGAGTTCGCCAGCAAAATGGACAGCGCTACGCTACGCTTCGAAGTTGTTGTTAAAAAAAATTGTTAAAATTGTTCAAAGTTAGGAAAACGCGTAGGCTCTTAAACTAAAACATGTTTCTGACTCTCTTTATCCTTTTGTTGAAATTTTGTTCACAAAAAATATTGAGAAATGAAGTGTACACGTTAAATGTGAAAGTTGATTTTGTCGGATTCATTTGACTCCACCACTCTAAAAATAATGAAAAATATGTTTCTAGCTTCGATTAACATCTTGCTGTTTTTTTTTTTTTACAGAGAATGAAGAAAATGAAGTGCTGAATACGTTGACTGTGGAAGTTGATTTTTTCGTATTTAGTTGACCCCGTTTCACCCATCTATAGAAGTCTGTATATGTCTAAATGATTTTAAAAAACCATTAAGAAGTCAACTGAAGTCAGAATTTTTTTTCCATTGGTGCCCCTTTTTACCTATTCAAAGCACGCCCGGGCGTGTGTTGATCGAACTTTCAAAAACGCGAGTTTTTTACAGTTACCATGGCATTTCGAGCACTCCTGCTGCGCCGTCGAGCTCGAAAAATCGCGCGAGTTTGAAAGACCTTTTTATCCACTCATACTTTAATATATTATTTCATTATTTCTAGAGTGGAGGTGGGAAAGGGGGTCAAATAAATGCGACAAAATCAACTTTCATATTCAATACACAACTTTTCTTAATTTTCTGTAAAAAAAATCACAGTATGATGATAATTGAAGTCAAAATCAACTTTCACATTCAACGTATTCAACACTTCACAATACAATTTCATTAGTTCAATACGGTTTTCTAGCTATTGATTATAGTACTTTGAACATAAGATAGGTTTTCATCTGCCCAGCAAATTAATATGAAAATATTTCACCGACACAGACACACCTAATTCATATGACTTTATCGAAGTGTAGCGCTGTCCGTTTTGCTGTAGATGTCGTCTTGCCGGTTCCACTTCGGTAATTATTTGTTATTATACATTTTTGTCCATACCTGTGTTTTATTCTAATGCGATTTTACACTTTTTTTTAGTATCACGCAGGATAACGTTCCTATGGAAAAGGATGGCATTTTTTCTGAAATATTACACAAACTTTTAAAATTTGATACTGAAAGAGTTCTTCAGGAGTTGGTGGTGTTGTGATCCAGACTCACCATAAGCTGATCCCAAGAAATTGAAATAAATTTTTGATTCAGATTGAAAACAAATACAATTTTTCCCCCATATTTTTCATCTCTTTTTTCATTTACTCCATATGTTCTGCTATTATTAAATATTTTTCATTTATTTTTTGTTTCATTGAACAAGTTGCAAGAAAAAAATAGATGAAAGGATTGCTATACAGATTGACATTAGTAGCTCCTTCCCTCCTTCTTTTGTGGCAATAAATCAAGTAATATGCCATTCATTGCATTTCCAATAAGTCACTGAATAACATCTAAAAGGTGATTTCTGTTCACTGACTACAAAAGATGATTTTTCACGGTTTCACACATTTCAATTCCTTTTCTCTCAATTTATAAATTGGGGCAAATGAAATTTTTTCAAAATACCTACTCCAACTGATGGAGATGTTCTTTCACTCGATGCCCGTTTCGCCAACAAAGTTATCAGTCTCAAGACCTACCTACTTATTAGCTTATAGCTCTTGCATGAAATAGAGCAAGTTTTCTCTTCAGAATATTGTTCACTATTGCTAACAGTCATTCGAGCTTTGTTGGATATCGATACGTATAAACATAGAGTCTCAAGAGCTACCTTCTCATTAGCCTATAGCTCTTGCATGAGAATGATAACTTTGTTGGCGAAACGGGAGTCGAGTGAAAGTGACGTGGTTTTGGTGTTTTGAGTAGCTTCTATTTCTTGAATTGTATTCACACCAAGGTTCCACATATCCATTTTTGATGAAGATGTTCTTATTTTTCTAAAGCCCATTTCAACTTTTTTCGTTATGTTTATAAGTATCGATACCCAACAAAGCTCGAATGACTGTTGGCTATAGTGAACAATATTCTGAAGAGAAAACTTGCTCTATTTTATTTCTTTTAATGTCGAATATCCTTTTTTAGTGCATTTGATTGAAAGATTGCCTTTTAAAATTATTTTTACTCAAATTTAATTTTTTTGATTTTAGATGATTTCTCGTTCTGTTCAATTCCGAGGAATAATAACCAATTTCATTCGTTATCATAATTTAATGAATGTGGACGAACAATCATAATCTCCGACCCAGAAAACCTCCTCGTACCATTTTTCCACCAAACTAGTCCGCCATCTTGATTTTATGAATATTGACAAAAAATCATAACCTCCGAGCCAGAAAACCCCCAAATAACAATTTCGACTCGTACCATAATTGTTAAAAATCCCAGAAGTGCCACCATATTGGTCATGAATTTTGACAAAAAATATATTTCCGACTCCGAAAACCCACACGTAGCAATTTTGAATAGAATCGGACCATAATCACAATACTCGTCGCCTTCTTGAATTCATGAAATTTGAAAAAAAAAATCATAATTTCCGACTCCGAAAACCATCACGTAGCAATTCTGAGTAGAATCGGACCCCATAATCACAATAAAACTCGTCCGGCATCTTGAATTCATGAATTTTGACATAAAATCATAATCTCCGACCTCGAAAACCCCCAAACACTGAATTTGGATAAAATCGGACCATAATCAGAAAAAGTTCTTGATTTTAAGAATATTGGCAAAAAAATAATAATATCCGATCCTGAAAACACACACATACCAATTTTGAATAGAATCGGATCACAAAAGAGATCAGAGATAGGTGATAGGTATACACATGAAAACGAAACCTTCAAAATAAAGTAGGTAGGTAACTATTCTATACATGTAATAAAGGTGTGATCTAATATAAGATCAATAGTTTTAACTTTATACATACACTTCATATTTCATAATAAATCTGACCAATCTGACACAATGCCCAAAATTGAACTTCAAATGAAATCTGAGATTAACTAGATTTCGAATGAATTTCATTGAGTCTAATCCAATGAACAATTACGGAAAGGTTTGGCAACGCCACGTGTCCTCTTTTCTTGAGGACATTCGCATATTGTTACGAGGCATCGAATTTTCATTCATGTTTTCAATTGTAGTAAAATCGCCCTCTACGAGTCGGTAGCTGAACTGAGCCACTCATAAAATGTACCAAAACGCTCCAAATCGTATATCTATACACTTGATCACTTTTTCGAAAAATCTCAATAATCCAAATGATGTCATTAGCTATCCCATACCTTGAAAATAAATTTCCGTATACAGTGATAACCTCAAAATTGTTCAGTTTTGAGAATTTTTTTCAGACTAATCATTTAGTTTTTAGAGTTGCCAAGGGTCAAACGACATAAACTGATCCTTCAGTCACCTCTATAGAAAATTTTTAAATACTCAAACGGTTCATTAATTGTCGACGAAAAACCAAGTCACTGAATAGAGGTAAAAATTGCCCGTTGCGACTATCACATTGAAGTGTTTTGCGCCATATTTTTGCATGACGGCACAAACTTATGTGCGCGGTATCTTTTATTGGAATCAGGCGAGATCTTTTTTGAGAAGCCATAGCTGATAGCGTTGTTTGATAATACAGAAGATAGTCAATAATATAGGCAAATCGTTGTTTGATAATACAGAAGATAGTTAGGCAGTCAGTGTAGAAAGAGTGTTTCATGTTTCATGCAATCGCGCGTGACATCTAGGTTCTTTTAATAGAACCTTCCAAAAATTGCATAATTTATGGCACTGTACTAGTACGCCACCTGGATGGAATGTGAAACTTATAAGGAATTTCTGGAATTTCTTCTAGTTTTCGTTAACCATCTCATAATTTAATAATTCATGGAACTTTGGACGATTTGCTCGGACAGGGTCGGACTTATGTATTTGGAACAAAATATAAGTAGTGTATCTATACGGGAACTATAGAATTCAAGGTCAACCACTGTAAAAAAATATCCTGTAATTTGAACCCGAAAAAAAAAAAATTAAGGGTCCCCAGCACCTTATGGTGGCCATCCAATTTTTGATAACCAGCTGAGATGCATCATATGAGTTATGGAAAAAGTCTTCAATACTCTGTTTTCACCAAGATGGTGGATCACTGTTGCCTCATGATGCCCAACAATTTTTATACGCTGAGATTAACTAAGTATGAGAGTTGTTAAAAAAGTATTCTTCATGATGACACCATAGCGGACAAATTTTTCAGGATCCTATCAAAATTTTAACACGCTATTAAATTTTCATTTCCAATGCTGAGTATTAAAATGAAAAAAAGTTGACCAAGACGAGCAAATTTTGATACATCATTACAAATCTGTTAGAATTAAGGATCCTCAGTACCCTATGATGGTCATCCAATGAATTTTTTTTGATATCCTGCTGACATTCGGATGTATCATATAAGTTATGAAAAAAGTGTAGTCTTCATTATTACCAAGATGGTGGATCCCCAGTAGTCCATGGTGACCATCCAACGAATTTTTGACAACCAGCTGAGATTCATCATATGAGTTATGGAAAAAGTCTTCATTATTCTGTTTTTACCAATATGGTGGATCCCAGATGCCTCATGGTGCCCAACAATTTTTATACGCTGAGATTCACTGATTGTTGTTAAAAATGTATCCTTAATGACGACACCAGAACGGACAAATTTTTGGTGTGCCCTGAATTTGAGGTTCCGCGAACATTTTATCAAAATTTTGACACGCTATTAAATTTTCGATATCTGTCGAAATGAAGGATGTCCCGCCCACTATTGTGAATATCCTATCAAATTCTAATATCCAATGCTTAGTATTGAAATTTGAAAAAGTTGAACAAGATGAGCAAATTTTCGATGTGTCATTGTGGATCTGTTGAAATGAATGATCCCCCCGCCACCACTGTGAACATGGTGTAGTCTTCATAATTTGGTATAATTTTGAGGAACCTTACAAGTTATTAAATTTATATGCAATACATGCTTTTTTAAAGTAATTCCTTAGTGACATATAATTCTTTCACGTTCTTTAGGAGTGTCGATTTCTAAATAATTATCTTTAAAGGCCAGCAAAGTATGAATAATAACATTTATGTAAGCCTATTTGAAATGTAGGAAAGTGAATGTTGAACTATTGAATTATCACATCAGGTATATTAGAACGAGGTTATTTTCAATCAATGCAGGAATTAAAAGTTATTGGGAGTAATGTAATGGCAATATAAAACAGTACATATACAGTGTCCGGCATAAAGTTCGCAGCATATGGAAAACTTTTTTATTATTGATTTCTCAAAAAAAATCATTCCTGATAAAAAGCTCTGCTTCATCTCAAACCTGAAATGCATACACCAGAATTGAATTTTTCACGACACTATACGAGGGAGATGAAAAAACATGCTTTGATTTCAAGAAAATATGATCCCATCACTTTATTTTTCACGGTAGAATCAAAAGTCAAGGGGAAATATTGTTCAGAATCGAATGTTGATCCAGAAATTCAAATAATAGCCACCTATGACCATTTTGATTTTTCAAATTTTTTCTATATTTTCTCCTCATCGCCCTGTACGATATGAGGAATACTGTGCTAGATGAATGGCATATTGTTAGATATGATTATATCACTCCATGGATATCCTCACCTTCCTCGCTTCTATCAGAAAATCACATTTATTGAAATATGTGACGGAATTTCGCAAAATCTTGCTGCAAATAGTAAATCAAACTGAATTATCTCCAAGATATGAGGCGGGAATGAAAATTAATTTATTTTTAGGATATAAATAACGTTTTTTTACACAAATATGCCCTAGGGTTTATTCTATGTGTTGTCCTCCATTTTCAATGCACTGCATTGTACGGCGATGCATTGCATCGTGAACATTTCTTAGTATCTGGGGAGTTATTCCCCGTATACAATCCCTGATAGTATTCTCCAGATGAGATATATTTTGAAACGGTCTTCCTGCGTATAATTTTTGTTTGAGATATCCCCATAAAAAAAAATCCAAAGGAGTGAGGTCCGGTGACCTGGCGGGCCAAGCGTTATTGGAATATCTTCCAATCCATCAATTTGGAAATGTTCTGTTCAATCACCTTCTCACTTCTCTCGTAGAAGGTACGGATGCACCATCTTGTTGAAAGTACATTCCAGCTCTCATGTCCAATGGAATATCATCTAAATAATCGGAGAGAAGTGTTTGCAGCATTCTTAAGTATCTTGCAGAATTCAGTGGTTGTCTGAAAAATACTGGTCCAACAATAATGTCATTAAGAATTCTGCACCAGACGTTAACTTTGAAGTGATATTGATCTCTACATTTTATCCTGAAATGGGGATTATTATCTGCCCACCACCTGCAATTCTGGGAGCTGACTACCCCATTTGATGTGAAGGTTGACTCGTCACTGTAAAATTGTCTGTTATCTTCTATCATAGACTGAAACTAGAAACAGAAATCCAAGCGATTATCTGGATCTCTCGGTTTCAAAGTGTGTATGAATTTCGGTTTATACGGCTTGAATTTATTATTAGCTAAAACTCTTCTCATTGATCGATCGGATATACCAAAATTTTCTCTTCGTTGCGACAATGACATTCTTGGATTTTCAACCATATATTCATAACAGTTTCCTCATTTTCAGTTACTGCTCGTCTATGCGTTACTCTGTATTTTTTCGAAACCGATCCAGATTCCCTGAATGTTTTTAAAATTCTTCTAATTGTCGAATTATGGACGTTTTTACCTGGATGTCTTTCATTAAAAATATCGGCTGTCTCTCTACAAGTATGATAATTGTCACCATGTATCATCACGATCTCTACTCTTTCCTGTATACTTAGTCGACCAGCCATGATTGAATTGAAAAACTACTGAAATTACTAGACAGATTTTTTATGAAAGCTACTATTCTTGATACGACAAAAATGGTTTGTTTACAATTAGAATTTGTTTTCAAAGCCAACTGTGATCGGAAAATGTTCTCTATCTCAATCGTTTGCAGTAAAAAGCGGTGATTACCGCAGTGGTTGAACGCTCGCCTGGTGACCGAAAGGTCCCAGGATTGATTCCCAGCCGGTGCGCTAAAATTTTCTTTTCACATATTTTGAAGTGCATAATATGTGAATACATTTTTCGAATGGATTAAAATCTAAATTTTTCAAGATGAAAAATTCAATGAAATTTTGTAGATGCTTTCTGATGAGAAACTATAGAAAAATTATCATATTTTACAATTCCTGACTTTATTCGAAGAATAACTACCAGATACTAAAAGATGTCTACAATGCACGCCGTTCAATGTAGTGTATCGAAAATGTAGGCCTCCACATAGAATAATGGGCCATATTTGTATAAAATAATTCGTTATTCGTAGTGTGAAAATAAATTGATTTTCATTCTGGTATCATACCTTGGAGACAATTCAGTTTTAATTACTATTTGCAGCAAGATTTTGTGAAATTCCGTCACATATTTCAATTAATGTGATTTTCCGATGGGAGGGAGAAAGGAGAAAACATCCATGGAGTGATATCATCATATCTAACAATATGCCATTCATCTAGCACAGTATTCCTCATATCGTACAGGGCGATGAGGAGAAAATGGGGAAAAAAAGTGAAAAATTAAAATGGTCATAGGTGGCTATGATTTGAATTTCTGGATCAACATTCGATTCTGAACAATATTTCCCCTTGACTTTTGATTCTACCGTGAAAAATAAAGTGATGGGATCATATTTTCTTGAAATTAAAGCAGGTTTTTTCATCTCCCTCGTATAGTATCCTGAAAAATTCAATTCTGGTGTATGCAATTCAGGTTTGGGATGAAGCAGAGCTTTTTATCAAGAATGATTTTTTTTGAGAAATCAACAATAAAAAAGTTTTCCATATGCTGCGAACTTTATGCCGGACACTGTAGAAGGAAAATTCATATGGAAATCAAAAGTTCTTCAATATACATCATAGTAATCTGTGCTGTTCCCCGAAAAATCAGAAGTGAGTATTTTTCAATATTATATTCCATATGTTCTACCATTTCCTACAATTCAGTATTCCTAGATCTTGAAAATAATTATTTTTCCAGATAATGAGTAGTCAAATTGAAATTTCGTGAGTAATTATTTTTATTATTTCTTTGGGGATAAATTAAAAATCGTTTTTTTTTTGTAGTATTACAAAAGAATATTCCAAAAAGATTGAATTAGATTTTTCAGAAGAGGAGGAGGAGGAAGATTATTTTTGAGTTCTAAATTTATTATAGATTTCAATTTGAATTTATAAATAAAAATGTTTGTAGGAATGATACGAGGTGCACATATTGCCCTGAGTGGTGGGGCTGCTGTGCTTGCACAGGTCAAAAAGATTATAAGCCTTCCAAAAATTTTAAAAAATTGAATATTCAAAAATAGACACCACCAGTAAAGGAGCTATAGGCATTCAAGAATCGACCAAATTAGCATTGAAAATGCCATAAGAGATTTCAAGCTCCCGTCTCGAGTTTTTGGTTCCTTTCAAGGTCACGCGTCGCTGCTCTACATTCAGCTGTGACGTAGTCGACATAGATCCAGCGTGATAAGGTTACCCCAGTCGATCGAGAATCGGGAATAGTCGGACGAGATCGGTTACGGAGTCAACCGTCGTTGGTCTGCGTTCATGGTGTGAAGATAGGAATTTCCCAGTATCCAACGACGGGTAGTGGAACGAATATTTTATACATGCAGTATAATGAAAAAAAGGTTGTAAGACTGAGGGATCGAAGTGAGCCGACCGTCCATCTTCGGATTACGGAGCCGCATATCAACACGCCAGGCTATGAGACCTCTTAGTAAATGTAGGTTGAATTGTTGTTTATACAGCGCGAGAGTCAGTAGAGTGCAAACGATTATGAGAACAATAATAATTATAGATGCGTTTTGAAGGTGTGATGGTAATAATGATGTTTGGAAATAGATGGTACAGTAAGGGAAAAAAGATGGTGGCGTCTGTCAGAGTCACCTGTCATTACGGTGGCGTTTGATTGGTTAACGTAGATCATAGTTCGTTGTATAAGGCAAAACATGCAGGTTGTTTTTGAAAACCTCATCGTTGTCATTTGTCAAATGGGAAATGGATAAAAGAAAACGTATCATTGGAAATATGGGGATTCGAAACAACGACATACCCATACAAAGAGATTTAATTACATCTGACATCCATGTGATGTTCTTCGACGAGGGTGTTTACACTCGTCAGTCAACTGTCATCTGTCATCTGTTATTTCAAAAAAGGTAACCATTCGTTAAAGAAAAAAGGGTGATGGCGCTGGATTGGCCAACGCACATCATGGAACGTCTCACAAAAACGCTTCATGAGGGATTCGAAACAACTATTCACCCATACATAGTAATTGGATTACATTTGACATCTATTTAATGATAGTGTTAGAGAGGAGACAGGAGATAGGAGACCGAAGATAGGAGAAAGGAGATAGAAGATAGGAGACAGGAGTTAGGACATAGGAGGCAGAAGATAGGAGACAGGAGAAAGGAGACCGAAGATAGGAGACCGAAGATAGGAGAAAGGAGATAGAAGATAGGAGACAGGAGTTAGGACATAGGAGGCAGAAGATAGGAGACAGAAGATAGGAGATAGAAGATAAGAGACCGAAGATAGGAGGCAGAAGATAGGAGATAGGAGACAGAAGATAGGAGACCGAAGAAAGAAGAAAGGAGACCGAAGATAGGAGACCGAAGATAGGAGAAAGGAGATAGAAGATAGGAGACATGAGTTAGGACATAGGAGGCAGAAGATAGGAGACAAGGGACAGGAGACAGAAGATAGGAGACAGAAGATAGGAGATAGGACTTAGGAAACAGACAGATTGACAGATATTCAGTTTGATCTAACCAGAAAGAAATAACCTCACATATAGAGCATTAAAAAAAAACATTAAATTTCATCTGATCTAACCAGAACGAACTAACCTTACGTATAGCGACTTGAGAACCTCAACGTTGTTAAGAAAAAAGATGGCTGCTGTCATTTGTTAAATATCAGGTGGAAAATGAATCAAAGAAAAAACGTATCATTGAGGATTCGAAACAACTACTAGCTCATACAGAGAGGTTGGATTACATCTAACATTTGTGTAATGTTCATTAAAGAAAAAATATGTCGGCGTTCATAGCATACAGCTAAAAACGTATGCTTGGGGATATGAAGATTTGAAAAATACTTGCCCATACAAAGAGATTGAATTACATCTGTGTGTATTGTTTGTTAGAGAAAAAATCAATGAAGCGTTTATATTTCATTGTAAACGGTCTCATGATGGGGTTTCACATTTTCAACGTGAGATACCCATCAGCGTGTGGCACCCGATAAATAAAAATACCAATAAAAATCCAAAAATATACCTCATCTCCGAAATTACTTGAGACCGCTGAAAATTTCATTTCGGTTTTTGTTCAGGAGACTAAAATATGCAAGTACCAAAAATAAGTTTTTGATAGCTTGTGGCGCTTGATAAACAAAAAAATCAATCAAAATCACCCAAAATATGTCGTATATCTGAAATTACTTGAGACCGCCGAAAATTTCATTTAGATTTTTGTTCAGGAGACTAAAATATGTAAGTACCAAAAATAAGTTTTTGATAGCTTGGGTCGCTTGATAAACAAAAAAAATCAATCAAAATTACCCAAAATATGCCGTATCTCCGAAATTATTTGAGACTGCGGAAAATTTCATTTGGATTTTTTGTTCAGGAGATTGAAATATGTAAGTACCAAACATAAGTTTTGATAGGTTGTGGTGCACGATAAAGAAAAAATACTAATCAAAATCCCCAAAATATGCCGTATCTCCGAAATTTGTTGAGACCGCCGAACACTGACAACAGCTATATGCACTCAACTTGTACGATTAATTTTACAACTGGCAACACCCAATCAACTTACTTTTATTCAAGCCAACGTTATCGCAAACCATAAAATTATTATGCCAGAAGTAATATCCCAAACCGCAAACGGAAAATGCAATTATTATGCCGGAAGTAATAATCCGCTGGCATTGAAATGCGGTAATCTCAGGTAGTGTTATCAATTATTATTGGAAAAACCCTGACCGTTATTGTTGCGTATTTGAATATGTTGCGTTGTCACCGACTGCGCGATGATAGAGTGGTAGGAGCGAACAACGTTATTAGGTGTGGAGAGCGTCATTCTGCATTCAAAAGTTTACCAAGTTTGAGGCATTTGAATAGCGTCAGTGTATAGTTAGTGTTTGTGACGTTATATCTAAAAACAATGTAAGTTTTTCATTCATTATATTGATGCTGAAGGTTTTGAGGGAAATTTGTGAGTGAAATATGATTGTTGTTTTAATATCATCTAAAATATTGAGATAATTTTTAAATATTTCTCAGCTATCGATGAAAAAAACGGTCGACTTTTTCCTTCACAAAATCACGACAGATACCCGAAAGGGGTCTGTAATTCCTCTCTGCAAAGGGGGTTGTCCCAATTGAAAAAGTTTGGTATGAACAGTGTTTTTTGTAAGGGGGAAATCGTCACCTGAATGGTTATCGTAGAACTGTATTTTCTCTAGCTGAATGTTTATTCATTTTAATCCTTAATTTGTGTTCAACTCAGAGTATTTTTATTCATAGATTTGCCTCAAATTAACTCATGTTTCAATACAATATATTAAAATTTTTGGAACATAGCCAAATTTTTCGAGTAATTTTTTCATAGTGATAAACCTATGCTTTTTATATTTAGTATGGAAAGACGCTAATATTTATGACATTTTTTACTAATCAAGTTCTTGCTCATGTCCAAAAATTACGTCAGTAAGAATTTTTCAATTATTTTTGGAACATAGTCAAATTATATGATTTTTTCAATTATTACTATTTTTAGGTAGATAGTTTTGATTGTGATAGTCGTATTTCAATACAACATTTTTTTCCATCAAAGTTATGTTTCCAAACAATATTTTTTTAATGATAATAATAATAAATGGTTTTATTGGCGTAGTAATAAAATATATCCAAAAGGCAGATACCTACTAGATGAAAAAAGTACTTTCTTACACTCAACCTGGAGCAACTCGAAGCATTTTTATTTAAATATTTGATTCAGATAGGCGTGTTTCCATAAAACTTTTTTTCTCAGTTAAAATAATGTTATCAAACAATATTTTTCATTTGTTGAAAGTGAAAATTTTTACATGTTTTCTTTGTTTAATACGCAAATAGTTTGTGATCCCATACAATTTTCCAGATCTAGTAGTGTAGAAGGCCATTTTCAGATTCAGTAATTACTCAAAATAATAATTCATGAGATTCAGTAATTATTCAAAAAAAAAATGATTCATACAACAAATTATTCATAAAAAATTGTTAGTTTTGATATGAGATTCCTTAGATCAGACAAAAGGTTATTGTTAGAACATAAAATATCGAATATGCTTCAATTAAATTATCCAACTTCAATTTGGGTTATTGACGTTTCGTCAATGATCCAAACGTCACTATATTTACATTTAAATTTTATGGATCATTGACATTTCGTCAATGACCCAAACGGCACTCCATTTACTTTTAAATTTTTTTTTTGGGGGTGCTATGCCTGGGTAAGGTTTATTAGGATTTAGAAAAAAAGTGGGGTTATGCCTATAAAACTAAGTGTGTTGAAGGCAGATTTTTGTTGAGCAAAATATTGCTGATTTTCATATCTTCTGTAAGTGCACCGACTAGGTGCTCTTTAAACTCGATGAAATTAAACACTTAATTTTTTTCTCATTTATTACATAAATTATCTAATATTGTTTCTTTATAGAGAAATAATTAGTAAATAAGTTTGTGAGCGACGGTTGGAACAATAAAAGTCAAAAAAATTAACGAAATTCTTTATTCTACAAATTATTCATAAAAAGTTGTTAGTTTTGATAAGATTTTCCTTAGATCAGACAAAAGGTTATTGTTAGGATATGAAATATCAAATATGTTCCAATTAAATTGTCCAACTTCAATTAATCTTCTTGAAAACTCATTGTATTTAAAGTAGGTATTTTCATTGAAAAAGAAAATGCGATCATCTATATAACGAAATGCTGAGGTGATATGTATGGGAAACATCTTGAATTCTGCCTCTAGTTATAATATTGCCATCCATCTCATTGAATTCAATGAAGGAAGCATAATAATTTGGTGTGACTTGATATTTTTACAAGAACAAATTGTTGAGAAGTTCGTTGATTGGTTAGCTATTTTTAATTGTACCAAATCCAAAATTTAGGCACTTTTTGAACCGTAGACAAAATAGTCATTCCCATTTCCGTGGGGTGATATTGAGTGTGGGAATCATGTGCCCTGAGCAGACAGAGTGAGCCAAAAGCTAAGATTTCTGCCACATCACGGCAAGTCAGTATGATATTCAGATCAGAGAGCAGCATAGAGTTGTTTTCGAATTCAGACACTGATTATGGTTTTTGGGGTTGATATGAAGTTCATATAAAAGACAAAATGTATTGACTTTTTTCATTAATATATTTGAAAATGATAGCAAAAAATTTATATAGTTCAACAAAAAGCTGTGAAAGGATATATTGCGGTTTTTAAAAGGTATCAAGAAGAAAACATTATCGTTTTGTTTTTGATCGAGAAGTGTTAAACGAAATGGGTTAATTTTATAGTGATTTTTTGAATATTTTCAATTAAATTTTTTCTCCAAAACACTCATTGAGTGTACCCAAAGACATAACCTGTAGGGGAAGGTTATTATTATTTGACGTGGTGCTCCGAGGTCGGCTTAGTGATTTTTGGTGGTATTTCCGTCAATATGTTTATTGAAAATGCTAGATCTTGTTATCAGATTTTGTACAAATCTCATATTGTGACAACGGGGTAGTAAGAGTAGAGAAAATAAGAGGACAATATCTCAAGGAAATGTTTTTTTTTAATCGTTAATTCAGTTTTCTCTTCGCAAACTTGGGCAAACAGAGTAATAATAGACAACAGGAGTCCAACGAAGAAAACATTTAATAAAAACTATTGACTTATATGTTTATGTGAAAAAAAATTCAAAAAAGATGGAATTGATAGTGATACACCATTTGATACTATATTTTGATCCGCGGTGTAGGAACATAATTTCATTATCTGATGCAAATGAAATACCATTTGGTACTATATTTCAATCCGCGGTGTAGGAACACACAATTGGGATATGACAGACTTGATAATGCAATTTTACAACTAAAAAAATGAGTTGATTTGATCATATCGTTCAATGGTATAGCCCAAACTCGTTTGGATCACTGACGAAACATCAGTGATCTGAACTCTAGCATATTGGAAGCACTAATCAGTTCAAACAGTCCAGCCAGGTTGATGAATTTCGATTTGGATTATACAGTTTTCGAATGGATACGACATATTCCTACCTCAGCATTGGCGAGCTGCTAAAAATAGATACACGGAGCAAAAATGAGTAGTGGGAGGTTAACACATCTAACCGTCTGGGATGGTTGGACGTCTGTCTCACCATAGCGGATACCCCCTTTGCGCATGCTCATCATTTGAGGGCAATGCTGTTAGGTAGTTGACATATTTTTTAGAGTGGTCAAATCGGATCGATTTCAAACGAGTCTTAATGTAGTGTCTCAGAGCAGTAGTTCGTAAGAAGGATATCGTCGACGAGACATATGAAAGATGATATTAATATATTTTGATCTAAAGCTTTATATAATTGTTTAATTATGAATCTAATGTTTTATTTGTTGAAAAATAGATGTTTTTGCATCATTGCATCACAATAATCTTCTGAAACACCTAGTTATTTGATAAAGACTCAAAAAGTTAAAATTAATGAGACATAATTGAAAAGCTTAAATTTTATTACGGATATCTAAACATAGGACATATTATTTCACCACAATAATTACAACCACATTTCTTGAATAATCGTTCAGATTCTTCATTGCTGCAAAAAGCTGTAACTTCTTCGTGATTCTTAATGTGAGCGATGAGTTTAGTTGCATATCCTTTTCTTCGGAATTTAAGTAATGTATAAATATAATTGATAGTTTTCGGTTTTGAATGTTTCCTCAGGGGATCAAAATCCATGGTTGAGAGCAGCGCAAATGCTGTTGGTTTATCGTCGATGTAAATGATATAGCAGCTGATTTTTCTATCATGATACCACTGTTGTATGAAATCACTATCGATATTCAACTGCCTTATTTTCTTAGCAGCTTGAGCACCATAAAATAATCTCACTGCTTCCATCTTCGATGTCGGGAATGAACTGCGTGTGAGGGAATTTCCTCCACTGGATAAAACTTCTTTACCCCCTCTCCTTTTTGGTTAGTATTACACCCTTATGTCATTTTTAAGTTGGCTATATGTATTCAATCATTCGCAATATTAATTGTTCTCGTTGTCAAGTATTGTAGTTATAACATTATGAATATTTTTACGTATTTTCAAAAAACTTTTTGGAGCTCCATCAAAGTACTCTGTTGTGGACTTGGTTTGTTTGACATTACGATAAATATCGATCATTTTGGTATCTTCAGCAGTATGACGCATAAACATCCCCTTCTTCAATTTAGATTCGTATTCATGAGGAAAATAAAATTTTGTGATTGCATCAGTAGGATCATATACTATTTGATTATGCTCAATCCAAAAATGCGGTGTAATTGTAACCCCATTCGAATAAAATTTTGTTCCGACACATCACTTTACTGTAATTAAAATTAAACTTGCCGGCAAACATGCTCCACAATAATTGATTTTAATAAATGCTTGTTCAATACATGATTTAATCAAGTTTAAATGAAATTGGTGGAACATGGGATTAGACATATTTGCTAATGCGACTGCGCAGAGTGAATGTTAAATGGTGAATAAAACTTCCAAATAATTTTTTAAATATTTTACCGTCTGACAGATTTTTTTACCCCCACCCCTTTTTATTAGGCGTCTGAAACATAATTTTCTGAAAATTTTATTTTTTCATTTTCCTGTGTGAACTGATATGTAGCATTTTGTATGCATTCTTATGAGAATCGCAACATGAAAATGTTATAAATATCACGATATATGGTAAATGCAGCACTTTTATATGTATTCTTACGCTAATTGAAGCACAAATTTTAACAAACTGGGGGTCTATTGACAACAACTGAATTTTTTTTCTCTCAAAAATTTTCTTCACCCCCACCCTTTTATAAAGCGTTCAGTCTTCCGTCCGACCTAAGCTTACATTATGCTGAGCTATGTTAAATTTCATCAGTCTACTTTGAAATGTTCAACGTTCAACACCTGACTTTCTATAATTTCAGTATGTCGATGTTTGCCGATCTTGTGCGGTATATTGCTACCATCTTGGGGCTCATAACCCCCAATTATAATGAAAAAATTGCCAAAGACGGCCTTGAAGAGTGTGCGAAGGGGATGCGGAGGATCCGAAAAGCGTTGAAGAATGCAACTTCCGTGGGTGAGAAGCAACACCTAGAAGCCCACTTGAGGAATATCCTGAGTATGAGGAACCAGTTTGAAGCCATGCTAAAAAAGGGGGCAGGGATTTCTCCTCGACCTGAAGGAGCGAGAAAACGCGTTCGTTGGGATGACTCCGACTCGGCATTTTATGGTCGAATCAAAACTGGCGTTATTTCCAACCTCAAACACGAGGACCCACGCTCATTCTTGATTGATTCCAAAGCCATATTCAAAAGGAGAATTCACAATGCCCTCAAAAACGATGGATCGGTAAAGGTCAACATGATATTCGGCGGAGAGTTCGAGGTGCTGAAGGGTGCTAGTGTACTGAAGGAATACAAGTATTTCACGACCGCCAACTCTCCGATTTATCAAGACACCAATCTGGATGAATAGTTTGAATCCAAGGTTATTGTTCCAATCATGAATGACCTTGAGGAGTTTCAGGAACGTGATTCAGGCTGGGCGTTGGAAAAAGTGGTTAACTTGGGAGTCAACATCAGCAAATTCACTCCCCATCTTCTTTCATCGAGTTGTCTGAAGAAATCAAGAAGAAGCATGCCTGCGTCAATGTGCAAAATGACGATCAAGCTTGCTTCGCTTGGGCAGTAACGTCTGCTTTGTATCCTGCGCAAATGAATATTGGTAGAACTTCATCATACCCCCACTACTCCGAAGTCTTGAAGCTGAAAGGAATTCACAATGACGCTGAAGCAGATCCCCAACTTGGAGAAACAAAATAACGTTTCCATCAACGTCTACATCCTTCAAAAGACCAATAAATCCTTTGAAACTCTTCCATTCTATCTGACTAAAGATAAGAAGGAGAGGCACGTCAATCTGCTGATAGTGCAAGATAAATATTATGTTGGGGGTAAGGAGGACGGTGGAGCTCCATCGAAATTCCATTTTGTTTGGATTAAAAATCTATCTAGACTTCTTTCCAACCAGCTGAGTAAGGCGCACGGTGAAAAGTTTTTCTGTGACCGATGTCTCCACTACTTCTGCTCAGAAGAAAAATTTAATAAACATACCGAAGACTGCGTTAAATTAAATGAGACTGCCATTAAGATGCCCGAGCCGGGGAAAAACACCTAGAAATTCAAAAATTACATGAACAAAGAAAAGGTCCCATTCGTGGTGTATGCCGACTTGGAGAGTGTGTTGGAGAAGAGTGATAATCCTAAGAAGCCTCAGCACCACGTTCCAGCTGCCGTCAGATACTTTTCAAAATATTCCTATGATGATTCCCTCTCTTTTTACCGGTGTCATCGTGGGCAGGACTGTATGGCGTGGTTCGCTGATGAGATGGCACAACTAGCTGAGAATATGGTTACGGTATTTTGGTGTCCTTATGATATTAATATGACATGGGAGCAGGAAGCACAATTCAAACTCGCTTCCCGTTGTTATATTTGCGAGCAGCCGTTCACTGCAGAATGTAGGAAGGTTAGGGATCATAACCACCTGATTGCCGGAAATAACTATCGTGGAGCAGCTCATGAGGAGTGCAATATTAACTATAAAGACTCCCACACTGTTCCCGTCATTTTCCATAATTTGAGCGGATATGATGCACATTTCATTGTGACAGATATCACTACAAGAATGGCGGGAAAGGTGGATCTGCTCCCGATAACTAAGGAGAAATACATATCGTTTACGAAGCACGTTGATGAGGCTCCCATTCAATTTCGATTTATTGACTCCTTTAGATTTATGAATTCCTCTTTAGATAAATTAGCATCTTATCTTCCGGGGTTCCCCAATCAAAAGTCGCAGTTTAGTGATATGCCTGTGGAACACTTGAAACTGCTGACGAAAAAAGGAGTCATGCCATATAATTATATTGACTCCTTTGATCGATTTAATAAGCCAGCTCTGCCATCTCAAGATAAATTTTACAACAAGCTGGAAAATACGCCCTGCCCCCGACGTCTTTACCAACGGGCACAAAATGTTTGGGCCACATTCAATTGCCGAAATTTGGGTGAATATGTGGTCTTGTATATGAAGACTGACATTCTCCTGCTGGCTGATGTCTTCGAGATGTTTAGATCGTGCATCCTCAAGTCTCATAAATTAGACCCCGCCCACTATTTCACGCTGCCGGGCTATACATGGGACGCTATGTTGAAGTATACTGGGATTGAGTTTGAACTCCTCACCGATGTCGATATGTTCCTCTTCGTAGAGCGGGGGATACGAGGAGTCCTCAGCCAAGTATGCTTCAAACGTCGAGCCAAAGCCAATAATAGATACATGCCAAATCGCTATGACCCATCCAAACCTTCAACCTTCTTGATGTACTTTGACGTCAATAATCAGTATGGATGGGCCATGAGCCAATATCTTCTATATGGCGGATTTGAATAGAGTGATACTAACATCGATGTAACAACTATCGCAGATGATGCCGATGTGGGATACATGTTGGTGGTAGATTTGGAATATCCCAAACACTTTCACGATAAGCATAAGAATATCCCATTCTGCTCCCAACATATAAACCCTAAAACTGGCAAGCCTCCTGAGTCCCCCAAAGAACTTACAAAATTGATGGCCACTTTACAGTCGAAGGAGAAATATGTTATTTACTACCGAGCATTAAAGCAGGCATTGGAGCATGGATTGATTTTAACTAAAATCCACCGAGTATTGAAATTCAAACAAAGTCCCTGGTTGAAGTCATATATCGATTTGAATATGGAGCTTCGCAAAAAAGCCACTAATGAATTTGAAAAAAATCTTTACAAATTGATGAATAACGCAGTCTTTGGTAAAACTATGGAAAACGTTCGGAAGAGGGTCAACATCCGCCTTCTCACTGAATGGAGTGGACGATACGGTGCTGAAGCCTACATCACTAAGCCGGAGTTCAAAAATTGTACCATATTCAATGAGAACTTGGTAGCGGTGGAGCTTCGAAAGTTGCAGATCTTCCTCAATAAACCGATATATGTAGGGCAAGCCCTATGGCTATATGAGGGAACGTTTTGGTGAGGACTGTACTGTCATGTATACGGACACCAATTCTCTCATATATGAGCTGCTACAAGACCCCTATGAGGTAATGAAGCAAGACTGCCACAAATGCTTCGATACATCCGACTATCCTGCCGATAACATCTACAGCATCCCCTTGGTCAATAAAAAAGTCCTTGGTATGATGAAAGACGAGAATAATGGTGTACTGATGACAGATTATGTTGGTCTACGATCTAAATTATATACAACGAAGGTGTTAACAACCGAGGCTGATACTGAGGAGAAAAGAAAAATCATGATTGATGAGGGGTATGATGATGATGAAATTGCGTTGGAATTGCAAAATTTGGGGAGCACCAAGAAAGTCAAGGGAGTTGAATCATCTGTGGTGGAAACGATGATTACTTTTGAAGACTTTATCGATTATCTCGACAGCTGCAACAAAAAGATTGTATGCCAGAATTTGATTCGCTCCAAAAAACACCAAGTGTACTCAATTGTACAAGATAAAATTGCGCTATCTCCAAATGATGACAAACGCTACCTGATTCCGAGGACTGATGAAACATTGCCATGGGGATATTATTTAATCCCGCTAGAAGAGGCGATGGATGTTGATAGCACTATATCACATTCCTAACATTGAAACTTTGTACGCTACCTGATTCCGGGGGGTTTAATGAAATATTGCCGTGGGGACATCATTCAATCCCGCTAGAAGAGGCGATGGATGTTGATAGCACTCTCTAATATTTTTGATAATGACGTTGTTCAATATAACATTACATTTATATCACATTCCTGAGATTGAAACTTTGCTTTAGTAAACTAATCCTTCTATGTATAGTTTGCCATATGTACTCAAACATAAACTTACACGTCACACTTAAACTGTCGCTCAAACAACAGTCATTTTCAAATGTACTGTATTAAAGGTATCTATTTTGACTATTCAGATATTACTATCGATTGATGTAAAGTAAGTACATGAATGATGGGAACCTGTGTTCACTCCTTGTATCCCCAAAAAATAAAAAAATATATCCAAGGTTCGAAGAATATCTCCTAACTAAACGTGGAAACCTGTGTATTCACTCCTTCTATCCGCAAAAAATATGAACAAGGTTAGAAGAATACCTACTAACTGAACTTGGGAACCTGTGTATTCACTCCTTGTATTTTAACTACACCTCATCATGATATTTCCGTCTACTGATCACCTTTGTTTCATCATTGATGTACTTACTTTACATCAATTCGATATAAATATCCAATTAGATGAACTAATCCTATAGCATGAACATTCAAAACGACTGCTGAATAAAATTTTATTACTCATATGCATACTTACTATGTTTTTATGCGTAACTGAATATTGAATATTTTTACTCACTCCCACGATGACAAAATTTTTATTGGTTACATAAGCAATAACTTAAAATAATTTGGTGGTTATGATAGGCCTACTAGGGAAACTTCCACAAATAAAAAAAGGAAACGCATTGGCTGTCCTACCTCCTGGGTGATGTGGAAACGGACTTGTCATCATGTGGAATGAATACATTTTTTCTTGACGAAATTTCATAGATCATTACATTTTAACGTGTGACACAATACATTCAAAATAGATGTAGTTAACACATTTCAAAGTGTGATTCTTTCAAATGAGAAAATTGCTACTGAAATATTACACGCATCATAATTTTAATATCTATTAAATACAAGAAGACCTCTACATGTACTGCAACATACTGCGACATACCGAACATAGCCATACTGCACCATACGGTGACAAACCGAACCATACCGAACATGCCCATACTGCGACATACACTGACATACTCAACCATACAGAACATAACCATACAGCTACATACCGTGTTTTTATCTCACCTCACTTTATGTTGAAGCGATAACGCTAGCAAAAACGAAACACGCTGACACACAGACATGTACCACACCCGACATATATTTTTTGTGTTTTCTAAATAAACAGTCGGATGGCAGACTGAACGGTTCAATAAAAAACACGCAAAAATGTGATAAAATAGACGTTTCTCACGTTAAAAAAAACACCCAAAATTACAAGCGCTGAAACGCATGAAATATGTAACGAAAACACGCGTTTTCACGTTCCGAAGAACAACTGAAATTACGAACACAAAAAATACACTTTTACATATATTTCTTATGGAGATTTAACATTTCAAAATCTAAAATTTGAAACGCCAAAACACGTAAAAAACCGACCACAATAAGCGTTTTTCGTGTACGAAAAAACAGTTTAAATTTTAAACGCTAAAACAAACGTTTTGTAAGGTTATTTCAATTATTCACTCTAAAACAATAACTCCCCCATTTCCCCCCATACATAAACAAAATTAATTCGTTTTGGTTCGATCAAACTAAATATCGGTCAGTATCTGTCTCCTAAATCCTGTCTTCTATCTCTTTGCCGCGTTGAGGTTTTTTAAAACGGTATACCTAGTCTCCTGAAGAAAAAATCCAAATGAAATTATCGGCTATCTCAAGTAATTTTGAAGATACGGTCTATTTTTAGATTTTGACTGGCATTTTCTAGAGACGTTCCTACCACGCGTTCAGCGAAAACGAGAACAAAAAAAACGTTGACCAACACGTGTCAACGGATAGAAAAAAACGAACGATGACCACCGCACGTGTAAACAAAAACCATCGGACGTAAGACTGTGAACGTTTCAATGGGTATCGCACGTTAAAAATGTCAGACCCCATCATGATACCGTTTATGAGGCACCCTGTACAATGAAATATAAACGCTTCATTGATTTTTCTCTAACAAACAATACACACAGATGTAATTCAATCTCTTTGTATGGGCAAGTATTTTTCAAATCCTCATATCCCCAAGCATACGTTTTTAGCTGTATGCTATGAACACCGACGTATTTTTTCTTTAATGAATATTACACAAATGTTAGATGTAATTCAACCTCTCTGTATGAGCTAGTAGTTGTTTCGAATCCTCAGTGATACGTTTTTTCTTTGATTCTTTTTCCACCTGATATTTGACAAATGACAGCAGTCATCTTTTTTCCTAACAACGTTGAGGTTCTTAAGTCGCTATACGTAAGGTAAGATCAGACGGAATTTAATGTTTTTTTAATGCTCTATATGTGAGGTTAGTTCGTTCTGGTTGGATCTAACTGAATATCTGTCAATCTGTCTGTTTCCTAAGCCCTATCTTCTGTCTCTTATGTCCTATCTTCTGTCTCCTATCTTCTGCCTCCTATGTCCTAACTCATGTCTCCCATCTTCTATCTCCTTTCTCCTATCTTCGGTCTCCTTTCTCCTATCTCCTATCTTCTGCCTCCTATGTCCTAACTCCTGTCTCCTATCTTCTACCTCCTTCCTCCTATCTTCGGTCTCCTATCTTCTATCTCCTATCTTCTGTCTCCTATCTCCTATCTTCTGTCTCCTAACTTCTGCCTCCTATGTCCTAACTCCTGTCTCCTATCTTCGGTCTCCTATCTTTGGTCTCCTATCTAACACTATGTCAGATGTAATTCAATTACTACTTATGGGTGAGTAGTTGTTTCGAATCCCTCATGAAGCGTTTTTGTGGGACGTCCCATGATGTGCGTTGGCCAATCCAGCGCCACCATCTTTTTTTCTTTAACGAATGGTTACCTTTTTTGAAATGACAGATGACAGTTGACTGACGAGTGTAAACACCTTCGTCGAAGAGCATCACATAGATGTCAGATGTAATTCAATCTCTTTGTATGGGTATGTCGTTGTTTCGAATCCCCATATTTCCAATGATACGTTTTCTTTGATCCATTTTCCACCTGATATTTGACAAATGACAACGATGAGGTTATTAAAAACACCCTGCATATTTTGCCCTATACAACGAACTATGATCTACGTTGACCAATCAAACGCCACCGTAATGACAGGTGACTCTGACAGACGCCACCATCTTTTTTCCCTTTCTGTACGATCTATTTTCAAACATCATTATTACCATCACACATTCAAAACTCATCTATAATTATTATTGTTCTCATAATCGTTTGCACTCTACTGACTCTCGCGCTGTATAAACAACATTTCAACTTACATTTAGTAAGAGGTCTCATAGCCTGGCGTGTTGATGTGCGGCTCCGTAATCTGAAGATGGACGGTCGGCTCACTTCGATCCCTCAGTCTAACAACCATTTTTCATTTCATGCATATATATCAAATATTCATTTTCATTATCCGGCGATGAGTACTGGGAAACTCTTATCTTTGATACAGATCAGCTCGACTACGTCACATCTGAACGGCAGAGTAGCGAACGGGTGACCTTGAAAAGAACCAAAAACTCCAGACGGGAGCTTGAAATCTCTTATGGCGTTTTACATGTTAATTTGGTCGATTTGATTCTTGAATGCCTATAGCTCCTTTACTACCACCGCCACCGTCACTAATACTACACAACCCATTAATACAGAACCCTCCAAATCCCCCAATACAGAACCCGCAACCCAACAAGAAGATCCAATTAAAAAATGAAAATCATGAAAATAAAATATACTTTGAATGTTTTGCTTTTTATTTCAATTTTTTTACAGATGGATCTAAAAGCGTTGAATTCCATATCTGTTCTAGAGACAAAACCAGCTATTTAATTACAAGATTTGATCATAGGTGATCCTCAAAAAATATATACAGCGAAACTAGTACAAACAAGATTTGGGGAAACAATTATAATAGAATTGGAAAAAAACGTTATTTTTCTGCCGCAACGAGTAGCGAACCAATATAAACCACACGTATCTCATTTCTCAGAGGGAAAGTACGCAATCATATTCAGAGGGAACACAGACGTTGGCAAACCTCAACCTGCTGCATCATTTGAAATCGTTGAATTGTGAAGGTGAGTTACTTTTTTTATGAATAATTAGTGATACATTATGGATGAATTTAGAGGAACACTGTCTAAAATTAATGAAACATCGAAATTGATCAAGGAAAATTTAATCGAAAGACATGCAATCGAAGCAATTAATCAACATATCAAAGTGTGTAACGAAGCTCTGAAGAAATTGAAACTCAAAGTAGGTGAAAAAAGTAAAATTATAACAAAAATTGGTCAATTGAAATGATTGAGATGTTTAATTATGCTAAAAAATAAAAATGTGACTTCAAAGAAAGAACGTAAGGTTTATTTGGAAGACGTTAATTCTTGTTTTAATAACAGAGTAAAGACGGGGGTCATCATCAATGTGAAACATAAAGATATAAAAGCATTTTTGGCTGACAGATTCAGCTTGTTTAAAAAAATTACTTGCAAAATTCTTTAAAAAAATGCCATTTCCCAAAGTGAATACCACTCTTTGGGGTGATTTTGTAAAACAATCAAGTTAAGAAGATATAATCAGTCAAAAATATGTTGTCACACCGAATGCAATTTTAGATCAGGGAACGGATCTATTTGTGTGGTACAGAGAAAATATTATTGATCACATCTTGAATAAACTGTCAGAATTTTCCGAAGAATCAAGCGGTTGGGCGTTACAAAAAATTTTATTGTTAGAAGATGCTATTAATAAATATGAAATTGGCAATGGAACATCTAATATTAAGCTACCATTACAAATTGCAAGTGAAAAATCATGCATTAATATGAAAAATAATGATGATTCATGCTTTTTTTGGGCCATAGTTAGTGCTTTATACCCACCTACAGGAGATATGAATTATCCATCATCATATCCAGCATACAATCTTGTACTGAATACTGAAGGTTTAGAAATGCCCATGAAATTGAATCAAATCATTAAATTCGAGAAATTGAATAATATTTCTGTAAATGTTCATGCGTTGGAATTGAATGTTACTGACAAAAGTTCCTTAGTGCCTGTAAGGTTAACTAAGAGTAAATTGAAACGTCATGTCAATCAACTATTAATTCAAGATCATTATTCTCCCAAACTGAATGATTATGCTGCACCAATACCAGATGTTGAAGATCAAGAAATTAAGTTTCATTATTGTTGGATTAAAAATATTTCTCGTCTATGAGCAAGGCAAATTGGTAATCACAAAATAAAGATTCATTTATGTGATCGCTGTCTCAATTATTTTTATAGTGGAGAAAAATTGAAAAATCATTACGTTTTGTGCGGAAAGAATAACGATTGTAGAATATCATTTCCGAAATATGACTTTGTTGAATTTAAAAATTACGTTTACAAACAAAAAGTACCTTTTATCATCTATGTTGATATTGAATCCATTCTGGAGCCATGCAATTCTAAATTATTCAAAACAACGACAAAATATCAAATACACAAAACATTTTTGGTGGGCTATTATCTAGAGTGTTGTTATGATGATTCGCTTTCTTATTTTAATAGCTATGAAGGTGAAGATTGTATGGAATGGTTTTCTACTGAAATGAGGAATATAGCACAATATCGTGCCAATGATTGAAAAACCGAAAACCGTTAATTTTGGAACTTGTCACATTTGTGAAAAAATATTCAAGGCTAAAGATGTCATTGTTAGAGACCACGATCATTTAACGGGTCAATTCCGCAGCTTTGCGCATCAGGAGTGCAATCTGATCCTCGAAAAATTATTTGTTGTCCCAGTTATTTGCCATAATATGTCGAATTATGATGCCCACTTTTTAATTAGAGATTTAGCCAAACGAGGCTCTCTGAACGTGCTTCCATTTAACAAAAAAAAATACATTTCCTTCACTCTTAATGATTGTGACAGTAAAATAAAATTTAGATTCATAGACTCTTTTAGATTTATGGGTGCAAGTCTTGATGAACTCGTGTCCTCTTTATGTTTGAAGAATCTTCAAAATTTAAAGTCTGAATTTAAAGATTTAGATGATGAAACATTCAAACTGTTGACTAGAAAAGGGGTATATCCCTAAAATTATTTGGATAATGTGGAAAAATTGAATGATCCTCAACTTCCACCCATTGAAAAATTCTACAACAAATTGAATGATGTAGAATTGTGTAGAGAAGACTACCTTCATGCACAAAATGTGTGGAAGGCATTTAAAATGGAAAGACTAAGAGAATATAGTGATTTGTATATGAAAACTGATATTTTGCTACTTGCAGATGTCATGGAAAATTTTAGGGAAACTGCTTTGAAAACTTATGGTTTAGATCCTGCGTGGTGTTATACAATGCCCGGATACGTGGGATGCTATGTTGAAATACACAAAATGTAAATTACAAATTTTAAAAGATATCGATATGATTATGTTTATAGAAAAAGCAATTAGAGGTGGGATTTCGGTTTGTAGTAATCGATTCTCAGAGGCCAACAATAAATACATGCCCAACTATGATCACTCAAAGCCCAACAAAACACTTTTGTATCTAGATATTAACAACTTGTATGGTTAGGCAATGTCTCAGCCATTACCTTTTGGAGGTTTCGAATGGTCAGATACAAATTCCAGATGATTCACTGGTGGGATAGATTTTACAAGTTGATTTGGAATATCCTTAAGCTATACATGACCTACACAAAGACTTTCCATTTTGTGCAGATTATTCAATTCCACCCACATCAAAACTAACAAAGTTGATAGCCTATTTGCATCATAAAAAAGAGTATATTTTGCATTATAGAAATTTGAAACAAGTATTGGCAAACGGTTGAATTTTAACTAAGATACATAAGGTATTGGAATTCAAACAGTCTGAATGGTTGCGACCATACATTGAACTCAATACTCGTTTGAGGTCTAAGGCTACAAGTAACTTTAAAAAAATCAATATAAATTAGCTAATAACGCAGTATTTGGGAAAACAATGGAAAATATAAGGCTTCATAGATTGGTTAAATTAATCAATTTTTATGAGGGTCGCATTGGAGCAAAACATTTGATAGCAAGTCCGCGTTTTCATAGTAGAACAATTTTTGATGAAGATTTCATGGCAATTGAATTAAAGAAAGCCGAATTAATTTTTAATAAACCTCTTTATATTGGTATGGCAATTTTGGACATTTCTAAACTTTTTATATATGATTTCCATTACGATTCCATGTTACCAACAGTTGGATCAAATAATTGCAAGTTAATGTACACAGACTCGGATAGTTTTATTTATGAATTGAATTGTAATGATGTTTATCAAGATGTGATCAAAAAACATCAATGAATTCGATACCTCTGATTATGAGAAAAATAATGAGTATAATATTCCATTAGTGAATAAAAAAGTACCTGGTTTGATGAAAGATGAGACAAATGGTACAATCATCACGCATTTTGCTGGTCTCCGTTCAAAGATGTATTCTTTCAAAACACTCGTCACCCAGAGGGATAGGGATAGTTTGAAGGAAAAATTAACGAAAAAGGGTATGAGTAAAAAACGAATAGATTTGGAAATTAACAATTAAGGAATTACGAAAAAATCTAAAGGAGTTAAAAAGAATGCAATAAGAAATAATTGTACTTTCGAGAATTATGTTGCTTGTCTGAAAGAGTTCAAAAACAAAAATATATCACAACAAACTATTCGTTCCTATGCTCACAACGTCATTATAGTGCATATATTTTTTGTACCAGAGTGGATTCAACGAATTGTTATTTAGACTGAAACGGAATGAGTGTACCATAGTGATCCTTATTATCGATTTAATCGTTTCATTGATTTTTGTGACTGATTATAAAAATTGTACTCACAATGCAAGATGAAATATTTTGTAAAAATAAAAACAACAAAAATACACTTCTTTTGTTCATTTTTTTCTGAATTACAATTGATCAAGAGCTAATTTACATAAATGACATTGTGCTATTGGTGGCCTTCTGCGTGAGTTCGCCATTCAGGTCGGTTGTAATGGATGAAACAGGGCAGTTGTACTTGTAAATTGAAATTATTTCGGTAATTGCTTGGTAATTTATGCCAGGCATATAAGAGTTCTATTGGTTGTGCTCTCCCAATCAAATAGTGTATGGGAAACTTTTCTAGTTCTTCTTCACTGAAGTGATGTAAATTATGTTTGAGATGCCAATGATCCTTCATTGGATGAATACAGTAACATGCTTCTTGATTCATGTTTTTCCAAATAATTATTAGCAGACAAAGAAAGAGAAATACTAACAACATATACACTTGTATACTGATTTTATATAAAGAAAATGTTGGTGGAGGTGGTAGTGGGAAGTGGAATTATGGATCAATTTTAAACAAGTCCGAACTTGTAAAAAAAATGATTCATCAAACACATTTATTTATCATTCATTATAAAATTTGTATACAAAAAGAATACATTTGATAGAGCACATACACATTTATCTTCATTATTGTTGTGATAAAAACACATGGGATCTTCTCTTTCTAGTGCAGGTTGCTCGTTCAATTCATAAACCATACAACTACAATATTTTTTGATGAAGTTGAATTTTTTTCTGCCTTTAACATACACCGCGTCTGCTCATTGAGTAAGATATCGTATATTTTCAAATTGATGTAGAGGTGTGAATCCTGCATTCCAGTCTATGTAGTGGTGGTTTTTTGTTAACCACGTTGCTTGTTTTTTCAGATCTTGTGGTAGATTATTGAAGGGAAATGGTGGTTTGAATAAGTAATGACTGATACGAAGATTACTATCATAACACGCCAATTCTTTTACTACAAATTTATTGTTTTCCAATTTGAAGCCTTGCAAATCAATAACTAATCTCATATTCGAAGATTTTCCAATTGCCGTTCAACCAATTTTCTCTTTTCCAAATATTCAATTTCAGTTTTGAGTTGTGTCAACTGGAGTAGGAATTGAGCTAGTCTGTATCTATATTGAGTTATCATTGTCAACTGACTGACAAACACTTATTATCGCACTATTTCATTCAATGGATTATAATAAAATTCTTTTCCTTGTAAAATTAGACAATATGCAGACACATTATTTCCTGTAGGTTTTAATGTTTCAAATTCTATTCACAAAACAACAGATCCGCTCTGAATGATTTCCTTTTGGTGGGAACAATCGATATGAATAACGGGAGCTTTTTCTTTGAATTCTTTTGGGTTGAATATGGGTTGATTGGTTTTAATGTGATAATAACTTTCCTGGAAGTTGGCAAACATTTCATATAGTGATGCAAATCGATCAAAATCCAAATTTAAATCTTGATAGGGAAATCTCTCACTATTCAAAAATACTCGTACATTCGTCAAGTTACAATGATTGAATTTACTCATATCTTTCAAAATTTGACCTTTACATGAATCTTGAAAAGCAATAATAATATGTCGAGGACTTTTCAATTGCGTTGAAGTTTTAACAGACCAAATGTGACGTTTCGAATCATTCAGAGTGGGGTATTCTATTAATTCCCTACTTCGAAATTTGATGGGTAATTCTGTACTATTACGAACTATTTTATTCAAACGTAATTGTTCGTTAATACTCGGTGTTATATGTGGAACAGTCCAGTACAGTTTTGTGATTTGAATTTTTTGTTTTTTTGAATTATCTGTCGAGAGAACGGCATCAATGTCATCCTTTTCTCTAATGAGAATTGATTCTTGTCTCATATTCATTATAATTTTTCTATAATCTTCGAAAAATCACGACCATAATTTCAATGGTATACACACATTGGAATTTCCCTTATCATCAATTAAAAGTTTGTTATTATATTTTGGAAACCATCCTCCGTGCTCCATTAGTTTGCTTTCATTTTCGTTCAACGAAAGGTACATTTTCAAAGTGGAAACTAGACCAACGTTTCGAACAGAATCTATTACGACAGCGTTCAGTTCATACCTCATTTCTCTGAATGAATATGCTATGCCATTATTGATGAATTGGAATTTGGTAGGCACTTTGTTTTGATCCGTTAATATTCCACCTTCAATGTAAATTATGCATCTAACTCTTGTACGGAAATTCTAACTTCATCATTGTAGTTGAGGGCTCCAGAATTGTATGGTTGGTATGTGTGAAACTGATAATCTTCAATGGTCGTATCGCTAAAAGGTTCCCCTGTTACATTCAATAAATCCATTATACTAGAATGTAAAAACAGAGAGAATTCAAAAATTGACGATTTTCGGGAGTTAACAAAGTTTTCATTGGCATCGCAAAACTATCTGACTTCTTTGTACGACGCTGCTGCTTTTTATAGTTTTTGTATGTATGATGGAATCGTTGAAATTGTAACACCATATCTATTCAATCTTCCTGAGATGTAAATAAAGAGTAATTGTTTCACCGCGAAAATTCACCAAATTACTATCTTGATCGAGCACTCTCACAGTTATGTTGTTTATGGTTTTAATACTCACAGGATAATAGAGTATGGTCAAAGAATGCTCCACTATTCTATAACCGTTTGGAACTTGTGGAAAAAAAGATGAACAGGTTTCCGTGTAAAAATGATTCTACTGCAATATTACAATCTATACAAATTGTATTGACAGTTAAAATATTAACTTTGTTTTTTGAGATGTAAAGTTTGTTGGGTTCGAGTTTGGTTTTTTCAAATCCCAATATATTGCCAATAGAACGATCAGTACTGAAATTGATCCAATCGGTGATTTTAATTGAAACTATGATTCTTTTCGGGTCTGTAGTTATATGAATGATAGTTCCTTCTCCTATCCTATACATTTCATCCTTAATAATTTTTATAATCTCATCAATTTCATAGGACACTATGGGAATTTCAAATTTGAATTCATCATTCGGGCCCCATACCAATAAATTGTTGGTTTCATTGATATTTGGAATACTATTGAAAGTGTCAAAATTGACCAATCCAATTTCATATTCGAGGTTTTCATCTAAATATAATGGTGGGTTGAAAGTGTCGCTTAAAATTGATGAATCTCCGCTGAGTGTAAACGTATACGACATTACTGAGGTTTCAAAAACAAATGAAGTGATATTCAAAAGTTGTATTGATTATATAAAAATTTGAGACAATATTGTCCGCACTGATATAAATTGAATTTTTGTATCATATCATAATTATATTCAATGATGACATCACCATTGCGTCTAAAATATTCCACCAATTCAATTGGAGGTGTTAAATTACCATAGCTATCATAATAGATTACATTTTTATTCCGTTTCGAATATGCTGTCCAATGAGTACCGGGCCCACTTTGCACATCGAGATTGACTATACCACATTCATTTGTCGCAATCCTGTTTGGTAATGAATCGCACATAAATACACCTCTAAAATAAGGAATTTTCAATAATTTTGCATACGTGATGAGATCTATATCAGACATTATACGTCGAGGTAATTTTATTTTCTTTTCCAATATAGTTGCTGCTGTTGAAACCACTTTGGCATTTTTTGTTTTTTTCTTCCGTAAACCATATCCCTTGTAAGGTCTCAGATAATATCCTTTTCCTGATTTTTGTTGCTCGAGAGCTAGGTTATGTCTTTTTTGTTCAGCTAATTGTTCACGATTTGTCTTGGCATCGCTTACAGCTTTTGCAATGCCCGCACCCCCACCTGCCACTGCGCCCAGAGCACCCAATAATGGAAGTAAAAACGGCAGGAATCCCCCTTTTTTGGGAGTACGAATAATTCGTTTTTTCTGCACGGTCGATTTTTTCTTTTTCAATCCCATGCCGAGTTTACGTTTTCCCTTCATCGCAGTTGTTATGAACCAAGCTGCCTTTTCTCCTAGTTTGGCGTCTTTCGCTTCAACTCTTTCCGAAGCTTTGTTCTCCAATATTTCGTCAGCTCGGTGTCTGTCACTGAGATTTTTACTTTTAGAATAGGCGATATCGTGCTCTTGGCATGCAGTATCCAAAGAATTTATTCCAGGATCCCTGCGTTCCAATTGTTGTTGTAATTCAGTTCTGGCTAAAAAGAAGATTAAAATAAATTGATGCGCTCTATAAAAATAATTACTCACTCACGTCCACAATAATTGTATTTCGGCAGATGGAATTCAAAAGGTAATTTATTTATTAATGTGTTTACAAAACCTCTTCCTATGTGTCTGTTGGATCTTACCATTCTAATCAGCTATATAAGTCAAAGCACAGCCTTAAATACATTTAGTCACCACTATGAAGTTTCGAAAACAAAACGGTTCTCTGCCCATCAACAATTATGATTTCAATGTTGTACGAAATGAGAGAAAACACGGTGCAATATTCGGTGGTAATTCTAAGCGTGGGTTGATCGTAGGCAGTAGTGGCGGTAAAACGAATGTTATGCTGTCACTAATAGAACATCCCAATGGACTAAGATTCGAAAATATTCATCTATACTCAAAATCATTGAATCAGCACAAGTATCAGTATTTGCGTGCTTTACTTCAACTACTCGATGATGAAATTGGTTATTATGAATATAACGATAGTGCGGATGTACCTTCTGCCGATAACATTGAAACAAATTCGTTGATTATATTTGATGATGTGGCATCTTGCGATCAAAATATCATTAAAGATTATTTTTGTTTCGGAAGACATCAACATACAGACTGTTTTTATATTCGTCAAACATATTCCGACATACCAAACAATTCATTCGCGACAATGCCAATTTGTTAATTATATTTCCACAGGACCCAACCAATTTGAAGCATATTTATGACGATCATGCAAATATCGATATGGACTTTCAAAAATTCAAGGAAGTGGCATCTTCTTGTTAGAAAAAAAAGTTTGACTTTTTTGTAATTGGCAAAGATTGTGATTTGTCTTCGGGTAGGTATAGAAAAGGTTTCGATACATACATTTATATATAAAGATGAACTTTCGAAATGAAAGATCAGTAGTTAAAATCGACCCTCAATTAGCAAAACAACTTGTGCGAGCCGGACCCGCACTTAGAAAAAAGTATAAAATTATAAAGGGTAGTACAGCGAGATCACAAAGTCGATTGGAAAAATCATCACTCAATCATCAACCCATTACTCAATCTCTAAAACAATTGGCTTCTACAATGGGCGAGACGGCGGCTGCGGCGGCAGCGGAACACATCAAACCAGAAAAATTTAAGTCATTAACGAAAACACCGAAATCATATAATAAACCAACATTTTTATCACCAAGATCTGAAAATCTAACTCCTACTACGGAGATACCGAGTTTTTTGTGAGATGAGGAAACTTATGAAACACGGAATGAAGAGGAGGTAGAAACACCGAATAGAACAAGAGAAGATCAATTTATTGATGATACCCTTTCGCAATTTTATCAGACAATCACAAATTCAGACGTTCTTAAGGAATTCTTGGACCAATTTGAGTCACCACTACCCAGAGATTATATAGAAGGTATGATAAAAGATACTCAAAGTAAATATGATCATATTTTGGGGCTCTTCCATAATCCTGTGAAAGACAAATTTTATATAGGAGATTCTGAAGTTAATTTTATGGGAGCTAATATTAATGTGAAAGGTATTGATTATAAAGGAACGGTGGGTCTTTACGAATTACTTTTTCTGAAAAATCCCGTATCTCACACCAAAAAAGACGCCGAAAATTATGTAGATATTATAAAGAGAACTAATGCATATCGTCGTGAGAATAACGAGACTTTACCAATCAGAAAATTTCCCGAAGATATCAGGGAAAAGTATCTTCACATCATAAAACCTCATTTACCAAAAACTCATCCTAGATCTGGTTCAATACCTACATCTTTAACCAGATCTGGTTCAATATCAGCATCTTTATCCAGAGGCGTACTTACCAGAAAGATGACCAAAAGTGGGGGTTAAATGACAATGATGATGAGATATGATAATAAACCTATTGATTATAAATATTTTGATGACTACAATGAACTTGTAGATCGATTATGTTTGCTGGTTGCTTCCGAAGCAGCTGGCAATACTACCGGTCACAACAATAAAATTATTTCAATTATCGAAGAGTTACGTGAAGGTGAAATAATTTTATAAATGCATAGACTTTCAGCGTTTTGTATTAGTATTCGTAATGCCTCTGAACAAATTCAATCAACATTTTCTCACCCCATCCATCGCTTCTTTAAAAGATATTGTTACAGCACCCCAGCCAACAGATATTCCATTTTTTTATCTGTAAACCTTTCAAATTCCATAGTAAATGTATATTGACTATTCGTGGCAGTAAAAACCTTTCTTCTAGTAAAACTCACTATATTTTAGATAATAATAATAGTACTATTTAGACAATTCCTCTGACAGGTAAAGTTGAAAATATTCAATGTTTTCCCACTTCTTTACAAATATCCTACCAAAATCAAAACCATTCTTTGTATAATTTGTTGGTGGATAACATTCTGAACAAAGGCGATACTATGCAATTCTCCCTCCAGCAACCACATAAACTTGCTTCAAATAATTTTTTCATTGAGTTTGTAATGCAGTGCCCTTTGGATCAAAATGAATAATACACCGTTTATGATTCTGTATATTTTTTTTTTGAAAAAAAACGATCGACATTCTTGAAAACTTTTTTCTCCCAATTTTTCTCCTCTTCAAAATTCAAAATGTTCTCCAAATAACCAGCACTATCATCTAAATTCTTGCCTTTGGGTTGTTTCCTTTCAAACGATTCAATTCTCTCATCTTGTTCACCTTCTTGAAATTCCATTTTTTTTCTTAAAAGGTTTCACGCGTGAATTCAACACTCCATAGGGGTCGCTAATTAATCTTTCAATTTTAATAGAGCTGCACGTGTTCAATTACCAAAATAGGTCTGCTCAAGAAAAACTTGAATGATAAGTAGCTTGGTAGATCTACAAATACAACAAATTCTTCTCTGTACTACTACTGACTGCATACTATTTTTGTAACAATTCAAATATATATCGAAGATTTAGCTACTTTATTCACATTTGAATTGTTAACGATTCATCACACACCTATTCTCTGTCTTGAGCAATAACAAAGTTTTTTTCAATGTCATTGAACAGATTCAATCATCATTTTTTACAACACAATACTACTTTTGAAGAAGGAGAAGGTGCTGTGTTAGGTTCACCAACTCCACTACCACAAATGAGTTCCCCATTTTAGGTTTGTGATTCTTTGGATTTTCACGTTAAAGTTTCAATTCGTTTGAGAGGTGAGAAAAAAAATTGTTTGAATAGACAATATTATATACTGGATAATGGGAATATCAAATTCAAATTTCCCATGTCTGCCAAGATAGAAAGCATTATAAATTATAATCACGATGATGACGCAGAAGTTTGGATTAATAATCTAACATCTTACAAATTTCATCAACTAACAAACAAGTCCATTCACAAGGGAGATGAAATGATATTTAAACTAGGAACAACTCCAACTATGTTTATTGAGATATTATTACAGTGTCCGTTGGTCAGAAATGAGTAATGCCCAAATCATAGAAGAACTTCATAAGCCTGTAAGAATCAATTATAAAAGACGACATGTTGTAATTAAAAATTTACATGACCTCATACAGGCTGATTTGGCTATTATGAATCAATTTGCAAAACAAAATAGAGGACATAATTACATTCTCGTAATCATCAATGCTGTTAGCAAATATGTTTGGGCTGTGCCAGTAAAAAGAAAAACGGGCAAAGATATCACCGCTGCTATGAAATCTGTATTAAAACAAATGAGCACCACACCAAAAAATGTACAGACAGATTTTGGAACTGCGTTCTACAATAAAGACTTTCAAAATCTGATGGACGAATATGGCATAAATCATTATAGTACTTTTTCAAATTTGAAAGCCAGCATCGTTGAACATGTAATTAAAACGTTAGAAGCTTTACTATGGAAATAATTCAGCCATAAGGGATCTTACAAATGGTTCAACATTCTCCCTGAAATTGTAAAAAATACAACAACACAAAACATTCCACAACTAATGTAATGCCAAGTAAAATAAATGATAAAAATGCGAAATTCATCAAATCATTCCAACATCTGAAAACTGTTGACCCAAAGAAGCCCAAATTTAAGAAAGGAGACCACATTCGCATATCCAAATATCGACATGCCTTCAATAAGTCTTATACTCCAAATTGGACCACCAATGTATTTACAGTCAAACAAGTCAAGTTGACAAATCCAACAACATATATTTTGGAAGATGCTAACAAAGAAGAAATAGAGGGGGGATTTCACACTGATGAATTGCAGAAAGCCAAGTACTCTGATATTTACCTGGTTGAAAAAGTAGTTCGTAAAAAGGGGAATGAACTGTACGTTAAATTTTTGGGGTTGAGCCCCACCCACAATTCTTGGGTTCATAAGAATGATATAGTATTATAGAAATGTTAGGACACAAAGTAAAATAAAAATTATTATATAAGTATTTTATTTGTTTATACACCTTATTTCTATGATTAATTTCCAAAATATGATTAATACATGATGCTGATTCCTTTATGCGGCCCTCGAATCTGATTCTATCGCAAACTGCTTCTTGCCACGGGCTACGTCTTGCTGATTGATAAGCATATTTCCATGAGTACAGCAAATCAATCTTGACTTTGCCAAATGTTACCTTTTTTTTTCATTTCTAAATATGAGCCCATTGATTTTCTTGAAGAAGGTGTGGATGATTATACGCTACTTCTAATCCAAGAGTGTATACTTCAGGATAAATTTCTTTTATTGTTTCAAGTACCTCTACTGAAGTGATGATCATATCTTTCTTCACACCCAATTGAAGAATATTCATGATCACATCAAATCTTAGTGATTTCAAAACATCCATTCTATATTGCAAAATAGGAATGAAGAGCCATAGTTTTGCTAGTGATTCCCAATTTAAACGAATACTTGCATCACCACTGTATATCCTCACACTATTTGATTGAACCGGTTCATATTCCACTGCATATTTTCCCATGTCTATACAGTTTTCATTTTCCAGGGATTCCAACAAATTATTAATTACTTCCTTGCTTTTCACTAATTCTGTCCATTCTTTCTCGCTGAATACTAACGTACCGGTCTCATCGTCTGCTATTACAATACAAGCGGTATACCCTAGATTCACTGATAGACATACCGACACAAACTTTGATTTGCCTGCATTTAAATAAAACTTTCGTTTACCCAAGAAGGTATCTTGTTGAAGTAAATTCATTTTGAACACTCAATAGCTGGTTAATTGTCTATTTATATCAATAATAAATAGGAGCGGTTTCTCAAGGTTTATTCAAACAATCTCTTCAATTAAATTTTTATTGACATTTAAAGGGAGATAAAAAAATTACAATTGGTACAAGGACAATCAAGAATTAATTATCTGGTGGAAGGAATGGTTTTTCAACATTACCATTTTTATAACAATGATTAAAAATATAATAATTACTAAAACCAAGGTCATACATGATATAAAAAACATTCCATGTGCTTCTACTTGCGTAGCTGTATTTCTATTCGTTCTATCAAAATTCATAGTTTGCCATTCCATTTGATCAATTTCAGAATTATTAGGAAATATTATTTTTAATTCATAGTTGAAATTTGTTGCGTTCGTTTCTGGAATACCAATTCTGAATACAGATAGTTGACCATCATTTTCTTGTGATGAGCCCAATAATTCCCAAGAAGTCGGTTACATTCTTTTTTGATGTTCTCCATGTCAAAACATATTGCTATATACTGAGACTTAGGAACATTTGTATGAAGAATGTCATTCACAATTGTTACCAAAATAATAAAATTTGATTCCAATAAAGCCATTTTTCTTCAATTTGTCTGTTCTTGTCAGTGTTCTGTTCAATACTAATACTGTTAATTATTATTATTATTTTTATTGAGAATCATTTGAAAAAATATCTGCAGATCCAAATCATTTGTTGCCCCTAACAGTGCTATTCAAAGAAACAACTTCTTCAAGAATTGGACTACAATATCTTTCACATATCAATTGAGCTATTTTGTCTCCTTTCTTGAAATGAACTTGTTCATACGATGAATTATATAACAGAATTCTGATTGTCCCCCTATAATCCTGATCTATCACGCCAGCAAAAATGTCTATTCCAAACTTCAACACTAAACCAGATCTGGGAGCTATTCTGACATAAGTCCCTGTAGGAACCTCCATTTTTAACAAACTGTCTACGAGAAATCTTTCTCTGGCCTGAATAGAAAAATTAATTGGGGTACGTATGTCATAACCGGCTGATTGAGGTGTCACCTTAATTGGAATGTACGCAGTTTCATTTGTTTTCATCACTTTGAGAACCTTCAAAAATGTATATAATTGAAATATAAGAAAAGACTCTCAAAAAAATATTACCAATTTGCTATTCAAGTTGTCCATTTATGATGAGAAAATATTTATTTGTCACACCTAAAAACAGGCTACAATTTCATTTATCCCCAAACTCTAAAAATATGTTAACTTACTATTTCTGCACGAAACACCGAACGTAACTGAAGTTCAATTTTCTATAGCTTATATATAAATCTCCCTGTATACGACTACTAAATTTGTAAAAATACAATCCACTTTCATTTTCCATTGAATAACGTGCCATTACATAACTGTAAAGGCGCCGCGATCTGAATTATTCAAACTAGTAATGCGAATACCGCTTGCTTTCACTTAAAACCTTGTTTCTAGCCGACTCGAAATGATAACTCATCAGAATACTGAATATATTTCAGACGTGTTGCGATGCGATATATTTGTCAGGATCAATCGTTAAAATACTAACAAACATTAGCGTTTTATAATTGCTGAAATACTGAAATATCGTGTACAGGGACGTCTCCAAAATAATATTGATATATTTTAATGCAGATTAGATTTCTTTTTTTGTAATTGATATAATTATTCCCGGAATATATCATTATGGATGGTACATTGTGATATTTAGACTTAACTAAGGTACCAAAATATAATATTGAGGTGATACATTTTAATAACTTATCAAAAAAAAAAAAACAGAATGATGAAGCCTACATTTTTATAACTCGTATGATACTGAGGATACTCAATCCGGTACATTCACCAGTAGCATTACAAATTTGTCTTCCCTGGAATTTCGGGTGTCTCATCATGAAGACTACATTGGAGGATCTTCAATTTCGGTACATTTATAATAGCATATAAAAAAATTACCGTTCTCACAATGGTGGCGGGGCATCCTTCAATACGACAGATCCACAATGACACAACAAAAATTTGTCCGCCCTGGTGTCGTCATTAAGAATACATTTTTAACAATGAGTGAATCTCAGCGTATAAAAATTGTTGGGCACCATGAGGCATCTGGGATCCACCATATTGGTAAAAACAGAATAATGAAGACTTTTTCCATAACTCATATGATGAATCTCAGCTGGTTATCAAAAATTCGTTGGATGGCCACCATGGACTACTGGGGATCCACCATCTTGGTAATAATGAAGACTATACTTTTTTCATAACTTATATGATACATCCGAATGTCAGCTGGATATCAAAAAAAATTCATTGGATGACCATCATGGGGTACTGAGGATCCTTAATTCTAACAGATTTGTAATGATGTATCAAAATTTGCTCGTCTTGGTCAACTTTTTTTCATTTTAATATTCAGCATTGGAAATGAAACTTTAATAGCGTGTTAAAATTTTGATTGGATCCTGTGAGGAACCTCAAATTGACAGTGGCATACCAAAAATTTGTCCGCTATGGTGTCATCATGAAGAATACATTTTAAACAACTCTCATAATTAGTTAATCTCAGCGTATAAAAATTGTTGGGGCACCATGAGGCATCAGTGATTCACCATCTTGGTAAAAACAGAATAATGAAAACTTTTTCCATAACTCATATGATGCATCTCAGCTGGTTATTGAAAATTGGATGGCCACCATGAGGTGCTGGGGACCCTTAATTTTTTTTTCGGGTTCAAATTACAGGATATTTTTTTACAGTGGTTGACCTTGAATTCTGTAGTTCCCGTATAGATACACTACTAATATATTTCAAAGTTATAGTAATTTATTGCAAGAAAGTTGTACTGGTAACCGATCGTTCATAACTAATAAAGACAATAGAATGTTGTGTCAAGTTTTACGAACTTTTTTTGGTGAAGATTTGTGTTACTGGAAATCCGTTTGATAAAATGAACGTCGCGATTTTGTGCCATTAGGCAATTCTTTTTTGCGAAAACGGTCTGTTTGCCAAGTTGGTCATTTCGGATTACTGGAATAGAGATGAATTGAAGTGGACATTATTCTATTCAATATGGCGGTTCTTGCTGTGGCACTGGGTGGACTGGGCCCATAATCTATTAGTCGATGTAGATGACTTTGCGGAAATGCCTGTTGCCAAGTTTAGGGAAGCGTTATAGAAGTTTTGATTGGAGAATATATTGTTAAAATTGTTAAAATTGTTTTTTCCGTTAACCAGCTGTCGTCCCCTTACGAACGGCAGCCCTCAAAAGTCGAAACTTGTGCAAGCCAAGGATTAACGAGGTCTTACCTTTTAACGTGCGATTCCTAGCACTTTCTCGGGCCATCAGATAAAAATCTGTACTCGCTAGGATTCGAACCTAGTCGACCAGCAGACAATGGTTTCGAACGTAAAAGTCTCAACCACTGAGCTACATGACCCTAATTTATTAATACATATCTTCAGCCAATTCTGACGGTATCTACAATTTTTTTTGCGCAAGTGCGTTGTTGCCAGTTGGTCACTTTGGATTACTCAATATATGTAATGCGAATGAATCGAAGGGTGTAATATCCTTTTCAATCAAGTGATCTTTATTATGAAATTTTGACTTCGCGAAAATGCGCTGTTGCCAAGCTATAGGGGAGCGGCATATCATTAAGAAGAGAATTATAAAAGCTTCAATTGAAGTATATTAATATATATCTTCAGCCAATTCCAATAATATTTATAATTTTTGTTTTGCGGAAATACGTTGTTGCCAAGTTGGTCACTTCGTATTACTAGAAATCTGATATGGAGATGGATATCGAAGTGGACATTATTCTATTCAATCGGGTGGTTCTTGCTATGATATTGTGACTGTACGGGAATGCGCTGTTGCCAAGTTACGAGAGCGAAGAATCATTAAGAAGAGCTTTACAACAATTTCGAAAATTCATAATCTCCGACCTCGAAAACCCCCACATATCAATTTAGAATCGAATAGGACCATAATCACAAAACTTGTCTGCTATCTTGGAGCCGCCATATTTAATTTATAAATTTTGACATCAATATCATAATCACCGACCCCGTATATCCCCACATGGATATTTTGAATAGAATTCGACCATAATCACAACTCGACCGCCATATTAAATGTTTGAATTTTGACAAAGAATTCATAATATCTGACCCCGAAAACCGCCACTACATACCAATTTAAAATCGCACCATAATCACAAAACTATTCTAAACCTCAACTACATTTTTTATATAAGAGCACAAACTTCAAGATTTTCGTACATAAAGTCACAGATCATTGTAGTCGAACATTTTTATAAAATTTCGTACGAATAAAACATTCAAATTCGTATGCATGAAAACTAAACCCTCAATCTTTAATTGAAAAATTAGCACCTCTTCTAAGGAAACCAGACACTATATTCATGTTGCGAATGAATATGTACACCACCGCTCAACGTAATTCCTACCATGCAGAACTAAAACAAAATAATAATAACTCACTTTGGTGTAATAATCGGGATCACAGCAATGGAATAACCTTGATGATAAAATATCCACATGGTCAACAAATAGCACACTCAAAAATCGAAATACAAACTCACCTCAATACGGTGCTGAACTGCTTAATGAACAAAGCGTAGACAAAGCAAACGACGTATTTGCAGATTCCTTCAAACTCGCAACTCTCAAAACTGCCATCTATATAATATTGTTAGTACTAATATTGTCATGCCATGACTTGGGCACAATCGAGCTAGTGACATCTAGTGGTGATGCCCATTTGGATCAAACCATTTTGCCTATATCATTGACTAACTATCTTCTGTATTATCAAACAAAGTGACCAACTGGCAACAACGCACTTCCGCAAAACAAAAATTGTAGATACCGTCAGAATTGGCTGAAGGTATATATTAATATATTCTCCAATCGAAACTTTTATAAAGCTCTTCCTAATGGTTTTCTACTCCCCTAACTTGGCAACATCGCATTTCTTCAAAGTCAAAATGTGATAGCAAGAACCGCCTGATGTCCATTTCGATCCATCTTTATATCTGATATCTAGTAATCAAAAGTGACCAACTTGGCAACAGAGCATTTCCGCAAAATAAAAATTGTAAACGCCTTTAGAATTGCTTGAAGATTTATATTAATATACTTCGATCAAAACTTTTATAACGCTCCCCTAACTGGGCAACAGGCATTTTCGCAAAGTCACCTACATCGACTAATAGGTTATGGGCCCAGTCCGCCCAGTGTCACAGCAAGAACCGCCATATTGAATAGAATAATGTCCACTTCGATTCATCTCTATATCAGATTTCCAGTAATCCGAAATGACCAACTTGGCAAAAAGACCGTTTTTGCAAAACAACAATTGCCTTAATGGCACAAAATCGCGATGTTCATTTTTTTAAACGGATTTCCAGTAACACAAATCTTTACCAAAAAAAGTTCGTAAAACTTGACACAACATCTATTGTCTTTATCAGTTATGAACGATCGGTCACCAGTACAACTTTCTTGCAATAAATTACTATAACTTTGAAATATATTTTGTTCCAAATACATAAGTCCGACCCTGTCCGAGCAAATCGTCCAAAGTTCCACAAATTATTAAATTATGAGATGGTTTACGAAAACTGGAAGAAATTCCAGAATTTCCTTATAAGTTTCACATTCCATCCAGGTGGCGTACTAGTACAGTGTCATAAATTATGCAATTTTTGGAAGGTTCTATTAAAAGAACCTAGATGTCACGCGCGATTGCATCAAACACTCTTTCTACAGTGACTGCCTAACTATCTTCTGTATTATCAAACAACGCTGATAGCGATCTAAACCTCTCTCCAAGCCACGTCTGTGCTATTATAATTGTAAATTTGAACCTTTTGGTTATTTTCAAATAGGTACGAAACTTTTCGTTTTTGTGACCTGGTCAACTGTCAGGTAGGCACTTGTAATCAAATTATTTTCAATTGCTTTTCATCTTTTCCACGTGCTCCGTGCTCAAAGCACATAGTTAAATAATAATATCTTTATAGGGGATAATTCTTATACTGTATAGGTATTGAAAAATCAGAGTGCATGATTGTGCTCAAACTTTATTTATTCTCAAGTAGCTCTAGTGAAGTTTCCGTATAACAACATATTATTTACTTGGTCAACTTTCAGTTTTGTAGACAACCGAAAATCACGCTGTATTCCATTTTCGAAATAAACACTGGTGGATTGTTGCAAACTGGGTATTTCATTGCTATCTTGGAACTCCAACACGGCCAGAACCCAAGTAAAATCACCCCTGAGATTTTTGTTTCATTGCAGTGGTGTGGGGCGCATCTTCCAAGTAGAGGAAGAAGCATTCTGAGTCTACGGTTACAGATACATTCATTTCAGGAATTCAGAGCTTTGTGCTCAAGACTCGTAAAAAAAACATGCAGTTTATTCGAAAAGTAACAATAACGGTTTATCTGCAAATACATTTGACAGACGAGAGAAAAAAAAATAGATGTATTAATTCTCAATGATTCGATTATGATTAAAATATTGATCATTAGTAATTGTCATTTTGAAATATATCATTTGTAGGCATAGGTAGAATTAGAGCGGAGCCAAAGCAATTTTCAATACCCGAATTCATAAAAAATCTTGGCTGTATATGGATGGTCGGTAGGTTATAAGTAAACAAAAATCAGGACGACTCAGTAAAAGTTCCGGAAGGGGGGTACGGGTAGCTGAATATACTTTTTGAAGGTGGATCTTGTTTTCTACGATTTGTAGCTAAAATATGCATTATACATAAAAAAGTTATCATGGAAAGTTGTAGATAGTGTATTAAGTAGTCATTTTTCAACATAACCTCGAAATTACCGAGAAAAACGCTAACAAACTTTCTTTTTCGTTATTTTTTTGTTTTTAATTTTTATGTTCCTCAGAAATATCATATTTTTCATGAAACTTGGTGAAAACGTTATTTTCAGTGTTGTAAATGAGCTGTAACATTTTCAGAGCAACATATTTATTTTTCGATTTTATACGAATTAGAATTTGAAAAAAAAGTTAAAGGACCTCGCACGGTTCTTATGGAAAATGGGTCCCAGTCGAATTGGCTGAAAATTTAGTATAATGTTGTTTATGGTGTCCTGATCAAATGTCTCCACGGGTACAATGAGATCTATTAGACAGTTTTTGAGATACAGGGTGTCAAACATGTAGAGAGAGGGTTGTTACTTACATTTAGAAAATCAATAATGTGGGGATTATTTTGTTAAAAGTTATGGAGAATAATTGCAATCTTAATATTGTCGACTCGAGTTGTAATGAAACGTTCTAAGACTCCGTTTTCAGGGTTATTTATTATTACATAATTTGTATGTAATTCTTTGCAAAAAATCAGTCAAACGCAAGAGCTCGTAGACCTGCAAAATAAGTAAATATCATTGTTTAATTTTGTAATTGGGTGATCTTAGGTTACTATTATACAGGATCACTTAAAATTTTCTTTTTCAGTTGTATTCATTTTAATTTATTTTTTATACTACAAACCCTGTACAGTTATGCTGATTTGGAATTTTGGCAATTATCAAAAACAAAGACTTGCAATTTGAAATTAGAATAATAATAATGCCAGGATTTCAACTGTTAAATCAGCTAAAAGGCTTGGTAAAAAAGAATTGTAACGAGCATTGGTACAAGAGTAAATGCTGCCAAGGTGGTGCATATGACCAATAAATGCTTAATGAATAAGAAAAGACCTTAGATTGTTATTACTCCACTGGTGCTTGGAAATATCGGTATGTACCTTCCACATAACTTTTTGCTTTTTGTAGTATTCAAGCCATCAACAAATAGAATTTCTGCATACTGGTAATAAAAATGTCTTAACAGACATATAATGAACTGATAAAAATAGCTATTTGTGTATTTAGAGCACAAAGTGATGGATTTCCGCTCGAACAAACAGAGTTATGCTTTGGAGATTGGCAACTACACTTTGTGCTCAAAATACACACAATAGTTTTTCGACAAACGGAGATCTCAGATACAGAAAAAACACTCGATACTTTAATGATCGTCAGTATTACCTAATAATATTAATTTATTTTATTAATTACTAGATTAAAACTGAATGTACCATTTTGACAATTTTTAAAAGATACAGCCAAAGTCTGTATTCAAATTGCTGGCAATACAATCCATATCTTTAATTCATAAAAAAAAATTTAACCCCGATCGACGGCGTGAAGATCAGAAACACTAGCCTTTTCAGACAGCTTTACAATGTTGAGTTACACGTTATTCATAAATACCTACACGCCGGCAAATCGGAAACATTTGAATAAGTGAGCGTTTTTACAATTTTGTCGCTCTAGAGCGGAAAAGCTTTCAATTAATGACATTCCTCAGAAAACATTAACTTTTCGTTGAGATTCGAACACGCCAAAGGCTACTTTGTTATGCGGATGTCGAAAAATATTTTATTGCAGTGTCCCATTTAATAGCTGCATCATCATGCCGTTGACCAGAATCCGTATAAGATGCAACAAATAATTTTCTAATTTATGTTTAATTTGTATAGATGTTCAATAAAAACATTAAAATAAATACAACCAAGAAATGAAATTTTGAGTGACCCTGTATAATAATAGTACCATCAGATCACCCAATATCAAAATCAAATGATATTCACTCATTCTGCAAGTCTACGAGCTTTTTCGTTTGAATGATTTTGTTCAAAGAATTACATTAAAATTATATAATTATTATAAATTATCCTCTATACGGAGTCTTAAAACTTTATATTACAACTCTAGTCGACAATATTAAGATTGCAATTATTTTCCATAACTTTTAACAAAATAATCCCCATATTATTGATTTTCTAAAGGTAAAAGTAACAACCCTCTCTATGCATGTTTAACACCCTGTATCTGTATCTGTATCTCAAAAACTGTCCATTAGATCTCGTTGTGCCCGTGGAGACATTCGATCAGGACACCATAAACTACATTATACTGAATTTTCAGCAAATTCGACTGGGACCCATTTTCCATAAGAACCGTGCGAGGTCCTTTTCAATAGAAAAAAGTTCACCAAAAAACTCTCGATTTTTCAAAGTCAGTACTCATTTTCTTCTTCAAAACCTGAACTTTAAGATGGTATGTAGAAAATATATTGTTCGTTTAAAAAAATATTGTTAAAAATGCAAAAATACGACGTTTTTAGATTCGATTTTCCAGTAATTTTGAGGATTCTCCATTTTTTATTGCGAATAAGCATTGAAAATAATAGTTTTCATGTTATATAATGTCATTTACAATAAAATATTTAAACTGCATGAAATTTCGAGACTTTGCATTCCGCTTACCTCTGAACGTACCCTGAAAGTATAAGTTCTTTTGTTGCATGGAAAGTATGGTATCAAACTACAAAGGCAGTAGCTACAAAAAAGTCAAAATATTATTTTGGTTCATTTATATTCTTTGTATGATGATACAACCATTTGCGATGGAAAAAGGCAGCACTTTCATTCGGAAATATGTGTAACACAATGCGAAGAATACAAATACAACGAAACATTATTTTCACTTTTTTGCATTTACTGCATTTCTTCATAGTTTGGCAGAAAAGATGCCTCTCTTGAATGGAAAAGGTGTTTAAAGCCCTGGGATCAGCCTGTGAAAAGATTCCCTACCACCCAACAAAACTACAGCAACACTAGACAGCAGCCGCATCTAGCGAACATAGTGCGCGACAAAACAAACATCTGGGAAAGTACTAATAAAAACTTTGTTTTGCGAATTTTATGTTTTTTTTTTGTTAAAGGTGGTTAGGATTTTGATGAACTCTCTAAATTGAAATTGTGAAAAGTTTTTATCAATTTCACAATCGTTCATGTTTAGTGCCCTCCCCTACTAATTTTTGAACCACCTGGTATAGTGCAACGAAATCTGAAAGGATTGAATAGGAGATAAAATCCTACATTTTCATGAAAAAACCACAGCTAAAAGTTTCGGAATGGCATTAAAGAAAGAGAAAATAACTGGCGATCCTTATGATCGTCCCTAATCGATCATGCAATGATATACCGGGTATTCTATTTAAAAACATTATTGAAGATGGCGCTCAGCTGTCATTTTGAAACTTTTCGCTGGAATTTTTTCATGAAAAAGTAGGTTTTCATCTCCTATTTAAGCCTTCCAAATTTCGTTTCGATATACTAGGCGGTTCAAAGATTAATAAGGGTCCCAATCAATAATTTTTGTCGTTACGACAAAATGAGAAAAAGCATGCGCGTGCCCATACTTTTTCCATGGGGATAATTAAAGGAGATGGTTGGTTAAGTAATTCAGAAAATATATGGAGTTGTTTTGGTAGGCTTTGTTTTGGGATGTTGGTTGCAAAAGTTGTGGAACTGAGTGTGCCCAAAACTTTTTGAAAGAGAGAAGTAATGTAACGCTGGGTATTGCTTTTTTAGTAAATCCTTAAGAATTATTGAGTTCTATACGGGCAGTTGTATTCAATAATAATCTTAAAACGGTCCTGTATGCAAGCGAATTATTGTTTTCCATAAACCCAATAGAGAATATTTTTTCTCGAACGGACAGGTCAGTTAAATTTTTATAATAACAATTTGCTATCGTTGAGCTAGCGAGGAAACGTGCTTATATTGAGACGAAAAATCTTATCGATTGTCGAGTGAATGAATGGTTTGTTTCTTGAATTGCGAACGGTATATGAACTCATTTTAAATATCTATCACGGGTCAGCATGCTGATGGCCAAGGAACGGGACATGCTGAGTTAGTAATTTTACTCTGAGAGAGGCGAAAAGTTTTTTTTTCACACAAAGTGGCGGTGGAACACGACTTCGGGGCAAGAAGCTGGCGGATATGTCACGTGGCGTGCAAAAGGGTTGCAAACTCGAAAAGTTTCAATTTTTGGGTAATATGGTATTAATTCAAGATGTGATCTATAAATGTTTTTGTATATGTTAGCAGATATTACATTTTGTACCACAAAAACTGTTTAAAAACTTTGGAACTCAATAACTCAAAATTTTATTCAAAAGACAATACAATTCATATTATGTCAAAATATGTTAACATATATATTCATTCTTTTTTTATGGACAACCACGAAAAATCAATAATACATCATCTCCATACCAGCTATTCCAATTTGAATCCGTAGTTTATCTGATCCCAACGGTTTTGTTAAGAAGTCTGCCGACATAGAACTTGTTGGGCAATACTAATAACATATTTTGTTCGTTTGCTTCAGATCCTTGACGAAATTGTACTTCGTTTCGACGTGTTTGGTTCTGTCATTTATTTTTCCATTTTCGAGCATTTTTAAACAGGACTGACTATCTTCGAACATGACGATATTCATTTCACTATTTGAAAATCCACCAACAATCCATTCAGATATTTTGCTTACTGAGGAGCTTCTGTAGATGACAATGCCTCACATGTTTGCTTCTTGCAGCGCCAATCGAACATTGCCCCTGTGTATTTGAACAAGTATCCACTGTTTGACTTCCTATCTGATCGATCTCCAGCCCAGTCAGCAACTGCGTAACCATACAAGACACCAACTTCGTGAGAATTGCGTCCTAGTTTGATTTCCATTTTGATAGTTCCATTCAAATATTCCATTATACGTTCGGCTTCTGACCAGTCATATGCCTATGGGTCACTAACATGTCTTCCAAGAATCGAGGTAGCAACGCAAATGTCTAATCTTGTGTTCACCGATAGGGGTAAAGTAGTGCACCGATCGCACTTCGGTATATTTCTTCATTGTGGTATTTTTTTTTCTCTGAAAGCTCTGTTTTTATAATATCCGGTGACACCTTTGGAATTTTCCATCTTGAATTCCTTAAGGAGTTTAGCTATGTCCTTTCTCTGGTTTATGAAATATATTCTATTTCGATCTCTTCTGACTGTATGCCAAGATAATTTTTGATGTAGCCCAAACATGTTATTTTGAAATTGTTTTTCAGCATCTCAGCAGTTTTCTCTATTACTGAGACATTTTTGCAGGCAATGAGAATGTCATCAACAAATATCAGCAAGTACATTCGTTTTTCTTATTCACCTTTTGCATATAGGTATTGATCATAGTCACCCCTTCTGAATTTCTAATCAATAAGTTCTTGATTGATTTTTGAATTCCACAGCCTGGCAGCCTGCTTCAAACCATATATTGACTTATGCAGTTTGCTTACTAAATGTTCATTTCCTTTTTCGATGTAGCCTTCAGGTTGCTTGAGGTAGATTTCTTCATTCAGTTCTGCATTTAGAGAAGCTATTTTGAAGTCGTAATGAAAAACTGTCATTTTCTCTCTTCCAGCGATGGTAACGAGGAGACGAAATGTAGACTGTTCCACAACAGGGGCAAATACCTCATCATAATCGAATCCATATTTCTGTGAAAATCCTAGAGCAACAACTCTAGCTTTATATCTGATAATGTTTCTTTGACTATCAGTTTTTACTTTGGAAATCCACTTACCACCAATTGCGGATTTTTTTCTCGGTAGTTCTGATAATGTCTGTAGCGTATACGCACCCTGTACTTTTGGAATTATCCATCTAGTGTGATTCCAGGTTGACATATTTTGATAGATGTTAGAATCTTTGTCAAGTTTTAATATAAAAGACTTCAAAAACATATTTATGAGATTTGTATTGGACATATCATCGAAACCAACTGAATTTCAATCATTTATTACCACCACAAATTGGTGACCCCGACGTGATAGAACAGTATCGCACATTGTACTGAAAAGACGACAATACCAGCCAAGCAAGAAATACCTATTGATACGACCGAAATAGCATTCACAAGCACTTCCAATCCAGGATATCAACTTTTATCCGTTTCAAAGTTTCCGCTTTACTACAAGAAATTGAAGAACTATAGATTATTAAGAGAACATCGATCGATCTTCCACTACAAGAGGATAGAAGAAAATATAAAGAAATAATACTAATAATTACTCATTTCATTTTGAATTCATTCATTATCTGTGTAAGTATATGCTGCAAGTAGCTTCCTTCCAAAAAAAAAAAAAACTTTACATATATAATTGAATTTCAAATCAAATCTACCAATATTGCATTAATTATATCATGGAGACAAATAACGAAATAGCTGCTTCTGTCAAACTTCCGCCATTCTGGCCATCCAAACCTGAAATATGGTTTCATCAAGTCGAGTCTCAATTTGCTATTGCTCGAATATCCGTTGAGCGCACTAAATATGATTACCTCATATCTGCCTTGCCGCTGGAAATCATATCTAATATGTTTGATATCATAGAAAATCCACCTACTGACAAGTTATATGACAATTTAAAAAATAAAATCATTCAACGACTAACAACAAGCGAGGAAAATAGATTAGATTCGCTTTTATCTCATTCATATATCGGAGATAGAAAACCATCAGACTTCTATAGAGAAATGTTGAATTCAGTTGGTGGATCTTCCGTGGTCAATAAAGAATTTATATTGAAACTTTGGGAAAGGAAATTACCCAAAACAATATTGGTTGCTTTAACTTCTTCAGGTAAAAGAGAGGTTGATCATGTTCTAGATCTTGCCGATAAAATATGGGAGACTTATCGTGGTCCAAATACATGTTATGATGTTCTTTCAGTTAACAAAGAAGAAAATACAAAAACAAATTCGGAAATTTTGATAAAATCTTTTGCGGAGCTTTCAATTACATGTACCGAAACATTAGAAGAATTGCGTACTAAATTCAAATCTTTAGAAGACCATATTGGTAATATGCAGGCGGAAATTTATGAAATCCGCTCATCAGGTTATTCCAAAGTTCACTCTTGTTCTTGTCAAAGAGGACGTAGTCGAACACGGTCGAATTCAAATTTGAATAGAGATAGTACCCTCTGTTTCTATCATCAACAGTTTGGAAATAATGCAAAAAAATGTGGTGGTACATGGTGTTCCAAATTTCAGGAATTCAAAAGTAATTTTTCAAAAAACTAACACGTCCAGTTTTGGAAGCGACGCATGACCGGACAATGACTTCGAGTCGCCGTTTATTCTTATTTGATTCTTCAACAAAATTACAATTTTTAGTCGATACAGGAGCAGATGTGTCTATTATTCCGAGAAATATATTTACAGACTTTCAAAAAGATACAGATATCTTTCTTTCAGCAGTCAATGGTTCTTCCATACCTACTTTTGGTAAAAAATTGTTAATTGTTAATCTTGGACTCAGAAGAAATTTTTCTTTCGTATTCACTGTTGCAGAAATCAATCGTCCTATAATTGGAGCGGATTTTCTCACGCATTTTGGTTTGATTATCGACATAAAATCGAATAAAAATAAACGCTTAATTGATCCAGAAACTACACTGTCAATTAATGGAGTAGTAAAAAAATCAAATATATCATTACCAAAAATATTCCCTTTCGAAAATGAGTTCACCGAACTCTTGAAATCATTTCCATCTCTTATTGAAGACCCCAATTTTTCATTACCTGTAAAACATTCGGTCAAGCATCGAATAATTACAACTGGTGCATTACCTTTCATGAAACCACGCAGATTAGATCCAAAAAAACATAAAATTGCAAAATCAGAATTTGATCATATGATTCAACTTGGTATATGCCGACCTTCAAACTCGTACGTCTCTTCGCCACTTCATATGGTACCCAAAAAAGAACCGAATGATTGGAGACCTTGTGGTGACTATAGACAATTGAACAATGTAACAGTCCCTGACAGATATCCTCTACCTCATATTCAAAATTTTAATCTACATGTTCAAAATTGTACTTTGTTCTCCAAAATTGATCTTGTTCGCGCTTACCATCAAATTCCAATTTCAGAAGAAGACATACCAAAAACCGCTGTGACTACCCCGTTTGGTCTCTTTGAATTTTCTAGAATGCCTTTTGGGCTCCGAAATTCAGCTCAAACATTCCAGCGTTTTATGAATGAGGTAGTGAATGGGCTGGATTTCGTTTTTGTTTATATTGATAACATATTAGTAGCCAGCAAAGATAAAAGACAACATTTAGAACATCTAAAAATTTTATTTGAAAGATTATATTCATATGGTATAAATATTAAACCATCGAAATGTGTGTTCGGAGTTCCCAAGTTGAATTTTTTAAGCCACGTGATCTCAGAATATGGCATTGAACCATCTGAAGAACGCGTTCAAGTTATTAAAGAATTTCCGCGGCCCAGCACATTGAAACAGCTGCAAAGATTCTTGGGTATAATTAATTATTACCACCGATTCATACCTAATATTGCCGAAATTCTAATACCTTTACATTCACTAGTAGCTATTCTGCAAAAACAGAAACAGAAAATTATCAATAAATGGGATAAAGTTTGCGAAGATAGTTTTATACTCGCAAAAGATAAATTGGCCAATGCTTCCATACTAGTGCGTCCTAAAGAAGGCGGCAAAACAAGCCTCACAGTTGATGCGTCTAGTACAACAATCGGAGCAACATTGGAACAAGAAGACAATGAGGGATACAAAAAACCCTTGGCGTATTTCTCACGAAAATTAACTGAAACTGAAAAAAGGTATTCTACTTTTGACAGAGAACTTTTAGCAATATTTACAGCAATTAAACATTTTCGTTATTATCTCGAAGGTATAGAATTCACCGTTTTTACTGATCACAAGCCACTTACAACAGCTTTGTTTACTAAAACCGAGAGAAGTCCAAGACAGATACGACACATGGAATTCATTTCACAATTCACTACTGATATAAGACATATACAGGGTACAATGAATGTTGTAGCTGATACTCTTTCACGCATGCATGAAGTTGAAATTTTTTCTTTAGAATATATCGATGTTCAAACATTGAATAGTGCACAAATGAGTGATCCCGAGTTACTCCAATTAATCTCAATCAAGCCCAAAAAAATTATCAATCTTAAAAAAACTGACATATCTTTCTCAGAGATAGCAATTTGGTGTGAAGTTTCGGATGATACTATTCGACCTTATATTCCGAAGAGTATGAGGTACCTAGTTTTCCGGGAATACGGGCTACTAAGAAACTTATTAAATCGAAGTATTTCTGGCCGCACATGAACACAGATGTTACAACGTGGGCAAAAACATGTATCAATTGTCAAAATTCCAAAATTAATAGACACACTAAGTCTGCAATTGGAAAATTCCATATTCCACAAGGTCGCTTTGAACACGTTCATCTAGATATAGTAGGGCCGTTACCTTCTTCTGGCGGATACTCTTACTTGTTGACAATAGTTGAACGGTTCACTCGTTGGCCAGAAGCTTACCCACTCGGTAATATAACAGCGCATACTATCGCAAAAACATTTTTCAATCATTACATATGTAGATTTGGTGTTCCCCATTCCATTACCACTGATAACGGAAAACAGTTTCAGTCAAACATATTTCATGAACTCACAAAATTTATTGGAGCTCATAAAATATATACTACAACTTATCACCCTCAGAGTAATGGAATGGTTGAACGCTTCCACAGAAGTCTCAAATCAGCTATTATAGCTAGAGCAAATACCAATACCTGGAAAGACGAACTTCCCCTTATATTGTTAGGTTTCCGTGCAATGATTAAGGAAGATCTTGAGTGTTCTTCGGCAGAACTAGTGTATGGTCAGCCTCTACGATTGCCTGGAGAGTTTTTCACAACATCGCATAATAGTATTGAAACATCAAACCTTTTAACAAGATTGAGGCAAACTTTTACAATGCTCAAGCCAGTTCCAGCAAGAGAAAGAAATATTGATAAAACATTTGTTCATCCTGACTTATCAAAATGTGATTATGTTTTTGTTAGAGTTGACAGATTGAGACCCGGTTTGACACCACCATATGAAGGCCCTTTCAAGGTATTAAAAAGAACACCAAAGGTTATTCATATAATTAAATCTGATAAAGAGATACCTGTAAGTATAGACAGAACAAAACCAGCATACGTTCTTCAGGAAAGTTATGATAGAGAAAGAGATATTAATAGACCCAAAAAGGTAACCTTTTCTATCAATCCTGTTAATTATTTTCAATAGTTTTTTTTTTGCGGGGGAGTAAGTGTAGCGTATACGCACCCTGTACTTTTGGAATTATCCATCTAGTGTGATTCCAGGTTGACATATTTTGATAGTAGATGATGTAGTTGATGTTAGAATCTTTGTCAAGTTTTAATATAAAAGACTTCAAAAACATATTTATGAGATTTGTATTGGACATATCATCGAAACCAACTGAATTTCAATCATTTATTACCACCACAATGTCCATGTGCTATTTTGAATCATTGCAGATATTTTTTCGCCAATAGCTTTGATCCACTCTTCTGCATCTTTTCGACGGAATGCTTCATTTCTCGTCTTTGGCTCTTCTGTTTCGTTCTGTCAATATTTGTGTAAGCCTTTACCTTTATTTGATCATGCAGATCTTCTCGGGCTTACTGAGTCTTGCATCTCATAGTTTTCACATTCTTCAATTGTACCTTCCCCTTATTTTTCATGTAGCATTCTATCATTTTCACATTCTTCAATAGTATTTTGTTCGCATTCTTCATCCGGTATTTCTGTTTTATTTTGTTCTTTGAAGAAAATTTCGATTTTATCATCATTCTGACAAAGATCATGATTATTTTCGAGGTTTTCCAGTGATTTTGATTTATGGAAACCACTGTGATGATCCTCCAGAAATTTTACGTCTCTGGTTATTAGCTTTCATACAATTCTTTTATCACCACTCCCAAATTTCTATCTTTCTTTTGTGCTAGAAATTTGGAAGGGATTTCCTAACTTGCTCCGGTAGTTCAGGGAGTAAGGGTGTGGAGGTGATCAATCACAAACTTTCGAGCAATATTTCTAGATTTATTCTTGGAAGCAAGTTGGTACAAGGGGTCTCTAGAAGTGAACAAATTATTCAAAATGAAATGAACCAACTATTTATTCCTTTCTTTGGAACGGTACAAATAGTAGTCCATTCAAAACGTATGAAGATTATCGGTAAATTGTTTGCTACGTATAGTATAACCAACCGGTATGAAACGTCCCAAATAGTAAACAGTTTGGAACGTCTGATGACGTCAACGATTTGTTTGGAACGAGAAATGTATATCACTATTCGGAACGTGCCACTCGGGCTGGCAACACTGCTTATGAGAGTTTTGCGACGTCTCCGATTGCGGTGAACGCGCTGTGATCGTGAGAAAATAGAAAATAAGAAGAAGAAGGTTAGGTTACGCTTTCCGTGATCACATATCACATGACGCATGAAATATAAACAAATATGAAATGGAAGCAACAATAACAATGTATGATATAGTTACCACTGAGAAAGGACAAAGTCCCCTTTTGAACTTTACTTACTTATTTATATCTAAGTTTGGTGCCTTTTAGTATATATACTGAAAGTTTACAGGATTTCAGCTAACAAATAAGAATTCTGATATTCTTCATAAATATGGACAATCTATGGACAGTTGTACTTGACGGTATCAAACCCAGGACACCTTCTTTAAGTTAATAAACGTAGAGACTTCTGACAATGGTTGTGTAAGAAATGTCAGTTTCATAGGGCTAGTCTGGTCAAAGCAAATAAGTGGAAAGCAACTACTCTTTACATTATTTTGAGCATATTGTAACGACAAAGCGGTAATAACTAGAAAGCGTAACAGGTAAGCACTAATTTATAGCTGTGTAGGTCTCTAACCACATGCAAGTTAAAAGATATGGAACGAACTCGCCTGATAGGTTTTTCTTGGAGTTTCCGTCTGTACAGGTATGGGTCCTGTCTCTGTATTATTGATAGAAATGTCAGTTGGACGTTCTGTGTGCCACTCTCGGAATGGATGAAAGATATCTCCCCTATTGCACTGTGGTAACGACCCTTTCAGTGGGGGGGCTAGCCTAGGGTATATCCCAACGCAGGTCTGGGGTCCCAACGAGAAGCCAAATCTCGAAGAGAAGGCTCGATAATTATAAAGGCACTCAAATAGAGCCGGACAGAGTGATAAATATAGTAGTGTAAAGAAGAAGGCCTGCAAAGAAAACATGTATTACGAACAATTCTTCAGACTCAGAATGGGTACGTAGTCCAACTACTACTGTGTAACTGTTGAAGACTGAATTATGTAAACGGGATAATTGGGTTTAGACCTACCTGTATGTGGTGGGTGGCCTTAAAGATTTCTTCTTTGTTGGTGAGCACACCAAGTAATATTGTGAATAAAAATCCTTCAACAGACATAAACCTCAAATATCCTAAATAATGAGATTATTCCGAAATTCACAATTATATATTCTTTAAGAAAAATCCACTTGAAGTGATTTGCACTTTTGTCTTTCAAAAAGCAGCCAACAATTCGAAAAGAACTCGACAAGAGGCACCCATCAAAAAAACTTCTATCCTCGTTTTTTTTTTTTTGCAATTCCTCCCTTTTTTTGATCCCACTTCCAATTTCATATTTGGTGCGCATATCAAAGGCAGTGATAATAGGGTGTTTGCCTCAAATTTTTGAGGTGGATTAACAACATAACCTAACAAAACCATGGGTACAAGTCCTGGCAAACTGGAGCCAATTCAGATTTTAGATAGAAAAGTAAACATTCCAAAGTAACAGATTCGATATAGAATATACGAGGAGATTCAAAAGTGTCCAGCTTTGATGGGAAATTGTCAATAGTGAAACCCTAGTTCACTAAACTTTAAGACAATTTGACAAAAGGACCTAATCAAGTTTTATCATTTGCAGACGACTCCTTCCAAGGGGTATTGTGACGTCTAGACGACTAACGGTAAATAACCTCAATGAACAAGGAAACAATTCCTCCACACCGAGAGTAGGCACTCAAGATAATATGGGAAAGTCGCTAAGATTCAAGAGATACGTGTTCCTCAAAACATTAGATAATATGATCAGAGTGATTCTTCCAGGCTGAAGGTTAATCAATTGTCAAATAATAAGCGGAATACAGAATAATTAACAAAGTATTTAATTTTTCTTTTAAGTGGCATCGATTTGTCTATGAAGTTCGCTACGTGGAAACCAGCCCGTAACATGGTGATTAAAATTCTTCCGGTATTTTCATCCAGGAGTCTGTACGCTTTCGAACCAGACTCATATCCTACGAAAATGAATTTTTCGCTGTTTCACTCAATTTGTGTCGTTTTTCCTTCGACCATGTGTGACGTTTACCCCTTACGCCAAAAGGGCTACGAGCTGTTATGAGCTACGGGATACCCGTGACTCGTTTCGCTTGGCTACGAGAGGTTTATCATTGAAGTTTACTATAAAATATTTTATTAAAATAAAGGGAAATGAGCAAATCAACAAAAACGAATCAAAAACAGATAAATTTCACTAGGTGACAAAATTGAGCATGAAAACCCACATCAATCATACTTACAATAAAAATATCCCTGAGGAGAGATGCGCCAGGAGATTAGCCATTGAAAGTACTAGGTCGCGGTCTGACCTTCTCTGTCCCGATACACACGTACCATTTTTAATTTATAGTAAAAAGCATTACCTCGTCATAGGTTCGTTTGTGCTGACATTTGCAAAGTTAGCACTTCGACCTACAAGGTAATGACCGACAATGAATAAGTTGAAACTTACAGGAAGTCTGATGTAGCAAATAATTGAACACGCAGATCGGAAAATTCTGCTTTTTGATTGCAATTCCAAATCAGTGCGGTAATCTGGATATTTTATGTACTGGGTGATAACCACTGTTACGGTTCAAAATCAAATTTTGTCGTTTGTATGCAGATGAGATCTGTTACCTTCTTTAGTATGAAATCACAAAAAACCCTGCTAACAATTCTACATTCTGTTTTGATGGACATTTGCCTATAGTATAGAATAATGACCACTGATTTGATTTATACTCGGTATATTGGTTTGTGAATTTTTACTGGACGTTTTTGATGCTAATCATATTTCATTACCTTGATTTTGAGCTCATAACTGTTGGAAACAACTTTTTGTTATATCGACCTTTTGTCTTTTGTGTTGCATTATTAGGCAATTTCCAACTGGATATCTATCATAGTCAGAATGGTTATTATTGTTTTGTAAATTTTGAAGGTTACTTCGAATCTGACATTTAGTTATTTTCACTTTAAGGGTCTTTTAGTATGCTTCGAGGTACAGTTCGGTGTAGTAAGATTCACACCCAGTGTAGAAAGTGCTTCACTTTTTATGTAAACTAATGAGCCTTCTGTTGAATATTTCTGTCCTTGTTTTAAATTATTGTCTTATGAAGAAGACGTATATTTGGGTTGATTCAGTTACGTCATTCGGTTAGGTTACGGAGTTTATTGGTCGGAAGACACTTTGGTGGAACGAATCCAAAACAGACGAACAACCCTGAGTTGAGAAGAAGTCGAATAAGTCCACCACCACTTGACTTGGATCTTTTGTTTTGATTTCGATAATGTGAGAGAGTAATCTGCGCATTTCGCTCTCTTCCGTTTGCAACGTTCACGAAGGCAGGTGTGTGACGATACGCATGTGATCAATTTTTAATATTGTATCACGTATTAGTGGATTTCATTGATTTTACATGATTCAATAGTCTTGGCTGATTTTTTGGACTGGAATAGTCATAGTTTTATGGGATATATCACCAAAATTACCCTGATGAATGGGGATTTAGAAGTACTGATGTCGCCCACCGCCATTTTGTGAAGCCCAAGGTATCTAGGCGATTGTTGCTGCCTTTATGAAGTGATACTTTACCTCCACACATAAACCGTTATAGTAACAATTAATCATCAATTTCACTGAAAAACGTTACAACGAATCATTGAACCTACTAAGACACGAGTGTTGGATCTCGAGCCGTATCAAACTACGTGGCTGTCCTGTATCATCTGTGTGAATTAAGCCGTCCAGTCTATCCACCCCAGGACCCCGGAAGCCTTGTGAGGGACAGGAGAGACCAGGCATTAGTAGTCAAGGAGTAACGCTGCCTCGGATACGGCGAAAGTGTTTGACTTCCCAGTTGTACTAAGGCCAAAGGTGAAAGGGTTGGTTAAACCAAACTGTCTTGGTTGCCCTGTATCATCTGTGTGAATCCAGCTGTCAATTCCATCCATAGGTAGTCTCAGAGGCGTAGTTGTTGGACCAAGCTACCCAGTACTGTAGCATAGCACCTGTAGTTATTAAAAAGCCCGTTCCATCCACCTCAGGACACTGGAAGCCTTGTGAGGGACAGGAGAGACCAGGCATTAGTAGTCTAGTAGTAATGCTGCCTCGGATAGGACGAAAGTGTGGGACTTACCAGTTGTACTAAGGCCAAAGTATCCTGAGTATCTTGGCTAAAGGAGCAGAGACTGGTGCAACTATAGCATTCTTTGACAATTCTACGTTTCATTAAATATTTTCCAAATTTACAAAACCTCTTTTGGCCTAAATTCAGTTCTGAAGCTTCACTTATTCAAATATTAATCTACTGTAACGGTTGTGGGAGTGGGAAAAGCTGGGGAGAACATAGCAAACGGAGAGCAACTTATTTTTCTTGATTATTTTCCAAATTTACGGAACCTTTCTTGGCCTTACTTTATTCTTTTAAATATTACATATTGTTTTGATTCTGTACTCCAGGGGAGAACATATCAAACGGAGAGCAAATTATTTTTTCAAATTTACAAAACCTTTCTTGGCCTAACTTCATTCTTTTAAATATTACATATTGTTTTGATTTTGTACTTCAGGGGAGTACGTACCTTGTAGAAGCACTTGTTTTATTAACATATTTGATTATTTGTGCGCACCCTCGGTGCCAAGATAGTGTTTGCTGCATACCATTAGGGTGCAGATTTAATTGCGAAACCTAAACTTTTGGTTTGTGATAGGATTACTGATTTTATTTGTGGCCCCTATCATTGTGGGTTGTTTTGTATATATATATGACAATTTTTTTGGGGCAGCAGCAAAACGCAAGTGTACTCTTATAACATTATATTTCCAATATTTCGACAGTGGTTACTGTCATCATCAGGGAGCTACAAAAATGGATGAAACTATGGTAAACTGGTGAGGATGAGAGTCCAATTCTTACAATGTTAGTGAGATTGGTCGCTTAACAACGATGTTGAAAAATTAAACAAGACTAAAACCATGTGCAACATGGGGTACTGAATAAAAATTATGTAAAACATTTATAACAATTAAAAATCTAAAAAATGTGTCGGATGCAGACAACACCTGTAATATACCACGATGAGCGTGGGGGAAGAGAAAATTATTAGGTTAGAAATTATTAAAATTAATCATATGTCAAAAGTCAAATTTTCATAGAAGTTATGGAACAAGAGAACAATTGGCCTGAGCTGCTGGGGTTTCCAGTCCAGTTGCAATTACTGCTAAAGAGAAGATATAATTATGGATTCCATGTAATAGATGAGAAAATTGTTTTTAACATTATTTGAATTTAAATATTTAATTTTGAGAATCAATTGGGAAATTTATGGGATGTCATCCCAATTGATTTTTAACTGCATTTTAATACCTTCAGATTTCAGGAAAGTTGTCACATTTGTATTCAGGTACTCGCCACCTCTATCAGATCGAAGTACTTTTGGTTTTTTGTTGAATTTATTTTCGACGATTCTGACGTATTTTTGAAATTTGTCAAAAACTTTTTATTCAGCAGATATATTGTAGAGAATCTACTGAAATCGTCCATCATTGCACGTATGTACTTCTTTCCACTGTGAGTAACTTTTCGCATGTGTCCGCAGAGATCTGTATGTAGCAAATCTATTACGTTTTTTTTTGTGAAGGACTTCTTGGGGAATGATTTTCTAGTCATCTTTCCTCTTATGCAAGTTTCGCATAATATGTTGACATTTCTTTATGTTTATTCCATCAACTAAGTTTTTATGTACCATATCCTTGTTAATAACGGGATCTCGATGACCAGAACGTCTGTGCCAGCCATTATTACATTCGCCCCATGCCGCCATGACTCTGTTGTATTGGATGAGTTTATTCAAATTCCCGTTCAATTCTTCTACAGAAATGATTTTGTCATTAATTTTATATTGCACCTTCCTCGATTCAATTCAACTTTGAATCCCAGATCTGTCAATTTATTGACTGACAGTAGACTGGATCCTAGGTCGGGAACATACAGAACGTTCTTCGCGGTGATTTCTGATTTCATGCCATCATTGAAGAGACAAGTCAATTTTCCAGTACCTACGCCGAATGAATAAACTTTTCTGTGGTCAGCAAGCTCTACTAGACTTCCTGAGTTAACGAAGTGGGTGAAAAAATGTCTATTATTTGTCATATGACTACTAGCACCAGAGTCAATGAACCACTCCTGTGTTATAGCTGAATCACTTGCAAAGAAGCAAACATGTGTGTTTTCTTCACGTACTACCTCGTTATTGTCTGTAGAAAACAATTTGGTAAATCATTATGTCTTTTGCAACTTTTCTTGTAATTATAACAGTGTCGTTCGACATGGCCGGTCTTCTTGCAGAAAAAACAAGTTAATGTGCTGGACGGTCCTGTTGCTTTTTCATGAAACTGTCCACTCTCAGTGCCAAATCAGTCTTAGTATTAGAGCTTTCTCTCCTATGATACTCCTGTATCAGTTTTCCTTTGACCATATCCATAGTGAGATTTTTTTCTGTCCTACCTTCCAAAACTGTTATTAAATTATCATAGTCCTCGGGAAGACTGCATAATGATAATGATAATTGTAGATTTTCAGCCAAATTGTCTCCTAGAGTAACTAGTTGGTCCACAATACTCATAATGTCACTGAGGTTTCTATATTTCCATTCGCAGGTAATGTCATTTGACAGAGTTGTTTTAAAAGGAAAACTTTATTCGTAAACGATGAATTTTCATACTGGATCTTCAAGTTATTCCAGGCTTCCTTAGCTGTTTTACAGGTTTCACATGCACGACTTCGGCATCCTCAGTCAACAATCTGATGCTGGCTTTTGCTTTACCGTCTTTCGATATCCAACTTTCAATTTTTGGTTCAGGAGGGTCTTCTGATACTATGTTCCACAGTTCTTCATTCAATAGCAGCATTTCAATCTTATATTTCCATATTTAGTAGTTGTTGCCATTCAGTTACGATGTTAAACTTGAAAACATCCATTTTTGATTGACAGAAAATATTTTGTCGAAGTTTCAATTTCACTCTGGTCAATCTATAGGTCAGTTTACTACTGGTACCATAACCTGTTAGCAGATATTACCTTTTGTACCCCAAAAACTATTTACAAACTTTCAAAATCAATAAACTTTTTATTCAAAAGACAATACAATTGATATTATGTCAAAATTTGTTTACATATATATTCATTCTTTTTTTTTATGAACAACCACGAAAAATGAGTAATACAGGGTAATCAGGGTATGCAGTTGATTTCATCATGGTCGTCATCTCCAACACTATGTCGATGCCGAAATGAAGTGTGAAAGTTTAAAGTATAAAAATATTGTTGGAAATCGTTGTCAAATCGCGAAGGGTTCGCGAATAATTGGTCCATCGTTTCTCGAGTTTTGGGCTTTGCAACACATTATTCGATTCATTTCGATTATAAAGATGCGTTATGCATAATCAATTACAGTGGTCTCAGTTGAAAAGTTACTTAGTACAGTAACCACAGACAAATGGAAGCCACAAGTGAAGAATGAATCGTAGCACTTTGAAACTCGGCACATGACTTCTTGACATCATATATTGTTAGAACATTTTTTTTTAACAAAATATCAGGGGTGGAACCCAAAAAAAATTTCAAAAATTGTATATTTTTTTGCTGTTGTTTCGGAAAGTATAAGATTTATCAAGAAACAATTTCAACAAGGCGAAAGATAATTCAATTCTCCACAAGAAATATAGTTAATATAATATAAAATTTCAGGCTCGCTTTAACCCGCCACTGGAATTTCCGGCATGGACGAAAATCAGATTTGTCATAACTTTGCTAAAAATTGTAGAAGGAAAATAAAAAATGTATATTGTTCCTGAAGACTGGTACTTCCTCATGCAAATATAACGTGAGTATTTGAGTACCCAAAATGTGTTCTGTCCCACTTCACATAACCCTTCTACGATAATTACGAAGGATCCGAAAGTCATGGATATTTTAGTTGATATGAAATAGTTATACTGAAGCAGTAATCAGTACCCTCTTTGGACCATTATCAACGATTTTATACTAGTGAGACACGTCTCACTTAGACATGCCAAAGAAAAAAGTGGGTTTTACTCCTGCCTCAGTTTCCAACTAATCCATAATCCCGGTAATTTCTTTAGTAAATGTTGAAAATAATCGCTCGTACACGTCCTACATGAAAAATTAATTATGTGATTTCAAGCTTGAGGTTTGCACTTCACAATAGTGTTATTGCGGCTTTCAATAGTCCCCTCCCCCGTTAACTTTTGAACGACTCGACGTAGAAGCATGAAAAAGAAAACCGTTTCGAGGGTTTCACCAATACTACTTCTTGAAATGAAAAAATGGTGATTTTTTGAGAGGGGGGGGGGCGTGGGGCCCATCAACTCAAAAATTTTAAATGGCATGGAGGGTCAAGTGGCACATTGTCAAAAAGGAAATTCCATTCTCTTTAGAACCATCTAAATTTTTTTGAGTTTTGTCAAGATTTTTTTTGTAATTCAAATTCGAATTATCAAATAATATAAATGCAGATCTGAATACTACTCATACCTCGATAAATTTAAACGGTTTGATGCGGAACAATGAATTGAATTGAATTGAATTCTCTTTTCAACTGTACTCAATTTTTATTTTCAATATTTATTGAAGGGAATGCCTTTATTATGGGTGAGTTTAAAATAAGGCAGGAGTAAAACAAAGTTTTTTATTTTGGCATGTATAAGTAAGACCTGTCACACCACTTTAAAATTGTTGCATATATAGTCCAACAAGGGTATGGGTTGCTGCTTCAGTATGATAATTCCATATTCACTAAATTATTCATGATTTCTTGATCATCCGCAAACATTTCCGTAAAGTGCGACAAAACACATTTTAGGTATACAAATACTTGCATATTATGTTTGCATGAGAAGGTAAGAGTCTTCAGAAACGATATGAACTTTTCCTTTTTCTTCTCCGATCATTTTTAGCAGAGTTATGACCAATCAAATATTCGGCTCCGCCAGAATTTTCAGCGGCGGGTAAGCGTGAATTTGAAAGTTGATGTCGGCGTTCAATCACGTTTTCTGAGGAAACGAGTGCATTTCATAAGAAATCACTGGAAATAATTTTTGTGGAGAATTGAATTGTCTTCTACCTTGTTGGTTTTCCGATAAATCATATATTTTCCAAAATTACAACAAAAATCTATTTATTTATTTTTTAACGAAAAAAAAAAAAAAAAAATTTCTACCCCTGAAATTTTTGGAATTTTGAAACCCAATTTTTTTTTTTTCGTGTTCATCATAGTTCCAACTACTAGCATACCAAGTTTGGGGCTGCTACAATCGATCCTCGTCTCAAAACCCAATCGTACGGGATTAACTGGAATATCATCTTATTTTTCATGACCCTCGAGGTATGTCGCTGACAATCAGGGAGGAAGGTTGCAAGACAGCAATTCGATTCTGATTAGATTAGGTTCTGGACTAAACGAATTACTGAAGCTATATTGCGGCGCTGACCTAATGCCGTCGTCTCTCGATGTTTTTTCTCAGTTTCCGATATTCGTGATATCCCATGCTCCTGCTCAATTTGTCGATATCCAATTTCTACGTCGCTCACCGGCAGCAATTATATAAAAAAAAAATCGGTGCATAATATCGCAGTATTTGCAGAGTAGGCCTCGGCAAGAGTACATCTCAAAAATAAATAGGGTACTTCAACCCTTATCGAGAATTGATAATAATATTATAACATAATAGTCAAAGTTTAGCTTAATCTACAATACTATACAGGGTGAGTCAGAATAAGACCGACAAACTCCGAATACAGTTTCCTCATCTCATCTCGAGGTGAAAAGTTCCTATCAAAGCATGTCCTAAAATCTATCCCCTCTGAGATAAAGGGTGTCAAAAGTACAAAAAAAAATTAGATTTGATTTTTTTCAGCAAAACTCTTGAACTATTGAATATTAAACTTGGTACACTAATCAAGGTATATTAACGTGACAATTTGAAGATATTATTTTTGAATTCTGTAAAGTTACATTGGTATGTGGTCATATTTGCCTTCATATTTTCTTTGGACAAGTGAATGGACAAATGAGCGTTTGACATCAGACATTCCATGTACAACAATTGCAAAGCACTAATTTCTTACAACATATCGAAATATTTGACAACCTCCTGGACATTTTTTGGTGATAGAAGAATTGGAAATATAGTACGGGTGAGTCAGAATCAAACCAAACACAGTGATTCCACAACATCGATTTGATCAAATAATAAGATGAATGAAAAAATAGAGTCGGTCTTATTCTGACTCACCTGTTTTGATTTTTTTTTCCTTCAGGAGTTGTGGACAGAAAAAATTAAATCTAATTTTTTTTCGCACTTTCGACTGCATTTCATAACATACCTTGATAGGAACTTTTTACCTCAATATGAGGTGTGGAATCTGTGGTCGGAGTTTGTCGGTGTTATTCTGAGTCCCCCTGCGTATATTTTCAAAAGAGCTATAACTATATATGTGAATATCAATTCATATATTTAAATATTTTTTCTGGATGGTGCTACTGGTTTTTCTTTGTTTCACTGAGTCACAAAGTCTTACAAACTTGAGATATGCGAGCGCTTTCGATGGCAATCAGTGCTGTTACCTTCACAGCTTTATTCATACTGTTCGTTTCCTTTTACTATTTGCCCTTTTATTTTGTTAAAACTCTTTGATGATTCCATGTTTATCACGTATGCCCCATTAATTACTATTTGGGTAGGTGGTTGTCTACTCATTTAGATCTTCCGATGAAATATGAGAACAACAATTACCTGCCTAAACTGTGATTGATGGAGTACTGATAAGAAACATGGGCTGGTAACTTATTTCGCATAGTGATAGCGAAGCGAAACTGTTGCACTTCGTTTTCGACAGTACGAAAATACTGTTGTTTAAATAACTGCTGGGAACGAAATTAGAGTTTTGATTCTCTGGTTACCAAAATAGTTTTCAGAGCATACCGTGATTTGCTAGGTGTTGGTGAGGTAGTATTTCTTTTAGTAATTCGAGTGCTCCCGGATAAACGTGATATGCTCTCTCTTTCTGGTACACCAGTAAGTGACAGCATGTGCTTCGTTTAACTTTGTTTCGCTTCGCTATGCGGAACAAGTATAGATTCCCACCCATAGAATCGTTAAGGCATTCTGACAGAATCAAGGGGCAAACAGTAAAAGGTAAAAAACAATTAAAGTAGAGCCGTGAAGATGACATCACTGATTGCTGTCGAAGCGCTCGCATATAATAAAGCAAGATTGTTAAGCTTTGAACCTAACCTTTTTGTGACTGTGAATATTGAAATATATATACAGTGACCGCCAAAAAGTATGTACCATATGGGAAATAGGTTTATTATTAGAGTCTTGGAAACACAATGTTGGATGATCGTTTGTGTTCGATAGTCTTAAACTCGATTATATCACATGTTACGTGATCGTGGGTATGACGACAAATAGAAAAAAATTGCCATAAACAGGATAAAAGTGAGGTAAGATGACAACATATTGAAAAAAATTTCAAGCTATAATTCATAAATTTTGTTAAATATTTTCGATTTGCTTAAAAATAGCAATTTTTTTTTCTTCTAAAAAACTCGGCCGTAGATAATGACAGAACTTTATCATTTTCTCCACTCCACATAGCACTAAATATAAAATATTGGTTCGTATCTAAACAGTTATATCAGATTTTTACATGTGTGTTGATGAGTATCGTGCATGATCGTTTCACTTCGCACTTTGAAATCTATGAGCCTCTTTATTTAAAGCACCATTTCCATGAATGAAACGTTCATGCAATAATATTTTCAAAATTTTATAACAATCAGGAAAACAAATGTTCCCAAATTATCATATCGTCACAATAATCATGGAATTCTGATATAACTGTTAGATACGAACCAATGTATCAGCGAGGGTCCTGGCAAAAACCAATTTAAGACATGTCTTGTGGAGAAAATGATAACTTTGTCATTATCATCGAAATACACTACAGTCAAGGTATTAAGAAGGGAAAAAAATTATAATTGTAGATATCAGGAAATATAAAAAAAATCATTTAAATTCTCAGCAACTTTTTTCAATATCTTGCCATCTTACCCCACCTTCTCATAGCAATTTGTTTTCAATTTTCCTGTCATACTAGTGATCACGTGACATGTGTCAAAATCAGTTTTTATGTTGTCGAACATGCACAAACGATCACTCAATACTTTTCTCACATAATATGGTACATACTTTTTGGCGGTCACTATATATGTACATATACATGGGTTTTTTCAATATTTGGGATATGCAGCAAGCCAATAAGAATACTCTAATACACAGGTTCCAAGATTTCAACAATTATTTATTGTCATCTTTAGGCAAGCTACAATATGGAAAGAAATTTTTGAAATATTGATACAGAAATAACCACGAATCAACTTACAGTGTTGTGAGGTTATGTGGCGTTTATGTTAAAAATAATCATAATATATGGACAGAACTATGATTAAAACTTATAAATGGTTTACATTGCACAATGAGATAATGCTCTTAATGAAAGAACAGATGTTAATCACTTGAGTGAGGACTGGTACTTGGCATTTTGATGTGATTCCTTGTTGGTTCATGTCATCTCTTAGGTACAAATTTTCTCTCATAATAGGAGCAATCTCTCCAAATACTTCACAATTTTCATAAGATTAATGTTCCATGTATCCCCATCCTCAAAACTGTATCATTAGGTTATAGTGTCACTTCCTGTTAAAAATACTTCACCCCACCCTCCACATGGCATCATGGCACGATTCCGTGAAGGGTCATGTCATGTGTCACATGTCACATGTAGTGTCAGTTTATTTGAAAATATTCTCATGCGCGGTTGTTTTCCTCCTCAAGTTACAGCACGTGCTTTTAGTAAAAACTAATTTTTAAATCCATTTTAAAATGTATCATCAGTAAAGTGTTCGCATCCAAATTAAGACTCTGTGTTACCAATGAAGTTTTATTCCCAGTTCTGTCCATATGGTATGATTATTTTCAACATAAACGCCACATAACCTCACAACACTGTAACTTGATTCTTGGTTTTGTCTTTATCAATATTTCATAAATGTCTTTCCATATTGTAGCTTCCCTGAAGATGACAATATTTTTTTTTTTTTTTAAAGCTTGGAATCTGTGTATTAGAGTACTCTTATTTGCCTGCTGCATATCCAAAATATTGACCCATTTAAGATGGAAGTACCCATATAAAACTTATATTTGTCGACCTATTTGAATGATTTTGGATTCTTCAGTTAGACATTCAAAAAGTATACGGGGACACCAAATTTCGTGTATAAATCTTCATTTCCAGTGCCAACTAATCTTATTTTTCACGGTAAAAAATCTAAAAAAATTACTAGCGATTTAAAAAAAAAAATCTGACTACACCACTAGATTCGCGACATTTTCAAATGGCACATATGTGAATTGCGCTGAAATGCGTCAATCAATAAAAAAGTTATGAGGGAATGAAATTCGATAAATATGCCGTTTCATCAACACACCAATTCAATTTCAGAACTTTTATCAAAATTCGAAATACACCACTGTATTCAGAAGATTTCGATATATCACTGGTCATCGAAATCTGTTCATAAGTAAGAACATCATAAGAAAATCATAGGAAAATGTCATTTTAATTCAAAATTTCTTATTTTTTATTTATCAACAGATTTCGATGAAATTATGGTCAGTAATATTGCAAGACACCCTGAATCCAGTGGTGTAGTCAAAGTTGTTACAAAAGTTTTGAAATTGAAGTGGTGGGTTGATTAAAAGGCAAATTTCTCAAATTTCATTCCCCTATAACTTTTTTATTATTTTACGTATTCAAACGTTATTTACATGTAAACCATTTGAAAATATTGCGAATCCAGTAGTGTAGTCAGATTTTTTTTTTTTTAAGTCGCTAGTAATTTTTTTAGAATTTTGACCTTCAAAATAAGATTAGTTGGCCCTGGAAATGCAGATTTATCCATGAAATTTGGTGTCATAGTAGACTTTTTGAATGTCTACCTGACGAAAACAAAATCATTCTAATCGGTTGAAAAATGTGAGTTTTATATGGGTGCTTCCATCTTAAATGGGTCACACTGTATATATATATATATTGTTATGAAGAGATGCAATAAATTGTATGTGAATTGGAAAGATTTATATAACCTTATAATTTGCCTGTTTTTTTTCTGGTTATATTGCTTTTTGATTCATGTATGTATTATCTGGAGTACAGAGCACTCTTTTTCTCAGTTTGAATCCCACATTTATTTAATCGTTAAACCTTGATTTTGTTGCAATAACCTTCAAATTTGCTATATATTTAAAACAATAAAAAATTAAATTAGAATTTAGTGATAGGAGTCAAAATTGTTTATTCTAAAATCAACAGACATCCTATATACAGTTTGAAGGAATGTTGTGAAATTGTCAAAGAAAAAGTCAAAAAGACAGTATTTGGAAATGAACAAATAGAAATGAAAGAGAAAAATGAGTTCGAACTGAAATTTGTAAATAATAAATAGTCAGAATCGGTAGTAGAAATAGACATTAAGCATAAGAAAATTGTTAATTTTAAATTATAAGGTAAACAAATTGGACAGTGCAATAAATATTCGTGATTTGCTGAAATCTGAAGAAAAATTGGAAGACCAGTTGCCAGGGAAAAGAGTAAAGAGGGTTTGAAAACAAAATTTTGTTAATAGAAAATTGAGCAGAAATAAATGAACTAGAAAGTAGCAAAACGCTTGTAGGAGATCAATATTATTAAGTCATAAGAAGATTAAGAAAAATAAGCAGAACACATAATAAATATAATTATTGATGAAAGAGAAAAAGTACGTACCTGAGAACAATCCCATACCAAAAAAAGCCAGTATATAAAAGAAAATACAAGGTATTTATGAACTATTTCATTGTGTGACCAGAAATAGCCAATTCCAGTAGCAGAGTTGCAGCTAACAGTTTAACAATCAATATTTGACATTTGAACTTTTCAATTCGTATCCACAAACTTTATTTAAATTTTCTGATCGTTTCCTTCTATTCATTGGTGTTTTAATGAAATTTCATTTTCACAACTAAATCAGTAATTTTCATAAACTATTGCCATCTTATAGACAATTGCGGAAACTGAATAGACTTTTATTTCAGTAGATTATAATTTTGAATTATAGAGGGCGCCAGAGTTAAGTTATTTGGAATATAGTTAGAAATTTTAGAATGTTAGATACGGTTTAATAAAAATAATAATAATAATAATAGTTATGGTCAGAGAAAAATAAGGATCCTGTTTTGGAAACATTAACTCATTTCTCGACTTTCAATTCTTTATTCATTAAAGTTTATAAACAAAAATTTGGTATATCAATATCATTTCTATTGAACAAAATTTTTACATTTATTGAAATTGTATATAAGCTGTCCACGTTCTGGAACCCAACTGAGAGTAGGAGTTTTTCTTGCATTATTGATTGAGGTGAAAAGAGGAGAAATATACAAGAAAAGGTAAAACAGATAAATAATAGTTTTGAGCGAGGGCAGATTCATCATTCTAAAAAAAAAAAACTAAAAAAAATTTGTGCCACCTACACCAACAATTCATAACAAAATGGCACCCTGAACGCGGGGCGTTTTGAATAATTGGACAGTGTAGAATTTGAAAATTTACAGAAAATACACAGTTAAACTTCCTTAAAAAAAAAATGAAAATTTGGAAAGTTTGAGTAAGTATAGTGAAATTCAGATAGAGAGAGTGGGAAGTTTTGATAGAGAATTTGAGTAAAAGAAAAGAAAGTAAGAATGGATTTGAGAGACAGAAAGAAAATCCCAAGGGAAGAAGTGGGAGAGCAGGCAGAGAGGAAGACAGGAGAGTGGTGATCATGGTGCAACCCCTGGCAACAATGGCACAGAAGACCAGTAGGCACAAGAACAGCCAAAAGCAGGTATGGAACAACAAATACAAATGCTGATGGAATTTATAGCAAGTAATATGTCAAGAATAGAAGTTGGTATGAGAGAAAATATGTCAATGGAAGGTGGCATAAGAAAAAAAAGGTCTAACAGAAAATATGTTAAGAATGGAAGAGAGTATGACAGAAATCTTGAAATTTGTATATACATATAAAGAATTTGAAACCAAAATAGAAAAACAAAATATAGCATTTTATAACTCCGTAAGGAAGAAATGTCTCTAATGGATAATAAAATAAGTGAGAATAGTTAACAATGCAGAGATTTAAGGGAGAAGTAAACGTAACGAATGAAAGAACTTTTGTTGAAATAAATAAAATAAATGGAATAGCAGAACAAAATCAAAAGGAAAATTGTGAAAAATTCCAATTAGTAGAAAATGAAATAACACTAATAAGAGAGCACACAAACACTATAGAAAAAGATGACCAATAAAATAATAAAATGTTGGAAATAGAAGGAAAATGAAAAAATGAATTAGTCGAAACTAGAATTTTAACAAATCATTCAAATATCCAAGCAAATAGTAAATTTGATGGAAATATAAATGAACTATATCCCATAACTTTTGTGAAGTCATTGAAAAATAAAACTGAAAATATAAAAGGTATTGAACAACTAAAAGACATAATAAGGGAATATTTAGTAAATCAGCCTTGTGTATGGTTTAACAGCCAGTCCAGAAATATAAATACTTGATTTTGATGATTTTGAAAGACTATTTCTAAAACAATATTGGGGGTAAAATGCTCAACTAATTATACGAGATAAACTGTAATTTGGTAAGTTGAAAGTAGGAGTATGAACTACAATAATTATGCTATCCAACTGTACGGTATAGCGCAGTACTTGCATCCAATCATGAACGAAGAGGAAATAGTGGGGAACAAGTAGACACTTCAGACAAGATATATTTGAAGTAATATCGATGCACGAAATAAAAACTATGACAAGACTAAGTGACTATTTACTAAGACTGGTAAGGACGATGGCATATCGAAACAGAGACAATGGAAACACTAACGCTAATACTCAAACATATAACACATATCAAGACACATACCGAAACAGGAATGATAAGGAATACAATAACCAGGGATAGAGACAAACGAACGATCAACAAAGAGACCGACAATTTAGAAATAATAACAATTATAGGAAAAACAATAACTATAATAGAGAAAATGACAACAGATTCAACAGAGATATTTACAATTATAGGGAAAACAATAATTACAATAGAGGAACTTAGAGAAAGATATTTTGTGTATAAGATGTATGAATGTGAGAAATTAAAGTGGAATAAATATGAATTATAATTATGAAAATGAAGGTGATCAAAATGACACTGAAAATAATATGGATTATAAATGCAAAGATGAATATGAAGAGTATATTGAAGAATTATTAAAAAAATATAATAAATTAATAATGTATGAATCTAGAATTGCTAGTGAGTGTGTACACAGAATAAAGGTGAACGAAGTTGAAAAATGTAAATTCAAAAATTATCCAATACCATATAAATTCAGAAATCAAGTAAGAAAGGAATTAGATAAAATGTTAAATTTAAAAATAGTAGAAAAGAGTACCACAAATTATATTAATCCTATCGTAATTGTACAAAAGAAAAATGGGGAATTATGGTTATGCCTATATATGCTAGACAGTTAAACGAAATAACAGTACCACAGTATGAATCACCGAAGAACATAGAAACTCTTTTTGGTCGTATAACAAATGCAAATATTTTCAGTGATTTGATTTGAAGCAAAGTTTTTGGCTCATACCATTAGACGAAAGTGTTAGGAATTACACAGGATTTTGTATTGAAGGGTTTGTGTACAGATTTTCCGTAGACCCGTATGGTTTACAATCAGCATGTGCAGCATTAGAAAAAGCATTACATAAGATACTAGATAAATATGAGGATTTTGTCTCACATTAGGTGGACGATACTTACTTTATTCGAATAATGAAACGACACCCAAAGAACATGTAAGGACAGTTTTACAATTACTTGATGAAGCAGGTTTGAAAATCAATATTGATAAATGTGAGTTCTTCCAAAGAAAAGTAAGTTATTTAGGGTATATTTTGAATGAAGAAGGATTTTTAATGGATCCAGAAAGAGTTAGAACGATTAGAGAATACATAAGGCAACACAATTAAAAAACTTTGAGGGTATTTTTAGGAATTTTAAATTATTTCAAACGATTAGTGCCAGATTTGAGTAGAAAAGAATTACCACTAATTCATTTATTGAAAAAGAATGTGAAATGGAAATGAGGAATAGAGCAGGGAGAGGCATTTCAAAAGGACATGGCACTGGATACATGTATTCCTGGGGCTCGATAGATTTTTTTGATTTTTGGATATATCATTCTACAGGTTGAAACAAGCAACTTTCTTCATTAGACTTTTTTTCTGGCTCTACAGCGTGAGCTACAAAAATGGGTTCAATGTCTAACGCTAATTATGGAAAATATTTCCTGCGAATGGATTTTTCCTGATTTTTGAGTATAATATCATGTGAAAAATATCAATTTTCTTTGATTATATAAATTATGGTGTACATTACTACAGGACGAGGCAGAAAACGCAATTTTTCTGAAACTCGTTTTTATACTTCTCGCCCAATTGTGGGCTTTTCTTGGAATTTCTCGGAACCAAAAGTTGATAAAGGTTTAGTGCTGAACACGTTTAGATGATCAAATTAGAATACCGTTGCATATTTTATATCTGTTAATAATTAAATTTAATATGAGTAACCTATCGTTTGTCATGATGAAACTTCCACCATGTATCTATGTAACTGATTATAAATATAGAATTTTGAGCTCCATAATACCTGTTGGGTTTTCGATAAAAAGCGGACTGTTTTTTGGCGATTCAGGAGTTTGAAAATTGTCTGGTTCAAGTCGGAAGTTTTTGAGATAAATTAAATTAATATATTCAATGAGCAATGATAGAAAAACAAGAGAAAAATCATGAAATACGAGCTGTGATTTCCTTACCTTGAGGTGTTGAATAGTGGAGAGTTTTTTCTAGAGAGTTGTCGAGTGCTATCACAAACATACCTCATGCCATGAGGTTTTCTTGGTTGCACCTTTCGCGCGTACGAGAGGCTTTCCATAAGTTCCGGAACAACAAAAAGGAAAGCACAGCAATATCAGGCAAAAATGTAAAAATAGTAATACTAAACAAATTCAGACAAAACAAAACACAGAGAAAAGTGAAGATGAAACAAACCGCCCACCTAAAATGCAAGTTCATTTTATTATTATTTTGTGTTAGTCAGGCGTAAAGGACATACTTTCACCACTGACCTCTTAAACAACCCTTGAGCAGTTCGCACAGTAACAAGGCGCACGATCCCATCTCGACCGGGATGCGTTTCAACAACCCTTCCAAGTTGCCATCGTGAGGAAGGAATTGATCCATTTTTGAGGAGGACCATAGTCCCAATAACAATGTTTGCAGTTGTTTCAGTCCACTTTCCTTTTTGGAAAAGTGAATGGAGATATTCTTTATGCCATCTCGACCAAAAATCGTTATTTTATCTCTAGATTAATTGTAGACGTGAAAGAGAATTTAATTTGAGAGAGGACAAATCTTCATCTGGAAATGTATTCATGGGATCTAAGATCAAAAAATGACCCGGAGTCGGAGCAGATAAATCATTTGGTTCATTACTATCTGGACAGAGTGGCCTTGAATTCAAAATAGCTTCAATTTGAACAAGAAACATGTTAAATTCTTCGTAGGTAAGTACTTGATCACCGATGACTCTAGAAATGTGATACTTCACTGACTTTATTCCAGCCTTCCACAATACACCGAAGTGGGGACTTGTGGGGGGAATGAATTTCCTCTCAATATGCTCTTATTGAGCAGCGTTTTGCATGAGATTGAGTAATTGTCGGGAGGCACCCACAAAGTTTGTTGCGTTATCGCTGTGTATTATATTCACTCTACCGCGACGAGAGATCAGACGTCTAAGAGGAGCTAAAAATGTGTTTGTTGATAAACCTGTAGCCAGCTCTAAATGCAGGGCTTCAGTTTTGAAACAAACAAAAAGACAGATGTATGCCTTATGAGTTCTGGAACCCCGAAATTTGCATAAAGAGATGGTGAAGGGGCCTCCAAAAACAACCCCAATACAAGAAAAGGGTTTGACTTGGGACACTCTTAGAGAGGGAAGATTTCCCATTAAAGGTTGGGTATTCGTTGCGTTTTGTTTCCAACAAGTGAGGCATCGAGCCAAAATTTTTACGAATTACCCGTTTTGCAGATAATATCCACAATCGTTGTGGTAATAAAAAAAGCAAATTTTGGTGGCCTGGATGGAAATATTGTTTGTGGGTACTATCCACTATGAGATCGGTGAGTTTATGCTGGCTAGGAAGTAAAAATGGATGACGTTTATCGTAAGAGAGACCAGAATACGTGAGCCTTCCGCCCACCCTCGAAAAACCATTGCTATCGAGAAAAATAGATAACTTTCGAAAAGCCTTGCAGAGGGGTTTGTCATTGAGGAGACATGAAATTTCCATCGGAAATACCTGGGGTTGAACATGTTTGACAAGACGGAGTAGAGATTTGTTGAGTTCATTTCTAGTGAGATCGTTTTGAGCGACAATTTTATTTATAATATGGTATGGCATAAGAAACAATTCGCTGAATTTTCAAAAAGGAAGAGAACCTGTCCAACAGAGTATCTAACACATTGATATTCTGAATCAGAAGTATAATTTTCTTCTCTTCATTGAAGTGTGGAAAGAGCATCGAGGAATTTTTATATCAGAGAGAAGTGGAAGTTCTGCTTTGAACCTGTTCCAATTTGAAATGACTTCAAGAGGTGGTTTATTATCCCATCCGACACCTATTGTCCGTGAGTGTTGAATAAGTCGTTTTGCAAATAGAGTGAGAGGGGTGAGAAAGCCAAGAGGATCGAAAATACGTGCGAGCTCAGAGAGAATGTTTCTCTTCGTGCATGGCACATCTTTTGATAGAATACTGAACGGAAAAATGTCTGAAGGTACGTTCCAATGTAATCCTAAAACCTTTACACTTGTGATATTATCTAAATCAAGAGATTTTGAAGATGAAGACTCATCAGAAATGAGAGAGGCGTGGTTGCTATGCAAATGCATTAGAGAGATGATTTGGGCTTTGAGAGTTTTAGCGATTTCCAAAGAAGCACAGCATCTACGTAACAAGAAGTTTTCAAAGCAATAGAGGCTAGCGGAAAATGTTTACATTTTTTTCCACTAGTTGGGAAATGGTTCTAATGGCCAAAAAAGGAGCGGGGGAAAGACTATAACTCACAGTTCTGAGTACGAATTCTTTTACAGGTTTCTCACGGGAAAATCGCCAGAGGATGCGTTGGTAATCGAGATGTTCTTCTGATATCAATATTTGACGAAACATCTGGCGAAAATCTACCATTGAGGTGATAAAGTGAATTTTAAACTTCAAAAGGATCGTGACAAGATCTTTTTGAAGTTTGGGACCGGCCAAAAGGGTATCGTTCAGTGATTTTCCATCGGAGCATTTTGCTGAAGCATCAAAAACAACTCTAAGTTTTGTACTTAAACTCTCAGGGCGGATAACACAATAATGAGGGATGTAGTAAGAATGAGGTTTGGAATCTGGGTTATCGAGAAGTGACATATGGCCTTGTTTCCAACATCCATGAATTCACGATATTGTTCGTAAACCAACGGATTACTTTGTAACCGGCGTTCGAGTGACAATAATCTTCTGAGAGCAACCTGTCGGGAATCCAAAAATGTTGGAGGATATGATCGAAAAAGGAGAGTAACTATAAATCGGCCTGAAGAATTTCTAGACACGGAGGTTCTGAATAATTCTTCGCAAATATCATTTTCCAGTTTTGTACATTTATTTTGGGGTATTTCCTCAATTTCCCAAAACTGTTGAAATGCAGAGTCTGAGGGAGTTTCACAAATACAGTATAATGTATTTGCAACAAGTGCGGAGTGAGATTCAACTGAACCCATGAGAATCCAGCCAAATACAGTGTTAATTGCTGTGGGCTCATGAGAGTCTCCCGAGACACGGCCATTTTCTGAAATAACAGAAAAGATATCGGCACCAAGTAGGAGATCAATTTCACTGGAAACATGAAAGGTAGGATCAGCAAGATTCAATTCGGAGATGTGATTCCAAGACTGAATATTAATTGTGCAATTGGGCATGGAATTGCAGACCTTGGGTAGAACAATGGCAATCACAGTGAGAGTTGGTTTAGGATTATTGCAAGGACGAATTTGAAGACAAACTCGTCTAGAGGCGGAGGAATTCATTTGACTGACACCTTGAATTGACAAAGAGAGTGGCGAAGATGTCAAACGAAGGCGGTTCAAGCATTTTTGGCTGAGAATACTTATCTGGGAGCCACTATCAAGTAAAGCAGGGGCCTTTCGAAAGGAACCATAGACGTCGCGGATTTTAACGAGGGTTGTCGAAAGGAGAACAGTCTAGTTTGATGGCAATGAGTTGAAATGTGCCCTGCGTAGTTGTAAATAGGATGGTTGTCACCCACCGGAGGATTATGGATATTAGGGACACTTGAAACGTGGTTATTCAGAACACTATTATTGACTGTCGGTATATTCGCATGATTCGAGCTTGATGAAGAAAAACAGGGACTTTGATTTGTTTGAGAATTTGACAGAGAGGAATCACTGAAATGTAATAATGTGTGATGTGATTGTACACATTTTAAACAATGGGATTGAGAAGTACAATCTTTGAAAACATGCATGGAACCCAAACAGTTTATGCACCATTTATGAGTCTTATAATATCGTTCACGGGTTGGCACCGAAAGGAACTGAGGACATTTATGAATGGGATGTTCACCCTTACACAGAGAACAAGAGTTTGTTCGAGTTTGAGTATGGAAAGAAGAGGAACGTCGTTGAGGATATCTGGTTGAAGCCTGTGTTTGATGAATACGAATTTTGTTTGATTGGCCCTGTCTGCAGCTCTTTCGAGACTTCCACAACGCTTCAAAACAAATTCAACTAGAGAGTCAAAAGTAGGAATGGTGTCAGAGTTGTTTTCAGATTCAAAAAGAGACACAGTATAGGAATCAAGACGTCTCAAAAGCATAATGAAAAGTAAAAAGCTCCACTGATCCACTGGAAATTTCAAGTTTTTCAAAGCAGCTGAATTTTCAGTGAAGGTGTCTACCAGCATTCGGAGATTATGGGAAGTTGCATTATTATCAGAAATTTTTTGAGAATTTTCAGTAGCAGTAGCCAAATCCCGTTGGTTATCATATCTTTTCAATAATGAGTCATATGCAATAGTATAATTCGCATCTGTGAGATTATTTCTTTTCACAAGAGCCAAAGGTGGTCCAGAAAGTGATGAAATAAGGTAGTTGAATTTTTCGATATTTTTCGAAGAGTTGTCGAGCGCTATCACAAACACACCTCGTACTTTCTCGAGATTCGACCTGCGCCCTCATGGCAGATGAGCGATGAGGTTTTCTTGGTTGCACCTTTCGCGCGTACCAGGGGCTTTCCATAAGTTCCGGAACAACGAAAAGGAAAGCACAGCAATATCGCGCAAAAATATAAAAATAGTAATACTAATAAAAAAAATAACAAATTCAGACAAAACAAAACACAGAGAGAAGTGAAGACGGAACAATACCTATATAATATTTGTATATAATAGTTGCTTTGTTTATTTTGTATGAGTATATTATTGTATATTACATGTTGATAGTTTCAACTACTTTTGAGAACCAAATATCAAATGACAATTCGGATTTGCTGCCTATCGATGGTGGTGAGTTTTTTCGAATTTCGACAATCTCGTTACTTGGCTATGCTGCAATTATGATGTTTATAAACACATGCGCTTGCAGCTGCGTCAATACTTTGAATAATCGTTTTCTTGTGAGAGTATCAAGATTGCATTTATTCAAAAGTTGCATTCCCTTCAGAAGGTTTGAAAAAATACCTCTTCAGGATAACCCATCGGGATCCCTACGGTTAAAAGATCAACTATCAAAAGAAATCTACTAGTAATAAAAATTATTAATGTTTTTTGCCCAACCACTTTGGGGAACGTAATTTGAAATGTTCAATTGATGTATCCATAGCTTTCATATCAACAGAAAGGAATAAGTATTCTCCCATAATTTCGTTTAAATAGCTATTTGAGAATTCGTCTTTTTGGAGTCACCCTGTAGCGTCACACAAAAAGAGGAAACTTGATTTTCATTTGAAGGCAATCATAGGCGTAATTGACATTCAAAGAAAAAAGAGGAACGACAGAAAAAAATGGAGTGATAATAAAGACAGTTAATGGAAATAATTATCAACTTTAACAAAAATTAATAGGGAGCATTCATGAAACAATTTACATACATGGATGAGAAAAACTTGGATGATTTATAGAGAGAATTTTATAAGTAAGGGATATTGAAATAACTAAAGAATTAATAAATAAATATAAGCTTTACCAATTAGGAAAAAGTAAAAACATAATAAACAAGAATGAACCAAAAGGTTTAATTTCGCATAAACCCTTACAGATTATTTCACTAGATTTTATCAGTAATTTAATTTTGAGCAACAGAAACAACAAACATATTTTTGTAATAGTTGACCATTTTTCAAAATTTCTTAAATTGTATCTAACCAGAAAACAAATTTGAAAATAGTAAAAATTTGTTTAACAAAATTTATTGTGGAAGTAGGAAAACCAGAGCAGAGCATTTTCGACAATGTAACTTAATTCAATAATGACAGAATAAGAAAGTTTTGTTAAAATTATGGGGTACAGTTAAATTACACGAGTATAAGTCATCCATCATCAAATCCCACTGGGTGGTATATTAGGGAAGTAATGAAATATATGAGATTAATAACATATGAAAATCATAGACAATGGGATGATAAACTAGAAATCGTAGAAAAATATTGAAATAAAATTCGAAGTACGATCACAAAAGAAAGTCCCAAATATGTAATGACAGGGGTTATGCCAAACGAGAATGGATAAATGATAGTAAAATATTACAAGATACAATAGAACGAGTGAATGTAAAGGATAGAACGGAATGCTAGAAAATATTTGAAAAGAGAGAATGAACACAGACGAAACAGAACCACATTTGAAGAGGAAGGCTTGTGATAGTAAGAAATATGAGAGGACAATGTTTGTGTAGTAAGTTACAACTACCATTTGAGGGACCATAGGAAAAAATAAATGAGAAACCTGTAAATAGTTACAAATTAATAAATCCTTCTAATGGAAAAGAAAGAGGAATATTCAACATAGAGACTTTATAGGAGTATAGAATTTAGAAGATTTATAGTTCAAATATGAAAATAATTCAAAACTACCAAGCAAAGCAACCAACTATGAATAACTACAACTAAATGCAAAAATTACCTAGTAACTATTACACAGTAATGAAATATCCAGTAAAACAAGAAATTTGAAACAAACCAGAAACAAAATTAAAATTAATATTCTAATTTTTCTATAAGATATCAAATTCTAGAATATAAATTTTAGGAAAATTGTTATGAAAAGATGGAATAAATTGTATGTGGATTGAAAAGATTTAAATAACCTTATAATTTGCCTGTTTTTTTCCTGGTTATTTCTTTTGCCCTGCTCTTCTTACCTTGCCATGTCTATGAAATGATAGAAACAATTTCTGATTTTTCATTGTGTTATATACTTCAATCAACTAACCTTTTTCCAGGATTTCCAATTTTTACTTGCACCTCCAGGAACTCCATTTAAAATGTTTGCTAATTCTTCCCAGTTGGCAACATAATTTTTATACGTGTTGTTGTCGTACTTCCCAGCAATCCCAGCCACCATTTTGGGGTGTTTTTTTTCAAAAATGCAATCAAGAGATTTTCCTGTGATGAGTGAGAATCTCAGAGTAATAAAAGACATAGAGATGACCTGCCTATACCTACACAAATAGCTGTTTTGAAGTGAACATGAACTATCATTTTCTATACAATTTATGGGCGGGGTGGCGGGGGTGACGGGTGGTGAAATGTTCCATAGTTTGTTTACATTTGGTTTGGAGTATGAAGGACCATATATGGTCTTTTATTACTCTGAGGTGAGAATTAATAAAATGTGTGATGACACTGATGACAGTGAAGAGTGAAGACACAGGACACAGAACACAGAAGATTTGAAGTATCATGCGCAGTTGCCAAGTTGTCATTCGCACTTAAGAGTGTTCGCATGTGGATACAAAGATACTGCTCCGATCTCCGAACGGCGAAGAATACGACTTTGAAAGCGTCTTCGCAATGAACCACACGGATAGCGTCAAAGCTAGTGGTAAAACGCACCTGCCGAGAATAGGTCCCCTGTCTATAAACTTAATGACGTGATTGTCATGAAAGTTGATGTTTTGTAATTGAAAAAGTCCTCTGAGGTCGGATTCTGTCTACCATAGAATTCTATTGTCGAATTCATGGGAGAGAAAGAGACAAAACTATTGACAATAGAATTCTATAGTACACAGAATACCAGCCCTGGAACTATATGTTTCATAAACAAGAATGTCTTGGAACTATATGATTTGTGTTGAACTCAGGGTTCAAACTGGATAAAAAAAATACCTGTCGATTCAAATACAGCGTCGAAAATAGGATAGATTTTAATATTCCTATTGATGACGATAACTTGGTTATCGACATGCGCATATAGCAGTGAAAGTACTTGTGTGGTAAAGGGTAAAACAATTTTAGGAGTGCTCAAGCGCAAAGTCTGTGATTAGGTAGGAATAGTCAATTCGGAATATAACAATCACTCATTTTTGATGGTAATGGAGTATAGGATTTTATAAAAAACTTCAGGCCATAAGCCAAATGAATATCACGAATGCTCAAAGATATCAAAATTTAAGTAAATGTTAACTAAACAAAGGTATTTTTATTTCTAACAGTACAAGAATTATGATCCGATACAAATTAAACTCAGGTCCAATATACCAGGTGTACGCGAAAGGTGGCTCTCCCAAATAACTTTTTTGTTTTTGAAGATAATGGAATTAAATTGAAAGAATCTGCATATAAAACAAAAGTGTGCAGAAACTTCTGTTGTCTTCATATGAGATCCTCAACACAACCATGTATCATTTGTCACATTTTGTAACTTTTTACATTTTTTTTATATAACTAATTTCCGACCTAAAACCGAAACAATCATTCATTTTCTAAGGTAATGGAATATAGAATATTGTGAAAAAACTTCAGATAATATTAATATTACGAAGGCTCAAAGCGCCAAAAAGTTAGTTATTGAATATGGGAAGTGTGGTACTCAACAAAAACCAACACATTTATTTTGTTCGGTAATTTGTTTGGATTCAAAACAAGCGGTTACTCTAGGAAGTTATTGAGGTTAATTCTGACTATTTTTTTCTCAGTTGGATATTATTTGTGAATTCCTGATTCTCTGGTAATCGAAAATAATAAAATGAGACAAGAAAAACTTTTTCTATAACTGCTATCGAAAGTAACTGATTTCTCATAGCGTACTCACTTTCAAAGCCATAGTGTGAGATGTATTAATTCTCACGGCACTTTGCCCACACCAGCACATACATTTATATGGAGAATCAACAAAAATCAACATTTAGGTTGAGTAGTTGTCACAATTGTCCGGTTATAGAAGCTTTTTAAATTCTTAAGGTAGTTTTCATTATAACCAAAAAGACCAGGAAAAAATCCGTAAATCAACTGGAACATTAACGTCAGCAGTGAAAGCCTATAGTCTGATATAGAGTGTTCCATTAAGAAATCAAATTTTGGGTTCATTTCCGAAAATATCTGAAGTCGGTAATATTGAGTCCTTCACATCATGAAATTTCATCCATGAATACAAAACTTGTATGGGTGACTCATACGCCCGTTGTACGCAAAGATATAGCCTGTGCAGTTGGAAAACGGTTACTATTATTATTCGCCGTAGCGCTCCTGGGGACCTATTGATATTTGGTTGATAGAGCATACAACTCTGTGTTTGGTGTGGAATATTTTTTGAATCATTTTTCAAACTTTCTGAAATGACCAATTTTATACTCAAAGTTTTCGGAACAAACCTAATAAAAGTTTATGATATTTACATCATCTTGTTCTCATGTAAAATCAGTTTGTTTACTTTTAGCTCAATAACATGAATCATCATCAAATTCCACTGGAATATTATTATGTACAATGAAACCAACCTAGCTTGAAACGTTAAAACGTCGTAGCACAACGGATTATAGTTCGTAATATATCCAGTCATAAGGCACTCTACATGAACGTACGCGCAATTCAAAATGTCAAGCTTCACTGTACTTCAGCTCTGCCTATTTCCACGATTGAAAGACTTCTTGAATTCATCTTTTTCATTCACAAAGAGAGGCCACAACGTACGCCTCGTTCAACGTTAGGAATCAAACTGGAACACGTTGATTGGAATCGAGATGTTGCCATTTTTGGAGGATACAACTAACCGGCTGTATAAGGGTGTTGTTAACGCCATATTTCACACCTCCAATATGAGTACGACAGTAGCGCAAGTGACCTCCAGACAAACTTTTGATCCTTACACCCAGTACAACATTTCTGGCTAAAAATTAACGGAAACCGTTGTCACCTCCGAAAACGGAGGACACAGCGTTATATATGAGGTGACAACGATGTTATATATATATATATATATATATATATATATATATATATATATATATATATATATATATATATAGAAAAACTTGGGACAATCTTGAGGATGCAGTCAAATCACTGGGCTTTGTCAAAAAAAACTCTTTGTTATACTTATTGTCAAGCTTTCGGAACTATATTTATTCCTTCATCGGGACAGATCTATAAAACGAAATTTGGACGTTGTACAAAAAGATGGGTAAAATACAAAAAAATTATTACTTAAAACTTGAGGTTAAAAGTAAAAGTCAACGTGCACAACATGAAACGTTCCATATTTTCAATAGTCACTTAGACATGGATACATCAGTATAAATTAATTATTTGTTAATTGAAACATTACAATATTTAAAAAAATCTTATATATATATATATATATATATATATATATATATATAAAATATATATATATACAGCGTATTGATGAAGGGTACCTTGTCACCTCAAAAACGGAAACACTAACATCGTTGTCACCTCATATATAACGCTGTGTCCTCCGTTTTCGGAGGTGACAACGTTTTCCATTAATTTTTCGTCTGGAGGTCACTTGGACCCCCTTATGCCTACAGCAGTACCATTGGCGAAATATCAACTGAAACTGCAGCTCTCGTTCCTTGCATGCTATTTATGATGCTGTTTGCGCACTTTCTGCGTGATTTGGGTGGCATGGTTTTATTTTGTCGCCTTTCGGTGCTGTGTGTCAAAACTCTTTTGTTGTTGGTATTCAAGTTAATTTGGTACGGTGGAGGACAATGGAAATGATGAATTCAACACTATCAAGGAATTGAAAAAGGGTCAGGCTGAGTCTATTTCTGCAAATAATCTGTTTTTTTTTGTTTTTGAGTACGAAGAACTTATTTTTTGGATTCTATAATGAAAGGTGGGTGCCTTTTATATAAATCAATTAATTATCAACAGTTTCTAGAGAAACGACGTAAACACCCGTCCAATTTAAGCGCGAAAGCACACGTATGTTTTGTTTCCTTGATATGTGTTAAAAAACTGACACCAATGTGGCTCACGGTATGCACCGGTCACGTCCTTCGCGAGAGGTAACGCGTGCGGCGAGAATCCATGAAAACACCGTCCAGATTTGCATACGTATGTGCATGCGAGGTTGCTCACCGCATGCGTACGCAGCTTTATGTTCGCTTATGAAATAACGCCCAACACCCTTTCGTCAAGAAACGAAAGAAATACCTCACTTATCGTCGAGTTCGCACGCCACGATTGTGTGTATCCTATAATATTCTTCTCATTCATGTCTGAATGTGATACTTGGTAGATTTGTTGACGTCAAATAGGTGTCGTCTGCTGAATGTTGCTGCCACATCACATGTTTTCCTATTTGTGATGTGTTATTGTGATTGTGATATCAAATATACGTCGAATATAGGCAAAGACTGAACTTCGCATTGGTGCAACACTGTTACATCACATACAGTTTTTTTCTCAAATCAACTTTTTAAATCATATAAAACTGTTGCTTTCTTATAGCTATTGCAATATTGGAGTGAAATCGATCCAGTGATTGAAAATTCTGTAAACACTTTTGAAATTAATCAGAAAAATTCAAATAAAAAGTTATTTTTTTCAAACTTGAAGGTTATTGAATTTTGATTTAGGAAACCATTGAAAATATTTGAAATTTTTTGGTGAGTAATTATTTCTTGAAAGAGCAGAGTTTAATTTTTTTTTCAAATAAATTTTAATTTTTTACTTTCGAAGAACTTGTTATGTAATGTAACTCAGAATCGATATAAAACCTAATAAAATTTGAAATTAATTTTTTCTTCATTTGTATCCCACAAATTAACAAATTAACATTGGGAATTTCATCTCCCGGCATCGACGTTCTGACGTTCTGATGTGATGAAAGTATGTTATGAGAGTACATTTTTTTTCTTCGGAAACTATTTTCTGTAAAAACTTGAAATTTTTCATATTATATAAGTTCATATCAAAGTTTCTCGCTGGAAATGTTGTCTCTCCAAACTGACGCCATCCTGTCGAAACATATTTTTTCGAATCAGAGTTCGGAATTATTCTTATTGGGTATTTTTTTTGTGACTTGGAATCACGCATATTGTTCGGAGTTGCCTCAAAACTTTCCACATAAAAATTTCATTTTTCCATACCACCGGCCTTATATTACATTTTTTATCAGTGTTAAGATTTTCTTTCATTGAAGTTTATATCGAAGCATATATCATCCCTCCAAACCAACGGTATCATACCAAAAACACATTTTTTTTATACCAGACTTGGTAAGATACGCTAGCTTGAATCCAATGAACTGCTATTTACAGCTCCAAATCTTATAACAAATTCAATATATCTAACCAGTTGAAAACTGGTATGAGGTCACAGCGGTTTATATATCGGAAATGAGTATCCATATATGAGGAAGTGACTACGTCTCCCTCTTTCCCAGAAAAACTCATTTTGAAAACTCTTTACCATTCGTTTGAGATTCCGATTTTTATCCTTCCCCTCACTGTATATTCACCTGTTCAATATTACCTAGCTACCTCGTTTACCAGGAGGTCAGGTAGCCCAGTCAACATAATGGAGGTCACAACTTAAGAGGCATCTATATATATATATATATATATATATGTGTTCGGATAGGTTATATATATATATATATATATATATATGTGTTCGGATAGGTTTCCGCGGTCAGATATTTGAAAACTGGAAGTTCGGGTTGAACCGCGTCTAGAATTTGTTGAAATTCGATGTTTCGGCTCCGATTTTGGAGCCATTTTCAAGAAAAAAGGATGAAATGATTGAAAGTTAGGTCTCAATCTGCCTATTCCTCAGGTATCATCAGGATTTTGTAACTTGACGCCGGGGTCTCAATCTGCCTACTCCCCAGGTCTCGTCACTTGTTCTCTCTAAGGTCTCAATATGCCTACTCCGTCGAGAGAACTGATATATATATATATTATATAATATATATGATATTATATAATGAAAAGTAACATCTACTGTCATTAGTTGAACCTCAATTTGAAACGAGCCATGAAGTACATAGTTAGATGATTATCTACCCATTGGTAGGCAACCATCAATTTGGTTGTTCTGACCAATCCAAGGTTCATTTAAGTTCCTAATGTGTTTAAAGGAACGCAAACCGAATCTGAATAGAGTGTATAGAGTGTTTTCTATTAAATTCCGAGAGTTCCATCCTCTGCCGATAGCTGTTTTGTTTTCACAACTCGCCAGGATAGGTTTCAAAATCAAAACGAGTGCAGCCATGATCTTCTTTGGTTAAAATCTTCAAACATTTCAAGTGCAACTGCAGCGGTAATATTCAGTGGCGTCGTCGACGTACCAGATCTTTGGTATATATTCTATCTTCATTTTTATTGAAGTTTTCTTAATGTTTGTGTATTTCATTGGATTCTAAATGTATTTAGAACCCATTGCATAGAAGCTTGTTTACCAGCGGCATATACCTCCAAGTGTATAACAAATCAACAACATGACGTCATATGACGCATTACTTTTAATGAAAATAACATAGGTAATTTAATCATAACAACTTCATAGCAATGAGTTTCATGTTTCTTTTTCAAAAAATTAAGTTTTGGTAAGTGTGCTATTTTTAATAGTTCCAAATTTTTTAGGTGACTTCAGGGAAACATCATTAATGACATTAATTGTCCGCAAACGTGATAACTATGTATTATCAATAGTCCTGACGGTTAGAAATGAAAATAACCTAATTATTATACTATATAGTAGCAATCTCTCTATAGAAAACAAGTAGTGATAATAGTGTTAATTGTGTCACGGTTGTTCAGAGAGAACTAGATTGGTGAATCCAAGTAACTCACATGAAAGTTTTCAAGGAATAACATTGGTAACCCGTTTGCTCACGTTTCGTTTCTTCGGAAATACTTCAAAAAAATTGAAAAATTCTTGTTTTATTTATTTTTTAAATTGTTTCAGTAGCTAAAATCTTAACAATTGCATCAAGTCTATTCATCTTCTTGTCATCCTTCTGGAGGATTGCTCGACTTATCTTCCTCAAGACTCCTTTTCCCAACGAGAATTATTGCTTTGAATTGCCAAGGAATTATTTACCAAATCTTCAAATTTTCAAGCCTTCAGTTCTCGTTTTTCCAAGAAAAAAAAAAGCTTTCTGATAAATGGAACAATATGAAAACATCTCTTCATGTTCATTCCGATACTAATGATAAAATGAAGGACCATAAAGATGGCGATCGATGAGCATCTATAAAGGAGTGCATATCTCATAAGATTCGTAATTATTCCAAAATTTAGCCACAGATAACGGAGTTCCATCAATCTCGACCGTCGGATTCTTAAAGCTGATTTTTCGTTAATTAGTTATAGTCGATGTGTACACAAACACACTCTGGTCAGTTGAGCGAATTGCAGAACAGGTGACTCAGAAGCGACATCAAAGATGTAGCATTTCCCGGGATAACAAAATTAATTTATTAAAGCTGAAAATTGTTATACAACTCATATAATGCATATTATCTATGAAAGTTATGTAGGTTAGTCACTCATATAGTAGAAATAGTAGAAAAAAGCTGGTCAGTCAGTCCAAATATACAGGATGATTCATCATTGAATGCTGTTCTTAAAGGGTGATAAACCTTGAATGATTTTTACAAAAAAAATCATTTGAACATAGGCCCGCAACAGCTTCATTTATGAGATACAGGACGTTGAAATTTAACAAAAAAAATCAGTTCCTCCTCAATATCCCTAAACGACTTCAGATTTTTCTTTCTTTTAAACGTACATTTTTTCCATGATAAAGGTTTTCTCAATTTTCATCAGTGCTCTGCCATATTTTTCACCAAAATAAAGATACGCGACTGCTTTTTTTTTTCGAATAAATAATATTTATGTAATTATCCTCCATGCTATAAAAATGGTCTCTTGCCTTTTTTTCATCCGGCGAACAATTTTCGATTTAAAAAACAAAACTGGCGGGAAACGATAGGAAGAGATAGAGGACAATTACAAAAATAATATTTATTTGGTGAAAAACAGTGGCATATTATTATTTTGATGAAAAATGTGGCAGAGCATGTTAACAGGGACGCACTGATAAAAATTAAGAAAAGCTTTATTATGGACGTACTTTGCATGTGCCAAAATTGAACGGAAAACCCAAACCGATTTTAGAGACATTGGAAAAGAGCTTATTTTTTCTGTTAAATTTCAACATCCTGTTTCTCATAAATAAAGCGGTTGCGGACCTATGTTCAAATGATTTTTTTCATTATTCAAGGACTATCACCCTTTAGGATCAGCATTCAATTATGAAACACCCTGTGACTAGCTCTGTTCTAATATATGAGTGACTGACCTACATAACTTTTATTGATATGCATTATAGAAGTTGTATAACAATTTTCAGCTTCAATAAATCCATTTTGTTACCCCGGTAAATGCTACCTGTTTTACAATTCGCTGGACTGACCAGAGAATGTTAGTGTACCGATCGACTATAACTAAAGTATTAGGGCAAAGTTAGTGACAAATCTAGTGACTTTTGCCTCCCGCGGGGTCCCCACTGAGTTTTCGTCGCCGGGGGCAGTGCTGCAGGCCGGGGGCCCCACCGAGGAACATCCCCACAGAAGAGGGGCACGCTAGAGCCCAAGGGGGCCAAGATTTCGTCCATTAAATTGCGTTGGTCCGATACGAACGTAGAATTGGGTAATTGAAATCAGCTGGGGGAAAGTGTGGGGGGCTAGGGGCGATGACGAGGAACATCCCCAGAGAAAATGGGGCGCGCTGGACCTCCGGGGGCCAAGATATATCGATTTTAGTTTTTCGTCAATTGTAGTAATGTGACGGTGGCACTGGTGACAAGATCCTGCCGATTGCCTCTGCCACTTGTCGTTTTTTTTTTCTGTCTTTGTATTTGAGAATGACGCGGTTAGCTGCTGGCGGGGTGGAGGGGGAGGGGATTCAAGATTAAAGGTTATTCGGAGGAGAGAACTATTTGTCGCAATTGAAATAAAATGCAATATTGGGTTCCAAGGTTATTCGTTTGTCACGTAGCTCTCGACTCGAGGGAGAGTTGAATAAACAAAGGATACCGCACACTTTTATAGTGTGATAGTGTGATGTCAAAGTGGCCCCCTGTCGAATCGGCTGAATTTTTGATATGCTGTAGTCGAAGTTATTTCAAACAAAAAGTCCAATGGGTACAACTTTTTCTTTAGATAGTTTTGGCCCTAGAGGCCCATGAAAACCTTTAATTGTTCTCCATTGTTGATACAACACAAAACGTTATCCTGGATAATCATCAGTATTCGGAGTAATCAAGATGTAAACATTCATTGATATGAAATACTATTTTTTCTACAACTGCTATGAAAATTAGCCTATTTCTCATAGTTTACTCACTTTCAGAACCATGTTTTGCTCATACTGTGGAAAACATTATTTCTCAAAGCACTTTGTCCAGCTTTGTTCAACTTTAAATAGTTGTCACAACTGTCAGGTTACCTATCGAAGTTTTTTAAATTCTTAAGATAGTTTTCATTCGAGTTTTGATAAAGAAGTAAACTATTTTAATTTCCTTCGCATTTTTTCTTGAATAATAACATCTTTCTGTGGTCAGTTTAAAAATTCTATTTCAAATTTCGCTAGATACGTATACATACTTCTGCACAAATATTTTATCATAAGGCTCCATGGTGTAAGGAAATGTGACAATTTTTTTTTTAATTTTGATTTTCGTGATATTTTTATTAAGTCAATTTTAAATAAATTATTCAACTGTTAAGAGATAGGATACTTCAACAATATTTTAGTTTTGGTAACCACAAAAAAAATATTGATTTACTTTACTTGTATCCTTTAAATTTGTGCAGTTGAAAAAGTATAGTGTCCAACATGTGGGGAAAGTTACTTCTCTCACTCGTGTGTTTGCGGACACAAACCTCCACACTGAGAAACGTTGAACTTTCCCCACTTGTTGCACAATATACTATTTCAAAATTAGTAGCTAATGGCAATGTTTGATTTACTTCCATTTTAGTTCGCTATAGTTTTCCATATCTTCTGCAAGCTGTAAACATTAAATTATTTAATATTTCGTTAGTAATAATTACAAAGCCCCTAACTCACGTTGAAATGATCTTCACAACAAAAAAAAAACTGTTTTCACAGACACATCTTTCATCTTCCGTCTTACAGCAGTAAACCATTTCTTTTTTTTTTTGAAGATTTCATGGCACTGTTAGAAATATTTTCTCCATATTATTTTTGGATGTGTTTACACATCCAGGAACAAAACACCACTTATTGGAACTCATTTTGAAACATCAATGTAACTAAATCCAGCGACACCCACAGCTGTGAATGATCAACACATAAACGAGCGCGGCATTATAATGCGAGCTGCTCACACTATCAAAGTACTGACGTCATCGCTGCTAGCCTCGTGCGTTTTGCGTTTATGTAATCACATTTTCATTTTTGAGACTTTTTGTGCTGGTAATGTGTTATTAGACAGGAATAACTGTCGACAAGCATTATAATTAAAAATTAGTGGACATACCTATTATACAGTGTGTTCCAGCTATTTGCATTTTTAAAGTTCAATAATTCGAAAATGGTAACAAATCGCCTCGGGGACCTATAATCATAAAATGTTTATGAATACTATTCTACACCGTATACTACATCACATAGTCGAAAAATATACCGAGTGTTCGTTTTGAAAGAAAGCGAAAGTTAAATTCGAAAAGTTCCGTACTGAAAAATATTTTTCGACCATCCTGCATAATTTGAAGGCATGAGAAAGAATAAGAAATATTAAAAATATGTTAATAGAATGGCCTTAGGAAAATTTTCTCTCTAAATCTATCATTGTAACGTCAAGGTATGATGCATCTGAAAATGGACTTATTTCGACCAAAAATACGTAACATCCAACTGATTCAGAGACAATCAATAGTAGTAGAGAGGTGAATGAAGGTTTCGCAAATGTTATAACTAATATTTCATTTTAAAATGATGCGTTCCACCATCCAATCCCATTTTTGTCATATCGCCCTGTATATGAGGCAATAAATTCTAGTTCTGGATCCTGTTCTCTGGTTAACTTTCGTTTTTAAATCGATATCACAACAGTACTCGGGAAATTGAACTTTGACGCATTATGAAAATGTTATAGTCTAGATACGTTTTAAAAATTGTTCATCATTTTCGATAATATGAACACATTGCATCCCTTTACTACAGAAAAAAAAATATGTAAATGGCTTTTCTAGCAAAGTTTTAATTGTTTGTGACTTCATGTCAATGTAAAGTTAAATATGGCGCATAATTTAGCAGTGAGATTCGAAAGTTATGAGAGTGAATTGAGGGAAAAAGAACTCGTTCATTAAGTGTACATCATAATATTTTCATTACTCCATCACTCATTTTGTATCGAGCATAAAACCACTTGGCCATTAAAGATTTATGATTGAAATAAAAATGCAGGAATAAAGTAGAAAAAATCATTTATTTTTTGCTTGAAAATCACACAAGTGTTGTTGCAAAAGACTTTTCGCAGTTTAGTAGGAGTACAACCTTGTTCTTTTTCTTCTTTCCACAGTATGGCGTTTAGTTACTAGACTAGTTCGCCAGCTAGCGAGAGTCTTCAAGTGAGTAATGGGATCCACGTGCCACGTGAACCACAACCTCACTTCTTTACTCCCCTTTCGTGGGCAAACTGGAGTCTCACCCGAAGTGATACCAGGAATGCCCGAATTGTTACCACAATAAACAAATGTATATATCCACAAAATAAAAGTTATTCGTTGCGATGCACGTAAAACAGCGATAAAAAACTATTTTAACTAGGGGACCCCTTGATCTTGATACGGCAAATCCGTTGCCATAGGGCCTCTAACCCCCGTAGATATCAAGAGGGGGCAATCAATTGCACAAACTATTAATTGTTAACACTAACAAACATATATTTTATACAAAATATTCGGTGGAAGAGAGTGAGATTTGGGTGTTGCCGGACTTAAAATTAAGCAGTAGAATTACGGAGGGCGGGACGTTGCCGGTTATTTAAATTTAATTATTGAAGAAAAAACATATACAGGGCGTACCAACGTAACATCACAGAAAAAAACAGCTTTTCAAAAATCATATTGTATACAGGGTGTCTCGAAACACTCACCAATTAGGAGAAAAACAACTGACATCATTTAAGAGAAAAAAACATGGCGCCCGCTTGCCAAATGCTATACCGGGTGTACCAACATAAGATTTAAGAGAAAAAAAACATGGCAGCCTCTGTCAATTGTCAAATGTTAGGTGGGAAAATGAATCAAAGAAAAAATGCATCATTGGGGGTATGAGGATTCAAAATGTTTTCGTGATAGTGCCCATCATTTTTAACGTATGTACCAACAGAAGATAGAAGGCAGAAGATAGAAGACAGGAGACATGGGATAGGAGATAGGAGACAGACAGGCAGACTGACAGATATTTAGTTTGATCGAACCAGATCGAACTAACCTTATAAAAAGTCTATTTTAGTCACATTTTTGCTTGTTTTAGCGTATCAAATTTTAGCTGTTTTTTCGAACGCGAAAAACGCTTAATTTGGTCACATTTTTACATCTTTTAACATTTCAAATTTTAACTGTTTTTTCGAACGCGAAAAACGTGTATTTGGAGCAATTTTGAAATGTCTATTCTCCATAAGAAATACATGTTAGAATACAGTTTTTACGGTTTAATTTTAGGTTGTTTTTTAGAATGCGAAAAACTCTTATTGTGGTCGCATTTTGGCGTTTCAAATTTTAGTTGTGTTTTTGGAACGCCAAATTGACCAACTTAACTTATAAGTGAAAAATAAAATAAAACAGTTTGAATACAATATTTATTAAACATTTTTATTTTTGTAACATATTACATAGCCATTTGTAAAGAATATCAACGTTTCGGAGGCTGCAATTATAGTTGGTTTTGTTGCGACGAATGTGATGCATACAAGGTAAGATGCCAGCATTGGTGTCGGTAAATGTGGGAACCATCCATGACGTATTATCATAATCCTCCAAGTTCACAATACGTGTAGGTAGACCTAATTGGTGAAATTTTGCAGTAGGGTAGTCCCGTTTTGAAGTCCTCGCACATAAATGACATCAACATCATGCAGATTTTTCTTGAGAATGGCATCCAATTGATGCTATTCCACAAAACCAGAGGAATAGCGCAATCCGTGAACGTTTCGCTCCAAGAAACAAGTGGTACGTCGATCCTCTTTACTCAAAGAGGAAAATGGTACATTTGGCAGCATTAAAAAGTTACTACATTGAATTCCAACCCTAATAGCTATTTCCTTAAGATGAAATTGCTGCTCGACGATGAAGCCTTGAATATCTACCACAGCTATTCTATTGTTGACTCTGCGATTGATACTGAAGCTGAATCACATGCTCAGTTCCATTTTTTGATGATTTCTGAGAGTGGAAGGTGCTCAATGACAGTGTCGTGCACAATAATAGCATAGGCTCGAGTATTTTGGGGGAATCCTTCAGATGCCTCGATTTCGAGTTTCACATCAACACTGGAACTTTTGATGCTCTCGTCCCTCCTGGAACAATCGATGACAAAGAGAGTTTTGTCAAAGAAGGCCGAGTAAGCCAAAAGAGGATTATGCTGATTGGTAAGTTTATAGCTGAACCCAAATTGTGAGTAGTTGAAATAGGCTTGCGAAAAATTTCCTTTTGCAAAATCCAGATGCATATTTTCTTTGGCGTAATTCCCACCGTTTAGAGTCAGCGTTATATTAGTGATACTCAAATTGTTGAATATTGTCGGATCATTATTGACCTTCGTATAATCACGATCTTTTTGAAAACATACAATCACATATCGTTGGCTTTCGAGAAACGATGAAGTCTTGACAGCCCATATTTCATTTTTTGCACCTTGTGTGAGAGCAGGCAACATATGTAGTTCCCATTTTCTGAAGGGTATGAGAATGGGAGTGTCAGCTTGGATAGCTTTCAAAAGTTGAAATTTAATTTGATCATGCGGATAGATTCGTTTAACTTTGAGCTCAATATTCTCAATTTCCAGTTTGACTTTCGTGGGGGGCAATGTTGATCCAGGAGTCTCGTCTATTTTGAAGAGGTTGCTATCATCTCCAGCTCGTACTTATCGAATGGTATGCTTACCGTAGGAAACACATTGATAATCACTGAAGATATTCAGAAAATGTCTAATGGGTATTAGCATGTTGAATGTTAGATGGGTTGGGTGGATGACTCCAGTGTTGGTGGCAGTGGGAAAATTCCAACCTGTGGTGGCCAAGTGTTTAATATCTTCATCGGTGTAGGTGAGAAAGCCTCTGACAGTACTAACAAGTCCTACTTCACGAACTGTTTCCAGTTCTTTGTTACTTTGTTCATAAGTAGCAGATTGAAACATGAGAGCGCCAGCATTGTTTACGAATGTCACCCGCCCATTTCCTTTGGTTCTCTTAACTTCTCCGCTGATGAATAACAGGCTGTCGTACAAGGCATCATAGGCATCAGATTGATTAATGTTGATTTCAATAACATCATTGTTGCGGAAAGACTTGACATATAGGTAGTAGGTCCGCCACTCTACCTTTTGTATGGATTCATCGTTGTGCGGTTTTCGGAAAATGTTGAACATTTGATTGGACAACATGATGGCCGAGAGATTCCAAAAACAATTTATTCTCCGTTGACAGTAGTTGAGGTTACTTCTGCTGCTGCTGTTGCTGATGGTTGAATGTCTTGATGAAGACTGAGGTGTGGTATGCTGACGAGTTATAGTTATAGATAGTTAGCACCATACTTTCGCTTCAATTCCAAACGAATTATTATTTCTTCGTTTCGAAAATCAATAAGTTCAGAATGTTGATCGAGCACTCGCCACGTAATGGTATTTATTTCGTTTATATGAGAAATGGGTAGAAAAATGAGATGATTGGGCGTTTCATCAATGGCGTAGCCAGGATCAACACCAACAGAAAATTCGTATATCGTATGAGACAGTGTGTCGTTGTAGAAGGTTCCAAAGGTAATGTTGCTATCTATGTGTATGGTCCGTACTTTAATGATATCCCCTGGCAGATCTGATGCGTAATGCAAGTTGGGGCTGAGAAGTTTAGATGAAAACCCCAAAATTCGGGCTAAATTATTTGCAGGTCGGAAATCGATCGAGTGTTTAAGACAAAATATTTCGCTTTTCAGCGTATTATTATTGGGTTTGAGTTAGAAAAATTCCTCAGGGTTTTCTTTGAACGTTTTGGGTATGATATGTTTGCTTATAAAATCTTCAATATCACTGATTCGTGAGATCCAGCAGGAATATCGATATTTCTTCGTTTAGCCTTATCACCGATTTCGTAGTAGTAGAATTTTGTGCCGTCTTCAATGTTGGGTATACTGTTGTAGGAATGGAAGCTGAGCAAAGCCAAACTATATTCTGAATCAGAATCCAATCGAATGGGTGGATTGAAATCGATGGAAAGCGTCGAAGAACGACTTGTTAGCGTTAATATCATAGACATTACTGACACACATCAAACAATCACTTACCTTAAATAAAGAAACATTTGAACAAAAATCATTTATTTTTTATTACAATAATAACATTCATATTGTGACATAACAATACCAGTATACATTATTTGTTGTACTGGTGGAGCTGATGCAGGAAAATCATGTCGGAGATTAAGCAGGGTAGGCGGATCTGCAAAGTGTATCGATGTTGGTAATTCTTTGGTAATCTGTGCCATACATCCAGCAACTCCTAAGGTCCTGCATCTCTGATCAAATATTCGATTGGTAAAGCTTGCAGTTCAGCATCGGTGAAATCCCTCAATGATTTATTTCGAAGTAGATCGTTATGAAGTAGAAACGTTAGGCAAAGATGTCCACAGTTATTCTGATTGTAATTTTGATATTGATCATTATTATATGTAATTTTCACCCCCTTCCCAAAATATCCTGCTAATTCCATTGGAGGTTTCAGATTGTTGAAACTGTCGAAATATTTCGCAACGTTGTCAATTTTATTGTAAACTACCCAATGAGTGCCCGCATTCAAGTGTGAATCCAAGTTTATTACAACGCATTCTCGCAGCCAAGGACCACAAGTTGGCAACGCATCACGCATAAAGACTCCACGAAAATGCGGTATTTTGAGTTGACGAGCACACTGTAGAATTTCCGAATCGTATAATTCTCTATTAGGTAGCTTGTCTAACAGTTTTTTTGTTTTTTCAAGTAAAGACCTCGTCCTTTACGTTGATGTTGTTTTTTCAGGAACAGTCCAAATCCTCGAGGTGTTTTTCGCAGGTACAAACCGGATCCCAAATGCTCCATGGATTTATTATGACGTTGATCTTCTTCGAGTTTCTTTTTGGCATTTTTTGCATCTATAACAGTTTTTGCGACGGCGCTCGCTCCACCTGCCAACGAACCCAAAGCCGAAAGGGCAGCAAATATAGGTATGAGTGGTAAGATTTCTCCAGATTTTGCATCGAATGGAATAACCCTAGGTATGCGTATTTTCTTACGTCCTACAGCTTGACTCATGGCCATTTTAGTAGCTCGCAAAGCCGAAGCACTAGATTTCTCAATATTGAAAGGATTCGACTGAATTTTTAATAATTTTTTTAAGCATGTTACGGCGAAATGACAGACCCATGCCGAGCTTACGTTTCGTTTTCATGGTGGAAGTGACAAGCCAAGCTGCAGCCCGTTCTCCAACTTTAGCGTCTTTCGATTTAACGCGTTCCCAAGCTCGATTTTCCAACACTTGATCCGACTTGTGTCTGTCTTCTAGAGAATCGCTTTAAGAGTATGCAATATCGTGATCTCTACAGCTCTCGTCCAAAAGATTCACGCCTTTGTCTCCGCGATCCATCTCTCTTTCAATTTGGTGCCTGGACCACAAAACGAATAACCAGGAAGATGTAATTCGAACGGGAGCTTATTGATTATGGAATTAACAACACCTGCACCGGAGTGAGTCAACATTGAGAATGACGTAAAGTGTTTGTGATATTTTTATTTATAACCGTGGTGCACTCATTTTCAACCATCACATCATGGAAGTCATTCAACAAGACGAGTCACTACCCATTTGGATATTTTGAATCGAGACGGTTGTGGTAGAATGATTAGGAAACACGGTAATTTATTACCCAATTCGTTCCGTGCAATCGTCTGTGGGCCGAGTGGTTGTGGAAAAACAAACGCCATATTAACATTGTTAGTCCACCCGAATGGCGCTAAATTCAAAAACATTTACGTATACTCAAAATCATTGTATCAGCCCAAATATCAAGTACTTCAAGAAATTTTGAAGTCAAAGGGTTGGGATATTATCCGTTTAGAGAAAACGAAGAAATCATAAGTCCTCACGAATCCAAATCGAATAGTATATTCATTTTCGACGATGTCGCCTGCGATGGTCAACAGAAAATTCGAGAGTATTATTCCGTCTGCAGGTACAAGAACATTGACGCCATCTATCTTTGCCAAACATATTCAAAAATCCCAAAACAGCTGATACGCAACAACTGTAATATGATCGTATTCTTCAAAAAAGATGAAATAAATTTGAAACATTATTCGATGAACACGATTCTCCCGACATGTCTTTCGATGAATTCAAGAGAATGTGTGCAAAATGTTGGCAGCAGCAGCCGGTCGATATCGACAAGGATTCGACAAATATATAACTATACACAAGATGTGATGTAGTATCATTCGTCATCATGAAACAGTTGAGCAAAGAAGTTGATGTTATTCGAAAGACTAAAATCAACGAAATTGCAAACGTTATTCGAAAAAAATATTTAGCCTTGAAATTGGGTGAATCCGAAGAAGATGAATCGCTGCAGAAATTCTTCAAACCTTCATCTTCTCCATTGAAAATAATAGCGAATGAAACAGCACAAGCTACTGGTCCAATCAAAACTGAGGCGAAAACCGAACCTAAACAAGACAAAGTGGAAGAGCGTGAAACGACACCATTCCAATCCCTCGACATTATTGCAAGTACAGAGGATGATGATAATGAGAGCATCTTCAATGCAGATGGAGAAGAAGAGAAACAAAATGATCTCATAGACATGATTAAAGAAGTTATAAAGCATTGGGGAAATGATAAAAAAATCGACAAAGTGTACGGGCCTATATATGATCATCTTGATTGAAAATGATTCCTTGGTGTAAAAGAAATAGATTTTGATAAACGCAGCGGATACATCAAAATGGCTGGATATCAATGGAAAGGGACACCCGGTATATATGAATTAATATTTTTCATTAAGCCTGAAAATTACAATGACGAGGATTTACGAGCATACAGACAAATTTTGGATTTATCAACCACTCACAAAGACACCTTAGGTCGCACAAAGGATGGAAGTACAGCAACATAATTGAACCAATGTTTTCTACACAACAACAACGTAAAACATCGGCACGTACGAATTTACGTAAAGCATCCGATTCAACAACGCTAGGCAGCGGTTGTTTACCGAAAATACCTATTGCAATGGCATTCAATACCAAACCCATGGAATTCTTTCATTGGGACGATCCCAACGAGATGCCGAAAATACTTCGTATGACAACGAGATTATTGCCATTTTGAGTGAACTCAAAGAGGCAAATATAATTATATAAGATAAAGTGCGTTTCCCCATATATTGTCATTTTCAAAATGGTTCTCGACAAGTTTGGACGTAGCGACAGCGCAAGCGCAGATGAAAAGCGAAAACTGCAAACGCCCTCTGGAGGCGGTTTACTGCACACCCCAGATGGTAATATTGATTTTGATAATTTGAAATTGAGTAATGTGAAGAGTCCCACCAGGTATACTGATGCAGCTAATAAACAATATGTGGATGAAATATATAAAAAAATTACTGCAATTATACAACACCAAGCTGAAGTACACCATTCGGAAATAGCTCAAGTGGATGATAGATTAACAAATCAAATCTCCACCTCCATAAATAAATTGATTGGCAGCTTGGATGAAGTTAAAAGGAATATAAAAAGTATTCAAAATGAAGCGAGTAAGCCACAGAAACAAGTTGATGATAAAATGCAAAAACTTAATGAGGTCATTGCTCAAATAGAGCAAACCAATGTGGAACGTTATGATAAGGCGATGACATTCTTCGAAAAATTCAACCAACAATATAAAACTAACATTGAAAATATTCGTGCAGATTTGTTGAAATAACCGATACGATTCATTCACACAATTTAAAATGGGATATTAAGCACAACGAAACGTTAACCAAAAATGAGTTGAACAAGTTTCGAGATGATATCTCCAAGCAAATCACCAAAATGAGTTCAGATATAGCGAATGCAAAATCAACTATTGATCAAATCCGTAAAACACAGAATGTGGTTGTTGCAGCACCATGATAAAATAGTACGTTTTGCAGTGTTATCATCAGATATGTGTCATGGCTTTCAAAGAAAAGATTCAACTTGTTCGTGAACTACATAAACCTATTAGAAAAAATTATCCTCGACGTCGTACCATCATCAAAGGCTTGGATGATTTGTGGCAGCTCGATTTGGCCGTGATATCGACGGTTATGTAGACGAATATATTTATATATATTTTCAGCATTATTCAGTCATGGTTACGTGATAATAGAACCAATTTAACTTTGGAAGAAATTATAGATGGTTTTTGTCAAGCTTCATCTTTAGACAGTATATATGCTAATGCTTTACGTGAATATTTATTTTATTATGAAAATGAAATTGTATATGATTTATGTAATAAATGAAAAAAAGAAATTAGGTGTTTTATTTATTTAATTATCGGTTTTTAAATGTATTAAGTGAAGTCATGGTAAATGGTATAAATTACAAGGTCTTGCCGAACAGACTGACAGACTGAACTGCAAGGCTTTGTAATTCACAACCATTTACAGAAAAAAATAATTAACTTACCTTTTGTTTGCTCAACACTGAAAAGTCTGGTTTCACAGCATACTCAGCTCTATAGATATAACCTAATTTTTTTTTTTGTGAAAAGGGGAGGTGTTTTTGATTTTTTTTATGAAAAAATTGTAATAAAATACCAAATTTCAATATATATTTTTTATTTAAATTATATGAACGTGTGAAGTAGTATACAATAACCATTTTTTTGTATATAGCTAGTATGAGCTGTGAATTTACGTTTAAAAAATCTAGACCATTCTGCATCAGTAAAATAATGATTTTTTTCTCATTTGCACACCTATCGACCTTATATTCAAACTAGAACAACATTTTTCGTTGAGTACTAGTAATGAATAAAATCCAAATGATTAGTTAATTATTCTTATTTTCAACTACATTATACCGAATGCCTTTTGATTTTTTGACTACTTTTCCACCCTGCACTTTGCAGGTGTACATTTTTAAGCGTTACCCCGCAAAGTACGTGATTATTTCGCCATTCGCTTCATCTTTCATTAGCCCAGGATTTTTTTTATTTTCAAGCGGAATTTGGAACTTATTATTGGGCGGATAATCAGAAGTATCAAATTTCGATATGTGCATTTTGATAAGTTCTAAATATACGTCATCACACATTATTTCATACACAAAACTGTCTGTATCTGTATACATTAATTTACAATTTTCTATACCTACAGTCGGCAACATAAAATCGTGATGGAAATCAAACATGCATGTTGCCATTCCAATGTACCTTTGTACATGAATATAAGTTCAGTCTTTCTCAATTCAATAGCTACCAAGTCTGTATCGAAAACGGTTCGACTCTGAAATCTGAGACTAGATATTACATTTTTGGCGCCATAACGGCCGTTCCAGGAATTCACAAGTTTGACCACCCTGTGTAACCGGATATTCTTCATTGTTTTACCAAAAATGACGTTATTCATTAGTTTGTACAAATTTTTCTCAAAGGAACTGGTGGCTGCAGCCTCAGACGAGTATTCAACTCAAACCAAGCAGACTATCTGATTTTCAAAACACGATGGATTTTAGTCAGAATCAAACCGTTTTTCAATGCTTGTTTCAGGTACCGATGATGTAAAATATAATTGGTTTTATTGTGCAAGGTACCCATTAATTTCTTTCGTCTGGAATTGGGTGGAGCACGATGCTCGGGGCAAAAAGGAAAATGTTTGTGTGAATCGTGCAATCTCTCAGGGTACTCCAAATCAACTTCTAATATATAGCCTTCCGAAGCATTGTCTGGAATTTCACTCACATCTTCATCAACATTTTCAACCCATTGAAAACCGTCGTAAGGTAAAAATTCTGACGTTGCCCACCCATATAAATTATTGACGTCTAAATAAGGAAGATATTTTGAAGGTTTTTTGGGATCGTATCCTTCCATATATTTATTATTTGCTTCTGAATATCTATTTGAACATACCGAAATCCCACCCCTTATTCCCTTTTCCACAAACATAATCATATCAATATCTTTTAAAATCTGCAATTTACATTTTGTATGCTTCAACATAGCACCCCATGTGGCATGGTATAATACCACGCTGGATCTAACCCATAAGTTGCTATACATTTTTGACGAAAATTCTCAAAAACATCTGCCAATAATAGAATATTCGTTTTCAAATATAGGTCCGCATACGATCCCAAATTTCTAATTTTGAATGACTCCCAAACATTTTGTGCGTGAGCATACTTCTCATCACCTATGTATTCATCGTTTAATTTATTATAAAATTCTTTCCGTTTGGTTTAATTTTTCCATGTTATCTACATAGTCATATGGAAATACCCCCTTCTTGGTGAGAAGAGTGAATTTCTCATCATCTAAATGACTAAATTCTTTTTTTAAATTTCCAAAAGAATCTATAAATCGAAATTTAATTTTAGTTTCAGCATCGTGTTGGGTGAAGGAAATATATTTTTCTTTATTCGAAGGGAGTATGCTCACGCACCCTCTCTTTGCAACATCCCTAATTATGAAGTGGCTGTCATACCCCGTGAAAAGTAATGGGTACCACGAATAATTTTCTAAAATTGACGTTACAAGGGGCTTGGTGGGACCAACCCCGTCGCACCCCCGTAAAATGATCGTAGTCGTGTACGATAATATCTTTGGAGGTGAACGGTTTTTCGCAAATATGACAAGTCATTGCAGCACCGACACTACTTAAAGGCACAATCATTGGCTCAATGTTTTTAATTTTTGCCTCAACGAATTTTTCAATATCGGCAAACCATTGCATGCAATCTTCGCCCCGATAACTCGTCATACGAACTCGTCATACGAACATTTTAGGTAGTAGCTTGCACTGAACGCAGTATGTTTTTGATATTTCATAGTTTTGTCTGAAATCTTTTCCCAACATTTTTCCAGCAGTGACTCGAAATCAGCATACATGATAAAAGGACATTTTTGTTTGTAAACATAATTTCGACATTCAACATAGTCGTATGTAGGGAAAGAAATTTTGCAGTCATTTAATTTTTCGCACTGTCTAGTATGGTCATTCAATTTTTGTTTGCTGGAAAAATAATTGAAACATTGATCACAAAAGAATTTTTTATTATGATCTTTACTGAGTTGTGCTTAGCAATCGAGACATGTTCTTAATATAACAGTAATGGTATTTTATTTCAGTCTCGTCATGGTCAATGGGAGGAGCCTGGTAATCGTTCACTTTTGGAAAATATTTGTTTTGAATCATTATCAAATTAACATGTCTGTCTCGTTTTGTCGATGTAAGTCTGGCAGGTATTACCACATAAAATGATTTATCCTTTGCTTGATTCAATTCTAAAGTATAAACATTTACGGAAATATCATTTAATTTTTAGAATTTACAAATTTGTTGCAACTTCATTGGAGCGTCTAGCCCTGCAGTATTCAAAACTGCAGAATAATGCGGATAATTTGTCACTGTTTCTGCATTTTTTGCTACAGGATATAAGCCGCTAACAATACTTCAAAAGAAGCACATTTCATCTTTATTTTGTACATTAATGCATGCTCGCTTCCTTGCAATTTGTTTAGGTAGTGGAATGAAAGATGAACCGTTCCCAATTTCATATTTATTTATAGCTACTTCCAACAAAAGAATTTTACTTAAAGCCCAGCCTGACTATTTTTCTTCAAACCCACCTAAGCTTGCAATATAACATCCACAACATTTTCAGTGTACCAAGCAGTCAAGTCCATACCTGAATCGACAATTTTATTTGGAGTACTAAAATATTTTCGATCAACAATTTCCCCGTCATTTGATTTTTTAATAAAATCCCCTGAAAGTGTAAAATCTACTTTGAGGCATGGCATTTGTTTTAAAACTTTGACAATCTCACGTTTGAACAGGAAAAAAGCATCGCCTAGAAAATTTTCAGCATCTTTATGTGATAAATTAATAATTACCTCCATTGTTATTTTACAATCGAAAACATTGTTAACACTCTGCCACTTTACCCTGGAGCTTCGTCGCTTCAAGCCTGAGCCAACATGTTTCTTATTCATCAATTTAATCAAGAATCTAAATCGTTTCAGTTCTCCAATTTTTGTAATTATTTTCTTTTTTTCCCCAACCGAAAATTCAATTTTTTTCATAGCCAAAACACATTTCCTCATATGAGCATTTACGTATTATATAGCTTGTTTGGCAATATCATCAGAATAATTATTTTTGATAAGTGCAAGATATTTATCGATTGTTGACATTGTTCTAGAAAAATCAGCGATTTGGATTTTATTTATTAATGAGTCTCTGGAACCTGCTGAGATTTGAAGATGACTCTGGAAGCTGTTGAGATTACTGAGATGCTTCTAGAAAATTTAAAGCTCGTTCTGGAAGCTCGTTCTGAACGTTGATGAGATGACTCTAGTGATACTGCACACGGTGATGATGTACTGTTCTGAAATAAATTAAATTTTCAATACAAACATACAACTGAATTTTTCAATGAGGGTAATGTCTCGTCTTGTTGACGTAAGGTTAGTTTGTTCTAGTTAGATCAGACAAAATTATTAGGTTTTGTAAGAGGCTTTGTATATATGTCTACATAAGGTTAGTTTGTTCTTACACTTATGAAAAAATAAGCTATCATTCGTATGATGTATTGAGGCAATGTCTTTCATGGACTAATGATACAAAATGAGATCGCAACGGTTGTATATAAAAACACATATTCCTCACGAAAAAAAAATACTAATGTATGAAAACACAAACTCTTTCAAAATGAGCGCGCCACGGTTATAAATAATAACACATATTCTTCACGAATAAAAAACTGTTGTATCGGAATACAAACTCTTTACGTATTAAACGAAGAAAAAATTAAAAACCTAATACTTACCTTGATTTTCTACAATTTCGAATGAAGCTGCTTTCAATTACAAATTAAACAAAAAGATGGCGGCTCTCAAAAAGCATGCATGAAACTATTAAAATACATTCATCTGACAAAAATGTTGAATTTGAAATTGAACGAAAAACATTTACGTAAATTCATCTGAGAAAAACCAACATGACATCATACAAATAACACTAAAATAATAACAATTGAAACACTTACTTTTCAAATTCACTGCACTGTTCACTGGGAAGGTCTTGCTACTGACGCTATCGACTCGACAATAAAGTTTTTACACCATCCCGGCTGTGTTTATATAAATAACGTTTGAGAATATTCCACAAACACGATGTTGATTCCCACGTATTCAATGCAGATAACCGTTCCTCGTGCGGTTTTCTAACATCCGGTCACAACCTCAACTCAATGCCAAAGTACTTATCGCATTGAATGTTTTCGGTGTTTGTGGTTTTTCTATTACTGATAAACAGGGCTCGAATATCATGTTTCGCAAACAACTGATAATGAAACGAATAACAGAAATTGATACTGTTTGTATGGTAATGCGAACTATTTAATTTTAATTTAAACAATATATTCCATTTTCTATTCGCCTCTACAATTATTTCCAGTACAATTCTAATCAATATACATGATAATATCATTATAATGAATATTCTATACAGTTCAAATTCCACTCGTGCCTTCCTTGTCTCTCGCCCTGTTGGAGGAACAAATTCAATGGTTTTTGTGTATATTTCTCTATGATCTTCAAATATCAGCTTCAACTTATACTTAAATGCTGCATTCTTTGGAAGTGTGCTTGCAAAAACTGGTAACTGGCCCACATTGACTGTTGTGGAACGCATCGATTTCCATTCGGCTCTGTTCCGACATCCATATTCGAAATTATTAACCTTCACGCATATTGCCATGAATTTCACACCATTTGGAACATTAACATATAAAATATTATTTATTATTGCAGTTAACAGCACAAAATTCATTTTCAGTATCGGTGACATCATATTCTCTAATGCTGTGAGGCTGGATTCTTCTCAGTGGGTATCTTGTTTGAGGCAATTTTCGATTGAACACTCTGTCTTGAATATCCAAATTTTCCAACTGCTTCCAAATATTTTCCTTGTCTTCAAAATATTGAATGTCTTTTTTTAATTCTTCGATACGTCTACAAAACTGCTCAACCTTACTTCAACTGTTCGACGTTACCTACATACTTTCCAAAAATAACCCCTCCACTCAACTGGTCATGATGAATATAAAAAAGAAACAGGGCCAAACTGGCACATACTGGGTATCGACGAAATTTATCGTGGGTCGCTATGCTTACACATAAAATTAGTTCGTTCCGGTTAGTTCATTCTGGTTAGATCAGACGAGAATTGTACCTAAGGTTAGTTTTTGTTTATCGGACGCCACAAGCTATCAACAATTTGTTCGATGTACTTACGTATTTTGATCTCGTAAACAAAAAATCCAGATGAAATTTTCGGCGGTCTCAAATAATTTCGGAGATACGGCATATTTTTGGATTTTGATTGATATTTTGTTTATCGGACGCCACGAGCTATCAACAAAATTTTTATTGGTTCTCACGTATTTTGGTCTCCTGAACAAAAAATCCAAATGAAATTTTCGGCGGTCTCAAGTCAGGCGCTTTCAAAGTCAGCTTTCGCTGACTTTGTCGACGCGCGAGCAGACGCCACGCTCGTACCCAAACCGAAACAAAAGTGGGGTTATGTTGGGATTTCGAGTTAAAATGAAGGTTGTACTCCTACTCAGTTTGCACATATTTATCACTTTCCACAACCCACCACCGACACACTCTCAGAGAAATGTCTCGAGAGACATTTCGTATGTGTGTGTGATTGAATCGTTCAAACAAACACACGAAATGGCTCTCTCGTTGTATATTTTTCGAATTTAGTTAATTTTTGGTGAAGACCTGCACACATTTACCTTCATCAATGTGCAAGTTTGGAAACGCTTGAGTGTCTGTATTTTACGCTCGTAGTTAGCCATTTGACACTTCAACATTATTAGATTATCTAGGTGACGCTCTATAGAGTCTCTGGGGGCCACACTGCTGCTGCTGCCGATGAAGTCCCTCACTACCATATCAATGCCGTAAAGCAATGTCTTAGGGCACAGTGAACTTCGTTGGATACTGCGGCAATATGCTGGAGGCACACCGTAGACACTTCCACGAACCCTGGAGCTTGTAGCGTGCTGTTGGTGGTGGTGGCCCCAATATCAACGATATGAGTTTTTTTTTGAGGTTAATGTCTCCACGTAATTTATGAGAGAATCATACTTTTGGCTGCCTTCGACATAGACCAAGTCGGCATCTGCGATGGGCTGAAGCACTTCTGTGAGGAACTCCGCCAAGTAGATAAACCCGGGGGGAATATGGCACTCCGTGATGATTTCTTTCGAGGTATCGCACTTTCTGTTTGTCAGCGGCACTTAGGGCTCGAAATGGCAAACTCGGTTTGAAAACGGAGTGATTCGTGCACTGACCGCCGGTGATTGCGAGTTCTTTTAGCTGAAACTCGCCGGCTGTGGTGAAACCTTGTATATCGCACGCAACAAGTTTCATTGTGGAAGTCTGTCTGTGAACTGCGCCGGCGGCGGTGGCCAATCTGTCCATGCCTGTGTGCGGAGAGAGGATTCCCCTTCCCCCACCACCTCCACTCTCTCTCTAGTTTGTTTTGGCTGTTGCTTCCTCTTAGATCCATTCAAGCAGCACCACCCCCACTCTACCGCCGATTTCGCTGGCATATGAAACATGACGGCAAGTATTTTGTGTCTTATGACAGACGACGTACGATCTCACTCACTCACTAAAGGCAAGTGTTCTATGATAAAATCGTGCACTATCACACAATATGCACGACTATTGACTGGAAAACCAACTATGGCTTCTATGTCAAGTTTGACATAGACGGTGGATGATTTCATGAATTCCGCTCTCCGTGAGCAATCGATTACGAAGATGGCGGCTCGGTCCTTGAATGCATCAGTAGTAGAGTACAAATGAGAGCGCTTTGGGAGGAGGGCCTATACAAATGAGACCGCTTTGGGAAAGAGCTCTATAGAAATGAGACCGCTTTGGGAGGGACGAGTCGGCAAATAATTGTTAGATACCAAATTACGTTTCATGGAATTCGATGACGTCACGTTTCCGGTTGCAAACATGTTTGAACAATATTGCATACTACTTCTGGAGTACGGTACTCCGAGAGTTTATTCTTCGGATAATTTTTTGGAAATAATTATTGTGGATGGATTATCGGATAATAAAGTGTGAACAGAAAATCAAGTAAATTGGAATTGTGAAATGTAGGTATTCGAAAAAAATTATAATTTAATACGTGACTAGGGCTAACATGATGAAAATAAAAGCAAAGGGGAAATGGTATACAGGGTGAACTGAAATCAAGCAAATTGAGAATAGGCACAGTGAATAGAAAGGTATATGGAAAATACGTATGTCGAGGCTTAATAATTATAGAAACTGCTAAAGGGACGTATACTGGGTGAATTAAAAATCGGACACAGCAACACACATCAGTGACCTAGTTCAAGATCAATATGTGCACGTGTCACATATCATATTTCTTAAAATTCGATAATGCAATATTTCTTGTTATAGATGTAGACAGATCAGCAAAATTCAATACGGATTCAACGACCTCTCTCAAGGTTAATGAGTGCACGTGCCAGATATCATTTTTCGTGTAATTCGATAACATCCGGTTGGATGTCTAGACCGATCAGCGAAATTTGATACGGGTTCAGTGATCTAGTTCAAGATCAATATGTGCACGTGTCACATATCAGATTACCTGGAATTTGATAACATACAGTTACATGTCTAGACAGATGAGCGAAATTCATGATGGGTTCAGGGACTCCTTTCGAAGTCAATAAGTGCACCTGTCAGATATCATATATCCTCGAATGCGGAATGCGGAATATTTTCTGTTAGAGTTGTAGACAGATCAACAAAATTTGATTCGGGTTTAATGATCTCTTCGAAGGTCAATAAGTGTACGTGTCATATATCAGATTAACCGGAATTTGCTGACGTCATACTTCAATATTTTAATAGGTACACGTGCTAGAAATCGTATTACCTGGAATTCGGTGACGCCATATGTCCTGTTACAGGTTTAGGCGGAAGGAACACACGAACACATGACTATAGGTACACAGAAACACATAAACACACAAATACGCGAGCACATGAGCACAAGAACACATGAGCACAATAACACAGAATACAGAAAGTCTCGAACACATGACCACACGATCACAGGAACACACGAATAAGGCAACACACGTACACATGAACTCATTAACAGAGGAACACACAAACACGCTACCACAAAAACACACGAACACAGTATACACAAACACAGGAACACCCAAATACTTGAACTCATGAGCACACGAACACACGAACCCATAGGCTTGCGAATACAGAAAATCACGAACACATGACCACACGAGCAATCGAGCATAGGAACACATGAATATAGGAACACAGGAACACATGAACACACAAAAACACCAACACATAGGCACACTAACATAGGAACACAGAAAATCACGAACACATGACCACACAAATACCCGAGCACAGGAACACACACGTACACATACACATTGATGAACTCAGCAACACACGAACACATGAATAGAGGAACACACCAACACATTACCACACATACACACTAGCACAGGAACACACGAGCATAGCAACACGCGAACACAGGAATACACCAACACATGAAGTCATGAACACACAAACATACAAATACATAAACATGAACACACAAGTGCGCAAGGTGTGGAAGTCTTTTGCTTTCCGTGGCCATATTCAGTTAGCAGTATTAAGATCTGGAATCCAAGGCGATCTGTGCCTATATGTGGTTCTCCGTGGTTAGCAGTGCCTAGCGGATGGGGATCTGTAACTTTCTGTAGCTATCTCTAACTATATGTGGCTACCTGTGCCATGTAGCTCGGTGGTTGAGACTTTCGCGTTCAAAACCATTGACTGCTGGTCGACTAGGTTCGAATCCTAGCGAGTACTGATTTCTATTTGATGGCCGGAGAAAGTGCTAGGAATCGTACGTTAAAAAGTAAGGGCTGCCGTTCGTAAGGGGGGCGACAGCTGGTTAATGGAAAAAACAATTTCAAAACCTGTGGTTATTTGTAAAAATCTACTACAATTACTGCAATTTACATAATTTTCAAAATTTTCATTGGTGTCGAATATAGTTGAACAGGTGATTGTCTAGTTGTTAAAATTCATTCGTTTCCTGTTATAAACATGTCTGTACGAGTTGAAGGAATCCGAGATGGGTTCAAGGTCAATACGAACACGTTTCCGGAATATCTTGGATTTCAGTGACATCATTGTCCTCGAACCATGTCACCACTACTATTGACAAAAAAAATGTACATGGAGTACGATTTTCAGCAAGCATTCTCTCGTAAAAATGAGTTACACCCAGTCTAAATTTGACTTGTCAAGCGAATATTTTTGCAAAGAAAAATCAAAAGTAGTATTGAGTGAAAAAAATATTCCATTTAAATAAAGTTGAAAATAAATTTGTTATTTTGAATTTTAAAATAATTTGAATCCCACCCCATGTATTATTGAAATTGTCGAAAATAAGTACGATCGAGTGATTTTTCCATGATGTAAGTGGAAGAAGTTCTTGGCACACGAATGAGTTATTGCTAATTATTTTCATTTATCCGATCGACGGAAGGTCATTGAAGACGATCGATTCTCCGTTGAGTTTATCAATTTACTAACGGACGAGTAGTCGATTTAAAAAAAGGCTACTCCCCAGTAAGCAAACTCCATAATTCAATATGAGGTAGATATCTGGAAAATAAGCATTACGGAAAAAAAATCGGATATGAAAAAACATACTATGTAAGCTAAGTGGCGATGTGTTGCAAAATGCTGTAGATTTACTTCAGCAAGGGATGAACGGTGAATCACAATAGCGAAATGATAAGTTGAACTCTGGAATTCATCCATCTTCACCCAGAAGTTTACCAGAGCTGCATTTTCTTATAGGTCATGAACAAGAGCTTGATTATTGATAAAAGTCATACTAAAACGTATTATATGTTCACAGGAAGATTTTCACATAAGTTTTCAAGAAATTATGCAGTAATCGATAGAATTCGCTTGGAGAACCGAATAACTGAAACTTTGAAAATATCAGTGCCAGCGTATTTTTGATTCAACACATAAACAAATCATCATACGGAATATTTTCGTATACTCACAGCATACAATTATTGCACAGAGCTAACCATTTGATGTGGAGTTTTTTCAACCAGAAATACATCAAGGTTTTTCGATTTTTAAAATTCTTTTTCCTAAAATTCACCTTGTGTGTGCACATTGTCATGTTTTAGAAATAATATTACAGGACTCAACTGGTTTGAGGAGGCTATAAGCGTCTTTGACTGAATACTTGTCATGGCATTTTTCATAATTTCGAACAAGCAAATATCTTTGGGTTTCATACCGATTGTCCCATTTCTAGATCCCTTTGTAGGCTGAATTGTTTCCGCGTATTATTTCTTTTCCCCAAATCTTCCTCACTTTCAGCTATAACAGGCTCGCACTAAACATTTCGAACAAGCAAATATCTTTGGGTTTCATACCGATTGTCACATTTCTAGATCCCTTTGTATGCTGAATTGTTTCCGCCTATTATTTCTTTTCCCCAAATCTTCCTCACTTTCAGCTATAACAGGCTCGCACTAATCATTTCGAACAAGCAAATATCTTTGAGTTTCATTCCGATTGTCCCATTTCTAGATCCCTTTGTAGGCTGAATTGTTTCCGCGTATTATTTCTTTTCCCCAAATCTTCCTCACTTTCAGCTATAACACGCTCGTACTAAACATATCGAACAAGCAAATATCTTTGGGTTTTATACCGATTGTCCCATTTCCAGATCCCTTTATAGGCTGAATTGTTTCCGCGTATTATTTATTTTCCCCAAATCTTCCTCACTTTCAGCTATAACTGGCTCGCACTAAACATTTCAAACGAGCAAATATCTTTGGGTTTCATACCGATTGTCCCATTTTTAGATCACTTTGTAGGCTGAATTGTTTCCGCGTACTATTTCTTTTCCCCAAATCTTCCTCACTTTCAGCTATAACAGGCTCGTACTAAACATATTTGGGAAATACGTCAATAAAAACCAAAATGTACTTCTATTCTTTGATAGTTTTTGAGTAGGAAATCATTTTAACCAAATCAGCTAGAACCTTCGATGATAACACACATTCCTTTGAAGTGCCTTCACGAATTTCTATGAAACTATGTGTGCACATTGTCATGTTTTAGAAATAATATTACAGGACTCAACTGGTTTGAGGAGGCTATAAGCGTCTTTGACTGAATACTTGTCATGGCATTTTTCATAATTTCGAACAAGCAAATATCTTTGGGTTTCATACCGATTGTCACATTTCTAGATCCTTTGTAGGCTGAATTGTTTCCGCCTATTATTTCTTTTCCTCAAATCTTCCTCACTTTCAGCTATAACAGGCTCGCACTAATCATTTCAAACAAGCAAATATCTTTGGGTTTCATACCGATTGTCCCATTTCTAGATCCCTTTGTAGGCTGAATTGTTTCCGCGTATTATTTCTTTTCCCCAAATCTTCCTCACTTTCAGCTATAACACGCTCGCACTAAACATTTCGAACAAGCAAATATCTTTGGGTTTTATACCGCTTGTCCCATTTCTAGATCCCTTTATAGGCTGAATTGTTTCCGCGTATTATTTATTATCCCCAAATTTTCCTCACTTTCAGCTATAACTGGCTCGCACTAAACATTTCGAACAAGCAAATATCTTTGGGTTTCATACCGATTGACCCATTTTTAGATCACTTTGTAGGCTGAATTGTTTCCGCGTACTATTTCTTTTCCCCAAATCTTTCTCACTTTCAGCTATATCAGGCTCGTACTAAACATATTTGGGAAATACGTTAATAAAACCCAAAATGTACCTACTTCTCTTCTTTGATAGTTTTTGAGTAGGAAATCATTTTAAACAAGTCAGCTAGAACCTTCGATGATAACACACATTCCTTTGAAGTGCCTTCACGAATTTCTATGAAACTTTGCGTGGTTTTACAGCTATGTAGCCTGACACATATATGCAAATGGTTGAGAAGACTAAAGTAGTCAGCTCGGTTTCAATGAAACTACAAAGAGTAGAATTGCCTAACAGATAATTATGCCAATAAATAGTCAAACTACATGATGAAACAGTTTTCGTCATGGAAATGCCATTTAATAGGAATTCATTGAAGTATTAGGTAATGATAATCCAACCCCAAAACCGAACACGTACCTATATAGTTTACATCAAGAAGATTTACGTCTCATAATCTCAGATTTTCCATCAGTTATATCTCTGAACCGTAAGTGAAGATTTCTCTGATTCTTTATTCTAGGTACCAGTTATTTTGTCTTCGAAGGCGCTGTATACCAGAATTTGAGTATTTGGGTCGATCATAATAAAATTACTTGAAATGAATTAAACTTCAAGCACCTTTCGTCTTTCATTACGACACCAGAGTTCCTGCAGGGGGTACAGCTGAGAAGATTCATTTTGTGAGGGTAATTGTGACCTTGGAAGATATTTAACACTTACTCTAAAGGGTTGAGTGATTCGTATTCGAAAGACATCAAACAATTCGAAATTAATAATTTTAATTTCAATTTCCAAAAGAAAAATCGTGAAAAGCTGGATTAATTTGAAGTGGAAAAATTAATACAGTCCAATGCCACATTTGTAAAATTTAGAAATTTCAGTAGAAGCCTGAAAATGAACCTTTACTCGATATTTCAAATGGGCACCATTTTACAGGTTTTTCCAAAATAAAAGCATATTTGTAAAAAGAACGAGAGTCCCTATATATCCGAGTCTGATTAATTTGGAAATCAACGGTTTTTTTTCATAATCGTTTACCAAAGTAATAATAAAGTGTCTTTAGTAAAGGCGGAGTTCAGTCTGTGACTGCTCTTACACTCAACATGCCCCTGACGCTTTCAGATCTCAAGGGAAAGTTGACGTTTTCCAAGAAATGTGCCATTTCGTGAAAGTAATCTCGCTTTAGATCTTGATCAAACTGACCCAGGCTCGATCTTGGCTGGAGTTCCTTTTTTCTTAGGCATGAGTAATTTTTATTTTATATATTAAGGATAGCTTTTGGCTGTGTCATAAGTAATGTTATGTGCATATATTGAATGAGGTATCGAGCGTTCATTTGTCAAAGACATGTATTTGTAATTGTGTTCATTTTGAGAAAAAGCGTCATTGCCGCTCTCCAAAGATATTTGTCGAGGGGCAATCTGTGACTTAACGCTCTAAATAGACAAATAGTTATTGCTCAATGGCCTATCGGCCTACTTAAAAAAATTCAAGAATTGTCTAAAGCAAGATCCTTCTACATAGACAGAGAGGATTGTTTGATATGTTTTCATTATGGTCTTTTGAAGTAAGACAATGGCCTCCTGAACAGTATATGTGGAGTCAACAGAACATTTTCTGTAGCAAGTGTGTACTTTCTCTCTTGTCCAACTGAAAGAGTGAAGTGAAATGGGCTGGTCGGTAACTTGTCTACAATTTTCCGGAGAAGTGAGCGAATGCGTGGACGAGATATCACCGAAAGCCGGTATCACCAACCCATAAACTACTTTCTACATCTACAGAGTTGATATGTTAATAGTGAATGTCATATAAGCATCTATATTCACCTACATAATATGAATGTATAATTGGCATATGACTATGATGTAAATAGAATACGAGGACAGCTCTTTGGTCGACTAAAAATACATAACCAATGCTGCTCTGTTTCCTATACCAAGAAAAAAATTATACAAACTACTGGTAAACTACCATAATGGACGGAAAAACATATGGAAATGATAGTCAATTCTCAAACAGTAGACGTCTCGATGTCATGGTTGCTCCATTTTACATTTTTATTGAAGTACTGAGTACTCCAAAGTCATTGACCTAACAAGTCTGGAGGAAATTATGCCATTTTGAGATTGAAAATTATTTCATATTCGTTACCTCAGCATACAAAAATGTATTTATTCGATTTATATTTGTGAATGGTCAATTTTCCCAAAAGGCATTTGAAAAATGATGGCAATTATTTTCAATACCGGTCGCATTATATAGCAAGTCTGTAAGTAGATATGTCTTACTTTTTTGTTCGAGAATAGCACCTATAGATGATTAAATATTCTTGTGAACAAATCATTGAACTCGATATTACCATCAAAATTATGTAAAAAATCAAGTATCAAAAGGAAACTATTCGTAGAAAATTTTATATTTTAAATATTTTCAGACTATTTGACCAATGGTTTAGCCATAATATAGTAACGGCAAGGAATATAATATTATATTTGGCTATCAAAAACCAATAAATCGACGCATCCTTCTTGAAACAGAGAAATATTTCCTTTATTCTTTCCAGAAATGAAAACTATGTACCTGTAAAATTCCATCTCCATCAAATGAATAGTTTTTTCGTGAAAGAGTAAGAGACAGACATGTAGACATATAGCAGATTTTATAATAACTACATGTAACGGTGAATTCTGAAGCTAATGGGCCAGAAATATTTCCAGGAAATGGTAAAATATTAGTTTTATTTATGAATACTCGAATTGATAAATCTCAAAAGATTATGTCTATAGAGGCGAGGTATAACTTTTATTATTTATCGTAACACTAATAATTGATTATGCATGGCAGTGAATTTTCTATATGAACTCTACGTGAACCCGACAAATCCAATAAGTTCACTACATCGCCTCTGGATTCACAAGAATGCATGATTCTTGGTAATTAGGCCTTACACTTGGATAGAGAAAGGCATTTATTCAGTTCATATAAGGTCTGAATTGTTCAGAAACTTGACCACTAATCACCTAAAAACTTATCTCAACTTTTCCAATACACCAGTGAATTTTCTTGTTTCTAATTTTCGAGCCTTTTTTAAATTTCAATGATATTCTGAGAGTGTTTTCCCGAATTTATAGATGTACCTAATATTTTATAAGTTATGTAGAATTCCCTTTATACATCTGTACCTTATGTATTTTCTATAACCGATGAGCCTCTGTATACGTCTATAGTATATGTTACCTCCTTCATTACTTCCCTAGCCTAGAAATGTTTTGATTTTTTTCAATTCACCGCACACTCTAATGAGAATTAATTTAGATTGCATTTTCGGTAAATAATTATTATTGCAAAAATACGCGATAGGAAATAAAACTGTATCTTATGCGGCGACACCATGTCTGGAGGTCTACGTACTATTCAGATTACCTTCTTCATTTCCTGTGTTTATTCACATAAAAAATCAATCGAAATTCAATGTGGCTTATTGATAAAACAAATCGAACAGATTTTTAGTATTTTAGGGTATGAAAATGACATAATAATTACTAAGAACACTATTTTCATTAAATGAAAAGATTTTTTTTTTCGAAAAATTCGTATTACCCTTCTCTTCACACTATCCCACAAAGTGAAAAATTATTTTCACTGTCAAAATAGCATTATTTCCCCTGTTTGACTAGCTGTTTTAATGGCTATGGACTGCTCAGTGCCTTCATGAGAAATAAAAATGATTGAGCAAATATCAAACTGAGCGTGTGTTTGTGTATTACATCGATTCGGTAATCGTTCGAAATTTGTCTGTCATTTCGAAAAGTTCATTCAGGGTAGTTTCTCAAGTAGATTTGTGTGAATTTTTCTGACTTGTGAGATCGAGGAGTAATACAAAAAACACTCATAAGAAATATACTAGGTGAACTGATATGAAATGAATTGCAAATGTGCGGTGAATTGAAAAAAATCAAAACATTTCTAGGCTAGGGAAGTAATGAAGGAGGTAACATATACTATAGACGTATACAGAGGCTCATCGGTTATAGAAAATACATAAGATACAGATGTATAAAGGGAATTCTACATAACTTATGAAATATTAGGTACATCTATAAATTCGGGAAAGCACTCTCAGAATATCATTGAAATTTAAAAAAGGCTCGAAAATTAGAATCAAGAAAATTCACTGGTGTATTGGAAAAGTTGAGATAAGTTTTTAGGTGATTAGTGGTCAAGTTTCTGAACAATTCAGACCTTATCTGAACTGAATAAATGCCTTTCTCCATCCAAGTGTAAGGCCTAATTACCAAGAATCATGCATTCTTGTGAATCCAGAGGCGATATTGGGTTTGTCGGGTTCACGTAGAGTTCATATAGCAAATTCACTACCATGAATAATCAATTATCAGTGTTACGATAAATAATTAAAGTTATATCTCGCCTCTATAGACATAATCTTTTGAGATTTATCAATTCGAGTATTCATAAATAAAACTAATATTTTACCATTTCCTGGAAATATTTCTGGCCCATTAGCTTCAGAATTCACCGTCACATGTAGTTATTACAAAATCTGCTATATGTCTACATGTCTGTCTGTTACTCTTTCATGAAAAAACTATTCATCTGATTGAGATGGAATTTTACAGGTACACAGTTTCCATTTCTGGAAAGAATAAAGGAAATATTTCTCAGTTTCAAGAATGCTGCGTCGATTTAATGGTTTTTGATAGCCAAATATAACATTATATTCCTTGCCGTTACTAGATTATGGCTAAACCATTGATCAAATAGTCTGAAAATATTCAAAATATAAAATTTTCTACGAATAGTTTTCTTTTGATACGTGATTTTTTACATACTTCTGATGGTAATATCGAGTTCAATGATTTGTTCATAAGAAAATTAAATCATCTATAGGTGCTATTCTCGAACAAAAAAGTAAGACATTTCTACTTACAGACCTAGCTGTATGGTGCGACCGGTATTGAAAATAATTGCCATCATTTTTCAAATGCCTTTTGGGAAAATTGACCATTCACAAATATAAATCGAATACATTTTTGTATGCTGAGGTAACGAATAGACTTGGTACGTCAATGACTTTGGAGTACTCAATACTTCAATAAAAATGTAAAATGGAGCAACTATGAAACTGGTAGTTTGCTTACTTGGGACATCGAGACGTCTACTGTTTGAGAATTGACTATCATTTCCATATTTGTTTCCGTCCATTATGGTAGTTTACCAGTAGTTATATTTATAGTTACCAGTAGTATAATTTTTTCCTTGGTATAGGAAGCAGAGCAGCATTGGTTATGTATTTTTAGTCGACCAAAGAGCTGTCCTCGTATTCTATTTACATCATAGTCATATACCAATTATACATTCATATTATGTAGGTGAATATAGATGCTTATATGACATTCACTATTAACATATCAATTCTTTAGATGTAGAAAGTAGTTTTTGGGTTGGTGATACCGGCTTTCGGTGATATCTCGTCCATGACTTCGCTCACTTGTCCGGAAAATTGTAGACAAGTTACCGACCAGCCCATTTCACTTCACTATTTTAGTTGGACAAGAGAAAAAGTACACACTTGCTACAGAAAATTTTCTGTTGACTCCACATATATTCTTCAGGAGGCCATTGTCTAACTTCAAAAGACCATAATGAAAATATAACAAACAATCGTCTCTGTCTATGTAGAAGGATCCTGCTTTAGACAATTCTTGAAATTTTTTAAGTAGGCCGATAGGCCATTGAGCAATAACTATTTCTCTATTTAGAGCGCTAAGTCATAGATTGCCACTCGACAAATATCTTTGGAGAGCGGCAATGACGCTTTTTCTCAAAATGAACACAATCACAAATACATATCTTTGACAAATAAACGCTCGATACCTCATTCAATATATGCACATAAAATCACTTAATATTTAAAATAAAAATTACTCATGCCTAAGAAAAAAGGAACTCCAGCCAAGATCGAGCCTGGGTCAGTTTGATCAAGATCTAGAGTGAGATTAAATTCACGAAATGGCACATTTCTTGGAAAACGTCAACTTTCCGTTGAGATCTGAAAGCGTCAGGGGCATGTTGAGTGTAAGAGCAGTCTGCCTTTACTAAAGACACTTTATTATTACTTTGGTAAGCGATTATGAAAAAAAATCGTTGATTTCCAAATTAATCAGACTCGGATATATAGGGACTCTCGTTCTTTTTACAAATATGCTTTTATTTTGGAAAAACCTGTAAAATGGTGCTAATGTGGCATTGGGCTGTATTAATTTTTCCACTTCAAATTAATCCAGCTTTTCACAATTTTTCTTTTGGAAATTGAAATTAAAATTAATAATTTCGAAATGGTTGGTGTCTTTCGAATACGAATCACTCAACCCTTTAGAGTAAGTGTTAAATACCTTCCAAGGTCACAATTACCCTCACAAAATGAATCTTCTCAGCTGTACCCCCTGCAGGAACTCTGGTGTCGTAATGAAAGACGAAAGGTGCTTGAAGTTCAATTTATTTCAAGTAATTTTATTATTATCGACCCAAATACTCAAGTTCTGGTATACAGCGCCTTCGAAGACGAAATAACTGGTATCTAGAATAAAGAATCAGAGAAATCTTCACTTACGGTTCAGAGATATAACTGATGGAAGATCTGAGATTATGAGACGTAAATTTTCTTGATGTAAACTATATAGGTACGTGTTCGGTTTTGGGGTTGGATTATCATTACCTAATACTTCAATGAATTCCTGTTTAATGGCATTTCCATGACGAAAACTGTTTCATCATGTAGTTTGACTATTTATTGGCATAATTATCTGTTAGACAATTCCATTCCTTCAATTCCTAATGTTTGAAATAATTCCAGTTATTCCACTCTCTGTAGTTTCATTGAAACCGAGCTGAATACTTTGGTCTTCCCAACCATTCGCATATATGTGTCAGGCTACATAGCTGTAAAACCACGCAAAGTTTCATAGAAATTCGTGAAGGCACTTCAAAGGAATGCGTGTTATCATCGAAGGTTCTAGCTGATTTGGTTAAAATGATTTCCTACTCAAAACTATCAAAGAATAGAAGTACATTTTGGTTTTTATTGACGTATTTCCCAAATATGTTTAGTACGAGCCTGTTATAGCTGAAAGTGAGGAAGATTTGGGGAAAAGAAATAGTACGCGGAAACAATTCAGCCTACAAAGTTATCTAAAAATGGGACAATCTGTATGAAACCCAAAGATATTTGCTTGTTCAAAATGTTTAGTGCGAGCCAGTTATAGCTGAAAGTGAGGAAGATTTGGGGACAATAAATAATACGCGGAAACAATTCAGCCTATAAAGGGATCTAGAAATGGGACAATCGGTATGAAACCCAAAGATATTTGTTTGTTCGATATGTTTAGTGAGAGTCTGTTATAGCTGAAAGTGAGGAAGATTTGGGGAAAAGAAATAATACGCGGAAACAATTCAGCCTACAAAGGGATCTAGAAATGGGACAATCGGTATGAAACCCAAAGATATTTGCTTGTTCGAAATGATTAGTGCGAGCCTGTTATAGCTGAAAGTGAGGAAGATTTGGGGAAAAGAAATAATAGGTGGAAACAATTCAGCCTACAAAGGGATCTAGAAATGTGACAATCGGTATGAAACCCAAAGATATTTGCTTGTTCGAAATGTTTAGTGCGAGCCTGTTATAGCTGAAAGTGAGGAAGATTTGGGGAAAAGAAATAATAGGCGGAAACAATTCAGCCTACAAAGGATCTAGAAATGTGACAATCGGTATGAAACCCAAAGATATTTGCTTGTTCTAAATTATGAAAAATGCCATGACAAGTATTCAGTCAAAGACGCTTATAGCCTCCTCAAACCAGTTGAGTCCTGTAATATTATTTCTTAAACATGACAATGTGCACACACAAGGTGAATTTTAGGAGAAAGAATTTCAAAAATCGAAAAATCTTGATGTATTTCTGGTTGAAAAAACTCCACATCAAAAGGTTAGCTCTGTGCAATAATTGTATGCCGTGAGTAAAAGAAAATATTTCGTATGATGATTTGTTTATGTGTTAAATCAAAATACGCTGGCACTGATATTTTCAAAGTTTCAGTTATTCGGCTCTCCAAGCGAATTCCATCGATTGCTGCATAATTTCTTGAATACTTATGTGAAAATCTTCCTGTGAACATGTAAAACGTTTTAATATGACTTTTATCAATAATCAAGCTCTTGTTCACGACCTATAAAAAAATGCAGCTCTGGTAATCTTCTGGGTGAAGATAGATGAGTTCAACTTATCATTTCGCTATTGTGATTCACCGTTTACCCCTTGCTGAAGTAAATCTACAGCATTTTGCAACACATCGCCACTTATCTTACATAGATTTCTGGGTTCTTGCCCTCATCAGTATAGGGTAGGTCTCTGCAGACAATAACTAATGTCTGCAACAAATGATTCGATTATCAATTTGTCGATCTATAGGTGGTCCAAATGTTTCGATTAACATTTCCATGCATTTAGCAATTGCGGAGATATCCTTGAAGGAACTCTGCACGGAAATTCATTGGATGTAATTCAACGTTCGTCGTGGTATTAGCCAGGAAAGTAGTTGTTTTCTGATGGATTTTTGACCCGAATACTCCTATAGTATAGGATTATTGCAGTGAGCATCCTGGTATGGCAGGACATCTAGTGTTGAACTTGATTAGCTCATTGTTAAATAGATTTCTTCTATTTCTATTTTTAATTTATTTTTAACTTTATTTAAATGGAATATTTTTTCACTCAATACTACTTCTGATTTTTCTTTGCAAAAATATTCCCTTGACAAGTCAAATTTAGACTGGGTGTAACTCATTTTTACGAGAGAATGCCTGCTTAAAATTGTACTCCATGTACATATTTTTGTCAATAGTTGGTTGGTTGGTTTGAGGCTGACGAGCCAGATTCAGGGTTTACCCGTGAGGGTGACCCTTAACACTGAGACCATCTGGGGTCTATTGTATTATTCTGTCGTCAGTAGTTCCTAGTTAAATAGGCCTGTGTCTTTTATCAGGTTTAGTAATCTATTTGCTAGGTGTTTCGGATTCATGCCTATTTCTAGGTTGGTCTGTCCGAATATTCTATAGCGCTTGTTATACAGCGCATCGCATTCAAAGATGATGTGAGAGGCTGTTTCCTCCTCGTCACCTCAAAGTCTGCACTCCACGGTTTCTCTGTTTATTCCCATGGTGTACAGGTGTTTCCTAAGGCCGCAATGTCCGGTTAGTAAGCCGGTAAGTATGCGTATCTTAGGTCTGTTCAAGTTGAGAGTGTCAGCCGTCAGTGTTTGGCTTAAATGCCTCACCATGGCTGTGCTGTGTCGATGCCCTTCGATTTGGTCCCAATATGTTTGGTGTTTTGTTTCCTTCCACTCATTTATTAGGTTTCCGCATCGGGTTTTGCTTATACCAAACACTGGTTCTGGGCCTATGAATGGTAGTTCAGAAGCTCGTCTGGCAAGTTGATCTGCTTTTTCATTACCTTCTATCCCTCTATGTCCAGGCACCCACACAAGTGTTACCTTGTTGTGTTTTGCCAGTTCATTGAGGCTCTGAAGGCATTCCCATACTTGCTTTGACTTGATCTGTACTGAATTCAGAGCTTTTATTGCGCTCTGGCTATCAGAGAGAATGTAGATGTGTTTTCTTTTGTATCCACTGTCTAGATTCATCTGTATGCATGTCCTTATGGCAAGTGTCTCAGTTTGGAATACTGTGGTGTCATTGCCAAGTGGAAGTATTATGTTCCTTTTTGGCCTCACCCCATGTATTCCTGCTCCAGTTCCTATCTCTGTTTTGGAGCCATCTGTGTACCAGATGATGTTGCCAGATGATAGTGATTCTACTCCCGAGTCCCATTCGTCCCACTTGAGCTGTGTTCTGAATAGTTTTTCGTATGAGTATTTAGGTAGCATATAGTCTGATATCATTTCCAGTTCGGTGATGTTGACTACTTGAGTAATTTTGGTGTGCCCAATTTGTGGTTGAGATCTCCAATTACCTGTTTGTATTAGTCTGTATTCACTCATCCTTGCCTCCCCCATGACTGTGATGTCTAAAGGTGGGAGGTTCAGGATGATTTCTATTGCAGCGGTCGGGGTGCTGCTCATGGCGCTCGTGACACACAGACAGGCGAGCCTCTGAAGTTTTCCGAGGTTAAGTTTTACCTGCCTCTGTTTCACTTTGGGCCACCACAACAGCGAGCCGTATGTGATTCTGGGTCTTATGATTGCGGTGTAAAGCCAATAATAGTGGTCAATAGTAGTGGTGACATGGTTCGAGGACAATGATGTCACTGAAATCCAAGAAATTTCGGAAACGTGTTCGTATTGACCTTGAACCCATCTCGGATTTCTTCAACTCGTACAGACATGTTTATAACAGGAAACGAATGAATTTTAACAACTAGACAATCACCTGTTCAACTATATTCGACACCTATGAAAATTTTGAAAATTATGTAAATTGCAGTGCAATGTAGTAGATTTTTACAAATAACCACAGGTTTTAAAATTGTTTTTTCCGTTAACCAGCTGTCGCCCCCCTTACGAACGGCAGCCCTCAAAAGTCGAAACTTGTGCGAGCCAAGGATTAACAAGGTCTTACGTTTTAACGTGCGATTCCTAGCACTTTCTCCGGCCATCAGATAGAAATCTGTACTCGCTAGGATTCGAACCTAGTCGACCAGCAGTCAATGGTTTTGAACGCGAAAGTCTCAACCACCGAGCTACATATGGCACAGGTAGCCACGTATAGTTAGAGATAGCCACAGAAAGTTACAGATCCCCATCTGCTAGGCACTGCTAACCACGAAGAACCACATATAGGCACAGATCGCCTTGGATTCAAGATCTAAATACTGCTAACTGAATATGGCCACGGAAAGCAAAAGATTTCCACACCTTGCGTACTAGTGTGTTCATGTTTATGTATTTGTGTGTTTGTGTGTTCATGACTTCATGTGTTGGTGTGTTCCTGTGTTCGCGTGTTGCTATGCTCGTGTGTGCCTGTGCTAGTGTGTACGTGTGGTAATGTGTTGGTGCGTTCCTCTATTCATGTGTTCGTGTATTGCTGAGTTCATCTATGTGTGTGTACGTGTGTGTCCAGCAGAGGGCGTTTCTGGAGACAATTCGCATAACTTGGGTAGAATTCCGTACAGGCGCGATGAGCTTCAACAAAGTTGTTCCTGTCAAATTGCAAGCTCATGCGTTTATGCGGGTAATTGTCACTGTTCAACGTAAGACGTATGTCTCTGATGTCAACGTGGTCAAAGTAGCTCGAATCTCGTTTGATGTTGTCCATTCGATTTGTTTGGAAGATGACAATGAAGAATCGAGGACTCTCCAATGCCGTACAAGTTTTCACAGACCATATTTCTTTGATGGAACCAGGAGTGGGTGCAGGTAGTTCGTGCATTTCCCACTTGCGGAATGAGATGACCACAGGTTTGTCAGTCTCAATGGATTGCAGCAGCTGCAAGCGAATGTCGTCATTGGGAATGACGTTTTCCACTTTGAGCACGATGCTATCGATCGTCAGGGCGGCTGTGGTTGCGACTTGCAGATTGGCAACCTCTTTTATAACCATACAGTTGTTGTCGTTTCTGATTCTCACCAAACGCACTGCCGTCCGATTGTAGCATATATGTAGTCATGGAATATGCCAAACAGATGCTCAAACGGAATCCACATGGCGAACGAGCCGTCGTTGACGTTACGAATAGCTCCACCTGGATACATCCAACCGGCGGTGGCCAAGTGTCGAAAATCGGCGTGTGCGTAACAAGTATAACCTCGTAGGGTGCTCACTATACCCGGCCAACAAACAGAGTCCACCTCCTTGCCGTTGATTTCATAGTACATTGATCCGAAGAAAAATGCTCCAGCATTATTGACGAATCGCACATTGCCATCTCCTGCGGTTTTGACTAGAGTGCCCTCTATACAGATGATACAGAATATATGTGTCACTTTGCTGAATGACAATTTCGACAATGTCATTATTTTGGGAGGATTTGACTTACGGGTTGTACGTTCGAGTCTCCACTCTCTGAATGGATTCATGTGATTTTGGATGATCGTACACTTCGATCACTTGCTTTGACAACATGAAAATTCACACTACGAAAGTCCTGATCGAGGATACTCAAGGTTATGTTGTGTATTTCCGTCTTGTGTACAGGCAGATAGATGAGATTCGAGGGAGTTTCGTCGATGGCAAATCCGGGATCTTCTCGAACGGCAAACTCGTATATCGTATGAGAGGGTCGATTGTTGAAGAAAGCGACCGATGTGACGTTACTGTCAATGTGAACTATTCGCACTTTCACTACGTTGACGGGCAGGTCAGACACGTGAACGATTCCAGCTGAAGGTATTCGAGGTGAGAAATCCAACAGTAGTCCATCTGACATCTGACATCTGACATCCTTTCTGTTGAAAAGCATGGAGAAAATACTGGATGGGTACATAAGGTGTGGTGCACTAATAAAGCATTCCCTCAATGTTCACCAGTATGCCTACCAGGCTTGAAAATCGACAGAACTTGCCCTCAATAACCTTGTCTCAGGAATAAGCGTTGCCCTGGAACACCAGGAGGTAGCAGTCGCTGCATTCCTGGACATAGAAGGAGCATTCAATAATGCACTACCTCACTCCCTCTATGAGGCCACTGTCTCTAGAGGAATTGAACCGCTACTATGTGACTGGATAAGAACTATGCTTCATAACAGAACAATAACGACCTCTCTACAGGGAGAAAGTGTCAGCTTCAAGCCAGCCAGGGGCTGTCCCCAGGGGGGGGTCCTCTCCCCTCTGCTATGGTCACTGCTGGTGGATGATCTGCTGGCCATTCTCTCACTCTGGGAGGTCGATCTTCAAGCATATGCTGACGATCTGGGCCTAGTAATAAAAGATAAATCCAAAAAGACGATCTCCTACGTCCCTTCAGGATATACTGGATACCATATATAAATGGTGTGAGAGGGAGGAAATGTCCATTAACCCCCACAAAATGGTCATAGTACCGTTCACCAGGAAAAGGAAGCTGGAACATTTAATACCTCCTTCCATCAATGGTGTAACAATTTCATTTGCGAGTGAGGCAAAATATCTGGGAATAATCCTAGATAAAAAGCTGAACTGGAACTCGCATTTGGAAAAGACTATCCGAAAGGCTAAAGCTAAAGGCTAAAGTGAAGTCTATGGTGTGGTACTTGCTGTTTATTTCACACTGTAGCGTATTGGTATTGGGTTTGAGAGAGAACACTGCTGCCTTAGCGTTATTGTTATCTTTCTCAATCTCCACCTTCCTTGGTTTGTCGATGTGTTTGTGAATAAACTTGGCAATATCGCTTATTTCGTAACAGCCAGAGGGTATGTTGATGGTGCTAAGAGATGGTGCTCCGTTGGCAAAATAATAGAAATTCTTTTTAGTAATGTTCGGTATACTGTTGTATGAATGAAAACCGTTCAAAGTTAAGCTGTAGGTGCTGTCTTCGTCCAATTGAATTGGCGGAGTAAAGTCTTCGGTCATCGTAGAAGTGTGACCTGTCAGGGTGAACAGCAAAGACATGACTGACACTTTGGGGGTTATGCACTTTCATTTAAAGACATCTACACTCGCATCCTGTCTTCCACATCCAAAATGGGGTCAATTATGCAGGCGAGTTTGAAGATTCGTCTGGCAAAACGAATCCTGTCCATGGCCATACGTTCCCAATCGGATTTGCGCGAAGTATTGTATGCAAATCGCCACACAATCATATAATGAATCGTATTGTGCTCTTCATTGAAGGTCACCGTTTTTTTTGTTGGTTGTATCATCTATCGTTTGTTTCAAACACAAATGACCGCAATTGGCTTGATCGAATGCCTGATAGCGATCGTTGTTGTAGTAGATTGTCACATTTCCACCACCATTCGAATATCGTACGAGTTCCACTGGTGGTTTCAAATTGCCGAAGCTGTCGAAGTATTTCACACAAAGTTCAGTTTTCACGTAAGCTACCCAATGCGTTCTACGATTTTTTATCGAGTCCAGAATGACAATGGTGCACTCTTTGTACATGGGCGTAGTATGAGGTAGGTTGACGTGCATGAAAACCCCAATGAAATTAGAAATTTTCTGGCATTTGGCATATTCGACCAAGTCCACATCGTACAAAGGTCGCTTGCTATTGGGCAGCTTCACTGGGAGTTTTTTGCAAACTTCTTGAGGAAAAGACCATAGCGACTTGTTTTGCGCATGAACAAGCCAGATCTCTGATTTCCTATGATCTCCATCGCAGTATTGTGGCGGTTCTCTTCATCTAATTTCTTCTGAGCGTTTTTCGAGGAAATTATAGTCCTAGCTATGGTGCTGGCACCACCAGCCAACGATCCCAAAGCTGCGAATACGGGAAGCAAAGGCAGCAAACCTCCACTCTTTGCTTCGAAAGGTACTTGATGTGTTTGCGACAACCCAATTTTTTGACTTTGCTCGGGCTGCACGCAGTGCTACCAATGACGATTTTCGCAGTCTTTGCACTCATATCTTTCAGTTTGTCAGGTTTCAGTGTCTTCCACAGATAATTAGCGATTTTTGTGACCACATCCTTCTTGAACGACTTCTTTTTCCTTGGCCGTTTTGCACCAGAAGCAGAGGCCATTGACTTATTATTCATGCTCATACCCAAATCACGCTTCGCTTCCATAGTTGTGGTGACTAGCCAAGCTGCAGCTTCCTCGCCGACTTTTGCGTCTTTGGACTTGACACGTTCCCAAGCTCGATTTTCCAACACCCAGTCAACCTTGTGTCTGTCGTCCAGAGACTTGCTTTGCGAATATGCTATATCGTGGGATCTGCAAGCAGCGTCTAGGGGGTTTACACCAGCGTCTCCGCATGCCAATCTCTTCTGCAATTTGGTACCAGGTCCACAGTATTGGTATCCGGGTAGATGTAGTACGAACGCCAGACGATTCACCACAGAGTTCATCACTCGACCTTCGTGTTCGACGGTTAGCATGACAATGACGCGATTGGCGTTGTGCTCGTTCTTACATAGCTGCGTTCAAGCACTCAAACTGTCAGTCGAACGCCAGATGTGGGTGTGGTCACATGTATAGGTCAATTTGGATTCCGTTGGTGGAAATGGCTTCAATGATGTACTACGCAAACACGGTCCCCTGCTACCGAATTCATTCCGAGCGATATTTTATAGCCCCAGCGGATGTGGCAACGCTGGACTGAGTTTGTTATTCAGCCCGAATGGAGCACGCTTCGAGAATGTTTACGTATATTCAAAATCGCTGTAACAACCGAACTATCAGCTGTTGCACGATATGCTGAAACGAGCCAATGGAGTGGGCTACTTTCCATAAGGGACAATAACGAGATCATCGAGCCGTTAATGGCAAAGGCGCACTCAATTTTCATATCAAACCTATTCGAAAATACCCGAACAGTTGATCAGAAACAATTGCAACATCATAGTGCTCTTTTGGCAAGATGATGTGAATCTGAAGCACGTCTCCCGGATTACATCTTCGATGTACTTCATCTCATGTGCACCACCTGTTGAAGGGAAAAATTCGGATGTTTAATTATAGCCAAAGACTTAGATGTTTCCAAGGGGCGCTATCGTCTGGGTTTCGACAGATATATTCAAATGTAATGCTTCGAGTTATCATTCTGTGTGTAACAATGGCACCGACTACATCACGTGTCGACTCCGAAATTGCGAAAGCCGAATGAAAACGCCAAGTCAGTCAGTTGGCAAAAGTTGTTCGAAAAAAATATTTGAGTTTGAAACTTGGCGAATCCGAGCAGGATCAAGCGCTGAATAAACTAGTCAAACCCATTACGATGCCGCTGAAGAGACTGAATGCAGCAATGCCTCCACCGCCATCTTCTGAGCGACGGTTGAAAGTGAAAAAAGGAGAGAAACCAGAGCCGCCATCACCATCACAGAGGACCCCTTCCCTCACCACCACCACCGCTGCCATGGAGAAAGAAGAAGACGAGAAAAGCTATCACAGTGATGACTACGACGAATCTAACAAGGACTATATAGATTGATTTTCTACAAGAATCCCAAATACCAGAGACACGACTTGGTGGCATACAAGCAAATTTTGTTGAGTACAGGTGCTCATTCAGATGCGTTGATGACGTAATAGTGAAGCTCAGAGCGGAATTGGATGCGCAGAAACACGCTCACGAAGCTGGACATTCGAGTTATGAAACTCATGACACTTTCGTTAAAAACCACGAGACTTTGGAAAGGCAGATTGAAGTAATCTCGAGAACGCCAACGATTCTGTACTTGAGTACAGAGTATAACAATGGAGCTGCGCATTAGCATTGCGCAGTCTTTTGGGAGGAATGGCGTCGTCCGCAGCCAAAAAACAATTGGTCGATGAGCTCCATGCTTCGGCTAGAAGGAGATTTCCCCGCAGACGTACCATCATCAAAGGAATCGACGATCTGTGGCTGATGGACTTGGCCGACATTCAAAAATACTCGAAAGTCAATAAAAACTACAATTGAATTCTCGTGGTGATTGACACCTTCTCGAATTACCTATGGGTGCGGCCTTTGAAGACCAAAGGTGGTCGAGACATCACCGAAGCCATGGAGGACATATTTACGAAAGCGAACAGAACTCCTACGTTCGTACAATCTGATTTGGGTACTGAATCTTACAACGCCAGTTTCCAGGCCCTCATGAAAAAGTACAACATCAAACACTACAGTACGTACACGAAGATCAGAGTGGCCATAGCGGAACAAGTAATACGCACTTTGGAAAAGAAACTCTTCAAATATTTCAGTTTTAACGGCACCTACAAGTGGCTGGACATTTTGCCGGAAATTGCCGAAAATTACAATCAGCGCAAACATTGGCATGAAACCTTGTGACGTCACCAAAAACAATGAAGAGAAGGTGTACAAGTTTGCGTTTGATTATGCGGGACGTGTTGGCAAAAAAAAGTTCAAAATTGGGGACTTTGTGCAAATTAGCAAGACCAAACATGTGTTCGTGGAGGGATATACACCCAATTGGACGACGGAACTTTTCAAAGTCGTCAAATTAAAAATCGCCCAACCAATCACGTACTTGCTGAAGGATTTGAAAAAGCGACCAATCAGCGGCACTTTCTACGAACAGGAATTGTAGGAAACAAAAAATCCCGATGTCTGTCTAGTGGAGAAAATCATTAGACGTAAGGGTCGAAAAGTCTTGGTTTCAGCAGCAAATACAACAGCTGGATAAGTGCGACAAATCGCTTGTAATCCAAAGGAAAATTGACACATTTTTCCACGAAATTGGGGGGCCTTTCAGACAGCCAGCCCTCTCCGAGACTCTCTGCAAAATACTTCGAATCATGAACTAGCGACACGATGAGTCAGTCTATCATTATGTTTGGCGGAGTGCATTTCGAGTCTAACGGTCCGACGTCCGATTACGAGTCGATGTCTTCGTCACTGGTATCTGCCGATTCTTCATCATCATCATCATCGGTAACAGCAGAGTGGGCAGAACGTGTTGCTGATTTGGACCGTGTTTGTGACTTGTATAAAGACGCAATCAAGAAGAAACGATTTTACGTGTGCAGCGCCACCTACGAGTTCCGAAACAAACAAATTTTGTCTGTGCAATGTGGAATAATTTTTGCTTGAAGTTTCGTGCCTGCAGTGAGACTTGTGTGCACAATCCCACACACCATCTCCTTCAGCCTGTCATTCAGCATGTTCGAGTGGACCATTTCCATGGAAGCCATTAATCAAGTCTACACTAACCGAGCTGATCCGAATTTGGCCGACAACAAAAACGCCCGAATCAAGGACGATGTCATGGACTTTGAATTACACACGTATGGAGGGAGTGCCAAAGTGCGAGTTTCCAAAGATCACGACACCTAGTTCTACCTGACGGAGCTGGAAATTGAGGGAATCCTGCATTTGGATGCCGCATTGTTGGCGGGAATATTTGAAAATTTATTGAATATGAACTTTTGTCAAAATTATCATGATATATGAGCTAGTGTCAAAGTTCTTGCTAGAAACAACGATTTGACATTTGACGGGGCTATAAATTTGTGTACTATATCGTCCAAAGGTGATAAACATGTATGTTTCCGAAAATGTCTATTTTATATGAGAGATAAAGTGTTGTTCGACTATGAATCGGAATTAATGTATTTATGGAACACAAGTGGCATTTTCATTTCAATATGCATAGAGAGATGCAGCAAAACGAAGCAAGCTTGAAGACGTTTCGAAGCTGGACTCCGTCATCATCGCCAAGTGCTTTGGCCAGAGCTGATTTCACATACACCGGCTTGAATGATGTTGTTTTGTGTCGTGTGTGTGTTGTTGAAGGATTCCAATGGCTGACCATCACGAATGGAGTCCAGATTTGAAGTACAAAACATCAACAATCAGACATCAGTGGTGGCGGTAGAACCGTCAGATAGCGTTGATATACCTTCAGATCGAAGGCCGGTGACAGATGACACTTCGCCGACAGTTGGCGCTGGTGGGCCAAGTTGCTCAGTGGTTGAGACTTTCACGTTTAAAACCATTGGCACCTCGTCGGTTAGGTTCGAATCCTTAGCGACTACAGATTTTCATCTAACGGCCCGGGAAAGTACTAGGAATCTCACGTTAAAAAGTAAGACCTCGGTAATCCGTGGCTCGCACAAGTTTCGACTTTTGAGGGCTGCCGTTCGTGAGGGGACGACAGCTGGTTAACGGTAAAAACCATTTTAAAAACAAGTTTTTATCGCAGTGCGACAAGTGACAGATGACACCTCACCGACAGTTGGCGCTGATATCGCAGTGCGACGAGTTACAGATTACGGCAAGCCCATGAACGACAGTTAGCCCATAGAAGATGGCAGTACAGACTCACCACAGAACACTATGATGTGTCGTGTTTGTTTTATGAATAAGCGCTCTGTGTTGTATCCACCTTGTAGACACTTGGTGTGTTGCTGACGATGTGCCGCTCTGTGCGACACATGTGCAGTATGTAGAGCACCAATTTGGAATTTATTTAAAATATATGTATATTAGCTAATTTTTGTTTTATTTTCTGTTCGAATAAAAACTGAGCTTTTCAGTCTCAAAAATGGATTGTTTTTGATAGTGAAACAGTGTTGATTTTCATGCTCAAAAATGATGCTCTTTTTGATCGAAAACAGTGCCCATCTTTAGGCTCAAAAACGTTGCTCTCTTTGAGTGAAAAAACAATGACATGGTGTCAGTGCTTTTTTTCAGTAGCTGAGTCTCAGTTGAGTGCCACTGAATTGAGTGACTGAAATTTCACTGAAATTTACTGAATTTTTGGACACCATAACACAATCATGAAAAATTTGAGTTGAGTGGGAAATTTGAGTTGAGTGGAAAGTTTTTGTCGCTGAGTCTCACTGAATTCAGTGACTGAACTTTCACTGAATTTCACTGAACTTTTCACTCGTTTCGACCACCATATCAAATTTGGAGTCTCTTTTTGATAAAAAAGTGCTGTTTTTCGACTCAAAAATGGGTAATTTTTTTGATCGAAAAACGTGCTGTTTTTTGACTCAAAAATGGGTCCTTCTTTTAGTCAGAAAACAACGCGTTTTTTATCGAAAAATGTACTTTTTTGGTCAAAAAAACATAATTTTTACTATTAAAAAACGATTGATTTTTCAATCAAAAAATGAACATACTCTCTCTCTCTCTCATTTGTCCAGCAGAAGAAAAGCCGAGAAAATTTATTTCATACATCTATTGATACATAATGATAATCACAATTTAATGATAATAATGATACATTTATAGCTTTCCACAATTCCACCATTCATTTTTCGCATATTTTTGTATGTTTTCGCATTGATTCAGTCGAGATCAGAATCCTCGTCAACAGAGCCAATGAAGCGGTAATATGGAGGAGGCGTTTCGAAACGATGACCTTTGTAATCGTATGAATTTAAGTCATAATGAATCGCTTGTTTTCAGCGTGAATAGTACCTCATGAAATCTGTTGTGACACCATGATGAAGGATTTCGATACAATTCACTCGAATTATTCGAATTTTACACGACGTATGGTCTCTGATACTGTGAAATGTATTTAACATATTCATGAAACTGTAAAGCCCCCATGGCAGACTATCATGAGAACAGACAATCAAACACCGTTTGTCGTCATGTGGACTCAGAGCGATTTTTGTTTGCTCAACACTTAAAACGTTGTACGCAAAAGAGCGAATACAGCGTTGAGATGTGCCTTTTCCACGCTGATTTTCCAAACATTCTACATAGTCGTCAAAGGTGATTTTATTTTGGACAACGCTGTATATCACTTCATTGGATTTTCAACTCTCATAGGTGTACAGTTTTGAACGTGGTCCTATGAAATCCGTCATAATTTGGTCATTTTCTTCGTCTTTCGTTTGCAAGGGGAATGCCATACGGGTTGTTGGTGGGATAATCACTATTATCAAATTTTTCAATGTTTAATTTCAATAAATTCCGTTGAATGTCATCGGATTTGATCTCGTTAATCAGCGAATCAGTACCCATGTACATCAACTTGCACTGATCGCTCGTGTATTTTTCCATCATCAAGCCGTAATGGAAATCATACACGCACACCTTGAAAATGTGAAGTATCGACATTCCGATGTACAGGGGCTTATTTAACAACAGATCCGTATTTGCCATCTCGATATCGACGAGGTCTTCATCGAGAATAGTGCGATTCTTGGAATTCGGGCTGGAAATTAAATTTTTCGCGCCACGATGTTTCTGTATATTTTCCATAGTTTTTCCGAATTCTGCGTTATTGGCTGATTTTTAGGCCCACCCATAGGAATTATTTACATCGAGATATAGCAAATGAGTGGAGGGATGAGTGAGGTCATACCTGTCACCCATGTATTTATTATTTGCCGTGGAGCGCCTGTTGCAGCACTGACTGATGTCCCTGCGAATTCCTCACTCAATGAACATGAGCATGTCGACGTCTTTCAAAATCTCCAACTTGCACTGGGTTTACTTCAACATGCACGACCACGTATAGCCGGGTAGGGTGTGATACCACGCGGGGTCTAGGCCATCATATGTTTCGTGACCGATATTTCGAAAATTCTCGAAAATATCTGCCAAGAGCAATATGTCTGTTTTCATGAACAAATCAGAGTACTCACCCAGTGTTTTCAAGTTGAACATTTGCCACACGTTCTGCGGATGTTCGTATTATGCCCTGCTGATGTGACAATCATTCAACTTGTTGTAGAAATGATGGAGCGCCGGCAAACTTCTCATCAACTTTTTCAACGAATCGATGAAATCGTATAGGATATGACCTTTCGAGTGAGTAATTTGTACTGGGCGGCTGTCAGATCTGCAAATTCGCATTTGGATATTTTCAAATCGTGCGCCATCAAAGTCTGAACCAAATGGATTAAACTCATGCCCATAAAACAAAACGTATCGATAAATCTGAACTTGATATCTGTATTGTCGTCATACTGGGTGAAAAATATGTATTTTTTTGTTTGGTGAGTCCACTTGGAACTGTGACGAAAAATGTCTATTTGTCCGGCTTGGCAGGATTGATTCCAAACTCTACAATTCACGGAAATGTTATTTAATTTCTTGAATTTGGCAATTTGCTTCAATGTCATCAAAAATTCGATACCTGTTAAATTCAAAACATTCGAATAGTGGGGGTAAGATGATGTTCTGTCAGGATGCTCTCGCGCCGGATAGAAAGCCGAAACTATGACCAAGCAAAATATGCATCATCATGATTTTTTACGTTGATGCAAGCTTCCTTTTTGGCAATGGATTTCGGCAACTCGATGAAAGACGAACCGTTGCCGATGCCGGATTTAATGTTATTCATTTCCAAACTGACGATTTTTTGGAGACTCCAACCGCTTTCCTTTTTGGCGAATTCGGACAACTTGTTTTGCACCTGATTTATGACGTTTTCGAGGAACCACCCTGTCAATCGCAGCGTTTTCAATGCTGAAATATTTGAAGTTGATTTTTTCACCATCTTAATTTAAACTACTCTTGATGAATTCCCTGCAAATTGTCGCATCTACCTTAATTATATCCTGTTTTGTAATAATTTTTTTACTCGTTATATGAATAAGATATAAGCATCGTGGAAAAATTGCCGAATATCTTTATGGACCCAATTTATGATTTTGCCTGTACACAAACAAGAAGCAAATGCAGACTTCAAATCCTCCCACGTGACGAGTCGTGACGATAATTTTGATTTAACCCCTTGGCCCACATGACGAGCTCCCAAATTTTTGATGGAATCACGAATAATTTTTAAATGACCTGCCAAAGTTTGGAGTCGGCGCAGAGTACCAATCGACTCCTCAGCCGATATGGCACTAGTCAAAAGACGGGCAGTTTTTTTGCAATGTGCCAGCCATGTTTTTTGCTCATAGGCGGTGAATTTTTCTAAAAAAATTCGCTTTGCCTTCCCCAAAGTTTTGATCAATAACATAGGAATTCATCTTTATTCAAAAAATACGACGTATAAAAAATATGCGAAAAATGAATGAAAAATCGAGAGAACTCACTTTGTGTGCGTGGAAAAGGAGCACTACGCCCTGGCTATCTCGAACAGCTGCTGCTTGCCGGACTCGTGTTCGCCCCTGTAGATGAGTACGTGATGAGACTGTCAATTTCTTCAAAGTGCTCTTGAGGGCAGCGGTGGCTCTGTTTGGCAGGAATACTTTGAAATCTGCCAACTCGACGAGGATTGTCTCTTCGAATCTAGTGATTTCCACCTCTGCGTCTAAACTCAGTTGGGTTCGTCCAACGGTAAGTCGGCCAACTTCTTCAACTCCTTCATGCGGGCCAAACCAACCTTGTTAACTTCAGCGATGTGAGACATCTGCGAAAGAGCGAAATACTTCACTCAAATATTCAAACAATATATTTTTTCATTCACAATGTATATGAAATGGAAAATTTGATACACACTGTATATATGCTCTAACACTATGTTTTCCATACACGCTGTATATATGGACGCAACACTTTGCAAAAAATCAATAACAAAAAATTCACAAAGTGAAATTAATAGTATCAAAACGCTCAAACGATTTCCATTGACACAAACGCATACAATCACTCTACGTACAGACAAAAACTCACATTTTCAATTAAACCGGCAAAATCACAAGTACAATTTCACTGAGCAACTGAACAGGTACGTCTGAACTCTTAGCGGGCTCTCTTCAAACTGGGCGTTAGAATCCCCCCTCCCCCTCCGCAGGTAACTGCGGCATTCTCAAAGACAAAGACAAAACAAAACGATAAGTTAGAGTGAGATGCCACACATGCCTTATTTTCGACTCACCAACACACACTGTATGTGAGCCTTGACAAACAAACTAAGAAATTTCTGGAATTTCATCATGTTCAACAATGACGAATATCCATTGCCATTGCACACGGCCCCAACATACTGCGTCGTTTCCGTTAAGGTTCTCACGCTATTTCTTTGTTTTCCAAGAAATTCGTCTGGAACATACGTGCACTCCGGTGACGTCATACTCACCTCAACAAACGCTGCCTCTTAAAGTAAACAACAACCAGTGGCGGCGGCAATCGACAGGGTCTTGTCACCAGTGCCAGCGTCACATTACTACAATTGACGAAAAACGAAAATTGATATACCTCGGCCCCCAGCGCTCCAGCGCACCCCATTTTCTCTGGGGACATTCCTCGTCATCGCCCCTAGCCTCCCGCACTTCCCCCAGCCGATTTTAATTACCCAATTCTACGTTTGTATTGGACCAAGCAATTTAATTGACGAAATCTCGGCCCCCTTGGGCTCTAGGGCGCCTTCTCTTCTGTGGGGACGTTGGGGCCCCCGCAGGAGGCAGAAGTCACCACATTTGTCACTAGATTTTGAAATCTTGTGACAAATCTTGGTCTAGTACGAACTTTGTCCTACTACTAACTAATTGGAGAAAAATTTGAGACTTACTCGTTCGAAACCAGTGACTGCTGGTCGGCTAGGTTCGAATCCTTAGCGACAACAGATTTTATCTGATGGCCCGAGAAAGTGCTAGGAATCGCAGGTTAAAAGGTAAGACCTCGTTAATCCTTGGCTCGCACAAGTTTAGACTTTTGAGGGCTGCCGTTCGTAAGGGGACGACAGCTGGTTAACGAAAAGAACAATTTTAAAACAATTTTAAAACAACAATTTAATTTTGAAAACCCTGAACTCTATGAACCATTTTCGGCAATAATTCAAAAGTATTTCAAGTGGCCCTCTATCAAATTCAAAAGGTGTACGAAAAAGCTTTTGGACGTCAAAAAAAGATGACATTCAGGAAATTATTCGAAACCATCATGAAGGTAAATCAAACCACCGGGGTGTTGATGAATATGATGAAGAATAAAAGAAAAATACTACTGGCCGAACATAAAAGAATCTAGTCAAATATATATCAATCAATGCGTTACTTGCCAACAAAGTGAATATGAGCGAAACCCCATCAAAATGAAGCTAAACATCACCCCTACAGCATTTCGAAATTGTTCATCTAGACACATTTACCATCGAAAATACAAAATTTCTCACAATTATAGACAGCTTTTCAAAGTACGCACAGGCATATCTAGTTAACTTCTTGACAGGTACAGAAATAGCAGATAACCTCATTCAATTCTCATCACGGTATTCCCAAACGAATTATCGTTGATAATGGTACCGAATTCAATAACTTCCTTATATCTGAACTTCTTGCTTTACACAAGATAGAAGTTCATTTCATATCAACACATCATCCGCAGTCAAACGGAATGATAGAACGGTTCCATTCTACCATTTTGGAACACATTCGCCTACTCAACACTAGAGAATTTTTGAAAACTCCTCCATAAATGAAAATGTTGTACGCAATTTTAGCATACAACCACTCCATACATTCGGTCACAAAACTCCAACCAATCGATATCATTAGTGGTCACATTTCAACCAATGACGACCCCTCAAAAAATACCCATTTCCCATTAAAAATTAATTAATTTTTCAGATTATCTGGAAGTCTCGGACTCCGGGAAAAATATCTAAACAAAACCTAAAGAATAATCCAGGACTTATTTCTCTCAAACTTGGAACAGCCAAGGTAGAAACAAACGCGTATGCACTCATTCATTATTACGATTTGAGTCCACTAATCATTGAGGTGAATAAACTGAAATTCCACTCCAAAAACGTGAGGACACTTGTAGGCGGTCACGGAGACTACTCATGGGATATGTAAAATTATTTGAAAATATTACAATTTTTAGAAGAAAAAGTAACTGATAGACTTAACAACATTTTACCACACCCGCTCAGAACAAAGCGTGGTCTTATAAACGGCGTTGGATCAATTTTCAAATTAATCACAGGAAATTTAGATTCCAGTGACGGGGAAAAATATGATCGTCTGATTAACGGATTGCAAAATAATCAAAATAATCTAGTAACGAACATCAAAAGACAAAATTCTCTTTCAATATCATAAATCAATCAGTTCAATAGTACAGTTCAGCAAGTGAAACATAACGAACAGCTTTTAGATTCAAAAATAAAACAGATTGCGAAAATTGTTGAAAATCAAACACATAAAGAAAATTCTATGTTCATCAAAGATATTATGAACCAGATAATCAACACATACGAGATCATAAACTCAATTTTACAAGATGTCGAAAATTCAATACAATTTTCGAGACTTAACATTCTTCATCCAAGTATAATAAAAACTAAAGATTTGTTTAACGAATTACAAAAATTAAAGAAGAATTTTAACGAAGACCAATTACCAATTGAAATAAGTTTCGAAAATACTTTGCTATTTGAAAAAATTATAAGTCTCGAAAGCTATATCTCAAACTTCAGAATAACCTATATTTTACATATTCCCATCACCCACTCCTCAAAATTTGATTATTATTATCTTTTCTCTATTCCAATATTAACTAAGGGTCAGTTTGAGGCTGTCGTACTTCAAAATAAGTATTTAACAAAAAACGAGAAATTGTATGCATTTTTGAGCGATCCTTGTTTGGAGATCTCTCATCGAACCTATATCTGCCCGTCCACTGACATCAGAGAGCTGACAGACGATAATCCATGCGAAATCCAGTTACTCAATGTCCAAAACACCTCCACATGCAAGGAAACTACCATCCATCTATCAAGACCGGCCATCAGGCAACTGCACGACTCTAACAAATGGGTTGTCCTTCTGCCATCCCAACAAACGACCAGGCTTAAGGGTCTGAATCACTGAAAAAAAGGGGGACGGAAACGATTTCTTTCTTGTGATTGATGAAGGAATGTATGAGTGTATACAGATTAAAATAACAAAAAAAATATTTTGAAAGTATTAACTGAATGAAAAGGATATTTCTTCCCATTTTTGTGCATTTTTGATCAGTGCCACCATCAAAATGAACGAATATTTTTATGATGTTCCCTTGTATTATTGAAGTCTATCAGTTACTTGATGGAATGACGGTCTCGTTTTCCTCTTACACAATTCGGTTTATTTGTGAATAATTTTACAAAAAAAGTGTTGTTTTTGCGAAATGAATATCCTTGCATTATTCCATTCGAATTGGGAAATAGCCAATTTTATAACCGTCAAGCTATAAAGGAATGTTTCAGCCGTCGACTAGTGAAAATTAATTATTAATTACAATTCTTGAATCCAAAATAGAACTGAATTTCTTTACGCACCTCACGTTGCTCCTCCAATACGGCTGATAACGTGAAAAGTGGAGAGAGGGATCATACAAGTTCTGGCACAGGGTCGGATTTCGGATCACTTGAAATATTCGCTGCGCCTAGACATTTTTGTTGTGCTATTAACTATCGGTTATGATATTAAATGAAAGTACATTCCATTTAACTTACTCGAAATTGTTTTCTCTAACTTATTTGGATATGAACTCTACCGATGTTGCAACTATTTGTGGATATATTCCAAAATTCTGGAAAATATAAAATTCACTGGTCGGGTGGAAATTCAAAAAAATATAATTTAAAAAATTACTAGTTTTTATACAACTTGTTTTCTGTGTGTGGGGGTGGGTGCGTGTAGATGTGTCTGTGTGTGCATGTATACATGTTTATTTCAAATTTGAAAGTGGTTTATATTATTCATCGAAAGTTTGATTTTGTGGAGGAAATTGAATTCTTGACATGATTTGTTTGGGTATTTAACCTTCCACAATCTGTCAATTCAGTCATCCAGTCGACTTGTTTGGCAGGAATTCATCAGTTGGAAGACAATAAATACATCATGACATTTTCAGATTGAGAAAAATTTAAGATGGCGGCTCCTGTTGGACGAGTATCGTGATTGGGTTCGGATATCATGTTATTTTTGCGAACATTTCAGAATTGGAAGTAGCAGCTCCAAAATAGCAGAAGAAATGTTCGATTATATATTTGGTGTGAAGTAAAGTTTCTACATACATACTAAGTATTACTTCTAAAAGAAATGATTACTTGTTGACATTACAATGTTCTGGTCTTGATACTGTTCACTTTTGAGTCAAAATTAGAGCCATAAGTTCTGTTTCTCAATGCTTGCCTGGAATTGACAATATGGAAGTGTTTCCTAAACTAACTCATTTGACATAATTTCAGGTGTGTGATTATGAACACTCGATTCGTAGCGAAACTGATATTTCTATATGACAAACCCAATATAAAACTTTCACTATTATGGATCAAGTGTTCACAATTGCAACCCAGTTCTGATGCACGGTTTAATACTAAAGATTAAATGAAAGCCTCATTTTTCAACTTCAGCTCAATATTCCAATCTTATCTTACTATTAAGGTCTTTTTGGGATTTTTCAGTGGTGTTACCACTATAGCCCAATAATAAATATCTTGAATTTATTAATTTTAACAAAATATTAAAAATCACCGAGCCCGAAAACCCCAGACAAATTTTGAATGAAATCAGACTGCAGTCACAAATATCGTCTGATATCTTGAATTTTTTATTTGACGAAAGTAATGCATACTCAAAGTGGAGTTTCAGTATGATGAAGTTCAGTAAAATTCAAAGTTGTCTCCTCAATATTTATTTCAACACAGAGTAGGGAGGGGAAGTTGTCAATGCCACTTTGGCAATCACTTGTCAAAAAGTTGCAGCAAACATAAATCAAAAACATGTTTTCGAGCATATTAATGTTCATCTTCAGTTGACATGAACAGGAGGTGAAAATGAAATCAGTAAAAACACTAATTACAACTACGAAAAATCCCAATAAATTAGCGTACAAAATCGAACCGGACCATAATCACAAAACTTGTCCGCCATCTTGGAGCCGTCATCTCAAAAACAATAATTTAAAAAAAAACATTCACTATCTCCTACACCGAAAACCCACACATACGAATTCTGAATCGAATCCGACTATAATCGCAAATCTCGTCCGCCATCTTGAATTTATTCATTTCAACAAACGATTCCTAATCTCCCCCCTCGAAAACCCTCTCATACCAATTTTGAATCGAAAAATCTGAAAAAATATTACAATGCATCAAAACCTTCAAAAAATAATATACGATAAAGACTTCATACACCAGCACTGTATATTTATGCTGCATGCATGTCATTAGCTTTTATTCAGTATTCTAGATGAGACCATCGGTATAACTTTTTGTTGTACGCTTTTCTTCCCAAAATTCTCATTCAAAACATCATCGAAATAGTTTCTGTCCGTTAATCAATTATATCTACTATTTTTAACGGTTCATATTCTACAGATTTTCAGTTTTTTTATTTTACTTTCAATTTTCGATTCATTCTGTGATTGGACCGCAATATTTAATCTCAATTGCTCGTACACATTTTCAGATTACCACGAAAGCGAATAGGAAAAACAATCACCGAAATACTTAATTCGGTCCTATACCGCGCGAAAGTTGACAAGCTGGAAAGGGCAATTCGAACATGAACTGCCGTCTAGCGATATAAGTTTCTTATACTAAGGGCTAAAGACCGTTAAGTGTGAAAGCCAAAACGAGATCGAAAACCTGCCACCTGGAAGTTACCTATTCGACATTCCAATTGGATGCCAGTTATCCTGTGGCGACCAAATTATAATCGATGACCACCAAGTCCCCAATAGCGAACCAATCATCCTACCAGACCTAGATGAAAGGAAGTCAGATCCACCCAAATCAAGTATACTTGATGACTTGAAACTGGACGAACTCCACTCAATAAAGACAGCCATAATGGAGAATGAACCGATAATATCCTTCAAACACGTAGCACACATCCCAAGTTTTTGGACGATGTTCATCTACCTGGTCCTAATATCAGTCTTCGTATACATGGTCCACCAGAAGATAGGCTTCAGGGGATGCAGAACCAAGACACCAAACGAACAACAACAGAAAATTGAGATGTCTAGGGTTCAACTTCCTCGCTAACCCTCCTACGTTGAATCTTCAGGGGGAGTTATATCGCCCGTTCCCGTGTGAAACGCTGACCAAGCTGATGCAGGATTTCGCGATTCCGGGAAACTGATGTGCAAGCATCTTAATCTTTATGGGAAGATTCATTTTAGAATTCAGTTTTTTTTTTGGCTCTTGTACTGTTCAGACCTATTTTGTTAATAAAAATTAGTTTTTAAAAAAGGACACCCGAAAGTTATATTTCCCGCTTCCGTACCAATTTTTCAGAAATTAAAATTTCATTTTCCGAAAGAGCATGCACTTTTACAACTTCTGTGAAAATTTCCAGGTGTATTTATTTTTCATTTCCGACATATAATGGAATTAACAATAGAAATGTCAAATTTTCATGGCAACAAGTATTTTTTCCAAATATTTTACGGTTTTTTAAGACGATTCAATACTTTTGTTTTCCATTTCAACCCCGAGCCTATCAATGCCGAAAAATTTGATATCGACTGAAGTAAAATTATCAATTGCATAAAATCCGCCCTACCAAATCGTCGCCGGCAAATTCGTCGCTAACTTCACAGACATATTTTCTCTTTCGTATCCAGTTTTATTTGTAATTCAGTCCGTTTCACTTTTAGAAAAAACACAATATGAACTCAACAGAAAAGAATTGTGTCAGGATTTTATGACACCCACTGACTTTTTTTTGGGTACATAAATGAATATAAACCTTGTTGAAATGAAAGAGATTTTTTATTGGTAGAACTTTTCGATAGTGTATTGCAACAAGCTATTGAATAAAACAAAATCATAGAAATTTGAATCGGAGAACTGATGAATAAAAGTTCAGTGTAAAGCATTGAAATTTTATTTGTTCTTACTGAAAAAACAAAAAAATGGAGAAAAAAAAATATCGAGACCATATTATATGGAAGCAAGAGTTATGTAGTCAGTTCCCATGGCTGACCATGCAGTATTCCCGGAATCGTCTCATCTCTGGGAGAATACTTTCATAAAATATTATTTCATTCTTATTGTAACTCTTGTAAGAGATAGTCCGTCAACTTGTGTAGCAATAAATTGTTTTTTAAAAAGACATTTTTTCGTTCGAAGTATTTAACTCAAGTAGATGTATAACCTTCATGTAATGTACCCGGCCTGGCCCTGGCCCGGCCTGGTAAGTAATGGGGGCTGGCGTCGACAAAGTCAGCGTTCGCTGGGTTCACTGCGTGACGTATTCGGTTGGAAGAGAGTATAGCCAGCAGCATGTATATTTCAGATAGGTGACAGCATAGAATCGGGGTTATCGATAGCAACTTATGTGATTGTGGGAAAGTAGGAGATATAAATCACTTCCTTTTTGAATGTGAAAACAACAAAACTAATATAGATATACTATATTCTGATTTATTAAACATAGGACTTTTACCCCCATTTTCAGATCAAATCGTACTTAGAGACTTGAATCATGAAAAAATCAAATTACTAAGCAAATTTTTTGAAAGAAGTAAAATTTCAATATGAATTAATCAATTAAGCTAATATTATATGGAAATTCCACTACTAACTAAGGGCTACTCTCTTATGTATTTGTTTTCAGTGTTTTGAATTATACCTAGAATTATTATACCGATACCTGTAATTGTGTTAATAGACATTACTTCCTACTAACAAAAATAACTTCATCCTTTACAAATTATCCTCCATGACAATCAAGGAATACCGGATCTGGTGAAATTGATACCGCAAGGAGTCAGAAAACCAAGAAATTAAAAGAAGAAGAAGAAGAAGATAGGTGACAGTCATGAAGTCGGCACGCTGCGTTAATCGTGACGGAGTCGGTTGGAAGTGAGTATATGATAGCGGCATGTATATTTCAGATTGGTCTCTGTCATGATGTCCACGTTTGAAGAGCTAGGAGATTGAGATTTGGGTGTTGCCAGTTTTAAAATTAAGCAGCAGAGTTACGGAGGGCGGGACGTTGCCGGTTTTTCAAATTCAATTATTGAAGAAAAAACATACATAGGGTGTACCAACGTAACTTCACAGATAAAACAGCTTGTCGAAAATCATATTCTATACAGGATATCTCAAAACACTCATCAATTGAAAGAATAAACAACCAACATCATTTAAGAGAAAAAAAGATGGCGCCTGCTTATCAAATAACATATGATATTAGAGAAGAAACATGGTTGCCTCTGTTATTTGTCAAGAAAACCACGCGTAAATGAAGAGAAAAAACGACAGGGTGTCTCAAAATAAGCCATTTAAGAGAAAAAACCATGGCGGTTGCTTGTCAACGTGCTATACCAGGTGTACCAATATATCATTTAAGAGAAAAAAACAACGGGTTGTTTCAAAATGCATCATTTGAGATAAAAAACATGGAATGTTGAGTGGGAAAATGAATCATCTTATCATTGGGGCATGAGGGGATTCAAAATTCTTCGTTTTACGTATACAAGGCGTCTCACAAACGGTATCATAATGGGACCCGTCATTTTTAACGTGCGATGCAAGAAAACGTCTATTTTAGTCGAATTTTAGCATGATATAGCGTTTCAAATTTTAGCTGTTTTTTCGAATGCGAAAACATATATTTTGAGCAATTTTGAAATGTCAAATCTCCATAAGAAATACATGCGAACATACAGTTTCAAGGGTTTTATTTAAGGTTGTTTTTTAGAACGCGAAAAACGTTTTTTGTGGTTGCATTTTTGCGTGTTTTAGCGTTTCAAATTTTAGCTGTTTTTGGAATGCGAAAAACGTCTATTTTGATCACATTTTGCAGGATAATAAGGATATATAAGATAAAAAATGAAAGAAAACAGTTTGAATACTTATTTATTAAACATTTTTATTTTAGTAACATATCACATAGCCATTTGGAAAAAATATCTGCGTTTTGGAGGCTGCAATTATAGTTGGTTTTGTTGCAACGAATGTGATGCATACAAGGTAAGATGCCCTCATTGATGTTGGCAAATGTAGGAAGTTTTGGACTTGTATAGCCCTCATCAGTACCACACGTCTCAATATGGTCCGGACTGGGTTATAAAGTGGACCACTGCCGTCGCCAGTTGATGGTATACACATTTTGTCGATACCTTTTCGTCGACGCGAACAGTCCTACCATCAGTATAACATTTGTGACTTATAAAGTCATCATCAGTACAATTTTTCAAATCAATTGTTTCTATAGCTACCATCAGTACAACCTTTCGGACTTATACAGTTCACATCAGTAAGACATTTCGGACTCGTACAGTCACCATCAATATCACATTTTGGACTTGCACAGTCATCATCATAACCACGTTTCGGAAGTTTCGGACTTGTACAGTCGTGTAACGTTATAAACGTTACTCTGGTTAATCAATAATATCGAACTAGGAGCGACACCTATTAACGAGTAGCGTAAGCTCAGTTGAATAAAAGACAATAGAATTATCTCACCAGCTAGTAGGTGTAATGACATCTAATAGCGAATGCCTGTATTGTCTGTAGGACAATCAATTCATAGATGAATACCTGTAATGCCAGTTAGCTCGATGGCAGTGATTTTCGAAAGATCTCACTGATATGATGTCAAAAATTTGTCTTTTGGTGGTGGAAAAATATGCCAAGAAGGCTCTCTTTAGTTTTGGTTGTCGTGGTGAGCAGACGTATTATTGATTGTACCTTGAGAATCAAATCACGAGAGTGTAATAAAAATCCCTTTTGATGAGTGCCATCATAAGTGTTTTCCAATGATGTCTACGTGAAAGAAACTGGAAATTAGATTGTCGACCAACTCCAATCTAGAATTTAGCGGCATATCAAATTGGAATTCAGATGTTCCAACCTGTTGCGAAAACATCCAGAATGGCCGTCTAATTGATTGGATATGGTTGCGCCGATGACATTGAAGTTATAGATCATCTAGAATCATATCTGAGGTGTGATCATCTGGGATAAAAATCTGTGAGTCTCAAGTATACTTTTATTGCAAAACAAAATTTCTAAGTGTCCACTCTGTGCAGCATACACCGGATACCGACACCATTTTGTCAATCCGACAACTCTACCTTACAACCTTACCAGTTAATTGACATTCGAGCTAGTGTTAACCTCAAAACGTCGAATTTTGTTTTATCTCTGTGACGGTTCAAATCAGTTTTGGAAGTAACATTACTATCTTTTATTGAACATTTATAGGATCTGAACTCCTAAACATCATTATCTATTTGTATAATTTTACAATTCAGTAATGAATTCAAATAAATTTTATGGTGCACCACTAATAATTTGTTAAATTTATCTTAGATTTAAGTGCTTAATTCTCTCAACTGCGTTGAGGATTACATCACTATTTTGTTCTTTTCAATTCCTTTCATACAATTTGACTTAATATAATCAGTGAAGACTGTATCCTATACTCTTAATCTGCGAATCTACAACTAATGTGTATCAAACGTTTTTCATGAACTCTACCCTTTTCCACGAGGGAACACTAACCAAGAAAAGTTAAACCAATATAACCTGGATAACCAGAAGTGATTAAACCGGAGGATTGCCTGCCAACTTCTGTGAACCTGAGCCATTTCGAGTTAGCCAGGACACCAATCACCAGGTATCACCACCTACACCTGTGAGATATATGGACTGAGTGTAATAGAGGTAACCTCCATGTGCCCAAGGCAGATTCAGTAGAATCATCTTCACAAGATTTGTAATCAAGTTCAAACATTTTTATTTTTTTTTCTCTGTTTTAGACAAGTGCTACTTTGACACTTATTGTAGTATAAAAATGTTAATATATACATATATTTGTTTTGAAATATTGTTTTTTTGTTGGTCTGGTTGCAGAAGGAAACTAACTTAAAATTATCTCAATTATCTAAATTATCTACTTATCTTCCATAGGTATTTTGTAATTTTTTTTCCTGTTAAACTAAAAACTGCTGGCGCTCAAGCCAGACAAATTCTTAGTTCAAATTTTGAATGCTTGCCTGCCACATAAAAAATCAGAAACCGGCAACATAGTCCAAAGAACCTACACCGTTCTCTGCTGAGCAAACCGAGCATTAAAAATAGCCCTGACTACGCTACAATTAGTACACAAAATCTCTTGTTTTTATAGTCCTCCATCAGTACAACTTTTCGAGTTTTCAAAGTGTTCATATCAGTACCACATTTCAGCATCAATGCGCTGCAACCATCATTTATCGAATATCAGGTGGGAACCAGCAATTGATTGCATCGCTAGATTCAAAATTAAGCAGTGAGTTATGGAAAAGACAGAGAGAGAGAGTGTTGTCGATTGGTGAAATTTTAGTTGAAGATGAAATTTGATAGAGAAAAAACATATATACAGAGCGTTGTGAATTTATTTAATAAAAACATATATTTCGAAAAATATTGCTGCAAATAGAAAAAATGACTATTGGTTTAGAGGCAGAGTGAAAGAGAGAGAGAGAGAGAGAGAGAGAAAAAACATAGCCGCCGACCTTTTCATTTTGACATGATAGGTTTTCGGTGATACGAACCTCAATACTGTTTTGGAAAATGGTTGCCTCCATCATCAATCGAATATTAGGTAAATTATGTCTGAAATAATCAGAACGAATAACGTCAACGGAGCTCATCAAATAACCCAATAAATTCCGTCTGATCTAATTAGAACGAACTCGCCTTATAAAGGCATAGTGTCCTAAAGGAGTAAAACACGAAAGCTAAAACAGCCGCAAAATAGTCGTTTCTCAACCTTTCAAAAAAGGTAACAATTATAAGTGCTAATTCACACCAAAAACAAAAATAGTCGTTTGGCATGCTCAAAAATGTGATTTAAATTAAGGCTCCCAAAATACATTTTTACAAGTATTTCTTATGGAGACAAGACATTTCAAAAGTGCTCAAAATAAACGTATTTTCACGCTTCGAAAAAAGCGAAATTAAAAAGAGTCAATTCACGCCAAAATGTGTACAAAATAGTCGTTTTTCACGATTCAAAAAAAGGTAAAAATTTAAGCGCTAATTCACACCAAAAACACATACAAAATGGTCGTTTTCTACATTCAAATATGCGATAAAAAATAAGAATCTCAAAATACATTTTTAACACCTATTTCTTATGGGGAATACACATTTTTGCATGGGGTTTGAATTTTCATTTCGATTCAGACATTTAATCATTTAGTAAAAGAACCCATCAAATTATCCGATTCACCAAAAGATCATGATAATATTTTCACGTAAAATCATAAACAGGAAAAACTGAGGAAAAACATTCGCGGAATTGTAAAAATACAGAATATTTCTCCTGAAAAGGACCACTTAGTCGATTGAAGCCATAAAGTAATATAGCCATTCTTATAGAGAGTATTAGTTGTCATTTTGCATCAGATTGTTCCCAAATATTTGAAAAAAAATATGTTTTACTCGTGTTAGAGACGTTTTCGTCGAAAATATGCAATATATATAGGTATGTATGCCTTTCCAAACACTATTAAAAAAAAGAAGCCGAATTTTGATTTCAGCTGCAATAAGAGAAAAAAAATATATTCATTTGCACAAGTTTGTGGCGAGAAAATTGAATTAACGATTGAAGAAAAAAGCGTTTCTTGAGATATTGTCCTCTCATTTGTATACATAAAGAAAGGAGAAAGTGACCCATAAAATGAGAACACAAAAAGATACTCACATGAAATCAAAGTATACGTGACTGAGATGATACAAGACACTTCGCGTTGAAAATTTATTGTTTTCAATTATAGTGTATCACTCAAACACGTAAAATCAAAGTATACAGGGTGTTATGTAAGAACGTGGCCAACCTTGAAGGGATGATTCTTTGAGTGATTCTAAGACGAAAAGTTTATATAAACATAGGTCCGATAATGCTACGTTTACAAGATACAGGGCGTCAACATTCTTAAAAGAAATCGTTTTTTCCTAAATATCTTAAAAATGCTTCAACCGATTTTGTTGAAATTTTGTAGTGTCATTCAGGGTAGAAAGGTGCTAATTCAACCTTGACTACATCAAAATTATCATATTCAGTGACGTACTGGGGTACATTAACCAATATTTTTGACATAAACAATGTGCGCCACTATTTTTGTTGCAGTTCTTGTATTTGTTTCACATTGAGCAACTAAAATTACAACTTTTTTATTTTTAGATTTTTTTCTTGCTTTGTTTTTGAGACAAAGCATAAAAATCACTTTATTGTATGTCCCTGAGCGAACATAATAAAAAATTTAACTACTAAACCTTCAAAAATTAGGTGCCCTGTTTGTTTGAATTGTGATAAGAATATCTAAGACTAGAATAGATACAAGTAAACCCCAGTTTTTGATGTGGTTTTATGTTTTTTTTTCGAAAACACAGCAAAATACGTAAAAAATCTGGAAATGAAAATAAATGAAGTTTCAGTTGCTCAATGTGAAACAAATATAAAAACTACAAAAAACCAGTGGCGCCCATTTTTTCTATCAAAAATATATTGGTTAAGGTGCTTTCCGGGACACTACTGGATATGATAATTTTGATCTAGTTAGGGTTTAATCAACCACTTACTTTCCTTAATAACACTGCCAAAATAGTTTGACGGATTTTTTAAGATATTCACAAAAAAAAAAGATATCTTTTAAAAATATTGACACCCTATATATTGAAAACGAAGCATTATTGGACATATTTTTCATAAAGTTTTCGTCTTAGAATCACTCAAAGAATCACCCCTTCAAGTTTGGCCACGTACATAGCTATATACGACTGAGATAACACAAACACTGATGCACGTAACATGTACACATTTTAGAATATTCACTGAGATATCCAGGTTGGAAACTTAATGTTTTCAAATAATTGTTTGAGGGAAAAAACAAAACAATTTCAAGAAGACATACAAATCAACTTACCTTGAATTATATTATGAGCAATTCAATACTGAAATGGGCCCCAACGAAATTCGTGTAGACATTTCCGAAGTTCATTATTCGATAAACAATATTTTTCATCTGGAAATGTTTCCTACACGGTTTTTATATTAATGTGATGTTATATCCAAGGCTATTTTACGTTGATAAACTTGAAAGAATATATTATTCGCAGAATTATTTTCACAGCTTTGCCAATAATATGTCTCTTGAAATATTCTCAAAAAGGTACTTGTAGTTATTTCTGTAGGTGATTTGTCCAACAAAATTATTTTATTTCATAAAAATTTGACAAAAAAGAACAAAAGAAGAAGTTTTAATCAACCTAGGTAGGAATTTTATGAATATTTTTGATACATCGTTTTAAAGAAAAAAACACATCATCTGCGTCCCCCAATACAAATTATAACATAGGAGAACTTATATTGTGCGTGGAGTCGGGTCATTTGCAGTGAAATTTTTGAGGATTTGTCAGTGGTTCACAATCTATCAATATATTGAATGCTTTATAAAATTAATCATAACATAAAATAACGTATACAAGGTGGTTTAAAATGCAACGTTTATCATATACTGGATGTTCCCAATGTGAACCGTCACAAAAAATAAATGTAAGGTGTTTAAAAATATGTTATTAAACATAAAAGAGTCAGTCGCGTATTTTCAGTTATTATTTACGCTACCACGCGGAGTTTAGGCATATTGAACAGGACAAAATGAGGGATTTTTCACATTAAATCCAAATCACATTCAAAATAGTATACTGATGATGGAAAATAGTATTCGAAACATTTTGTTCTAACTTTGATGAGGATTGAAATAAAATGTTGAATGTCACTAAAATGAATCTTAGCAGAAAAAACATACAGGGTATTTCAGGAAGATTTAAAAATCAATTGTTAAAGAAACGAATAGTTATGGGGCATATAGAAATAATTATTGAATTAAAATCATAGAAGAAATTCGCCAAATTTTATTCAATAAATTAAGTATATGAGATAAATCAAAATTAGTCATCAATGATCAAAACATGACAAATAATGGGAGGCATCCATCATTCAGCGGGAGATTGTAGGAGTAAGGTGTATACAGGATGCCCCATAAAGTGTAATAGTAAGAAAAATATATACAGGGTGTAACATAAGTACGTTAAAATATTCAAGTGACGTATTCCTGAGACAATTTTAAGAAAAAAAGTCTATATAAACTTGTGTCCAGAAATGCTTCGTGGACATACAGGGTGTTGAAATTGAATTTTTTTTCGCTTTTTGAAAATAACTTTTGCAAGAAATAAGTTATTTGCACGAAATTTGGTATCCGGGATTTTTTTGCGTGGGAAATCATAATCATGTAACATCCAGAGGGCGCTGTGTACGCTGTCATTATTCATTTCAAATTGCCCTAACATTTTTGACAGTAAACTTCTGGTACTTTTCATGAAAAAACCTCATTCCCACACCTTTTCCAAGTAAAAAAGGTACACTTTCTCAACAATTCTGGAGGTGATCGTTTTCGAGATATTTGTAATTTTCTATATTGATGCATATTACTCAGCTCCTAGGGCGCTAAGTGAAGTTGCTGAGAACATTCCAAAAACTAAGTATGTGGTAGATCTCGTCAAAATAAACAACTTTTTTTCTATAAAATGTTTATCGGAAAATGATTAGTTTTCGAGATACAGATTGTTGAAATTTTTCTAATCAACTTCACTTAGCGCCCTAGGAGCTAAGTAACATGCATTGATATTGAAAAAATTGTAAATCTCTCGAAAAAGATCACTTCCAGCGATGTTGAGAAAAGGTGTGGGAATACGATTTTTTTCATGAAAAGTACCAAAAGTTTACTGTCAAAAATGTTAGGGCAATTTGAAATAAATAAGCAGCGCCCTCTAGATGTTACATGAAAAATAATACGAAATTATGATTTCCCACGTCAAAAAAACCCCGGGTACCAAATTTCGTGTAAATAACCTAATTTTTGCAAAACTTATTTTTAAAAAGCGTACAAAAAAAATCAATTTCAACGCCCTGTATGTCCGAAACGAAGCATTTCCGGACACAAGTTTATTTAAACTTTTTTCTTAAAATTGTCTCAGGAATACGACACTTTAATGTACTTTACGTATTTTAACGTACTTAGGTTACACCCTGTATATCAGCGAAACAAAATGAATTCGAACAGCCCAACCGCAGATAGAACACGAAAATTATCAACATCCTCTGGAAGAGGTTTATTGCACACCCCAGATGGTAATATTGATTTTGATCATTTGAAATTGGGGAATGTGAAGAGTCCCACCAAAGATACTGATGCTGCCAATGAACAATATGTAGATGGAATTGATGAAAAAATTACTGTAACTATACAGCACCAAGCTGAACTACGCCATTCGGAAATAGACAGAAGTGAATGACCAAATAACAAAGTTATATCTTGAAATTAAAAATGAATCGAATAAAACGAAACAACACTTTGAAAAGAAAACTAAACACCCAATCATAATTTTATTCAAATAGCATAAATAAGTGAGGCACGCTGTAATGAAACGTGGGAATTTTTTGAAAAATTTAGATTTCCAAAAAGCGTGCGTGCGTGCTTGCGTGGGTATTGAGAAAAATATTTTCATCGTGGATTAGACATATGCTTGACTGAAGAAATCATCAAGATATTGCGGTCTATTTGACTAGCACAAAAATATGTTCAAAAATCTTCAAACTGATCATGGAGGTCGAGTTTTACAGCAGCAAAGTTCGGGTTTTGATGAAGAAATGTAGCATTCATCATGTTTTCCCCCTCATCTAATGTAACATCTGCTCATGGTTCATATAAACTCTAGAACCACGTTCTTTCTCTTTCTCTTTCTCTTTCTCTTTCTCTTTCTCTTTCTCTTTCTCTTTCTCTCTTCTCTTTCTCTTTCTCTTTCTCTTTCTCTTTCTCTTTCTCTTTCTCTTTCTCTTTCTCTTTCTCTTTCTCTTTCTCTTTCTCTTTCTCTTTCTCTTTCTCTTTCTCTTTCTCTTTCTCTTTCTCTTTCTCTTTCTCTTTCTCTTTCTCTTTCTCTTTCTCTTTCTCTTTCTCTTTCTCTTTCTCTTTCTCTTTCTCTTTTTCTTTCTCTTTCTCTTTCTCTTTCTCTTTCTCTTTCTCTCTCTCTCTCTCTCTCTCTCTCTCTCTCTCTCTCTCTCTTTCTTTTATGATGTGACGTTATGTTATCTGGTATACAAAAATGCTGAATGAGGAAAAACATCACGAACACGAACACCTTGAAATCTGTTGAATCTAATCGGAAGAAGCAGTAACAACCACCTGTCTCTCCCCATGGACTGATAATACTTCGTACTTCGGGGCTTCCGTCATAGAGGATATCTGTTTTAGTTTCCACCTTCTCTAGGAGTTTATAAGGGTACCTGTTCTGTTTTATGTACATGTATCTCCTCATATCGGTGAGTTCTGTTTATGGAATTTTCTGCAACTACTACATAAGCCCCTTACTTCCACAAAAATATTTCCGCGATGCATTTTTGAGCGATGTTGCTTGGAGTTAAAACTTAGATATTGTTGAGTACGGATTTTTTTCTCTCGTAGTATGAAAGTGTTTTCAACATATGTTGACAACACATAAATTCATCTTGTGTTTGGCTTTCTTATTACAAACTTGCTCATTCCTCCTTTACTGTGAGTCGCTGCTTCATTTGTAGGGAACTATAAGTTATAGAATGGATTATAATGCATTTGGCTGTGACAGGACGATTATAATGTTGTCCGACCTACCCTGTACTGGTGACGAGGCGAGAACCTCGAAACGGGTCTGCAGGTGGTCTTCCCCAGTGAAATGAAGGATAGTCTGCTGTATAATTACAATAAACAATGACATCTTGAAAAACCGTTGGACAAATATCTGTCAGATGTAATTCAAAGTCCGTCATGGTATCAGCCAGGGAAGTAATAGTTTTCTGTCAAACATTTGCCTGATATTTTCTACTTGGTGGAAACATTTGGAGAGAAAGACGACGACGGCAGTGATCCACTTTGGCCAAAATTTGTACCTAGTCCAGACCGTATTGAGACGTGTGGTACTGATGAGGGATATACAAATCCGAAACTCTCGAAACGTGGTACTGATGGAAACTATACAAGTCCGAAACTTTCCAAACGTGGTACTGATGATGATTTTACAAGTCCGAAACGTGAAACTGATGATGACTGTACAAGATCGAAGCTTGTTACTGATGTGGACTCTATACATCCAAAACGTTGTTTTGGGTATGCTATGCCTACGTAAGGTTAATTCGTTCTGGTTCCATCAGACAAAATTTATTAGGCACTATACCGACGCAAGGTTAGTTCCTTCTGGTTAGATCAGATGAAATTCATTAGGTTCTTTGATACGTCCTAACGTCCTATATATATATATATATATATATATATCTATATATATATATGCCTACGTGAGGTTAGTTTGTTCCGATTAGATCAGACGGAATTTATTATGGGCTGCTATGCCTACGTAAGGTTAGTTCGTTCTGGTTATATCAGATGTAATTTTTTTTGGACTCATTTTTCCCCACATTTAACAAGCAGCAGTTTTTTCTTTTAAATGATATGTTGATTCCTCTGGTTTTGTGGAATATCATCAATTGGATGCCATCCTCAAGAAAAATCTGCATGATGCCGATATTATTCATGTGCGAGGACTTCAAAAACGAGACTATATTACTGAGATATTTCAACAATTAGGCCTACCTACACGTATTGTGAACTTGGAGTATTATGATAATACGTCATGGATGGTTCCTACATTAACCAACATCAATGAGGGGCATCTCACCTTGTATGTATGCATCACATTCGTTGCAACAAAACCAACTATAATTGCAGCCTCCGAAACGTAGATATTCTTTACAGATGGCTATGTGATATGTTACTAAAATAAAAATGTTTAATAAATATGTATTAAAACTGTTTTCTTTTATTTTTTACCTCATAACGCGTTGGGGTGACTCCACTGCGGTGGCGGTCCTCCGCAAAAATGTGATCAAAATAGACATTTTTCGCGTTCCAAAAACAGCTACAATTTGAAACGCTTAAACACGCAAAAATGCAACCACAATAAACGTTTTTCGCGTTCTAAAAAACAACCTGAAATTAAACCCTTGAAACTGTATGTTTACATGTATTGCTACTAAGATTTGAAACACTAAAATACGTAAAAATGCGACCACAATTTGCGTTTTTCGCGTTCGAAAAAACAGCTAAAATTTGAAACGCTTTCGGGCATCGCACGTTAAGAATGACGGGCCCCATCATGAAACCGTTTGTGAGACGCCCTGTATATGTGAAACGCCCTGTATATGTGAAACGAAAACTTTCGAATCCCCTCATGTCCCCATGCCCCAATGATGCGATGATTTCAAAATATAGTGACAAATCTAGTGACTTTCGACTCCTACAGGGGCCCCATTGAGTTTTCGGCACCAGGGCTGGTGCTGCAGGCCGGGGGCCCCACAGAAAAGGGGGCGCGAAATTTCATCAATTAAACTGCGTGCCGCCGTAGTTGTATAGAAATGGGTGTCTGGGATCGTCTGGGAAAAAGTGCGGGGGCTGGTGGCGTGGGCGAGGAACGTCCCCAGAAAAGATGGGGTGCGCTGAAGCGCCGGGGGCCGAGATATATCGATTTTCGTTTTTTGTCAATTTTAGTAATGTAACGCTGGCACTGGTGACAAGACCCTGTGGATTGCCTCAGCCACTGGTTGTTGTTTACGCTAAGAGGCAGCGTTTGTTGAGATAAGCATGACGTCACACCGGAGTAAACGTGTTGTCCAGACGAGTTTCTGGGAAATAGCGAAGAAAGATGTTGATGTGAACGCTGACAATTCTGACCAAAATTTTTTAGAATTGCCTTAAGACCACGACAATATATAGAACCTCAAATAATTTCTTTCAATACCACTGATTCGAGCGAGCTATCTTATATTATATTTTCTGAATTCAATGTAAAAATTTTGATAGATTCTGGATCAACAAAATCGTTCATTGACCCAGAAATAGTTTTTAAATTTTTTCCAGATCTTGTAAAGGGTGAACCTTTTATAGTGTCTACAGTTTTTCAAAAATCAGCGCATAAATTCAGTGCTTTGATACCTGCCTCAAAAATTTTCAAATTGCCTGAAAACAACAAATACCTCAAATTTTATCTTTTTAAATTTATAATGTGTTGAAATATTTACAAGCTAATATTGATTTTAACGAAGGATATTTAGTAACTCCGCATACTAAAATTCAACTTCTGTTTCAACCAACGAAAAAAGAGCTCAATCTCATTTCCGTGAACCCTAGAACCCAACAAGTTATCAAAATTAGAACCTCTATACCAAATGGAGAAATTATAATTCCTCACCAAAAAATTCACAATTGTGAGATACCCGAAAATCTCACTATTGCAAAAAATGGTGGAGCTTTCACAACAATATTGAACAACACTACTACACGAGTGACCCGAGACTTCTCAAAACCAATATTAGTTGAAAAATTTGATAGACAAGAAATTCAGAGTTTCGATTTGAATTGTATTGATGACAGTCCACAACAAAATTTTGACCTCCAAAATATTATAACCGATCATCTCAATGATGAAGAAAGGATGTCAATACTTAATCTTTGCAATGAATATTCCGATATATTTTACCATGAGGATATGCCTCTAATCTTCACCAATAGGATAAAACATCAAATGAAGACAACTGATGAAATACCCGTTTATTCTAGACCATATCGATATCCCTTTATTTATAGAGAGGAAGTCGAAAAGCAAATACAAAAAACGCTAGATTCCAAAATAATTTAGCCTAGTAGCTCACCTTGGTCCTCCCCAATTTGGATGGTGCCAAAGAAGCTAGACGCTTCTGGTAAGCAGAAATGGCGAGTGGTTATCGATTATAGGCAATTAAATAATAAAACAGTGGACGATAAGTACCCTTTGCCCAACATAACTGACCTGTTGGACAAGCTTGGTAGGTGCCAATATTTTTCAACTCTCAATTTGGCGAGTGGCTTCCACCAAATTGAGATGGCCAAGGAAGATATAGAAAAAACAGCATTTACTACCGAGAATGGGCACTACGAATTCCTGCGAATGCTGTTCGGGCTGAAAAACGCTCCGGCATCGTTCCGAAGAGTGATGGAAAATATCCTCAGAGGTATTCAAAACGAGCAATGTCTCGTGTATCTCGACGATATCATTATATTTTCTACATCTCTCCAGGAACATATTGAACGTCTGAGGAACGTATTTCAGAAGCTCAGAGAATCGAACTTCAAAATCCAAATGGATAAATCTGAGTTCCTGAGAAAGGAGGTTGCCTACCTAAGTCATGTAGTAACTCCTCAGGGGGTAAAATCCAACCCAGACAAGATCAAAGCCATCAAAGAGTTCGGTAAAAATTTGGTTTACTGGAAATCTGTTATGAAAAAAAAAAATTGAACATCGCGATCCTGTGACATTAGGCGATTCATATGGTACCATTTTTGTTTTGCGGAAATGCGCTGTTGCCAAGTTGACCTCGTCGGATTACTGGAAATCTGATATGAAAAAAACAATTGAACGTCGCCATTGTGGACCCTCAACTAATTCTAGTGGTACTATTTTTGTTTTGCGGAAATGCGCTGTTGCCAAGTTTTGGACACTTTGGAGATGTGGAAATCTGATATGAAAAAAACAATTGAACGTCGCGATTGTGGACCCTCAACTAATTCTAATGGTACTATTTTGTTGCCACCCCAGTATCAGGTATCGGCACCTGGTATTGGCCAAGTTCGCCAATTGGGTGGGTAACCCCGGCCAGTTCGCTTGAGAATTGGATGGGAGGGCCCAACTCAATTTGTGAGCTGGTACGACACTGGCGTCCACGTCGCGGGTGGTGGACTTTGGTTCAGAGGCTACCTAGGAAGCAGCTGAAGCGAAGACGAATAGTGTCAAAAGATCGCCTAACCTATGGTGGGAGGTATCGTGCTGATGGGTGCGTGGCACATAGGGTGATGTGTCATTAACGATCCCTCAGGGACAACGGGCGACCTCCCTGAGTACTACAGCCTTACCATGGCAAGGCGGGGCTCTACCATGGCGGACATTATTTCCCCAGCTACTCGTGGGAACAGAATGAGTAATAAAAATAAAAATGATAATCCCAACGGGGGGGGTGAAACCCCTGATCCTCAGGAAACTGAGGAACAAATGGAGATCGGAATTCCGACTCCACAAGAGGGGCTGGGCGTTGGTCTAGTCTCTCAACAAGAAGAGAGCGGATCCATACCGCCAGAAATTACTCCAGATCAGGAAAGGGAACTGTTAAAGTCCCCAAAACCTACTGGATCAGATCAGGATGAGGCAACCAAAGCTATGGATGGCCTCAAACTGAAACGCACTCGACTTCCAGAGTCAAGAAGGAAAGTGCTGAGTCGCTTGCTCAAGAGCGGAATAGCTTATGAGACTGCCTTAGAGGAAGCGCTCAAAAACCTAGGCACGCCAAAACAGCAATCGGAAGGGGAAAAATCCCAGTCCGTAGCTGCTGGAGTAAGCAAACGCCTCAGATCCGACGACAGTACGCCGGAACATAAGCCAAAGAAAGCTTGCTCGGGGGTACCCAAACCCTCGTACGGAGCGGTGACTGGGGGCAACAGGGTGGGCTTAATCCACCCTGAATATCCTACCACAGCTTTCAAAAGCGAACAGCTGAGGGCTCTTCAGCGATCCATTATGGAAGCTGTGAGCCTAATACCAGATGATGGCCCTCAGGTGAGGTGAGGTTCGGCCTGGATGGTTACAAATCACCTGCGTGGACAGCATCAGTGCCAACTGGCTGGAGGAGGCATCAAAGCAACTCCAACTATGGGAAGGGGCGAAAATCAAATTCGTCCAAGGGCAGGACCTTCCAAAGCCATTCATCTGTGTGGCATACATTCCGGACGATGAAGCCGACGAACGACTTACGGCCGGGGTGGTGCTAACACGGCTGAACAAAATGAACCACGGTCTGACCACTCAGGATTGGGTAATACTGAACCGAGAGGATTCGGGCCGGGGCCAAACTGAAGGGCGGCCGTGGAGGGATAGAACCTTCCCGGACGCAGCCGAAGGAGGGGGAGAAAAGCACTCCTTCACAAACAAAAATGGTCGTAAAGGAAGCACCGCAAGGGAAAGACAAATCCTTCCCGAGAGGTGCGTCCCAGACCAAACAGCCTGAGGGGGTGGTCGTGGGAAAGGGTAAGTCCATCCCGAACAGACCACCACTCAAAAAGGGTACCGGCACCTCCAGAGGGAAGGAGAGAAAACCGCCCTCTGAGAAAGATGGCGGGGGAGGACCGTCAAAAGACGGCAAACAAGGGCCTGGCTGATACAGTCAGACTCTTGCAGGGAAACCTGCAACATGCCAAGGCCGCCACCTACGTCCTTGGCAAGACATTCATAGAGGAGCGGATAGATCTGGCCCTCATCCAGGAACCCTGGACCTCCAATACAGGCCGAGTTACCGGCCTGAGTAACACATCTGGTAAGGTAATTGCGGTCAGCTCTGGGATAAAACCTAGGACATGCATCCTAGCCAGAAACAATATTAACTATTTTATTCTTTCAGATTTCTGCACCCAAGACATGGCAACCATCCATGTGAAATTTCCAGAGAGGGGAAGCATGACAGAAATGATCGTCTGCTCAGCATACTTTCCTGGCGATGTGGGGGCGGAACAACCTCCTCCAGCGGCCGTGCGAGAATTAATTGCCTTCAGCAGGAGGAACAACACCCAGCTAGTGATAGGATGTGACGCCAATGCGCACCATGAAGCGTGGGGCAGCACAAACATCAATATGAGGGGTGAGTCTCTTTTTAATTACTTGATAGGGGAGGAGCTTACAATTAACAATGTGGGCTCTGAGCCAACCTTCGTCAATAGGATTAGGAGAGAGGTACTAGATTTAACGATCAGCTCAGAATTTCTAAGCAACAAGATATCCAACTGGAGGGTGTCCTCTGAGCCATCATGCTCAGATCATAGGCATATTCAATTTCACATTGAAATAGGCCCCAGGCCAGTGGTACAATACCGAAACATGCGGAGCATGGACAGGGACGGATACAAAACCTCCCTGAAGAACCATCTCCAAAACGGATTGACCACAATAAATGGTCATGATCAAATAGATATTGCTGCAGAGCACCTACAAACTGCACTTATCTCAGCGTATCATGAAAACTGTCCACTAAGGGAGAAGATGGATAACCGAAATGCTTCCTGGTGGAACAAAAATCTGGATAAAACACGAAAAGAAGTTCGAAGATTATTCAACCGAGCTAAGGTATCAGGTGAATGGGACAATTACAGGTCTGCTCTAACCACATACAATAAAAATATCCGAAAAGCAAAACGAGAATCATGGGAACGATTCTGTGAAAATGTGTCCAACACATCAAGCGGAGCCCGTATCCACAAGATTCTATCCAGAGAGCCGACACAGGAGCTGGGATCACTCAGACGTCCAGACGGCTCCTTCACGGCCTCCAGGAAAGAGACACTAGAGCTATTAGCTAATAATCACTTCCCAGGCAGCCTGAGTCTGGACAATCGACCTCCAGTCACAAATATAGGCCGGATTAAACGACCCCACAGAGATGACTGGGTGGTGGCCAACAAAATAATCACACCGCAGGCGATAAGATGGGCGGTTAACTCGTTCCACCCATACAAATCACCAGGAGAGGATGGCATAGCTCCAGCTCTGTTACAAATCGGACTGGAACAGATTATGCCCATCCTTATAAGACTCTTTGGAGCCAGTTTAGCTTGGAACTATATACCATCTAACTGGACCGCGACTAGGGTGATCTATATTCCTAAGGTGGGTCGGACTGACCCACACCCAAAATCGCTCAGACCCATCAGTCTGACATCCTTTCTGTTGAAAAGCATGGAGAAAATACTGGATGGGTACATAAGGTGTGGTGCACTAATAAAGCACCCCCTCAATGTTCACCAGTATGCCTACCAGGCTTGAAAATCGACAGAACTTGCCCTCAATAACCTTGTCTCAGGAATAAGCGTTGCCCTGGAACACCAGGAGGTAGCAGTCGCTGCATTCCTGGACATAGAAGGAGCATTCAATAATGCACTACCTCACTCCCTCTATGAGGCCACTGTCTCTAGAGGAATTGAACCGCTACTATGTGACTGGATAAGAACTATGCTTCATAACAGAACAATAACGACCTCTCTACAGGGAGAAAGTGTCAGCTTCAAGCCAGCCAGGGGCTGTCCCCAGGGGGGGGTCCTCTCCCCTCTGCTATGGTCACTGCTGGTGGATGATCTGCTGGCCATTCTCTCACTCTGGGAGGTCGATCTTCAAGCATATGCTGACGATCTGGTCCTAGTAATAAAAGATAAATCCAAAAAGACGATCTCCTACGTCCTTCAGGATATACTGGATACCATATATAAATGGTGTGAGAGGGAGGAAATGTCCATTAACCCCCACAAAATGGTCATAGTACCGTTCACCAGGAAAAGGAAGCTGGAACATTTAATACCTCCTTCCATCAATGGTGTAACAATTTCATTTGCGAGTGAGGCAAAATATCTGGGAATAATCCTAGATAAAAAGCTGAACTGGAACTCGCATTTGGAAAAGACTATCCGAAAGGCTAGCCTATCATTATGGACATGCCGCAGAATATGTGGCAAAACATGGGGCATGTCACCAAAACAAGTTTACTGGCTGTACGTGACCGTCATACGACCAATGATCACGTATGGCTCTGTAGTCTGGTGGAACAAAGGCCAACAAAAAATGGCCCAGGTTAAACTTAACGGACTACAGAGACAAGCGTGCCTGGCGATTACTGGAGCCATTCGCTCCACGCCAACGGCAGCAATGGAAGCTCTTCTTGGACTACTTCCTCTCCACATAGTTCTGGAGAGAGAAGCAAGATGGGCAACATACAGACTCTACCAAGCGGCCATTAGTCTACCGCAGGCATGTGTCATGAGAGGCAGCAGCATGCTGGAATGCCCTCAGACATCATGCCTAAAACCACTAACCTCAACATGTCCTACACCGTGGTCTTCCCTGAAAGAGAAGACTGGGTTCGGAATGAAACTGACCTATGTAGGGCAAATGAAAGGTGGTTCACCGATGGTTCCAAAACTTTGGAAGGTGTCGGAGCCGGAATATATGGTACGAACCCAGTAGTGAAACGCTCATTCAGTTTGGGTAAATTAGCTACGATATTCCAGGCAGAGGTATATGCCATTGAAATGTGTGCAAGGGAGCTGGAAAACCGACACCTCACACGAAAAACAATAAAAATATTTTCAGATAGTCAAGCAGCATTGAAAGCGCTTGAATCCAACTGCTTTAAATCCAGAGCAGTATGGAACTGCAGAGACACCTTGAACCGACTAGCACAAGGCAACAACGTTACCCTAGTTTGGATACCAGGTCACACGGGCCTAGAAGGAAACGAAATAGCGGACGCCCTAGCAAAAGGGGGGGCCGAAACAACTATCACTGGGCCAGAACCGGTCATCGGTTTAGCATATAGCACTGCCAAGAATGCTACAACCGCCTGGGCAGACAATAAAAGACTTGAGTATTGGCTCAGTCTACCAGGACTAGCCCATTCCAAAGCATTTATTGCTTATACAAGGAAAAAACAGGACTCTGACAAACTTCTAGAACTCAGTAGAGCACATCTCAGAGTTATAGTAGGTTTGCTCACTGGCCACTGCAAACTCAAACACCACATGCATAAAATCGGACTTGCACAGGATGCAGAGTGCCGTCTATGCATGGAGGATGATGAAACGGCTAAACACATCCTGTGCACATGCCCTGCAGCAGCCAGAACCAGATTTTCAATATTTGGCAATACAAAAGTAAGGCCTGGTAAACTGTTCTCCCAACATGTTACTCAATTTCGTTAAGAGATTGGATATGCTGGGAGAAATATAACCATAGGGTGAGCCACAATAGGCCATTGGCCGCAGTGGAGAGCCTGATATGGGCTCACTCACATTTAAACCTAACCTACTATTTTGTTTTTGCGGAAATGCGCTGTTGCCAGGTTAGTCAATTCGGATTACTAGCAACCTGGAAATTTGTATTGATATGGATAAGTGGGCAATATTCTATTCAATCAAATGCGAGTCAGTCGAGAATGCATGAAATCGTTTTTCGCTCGCGATTGACACACAAACCTAACCTGAGCAAGCTAACCTAGCTTGCGAGTCAGTTGAGAATTCATGAAATCGTTTTTCGCTCGCAATTGACACACAAACCTAACCTGAGCAAGCTAACCTAGCTTGCGAGTCAGTCGAGAATGCATGAAATCGTTTTTCGCTCGCAATTGACACACAAACCTAACCTGAGCAAGCTAACCTAGCTTGCGAGTCAGTCTAGAATTCATGAAATCATTTTTTGCTCGCGATTGACACACAAACCTAACCTGAGCAAGCTAACCTAGCTTGCGAGTCAGTCGAGAATGCATGAAATCGTTTTTCGCTCGCAATTGACACATCAACCTAACCTGAGCAAGCTAACCTAGCTTGCGAGTCAGTCGAGAATGCATGAAATTGTTTTTAGCTCGCAATTGACACACAAACCTAACCTGAGCAAGCTAACCTAGCTTGCGAGTCAGTCGATAATTCAAGAAATCGTTTTTTGCTCGCGATTGACACAAAAACCTAACGTAAGCAAGCTAACCTAGCTTGCGAGTCAGTCGAGAATGCATGAAATCGTTTTTCGCTCGCAATTGACACATAAACCTAACCTGAGCAAGCTTACCTAGCTTGCGAGTCAGTCGAGAATGCATGAATTAGTTTTTCGTTCGCAATTGACACACAAACCCAATCTGAGCAAGCTAACCTAGCTTGCGAGTCAGTCGAGAATTCATGAAATCGTTTTTCGCTCGCGATTGACACACAAATCTAACCTGAACAAGCTAACCTAGCTTGCGAGTCAGTCGAGAATTCATGAAATCGTTTTTCGCTCGCGATTGACACACAAACCTAACCTGAGCAAGCTAACCTAGCTTGCGAGTCAGTTGAGAATGCATGAAATCGTTTTTCGCTCGCAATTGACACACGAACCTAACCAGAGCAAGCTAACCTAGCTTGCGAGTCAGTCGAGAATTCATGAAATCGTTTTTCGCTCGCGATTGACATACAAACCTAACCTGAGCAATGCATGAAATCGTTTTTCGCTCGCAATTGACACACAAACCTAACCTGAGCAAGCTAACCTAGCTTGCGAGTCAGTCGAGAATGCATGAATTAGTTTTCCGTTCGCAATTGACACACAAACCTAATCTGAGCAAGCTAACCTAGCTTGCAAGTCAGTCAAACTTGGCAACAGCGCATTTCCGCAAAACAAAAATAGCACCACTAGAATTAGTTGGGGGTCCACAATGGCGACGTTCAATTGTTTTTTTTATATCAGATTTCCAGTAATCCGAAGAGGTCAACTTGGCAACAGCGCATTTCCGCAAAACAAAAATGGTGCCGTTACAATTGGCTGAGGGCCCACAATCGTGACGTTTAATTATTTTTTCCATATCAGATTTCCAGTAAACCAAAGTTCAGCCAATAGTTCCCTATACCCAAAACACCAAACCAGATAAAAGGATTCCTAGGCCTTCTAGGCTACTATCGCAAATTCATCAATAATTCTTCGAAAATAACCAAACTTATTACCAAATGATTGAAGAAAGGTACCAAAATAACCCACGATCAAGAGTTCATTACTTGTTTCGAAACTTGTAGGAATTTATTGATAAATGAACAAATCTTGCATTATCTCGACCTATCAAAACCGTTTAACTTGACCACAAATGCGAGTAATGTAGCCTTAGGCGCCATACTCTTGCAAGGACCTATTGGGAGCGACTTACCAATAGCGTATGCATCTCAATGCACCCTCAATGATACCAGAAATACTCTGTTATAGAAAAAGAACTTCTTTCTATAGTCTGGTCAACTTAATACTTTAGACCTTTATACGGCAGGAAGTTTAACATCATTACCGATCACAAACCATCACAATGGCTTTGTTCGATGAAAGAACTCAACTCAAAGTTAACCCGCTGGCAAGGAAGAAATCATAAAAAATTACCACGAAGGAAAGACCAACCACAAAGGAATAGACGAAACACTTCAACGCATTAAAGAAAAATATTATTGGCCATTCATAAAAAAATTCGATACAAACCTTCATAAACGATTGTGAAGTTTGCCAACAAAGTAAATACGAACGACACACTGTAAACATCAAAATGAATGTCACTCCCACTTCCACGAAACCTTTTAAAATCATACATATGGATACCTTCACTGTAGAACAATATGAATTCTTGGCCATTATTGATAGTTTTTCGAAATATGCTCAGGCATATTAACTCTTTATCAGTACAGAGATAGTCGATCATCTGATCCAGTTCTTCTCACATCACGTGTCCCCGAGAGAATTATCGTCGACAACATCCAACTATTCCATCGGATCGACGAAATCTTATGGGAATACGCCTTTTCGAGTGAGTAATTCGTACTGGGAGGCTGTCAGATGTGCAAATTCGCGTTTGGGTATTTTCAAATCGTGCACTGTCAAAGTCTTAACCAAATGGTCCAAACTCATGCCCATAAAACGGAACGAATCGATCAATCTGAACTTGATGTCTGTATTGACGTCATACTGAGTGAAAGATATATATTTTTCTTTGTTCACAGGCAACAAACTGTCTCGTCCCCTCTCTGCTATATCTCGAATAATAAAATGGCTGTCGTATCCGGATAAATTATGGAAAACGATCGTCACCACGAAAGACTTTTTATAGGACAAGTTGCACTGCGCATGCGTATATCCACGAAATGCACCACTGTAGTGATTATTATCTTTCACAATTTTGTCGTCAGATTTCCATGGTTTTTCACATATGTGGCAACATGGCGCGTTCACCTCATCAGGTGATGCGGTCATGGGGACTATATCCAAAGTTTTGGCTTCGACAATTTTGGCTATGTCCCACATTCGCTGCGCAAACCAATCAATCGAATCTAAACCTCGATGGTTATCTTAAAATGACAAAGTGTCTTCGAACGCACACTTGAAATAAAATCCGGCACTGAACGGAATATGTTTTTGTTACTTTTCCGTTCAAGAAGTGCACCCGGCATCTTCGAACGGTTCCAGAATCGACTCGAATTCCGCATATATTACAAAAAGTACCTTTTCTTCACGTACAAAGTCCCGAAATTCCACGTGATCATAGTGGGGGAACGAAATTTTACATGTGTTTGTTTTTTGGCAATCAACTGTCCAATTTTTTTTCACTTCTGAAATAATTCAAATACCTGTCGCAAATGTATTTTTTATACTGATCCTTACCAAGTTGTGCATTGAGTAGCCGAGATGAATCCTTAATCCAACAAAAATTATAGCGTATATCACTTTCGTCGTCTATATCTGGCACCACTTCGTAATCGTTCAATTTCGGGTGATATTCATTTTGAATCACCAATAAATTGACATGACGATCTAATTTTTGTTTAGTTAGTCGACTCGGAACTGTCATGAAAAATGGCTCTTTTTCCGGCTTGGGCTGGATTAATTCCAAAGTGTACACATTCACGGAAATGTTTGATTTCTCAAATTCGGCAATTTGCCTAAACTTCATCGAAAATTCGATACCTGTCAAATTTAGAACATTTGAATAGTGGCAATAAGATGATGTTCTGCTAGTGCTGTTACGATCAGCGGGATATAGAGCCGAAACTATGGCCCAAGCAAAACATGCATCATCATCATAATGATGTTGATGCAAGCTTGCTTTTTGGAAACTTGATGTAAGACGAACCGTTGCCGATGCCAGATTTGTTGGTATTTATTTCCAAATTGACAATTTTTTGGAGACTCCACCCGCTCTCCTTTTCGGCGAATTCGAATGATTTGTTTTGCACCTGATCTATGACGTTTTCGAGGAACCACCCTTTCAAATCAGTACCCCTATCAATCACATCGTTTTTAGTGTTGAAATATTTATATTGAGTTTTTTGTCCCTCGTTCAAATTATTTTTGACAAATTCCCCGCAAAATGTTGCATTTACCTTAATCATATCCTGTTTTTTCAAAAAAATTTTTACTCGTTGTTTGAATAAGGTATAAGCATCTCGAAAAAATTGCCGAATATCTTTATGGACCAAATTTATGATCATACCTGTACGCAAACGAGAAGCAAATGCAGACTTCAAATCCTCCCACATGACTCGTGACGATAATTTGGATTTGAACCCTTCGCCCACATGACGAGCTCCCAAATTTTTTATGGAATTACAAATGATTTTCAAATGGCCCGCCAAAGTTTGGAGTCTGCGTAGAGTCCCAATCGACTCCTCGGCAGATATGGCACTAGTCAAAAGACGAGCAGTTTTTTGCAATGTGCCAGCCATGTTTTTTGATCTGCGGTGAATTTTTCTAACACAATTCTTTCAACCTTCCTCAAAGTTTGGATCATATCAGCTAAATTGGAAATAGCATCGGAATTCATCTTTATTCAAAGAATACAACAACACACAAAATATGCGAAAAATGAATGAAAAATCGAGAAAACTCACTCTGTGTGCTTGGAAAAGGAGCACTACGCTCTGCCTATCTCGAACAGTTGTTGCGGGTGCTGCTACTTGCCGGAGTTGTGTTCGCCCCTGTAGATGAGTACGTGCTGAGACTCTGTCAATTTCTGCAGGTTACTTTTGAGGGCAGCGGTGGCTCTGTTTGGCAGGAAATCTGCCAACTCGACGAGGATTGCCTCTCCGAATCTAGTGATTTTCACCTCCGCGTCTAATATCAACTGGGGCTCGTCCAACGGTAGCTCGGCCAACTTCTTCAACTCCTTCCTGCGGGCCAAACCAACCTTGTTGATTTCATCGATGTGAGACATCTGCGAAAGAGCGAAATATTTCACTCAAATATTCAAACAACATATTTATGTTCATCCACACTGTATATGAAATGGAAAATTTGATACGCACTATATATATTTATATATATATATATGTTTTTCCATACTCGCTGTATATATGGATGCAACACTTTGCAAAAAAAATTAATAGCAGAAAACTCACCAGGCGAAATGACCAAAACGCTCAAAACGATTTCTATTGACACACACGCGTACAGTCATTCTATGTACAGACAAAAACTCACCTTTGCAATTAAATCGGCAAAATCACAAGTACAATTTCACTACCGAGCACCAACAGATACTTCTGAACTCTAAATCTTTCTTCAAAATGACGTATGCGTCGAGTTCTCTCCAACATCTAGCGTTCGAATTCCCCCCTCCCCCCACCATCCCGCCCGCAGCTAACCGCGTCATTCTCAAAGACAAAGACAGAAAAAAAACCCGATGAGTTAGAGTGATATGTCAAACATGCCTTATTTGCGATACAACACACACACACACTGTGAGCCTTGAAACTACGAAATTCCTGGAATTTCATCTTTTTTATCAATGACGAATATCCGTTGCCATTGCACGCAGCCCCAACATACTACGCCGTTTCTGTTATGGTTCTCACGCTATTCCCCGGAAACTCGTCTGGACAACACGTTCACTCCGGTGTGACGTCATGCTTATCTCAACAAACGCTGCCTCTTAGCGTAAACAACAACCAGTGGCGGAGGCAATCCACAGGGTCTTGTCACCAGCGTCACATTACTAAAATTGACAAAAAACGAAAATCGATATATATCGGCCCCCGGCGCTCCAGCGTACCCCATCTTCTCGGGAAACGTTCCTCACCCACGCCCCCAGCCGCCGCACTTTTTCCCAGCCGATCCGAGACACCCAATTCTTTACAACTACGGCGGCACGAAGTTCAATTGATGAAATTTCGGCCCCCTTGGGATCTAGCGCGCCCCCTCTTCTGTGGGGACGTTCCTCGATGGGGCCCCCGTCCTGCAGCACCAGCTCCGGCGCCAAAAAGTCTATGAGGCCCCCGCTGGAGACAAAAGTCACTAGATTTTGAAATCTAGTGACAATTGGGCTCTAGCATGTCCCCTCTTCAGTGGGGACGTTCCTCGGTGAGGCCCCCGGCCTAAAGACACCGCCCCCGGTGCCGAGAACTCGATGGGGGCCCACGAGGGACCCCCAAATCCTATACAACTACGGCGGCAGGAGAAAAATGCCGCCGTAGTTGTATTGTCTATCTACTCCTACAGCACCACCTCGGGTGGCCGGCATGCACTCCAAGCTAGCACTAGACGAGATTGGCATCTAGACAACACACAATACACTTGCTTTAAACAAGGCCTGTGATCGTCTATCGATTTCTATATTGAGTATTTGAGAAAAAATCCCTCGTACCTACATCGGGCTCGAACCGACTACCGCTATACTGAAGCTTCGAACGGCGTGCGCCTTAGACCGCCGAACCACCGACATAATATGGTCTGGGTATTTTGTTTTTCTTTCATTTTTTTTTTTTCAGTAAAAACAAATAATATTTCAATCCTTTACAATGAACTTTTAATTCATCAATTCTCAGATTCAAATTTCTATGAATTTGTTTTATTCAATAGCTTGTTGCAATGACACTATCGAAAAGTTCTACCAATAAAAAATCTCTTTTATTTCAACAAGGTTTATATTCTATTGTGTTCATTTCTAAAAGTGAAACGGACTGAATTACAAATGAAATTACGACTGCACTACCGACACGGTCATTTAGGTCAAAAATGTCTCCATAATATAGTGTTCCACCGATATAACTCTGGAATTAGGATAATCGTTTCACATGATTTATTGGTCTGAATACCTAGCATAAAATGAGATATGACGCTATAAAATATAGACACGAGTCGTCGACTTCTATGAAATTAAATAAGAATGCTAATAATTATAGATGTCGGCTCTGACGTTTATTGGAAGGAGTGTTTCGATTACTTTGATAGTTAGTTCTGGTGTTGACATTATCAAATGTAAAGACAGATGATTGACTAATTTTGACTCAAGAATTATGCTTTTTGTGAAAAATTCATGATACTACTTGTGACGGAAGGCCATTGACTCAATAAACTTTCTAGACCTCACGATAACAAGAATAGACGATAGACAGCGTTTCCATCTACCATAAACCATCACAACCGGACATAACCATTCATAAGTCTTCATTACATCCTTATTAACATAAATTAGCAGCATATAGCAGCATGCTACATAGACTACTAAATATCTCTATATCAGACTCCAATTTCAAAAAAGTACTCAATATTATGGAACAAACAGCATATAACAATGGCTATGACCCACACTCAATATATTAAATAATTAAAAAGAAAAAATACCCAACTATCCGGAGTCTACCCCATCCAAAAACAAGAACCAATTAGTATTGCTCATTAACCTATTTTGGCAAATCTAGTGACAAAATAAAATCTTTTTCAACACAACACAATTTAGAACTTTCTATAGAACAAACAAAAATTTGGGCAATTCTTTAAAAACAATAAAATTTTAACTGAAAAGTCACAAACATCTGGGGTTTACAAATGAAAATGTGGAGATTTCCCTAAAATATACATCAGTATATTTCAAAATCCACATTCTTGAACATAAAAGAAGCTTTGATAATCACAAGGGAGATTCAAATTATTCAAATCACCTTATGAATGAAAACCTTACTTTTGATTCAAATTTTGAAATTTTGCATTTGGAATGACAAGGCTCAAAACTTAATTTCTTAGAAGCACTGGGATCAAAAAAATCCAATAATTTACTCACTGACTAGTTAAATGTTAATTTTTTCACCACTCCCTAATCTCTTCAATAACTAAGTGCATATGTGTGATGGTAACTGAGGGCATCTTTGTGATATTACCCTGAATGGATTTTCTGTATTGAGCAAACTACCAGTTCATCATTATGCTATATGTTCATAATGAATACCTTCCTTCTATTTACCTAATTTTAAACTACTATGAATATGTCTGTACATTTACTGAATACCATGTTTTATTTGAAAAATCTCTGGTCATATCGAAACGTATCACATATTACAAGTAGTAATAAAGGGTGTGATCTAACCTCTTGCACTCCTGTGAAGGAAGGGTGTATAATGCAATTTTATGACGAATGATAGGTGTGAAAAATTTGAAGAAAAATTGTGGAAATTTTGAATTTTGTTGGAAAATTCAGGAAATCTTGGAAACCGCAGTTTGAAATTACACATTTTTTTCTATCCGGTAGTTCCAGTATTATTGCAGCTCTGCTTCGGTCAGCTGACGTTCAGCAGACAACGATTCCCAAAATTTGGACGAATTTTTCAACACAATGTCAACTTTCGACAAATTTTTTCGAATTTTTCACACCTGCCATTCGATATAAAATGGCATTATACATCCGTCGTTCACGGGAGTGCAAGAGGTTAGATTACACTCTGTATATTGTGGATATTGAAAGACAATTTAATTCCTAGTAATTAGTCTTGTTTGAGTACTGTAGTCCATTCTTTATGAATTGATTTGGCTCCATATTCGACTATTCAAGTCGATTGAATAGTCGGACGGCTTTTCTTGGAAACTAGAGATGGCGCTGGATTAACACTTCATTATCAATCTTAATAATTCCAGAAAAAAACTGAAACTGTTAGTCGATTCAGTTGGGTTCGCTAATAAATTATGAGAACCATGGAACCGGTAGGTGGATGTTCCCACATTTGAATATAAAAATAATTTCAGCTATGATATTTGCAGAGCATTGCAATCCTTGAAGAACTCTTTTACAAGTATCAAAGAGGAATTATCCAACGGTCGTAGAGGGCAGCAGTTCAAATTATTAATGAAGTAAGTGGGCATTAATTCAACTTCATCTGTATACGGTGCGGTTTTTTATAGTCCCCCTCCCCTGTTAACTTTTGAACGGTTCAACGTAGAAACATGAATAAAACACCGTTTCGAGGGTTTTACCAATACTACTTTCTGAAATAAAAAATATCGTGATTGCTCAATAGGGAGCGCGGGGGCCCAACACCTCAACATTTTTAAATGGCATCGGGGTCAAGTGGCACATCGTTGAAAAGAAAATTTAATTTTCTTTACAACCATCTGAATATTTTTGAATTTTGGTCATAACTTTTTTTCCAATTTCGAATTGTATGTTTTTCGGAATTTTTAAGTTAATGTGCCCCCAGCGCCACCTGTCGAGTAATTGCAATGTTTTTTCTCTCAAAAAGTAGTAACGGTAATACCTTCCAAAAATGTTTGGTTTCATTGTTCCAGATCAAGCCGTTCAAATTTATCGAGGTATGAGTAGTATTCAGATCCGCATTTATATTTGATATTTCGAATTTCAATTGCAACCAAAAATATTAATGAAATTCAAAAAAAATCAGATGGTTGTAAACAGAATGCAATTTTTTTTTCAAGGATGTGCCACTTGACCCCCATGCCATTTAAAAATTTTGAGTTTATGTGTCCCCCCGCCCCTCCCTATAGGGCAATCAATTTTCATTTCAAAAAGTAGTATTGGTGAAACCCTCAAAACAGTTTTTTTTTCATGTTTCTACGTCGAACCGTTCAAAAGTTAACAGGGGGGGGGGGGCTATTGAAAGCCGCACTGTATAGTTTCCTTCCATTTCTACTGACTGTAAATGAGTACATCCGAACAGGTTTTCAACATAATCTTTCGAATAAACTGCATCAAAATCCTATTATTGATGATTACATATTCCATACATATATGTATGTATACCCACCAAATGGAAAGGTTGCTTCGGTTTTTATTGCCAGAAGGTTGTTTAGAGACTCATAATAATAACACTTCCTCATAAACAGTCGTAGAGTGTAACCAAAGGCATATGTGCTAGTAGAGGACGGCTATTATTATTTTGGTGGTTCAACTGTAGGAAAACCCGGACAGCACCAACTCACTGTTTTCACCAACGTCAATTAAATAAATAATCTCTACTGAAAAAAATGGTACTGACGTGTAGTGGGTTGCTATCTTATGTTAGTGGCATAGGTTTTCTTTCCCTCCCATTACCAAAACCTCTGGTTGCCGGGCGTCATCAACCCCTATTTTTTCAAATTTAATTTTCCAAACTTTATTTATTCACAATGATGTTAACAGGGTATTTTCAATATATTTTTCATTGTGACCTTCAGTTTAAATAACTGCACAACTCGTTGCTTTCGTCTTTCTCTGAATGCAAAAAATAGTCGGAAATCATTCGAGTCGCGTTGAAAGTGGCTCGTGAGCGACTTGAAAAATATCGCGTGCGCTCGACTTTGGACCATTTCCGGCAATCGAAATTGAGGTAACCATATGTTTTCCGCCCAGTAGCGTATTCAAGAAGATATCGGGAAATTTCCAACTATCGGAACGATAATATAATGACGAGGAAATGGGATTTGCTTACGCCAGGCAACCACGGGTTCCGGAAACAGGAGGCTTAGCAATCCTATGCCACTTGTACAAGAAGGCAACTCTCTATTATCTACGACTGTCTGTGAGGGTGTGTTACCATTATCATTATCATTAGCCACTTAACAACCTTTCGGCAATAAAAACCGAAGCAACCTATCCATTTGCTAAATAATAAATTATTGTTCATGTGGGTGCGATCCATCAGAACGATCATATGCCCGACAGTATTACCGGCTCTCTTACTATTCGGTTGATATTGAATAATTCGGGCGAAAATATACTGTTACCACAGTTACCATAGTGGATTTTCAGTAATTTCCTCTGTCGAAGGTATCAACGATTTTTTTCTAATGTTCACCCCGCTTCGTATCAGGACAATTCACTCTGTATTCTCCTGATCATTCACCTAAATTCTACCACTAACTGAAACAGTTTTCATGCAGAGACAAATGATCGCCAGATGTAACGTTTACAGGCGACATTCACGTTTTGTGTGGAAAAATAAAGTCTTTACTAGAGGATGGGCTGACATTTCAGATAGTGACATATATTCCGCGTTGTCGTTCCAAGTTGCAGCTTCACAATACGGGCAAGTCTTAAATAAGTCACCGAAGAATTGTTTGATTTTCAGATTTCTTTTTATTTCGGGTTGCGTGATTTGAATAGAGTTAGCAGGGCTTTAAATTATCACGGTTGTGTTATTCAGTATTATCTCGAAAAATTGTCTTGGAAAAGCTAACAATAAATTTGGTAGAAGGAGTGTTGACCAAACGTGATTGATCATTTCTTAAATTAATGTTCAAGTTGATATTCATGAATATAAATTGTTAAAGTTCCTGTAGCAAAAAGGGATCAGAAACATTAATGTAATATTCCTCAAGGGGTCATTTTGGGTCTCTTATCACTCAATCTGTGTATACATTTTATATTCAAGCTAAACAACGCAAATTATTTCAGTGAATAAACAGATTATACGGCAATCTGATTGGAGGATTGAAAAACGAAATGGAAACAACAAACTCATGAACTAGTATTGTTTGTTTAGTGGTCTTCTTTCCTGAATACGTTGGATTTTTTTTCTGGCTCAAATTTGGATATTCCACTTTTCAAAATTCCCTCAGTAAAAAATGTGACTTCATCATGTGGGCGCAAACAGCAGCATCTCATACTGCACGCTGCAGTGTAATGTTCGATATGAAAGCTTTATAGTCACGGATCTATAATTCGACCTCTCACATTGCAACTCATAAAAACTGCATGGGAACAAGTGATATTAAGTTTTCTCAATGAGACAGAGGTTGATGCGTAGACTGGGATTACCCAGCCTGCTGAATCATTTTGAAGGAGAGCTTTCTGCAGAAGGAGTGGTAGCCCTTTTGCAGGAATGGAATGTTTCCGAAGCTCAAAGAAGCTTAGAAGCAACAATACCGCGTTGAATCCGTGGCCCTAAGGGAGAAAAAAATTGGGTAAAACTGAACGGAAGGAAAAAGCCGTTAAGATGAATTTATTGTCTTCAATTTTTCTTGATAACAAAACGGCTACCAAATGAAGAGCATCGACATAGTTATCGTATAGGAGAAATAAATTCCTATATTCAACCGTAGTTTCACCAAACTATATTCGAAGAGGGATATCTATCATCCGTGCTTACTTCGAAACAGGAATCTGGACCACAATTCACTCTGAAATCAAGAGAGCTCTTGGGAAGGAACAACCATTGCAGTATGTGGTCTACTACATCAACAAAAAATCATTAATTGCTCTCCAAAGCAGCTATTTCAAGGCCAATGGTAATCTCCAAGAATATAAAATCCGAAAGAATTAGTTCTTGGGGATGACCAGGTGAATTCCCACAAAATCCAAGCGCGACAAGTACATCCTATAGAAACGGAGATGGTCAACTCTCAAATTGCATTTATCCAAGATACTTATACTCAAAAACGATAAAAAAGAAGTCACAATTATCTGGCTCCAAGCTACGATGATCCTGAACAATATCCCACGGAGTCTATGGTTCAACTGATATGTAACTACGGATCAAATGGATCACATCTGATCCAAGGATGTGAAGCAGGAGAGTTTGACAGTCCTTCTTGGAATAATCTTTTGGATACAGTCAAAAGGGCACTTTTCAATTTAGCATTCAAGTCTAGATGTCTTCTCCGTTATCTCATCCATTCAGGATTTGATGATAATGTGCCTCTCGACTTGAACCAATTACAAAGTAAACATTATAGCAAACTCACATCTGTCCGTTGGAGATCCTCTCGAATATGCTCAATATATATGGAAACAAGGGATCCTGCCTACCGGACAACGCTCATTGCCATAATCCTAACAATAGGAATAATCCATCAGAAAATATATACTTTCCCAGCTATTACCACGACGAACGTTGAATTACATGCAGATTCCGTGCAGATTTCCTACAAGGATGTCTCTGCAATTGCTAGTTGCATGAAAATGTTCATTGAAACATTTGGACCACCTATACATCGATTTCCGGGTTCTTGCAACAAATAATGATTCAATAGAATCACCATGTCAAGGCAGCGTTCACTAAACCACGGGTGCCTTCTCGATGCAGATTCCTTCATTTGCACAATAAATCTTTGAATATGCAAAATATATGTTTGAATATGTTAACAACTTTTACTTACAACGTATTTCCTTCGTCTGTACTTCTACCTTCTTTGGTGCTTCTTTCTGCGGATACAAACACAAGAAAAGATTCTGAAATAATTTGGTTGTTTCATCACTGGGCGAAGGAAACATTCTTGGGGCTCTTTCGATATCGGGGGTTTTATCTTCGATAAAACCTTCTTAATGTTTTTCCCCACTATATGGCATAAATTCAGTAAGTTTGATAGAGGTATATCGAAAGAATGCTTCAATTCAGGCTATTCTTCGACGTGGGGGGATTCACCACTTCAGAACATGCTACTTTAATGATCGTATTAAGGGGTCCAGTTGCACTGTCAAAATACCCTTGGCGAAGTTCAGTACTAGGTATATTAGAGGGAAGTTGAGGTCAGCATTCAGAAAACTACTGAAGAAGCATTTACCAGAAAGAGCGATACTGAGGAAGTCCTACTGAAAAAATTACAATATCGGGGAGGTCAAGTACCTTGGATTTGATCCCACTGGTACATCCTCAACATGAACTTTGAGAGAATTGTATAAGATCATTTTTCTAAAATGATGACAGAGTACACAAAACTACGAATCCCTTTCGACAAACTCTTCGTGCTCATTATAACGGATTGTGGAAAATGGAAATATGGATGGTCAGAACATATTTTCAGTGGACTAAATTTGTTTTCACAATAGTACCAAGACTTGTGAATTCCGTTTGGTGATTTGTGTTGAAGAGCTACTCTAGATGCTGTGCTGAATTTGTTCCTCTACTGATTTACCACCGCGACATTCATTAACCCGGCTCTGAAACCATAAAGATTTGTTAAATAATGATTAAAAATAGTCGTCATAGTCGTGTCGTCTTATTTTTCACATTTCTTCTATCACCTACTAATGCCTATTCACCTACAGAATCAATTTTGTTATTAAGTAGGTATTTTGTTCAGCCGCCAGTTGTTAATTAGGAATTATCGGAGCGTGTTCGCAATTGTTCGCAGTTAATCACCGAGAAAACAAACAAGTTCGGTAAACACTCTTTGTCATCATTTATAACAATGGAGAGTAGTGTGAGGAAATACGGAGCTAATTTAACAGAATCTCAATGTATGCATAAGAGATAATCACTTAGTTAGGTATGAACGAGTTGAGGTTCTTTTAATTAAAACTTTTATGAATTTTGTTTTGTTCATTTCCACGTGTTTCAGTAAGTAAGTATTTATGTATACAACAGACACTACAGCGTATAGCATAAGTCATAAAAACAGGTTAGAAAACAATGAAAGACGTAGCATTTCTCCAAGTGATGATATAAAATACAGCTAACTAAAAATAAAAGTACATGGATAAAATATGAAAAACAAGTTAAAATATGCACAAATACAAAATAGATAAAATATTTAATGAATGCTAGTTTAGGTTGACGAGTATTCGAAAACAATCATACAGTAAATACTACGTTAATTCCTAGGTACAATTCAATATAATTATTATTTGACTATTCGACAAGCAGAATGAGTCTTCAATGTCAATATAAAGGTATATAAAATATATGCACATACATATTCACATAAAGTCAATACCTAACAGCCTCAATTCATGTTCCTGATAGGGCGACGAAACATATTACTATTAATTCAAGGTGAAATCAGACGGTTCACTAGAATGAATGATCACTCAAATGAAAGATCTTTTTGTTTTCTTTTCATGTTCACATGATACAGACAAAATGACAAACAAATGAACGTTTTACCTCTATATAATTTCATTACGCGTTTGACCATTCGCTATCGAAGGCGAGACGAAAATGACAAACTCGAATTTAATTTTTTCGAATGTCAATAGCCAACATTGCTGGATTGGTTCCAAATGAATTCATCCGTTACTTTTGGTTCATTTTGTAATGAATAAAAAGTGAACCGTTCGGTATCATCTTCAGGGGCAGTAGCAGCATTGAATTCAATTTAACTAACTACAACACCACCAGTTAACTAGTACGACCGTGCAAAAATACACTCTGTTGAAAGGGAGTAGAAACCCAGGCAGCCAGCGTACGTCATAATGACGTTGAGTAAGGTGATTAAACATAGTACTGAAATATGATTTTGACATACTAATAAATGAAGTCAGTTGGAATTACGTCATCACTACGTCATTTGATCACCTCATTCTGACATATGTATCGATAGATATTATCAATTAAAACGTCACTCCATGGCACATACAAAATGAAGTAAAAAACCGGAAACCAGAATTAAACGAGTTGTCAAATATCGCTCACGAGTTTGAATACAGTCAATATATTTTACCCGAATAAAAGACGTTTCGTCCTCATATACATATTATATAGTACAACTATGAAGGTAGTTTTATTTGAAAAGGTGAAAAATATGTTAGAAAAAAAAACCTTGAAACTTTTGTTGAGATATCGGTCAACAATGGGAAATCCGTCGGTTAGTGATTTTACTAACAATTTTGAATAAATAACGTTCTTGTTATTTTAAATTTCTCGCCTTTATAGGTACAATCACAGAGCGCACGTCCTCTCGTCGGCTCGTTCGTTTATGACGCCATGGTCGCCATGTTGTATGTTGGGGATAATTCCGAAAAATTCTCATTTCTCCTCTTGCCTTTGGTTAATTTGGCCACTGTTTTAGTGTTTTACTGGTTTTTAGTGCTTCATGAAGGTGCTGAGTGTGTTTGGGGTGTTGTTTTGTTACTTCAATTAATATTTTGTACAGGTAAAATGTTACTGTTGATTGTTATGAAAGTGTGATACTCAGCTCAGCTGCAGACTCTGATAGTGTATTCGACTGATATGCTCTTAACTTGGTGTAGGGGTGTATTTTGTGCCGCATTGATTCAGGACAGAAATAATTTGGTTCGAATCGACCTGGAAAATAATAATTATAATGTGGAATATCTGAAATGTCTATATCATTGGCGCTTTTCCCACGATTCGATAAAAGTAGGTTATTGTGTTCTAATTTTGTTTTTTTAATGTTAAGTGAACATATTGCATTTATTTGCAATAAGAAATCATTTTAAACCAAGTTGTTTCATTTCAGTTTTATAAAATATTACTTGTTTTTTCTTAATTATAAGGCACTTTTAACAATACTCTATTGCTGTTCGGTGACCTACTATTCCAAAAAAAAATCAAATTTTCGAGAGGTCCGTCGCCATTAACATTCGGTGGTCATGGTGTAGGTTTTTTGGTTTCAAATTCTTTTAAAAAAATATCCAATTCCAATTATTTCAAAATAATTTTTCAAAATTATGGAGGGGAATTATACGATCTTTTGATGAGATTTTCACGTTATTTCAACGTAGAAATGATGTCATTTTCTGAGGTCACTAGGCTGTGACATTGTGACGGCATTTTAACGTGATTTATACGTCAATTGAGAAGGCGATAAAGACGTAAACACTGACGTAAAAACCACGTCATTCAGACGTACCCTGGCTACCTGGGAAATATTGGCAATATGTGCTTTATGAAATGTGTTTACGAATTGTGGGGTTATACAGTGTTTATCAAAAACCAGATGATTCTAGATTGTTGATTTTAGAGCGGTTTCCCAGCGAGCACAAAAACATCTCAGAGATGTAAAAGTAAGACTTTTCGAAACATTTCTGTTTATATATGAATAGAACGTGTATGTAAGGCCAAATGTCCGCCGCACGGGGCTATTTTCAGGATGTTCCTGGGATATCACAAAGGTCATTTTTTCCTCGTTCTTTTCACAGCCTTTTTAAAGACACAATATAACAATTCCAAAGCTTTTTGTCTACATTGAATAACTGTATATGAATCATTTCTTGAAGATGTTTCTTGGACATCACGAAAGTCATTTGAGGGGTATAATCACAAAACTGGAATTATTTCAAAAAATTCATCAACAACACATATAATTGAAAATTTGGCATAAACAATGTTTTTCCTGTGATAAAAACAAGGAGTCTTTATATATAAATTAACTCCCTCGTAGAGTATTTATCAAATTAAACACATTGTTTTGGCCAAATTTTCAATGTTGTTTTTATAGACGGAATTTTTCGCATACGATGGGCCAGTTTTGTGATTATACCTCCCATTTTTGCTTGTTTTTTCATCCTAGTGATTGTGCAAATAAACAGTCAAAATGTGCAGATGAAAACCTTAAGGCGAATTAAAAAAAGATTATAGACAAAAATTATTTCAAAAGGCCATAAAAAAATCAAAAACAAATTGTCTTCCGTTACTCTCCATTGTTTCGGATGGTGGAACCATTCTTTCGTGTAATTATTGAAATATTTCCTTGTTAAACTTGATTTTCTTCCACATCACCTGCAACAAAAAGATAATCTGCTATTATGACGGATTTGCTATTGAAAAAAGTCATAATTATCATCCATTCTGAATAATAGTTATCATATATTTTCTATGAGCAATTCTTAGAATTTTGATAAGATTACTGAAAATGTAAGTTTCTAGGCCAATTTCAAACAAGACTGTTTTAAGTACTCATCAAAAATCGACTCTGTTAATATTGTATTATTAAGTTACTGCAAAATTTTGATTTTTGTCCAGTAGCAGATCTACCCCAGACTAATATTTGTAAAAAGAGTTTTCAAGCACCTAGGTACACGTAAAATCTTTTCCATTACTTCCTCCGATTTCTGTAGGAATATACCTGAAATAAAATGTGTATGTATTAAAATGAGATAAACACAAACAAAAAATGTTCTGAATACAGTATATTAAACACAGTATTCATGAAGCCATCATGTTCACCTTATAATGGTTACTAAAAATCAGCACTCTCATAAAAGACTCCATTAGGTGAACGTATAGTGTAGTGTAAATAAGGTATATCGAGTAATAGTTGTACTTACACACTGAAAGTCGTATTCATCTTCATATACTTTGTCCTTCCTCAGCTCTCCAGGTTGTAGCATGACATCCGTAATATTTCTGAAGAACGACCATTCAATACACTTTGCAGTCCGTGATCACTAATTATTTTCTACTACTTTCAAAATTTATTTTGTCATGTCCAAATTTTTCACTTCACTTTAAAAACACCACTTATTACTCATACGAGGAACAAAATGGGGTCCAATCTCTCTCAACATCTCAACAACAAAGAAGTCAAGGAATATAGAACCATGTCCTTCATTTGCAAATTTCTGGTTACATTGTTATATATATTTACTTTCGCTTTGTCAACAAAAATTATTTTTTTTGACAATAAAGCATATTTTGATTGATTGATGATTGATTGAATACTACCAACCTCTATTCTCGGTGAACGTCTCAAGGACGAACTATCTTATGCCAAATGAAAACATTTACATGATAACATTTTGTTCACATCGCCGAAACATTTCTATAGGCGTTGAAAAAAACGTCACAAGATAACAAAAGAAAACTATGAATATCCTTCAGAGACCTCTTCGGGAAGCACATATTATGTCTCTGAAACATCGGCGTGTCTACATTTTCGAAATATCGCAAAATATCCCAGAGATGTTTGTGCTCGCTGGGTTTATGGGCTATGCGGCTTCACATTCACAACGACCTTTCAGATATTTTTGGATGAACTCAAATCCATTCGAGGTCCGGGATTTCAAGACTCCGAATGGACTTTATCAATTACCTGGGAACTAATTTCCTGATGTCGAAGGGCGTTAAGGAGGCCACTTCCAGGAAGCTAAGATTCTTGCAGGAAAGCGCTGTGCATTCGCAAAGCGAATATTCTCCATTTTCAGCGAAGTTCTCGCAGTAGCCAGACCTGTTCAGATAATTTTGGTGATTCCGAACCCATTGAGCAATCGTATATGTGTTGCAAATTGCCTACATTCTGACGATACTGAAGGCACAATCGGACTTTAATCCGCTTAATCGCGACATATTTGATAATTCCGAAATTATACGGCAATCGTGTGTGTATTGCGAATAGCCTAATTTCCCACGATTAGTAGACGACAAGTACTTCCTTCGTCAGTCAAAACGATTGATGTATATTCATCTTGATATAATATATGTGTTGTTCTTTATTATTTCTCAGAATAATTCTGCCAGTATTTCACATGTCTGGTTAAGCATGTCATCATAAACCGCCAAATTACAAGTAAATTGTCTAGTGATTTCAGAAAATGTCAATTCGCCACCTATGAGTCAACCCAACTGAGTCTTTTATAAAGTTACTCGACTTTTTGTTTTGGTCTGTTCCATAAGCAAAATATCATAAAAAGCAACCTAATAAAATGTCAATATGTCGTGAAATATTGAAAAATTGAATACCTAGGAATTTTAATCAATTTAGCACTGGAAGAAACGGGAGGAAGCAAATTTGTCACTTGTATTGAAACTAAACATGACAATTCTCGACTATAATCATTGATTCTTGAGTAAATAGTTGCCTTAGTCTGAAATTTATCCGAAATGAGATTTGAATTGCCAACGCTTGAAATGTCAAAACTTGTTGAAATTAATTACGCTCCTACTTTATTTGAAAATTCTTCAGAAAAGAACTTACTTTGACTCCCTGAATCCTCCAACATTCTAGCCTGATATGATTAGCTATCAGCGCTGATGGCATTCACTAATGCCGTAGAAAGGAGGAAATAGTAGTTTGTCGAGTGAGCCCTAAAAATGAGTCTAATTCATTTCCCGAAATATCAGAACAACAGAATTAAAATTCAAACCCTCCGATAGTTGGTTTTATTCTGCAGTACCCTCAGGTTCGCGAAGGTCACCATCTCTCGTAAGAAAACTCGTTGAGGCTGATGCTACAAGTTTTTTTGTCTCCGTTTCGACTGCAGTCGCATTGGCGCTGCCTTCATGCACGGATGATGGCTTAATTTTGATATCGTCGTTATTTTGTCTGTAACGATGTAATAAAGATTATGCTTTTTACCACAAATTCTACAGCCTAATTTTTACTCCTGTACTATGTTACTGGATTTGACACAATAATTTACACATAGTTTTAATTTTCATATTTTCGTATTCCTATCATCGATTGAGAGTTTCTTGAATATATCTCATACAAATATCCAGTGGTCTGCTTTACAATAGTAACATGAAAACTTCCTCAGTGGATTTGTCGTCGCAAATGAACCGTAAAGTCTATTTGTCTGTTTGACGTCTTTTTTCTCTGTTCTGTAGACTGTCATTTAACAGCTAACATTTGTTTTTTAGTCAGCTTTAATTTTTCGAGTAACGCACATTTCCTTTTAAAAAATTCGTGAACCTCATTCCACGTCGGAAATTATTTTGTATGCCTCCTACTCCTTCCTAGTTTGATGGTCAAATTCATTAACTAGAATCACTATTAAAAACATATCCCACTTGTCAGTCGGTTGATTCAATTCTTCTAGCGAACTAACGTTACGATTGAATGTGTCAAAAAGTTTTCTTAAATCACTGTATGACTCCCTTGTCAACACCGGAGCATCTAACAGCCCCTGGATATATGTATCAACAACAAGTCTGTTATTCTCATATCGTTCTGTCAAAAGTGACCAAGCTACATTCCAAGTATTATTTGTCAAAGGCAAACCTTATCATTATTACAACGGCCCTAGAAACAATTCAAATCTGACTAATTCGACCTACCTTCCCGATTTGATTTGGTTTTATGTGATATGTGCGAGTTGAAAGTCTTTGTCTCGAATTGCAACGAGTTATTTCATAATTTTTAATGGCTGTTTTATCTAGAGCAATTGAATGAAAATACTTGTCAAAATAATTTTTTTCGTCAAGCTCTTGAGCCTTTTGTTCCTCCGACGAATTTGTCAGATTGTAATACGGAAAAAATATCTAATTGTACCAGCGAAAAGTCATCATATCCTGACGAAAACTTATTTAATCTAAACTTCAAATCATTATAAGTGAGTTCTGATAAATTTTCAATGTCAACCTTTTCAATAAATGTAAGATTTCGTCTGATCTGAGCCCTTTTGAATTTGAGAGATGAGAGTTGATTTTCTTGGTCATGTTACATTTTTTTTGTAAAATATAACTAGTCAAAACCAATTACAAAATGAAAACTTATGATCCGTCGATCAATTCCAACTCCAATCAAAAATGAAGAAGATACACAACCTTGTGTCTCCTTTAAACGGTTGGTACTCTGCACAACGTCGATCCACTTCGTAATTGTCCATTGCTGCACTAGTCTGCGCTGCTCAGTAAAGGATGCGTTAAAATGCTGCCAAGAAATCAACTTGCATACCATTCGTGTAGTTGATTGTCCTGGGGTGGTATGTTTGAGTTCATTCAACGCAATATCACATGCGATATTTGCACTTTATCGAAGGATACCCCAAAACTGGTATGTTCGAATATCACCAGCGATAATTATCGACCATAAAACAACGAGCGGATATTTAGCATGCGATGAAAATTATCGATGGGAATTGACATAAATCCTAACCTCAATTCATTGTTCACAATTTACATGTTTGATGGCAAATTTTGATGAAATTGTAATGGTCGCTATTGCGGAAATAGTAGACGATGCTGCGGTGCCGTAGCAGAATCTCGAAGGCCATTATATCATCGCATAAATGCTTTCGAACTTGGAGATAGACAATTCGTAAGAATGTTTCGTTTATCAAAAGAATTAGTTCGAGAAGTAATTGGACTAGTCTCTCCCTATATAGAGGAGGGCAGTAGAGAGTCAGCCATAAATATTGAGACACAAGTAAGTTACCTTCAGTTCAAATAGGTAAGTATATGATTTATAATAAAACATGCTTTTGAAGGTTTTCGTGAGTCTTCGATTCCTCGCAAGTGGCAGCTACCAGCTAGACTAAGCTTCCAATATACACGTAGCAATCAGTCAGTCATCAGTTTCAAGATGTCTTGAAAGCGTAATTGATGCTTTAAATCAACAAGATGTTTCCAATCGATTGGTTAGTTTTCCAAGAAATATGCAGGAGCTTGAGAGAAACCGCAATGGGCAAGTAAATAATATTTTAGTTGTATTAATTAATGAATGTGTGTAATACTTATTTTTTGTTGTAGGTTTTATGAAAAGTTTAATTTTCTGGGTGTAGTGGGGTGTGTCGATTGCAATCATTGCGCCGCCTAAAAATGATCCCATATACAATGAATATGTGTATGTGAATAGGAAGAACTACCATTCCATTAATGTGCAGTTGGTGTGCAGTATTGGGTATTTGATTATTCGTAGGGATAGTATAATGATACAGTCTTATTTTTCTTAGATATGTGATTTTCGGATGAAAATTATCAATGTAAATGCTTTTATCCCGGCAGTACAAACGACGCTTTCATATGGAATAACTCCAACGTGCAAGAGGTTATGCAAAATATTCATCGAAACAAACCGAATCAGTTTTACTTACTGAGTAAGAAATTTAAATATATTAGCAATGTAATGCTTAATTATTTTTTATAACGTATGCGTAACATATTTTAGACTCTGGATATCCATTAAGGCCGTGGCTATTGACACCTTTGGAAAATGAACCATTGCCAGGGTCTCCAGAAGCAGAATATGATCGTTGTGATAAACGTACACGATGAATAAAATAAAATAAAATTAAAATGAGGTTTCGATGCCTTTTAAAACATAGAGTACTTCACTATCATCCGGAAAAAGCTGCTCGTATATTCAATGCTTGTGTAGTTCTACAAAATCTTTGTATAGAACATAACATGCCTGCGCCTGAACCAGAAGATGGAGATGAACATCTTCATTTAGGTATACTGGAAGATGAAGAAAGGGGACAGGAAGAAGCTATTGGTGCAAGAGTTAATCCTCAATTGCAAGAAGGTCGAAGATTGCAGGGAAGACTGATCCAAAATTATTTTACCAACTGATGGTTTTTGCAATAAAAGGCACCGACAGAGTTTTCTTATTTGAAAAATTATCAAAAATTTCATGACTCAATGAAACTTGAGCAAAGTTTCTTTGTTTTCCGAACACTCAACATTAATAATGATTTCATCTCAATTTTACGCAATTGCAACTTCAATTAAAATTTTCATTTACAACGAAGACTACTTCTTGTGGTCAGTCTTTTTTGAAAAGCGTAAATAAGTTAGTTTACTTACTTAAGTATATTACATAAATAAATATTGTTCAAGACCAAATATTAGTTTAATTCATTACTAGATTTTCACATATTTTTTCAAGTGCACTATTCTTCTATCTTTAATTCTATTTTTAATTTTTTCTCCTTTATTGCAAGCATTCTGTTCTGGTATTCTGTTTTTCTATTTTCTGCAGCTTTCATGATTTCTACTTTTCATTCATAATACTCTCTTTTCATTTCTAATTTTTCTTTTGCTGTTTCACTAAGCAATCCTGCTGCAGATGCTGCTACCTGTAACTTTTTTGCGGACCAAACTGTGTGCTTCTTAAATGAAGTTAGTGTAGGTGAAGATCCGTGTACCACTATTGTTTCGTTGGGTGTACTTTCTGTTTCCTGTATATTTATAATATCAGGCGCTAACGGAACTTCCAATACTATTTCTTCAACACAAACACCACCGTCATTTTCAACATTATTTAAAAGTTGAGGTGTATCAACCGTATTGGGATCATCACCATTTTTGAAATCAAAGTGTGCAACAGATTCTTGAACTGAAGAGTGTACATTCACCGCCACATTACTTATCAAACTTAATATGTCCTCCTCGTTCTGTTTTAATTTTGTGAGTAAAGGAGGTCCTTCTCCTGTGCCATAAGCATGTGTTTTGAAGGAGGCTTGTTTATTTTCCACTTTACTTCTTATATCTTGCCAAGTCTGAAATTATAATGGTTATCACCCCTTTCCTATCATTACATAAATATTTAGCATTAAACATGTTTAATGCTAATAGACCGTCAGCTAGTGACAGATTTAGGTGTCCCATTTTCGCATACAAGACTCGAATAGGGTTGAAAAGTATATCGATTTGGAGTAAAATGAAGATATTTTTACGAGTGGCTCCTGGGGATAACATACCGAGAATTCGATTTTTCAGAACAGTGCTCATTTGTTTCCCTCGTGTTTCTATTGACGGTACGAAACTACAGAGGATGATTCGTTAAGTCGTATTGAGAACAAAAAAATTTCATGAACATATGTTCGGAGTTGCTTCTTTTCTGAGATACAGAGCATTAATTTTTTTTTCAAACGCTTTTGTATCTCAGAAACGAAGCAACTCCGGACATATGTTCATAGGAACTTTTTTCCTTAAGGCGACCTAACAACTCACCCTCTGTAGTTTTGTACCGTAAATAGGAACACGAGGGAAACAAATGAGCACTGTTCTGAAAAATCGAATTCTCGGTATGTTATCCCCAGGAGCCACTCGTAAAAATATCTTCATTTTACTCCAAATCGATATACTTTTCAACCCTATTCGAGGCTTGTATGCGAAAATGGGGCACCTAAATCTATAAACATGTTTCTAAATTTCATAAACATTTACATTCGATAGGTAATTAATTACTCACTTTTCTCCATTGCCTCCAACTTTTCTTCCCACCAGGAATTCCATTTAATTTAGTTTCAATGTTCAACCATTCCTTTTGGCCATCTTTTTTTGTGAAACTTGTGGAGAACCGACCACTACATAACGCTGGTCGGTCTTGCATTAACGTGAAAAGTTTGTTCTTTTGCTCCGCGGAGACATAACCGGCACGTTTATCCTTCGTTTCATTCATACTTTTTAAATTATCCACTCGGGTTTCAGGTTAACGTTCAATAAGAACAATAATTTCAACAAGCAACAAATTATAACACAAGAAATATTGCATAACAGTGTCAACGTGACGCATGACGTCATGCGACTTAAATACCTTTCAGCTATTCGAAACCGGCCAACTCTGTATCGCAATTGGTTCGGGAATAGTGTATCGAACGAAAAAAGTATCGCATGCGAATTTATCGCGATGCAAATATACGGCCCCTGAATACTTCGAACACAAAAAAGTTATTTATGCACGCTGCACAAATCCTTACACGACTGCGCCAGTTAAATACTTCGAACGAAAAAATGTCTTTTTAAAAAACAATTTATTACTACACAAGTTGACTGACTATCTCTTATAAGAGTTATAATAAGAATGAATTAATATTTTATGAAAGTATTCTCCCAGAGATCTTGGATGGACGATTTCGGGAATACTGCATGGTCAGCGCAGCTTCATCAGCATAATCCATGGGAACTGACCACATAACTCCTCGGAAGAAAAAAATAAGGGTTTTTTTTTGTCGGGTTGGAACCATTTCCGTTTCTTAGCCATCTTCTTTCTTGACTTTTTTTGGACTGCACCATTTGGTTGTTCCATTTCTGGTTCAGTTTGATTGCCAATACTAAGAATGCTATATACGAGAATTTCAAGAAGAGTGCCAAATATCAAAGTGTTATTGTTGTTCAGAGTATTTGAGTTCCTCAATCGATCCATCATGCTGTTAATTTAATAAATTTCATCTAGGTTGAGCTTCGTGAAGTTTGGTGTTTCGTATAATTTTGGTGTCCTTATATTTTCAAATCGGAATTTGGGTAGAATTAGTGGTTTACCCTGTTGAATTCTCACATCATTGAAGAATCTTTTGTGATTCACTTGAATTTCACAAGTCTCTGGCATTTCGACGAGAGTTGGGAGATTTATTTCCCTATATCGATCTGATTTGCAGTTTGAAAATATTCTTTCCTCTTCGATTGGAATAATCAATACTTCTTCTTGAGTTACTTGCTCGGTGATTGATTCAGCTAGATTGATTTGGAGTGGTGTACAGTTCGCCGTGGAATGGTCCTCGGGATAATAGTCCTCGGTGCAGTAGTACGTTCAAGCAGTGAACATGGAGTCGACTCGAATCTTCGAAACTGCTCGTGCCAAATAGGGGTATTTGGGAATGAAAATATGGTGTTTTTGTATGATAGGGTATAGGTGATAGAATGTGAAGACCTCGTTTCTGATGATAGGGACATGAATTGCAAAAATCAATTTAGTCAAAAAATACCATTTATTATTGTTTGTTGCATACAACAATAATTCGTTTTCACTTCTTCGAAACTTTTCAAAAATTTCAATATATTTTCGAATTTAGATATTTCTGAATGTTCACAGATTTTTCCCAAATAGTTTTACATTTTTTTCAAGTCAGAACTGGAAATTATTGAGTTATATAAAGCATTTAGTTTTGCAAATGTAATGTCATCTTCCAGATTGTCAATAAATGTTATTACATTTTGGCAATCCAAAATTATTCGTGAAAGTGTACCTTGAAAGCTGATATAGTCTACTAGGTAACCGATGGTTTTTTGAACTGTCACTTGGGATATTTTCAATCCATTTTCAAGTTTCTCTTGATTTGCATTGAGTATTTAAATAGTTTTATTGTGATTATTGATTAGTTCCTTTGATAATGAGATTTGGATGTTCACTTCATGAATTATACTGCCTCGGTTTTGTTTTAAAATTGCAATGCTTTCGTCATATCGTTTTCAGTCATCAGCATCAAGGGTTCCGAAAAGCCATTTATCTATTTTTACGATGTCATTCATCAGACCTCTTTTTATACGAATATGGGGTTGAAGGTTCTCTAATTTATTTTTGGTTGTACCTATGAGATACTTAGTTCTCAATAGCATGTTTGCTGATAGACCGCGGTAGGATATTGGAATATATTCTTTATTGAAATTATTTTTGATTGACCTAAAATAGTGTAGAAAAGTATGTTTACTATACACAATTTTAGCATTTCCTAGTTTTATGGGTAGGATGGGGTAATTTATGGTGGTGATTTGAATGTCTTCAAAATTACATTAAGTACTCGGAGTGCGTGAAGAAGAAGGTACAGTGTCAGTAACTCCATTTTCATTAATTTCCTGTAACAAAGGTTTTTCATTAGTCTTCGGTATTTTAGCTATACTTTTGTGATATGTTCCTTTGTCGGTTTCCCGTTTGGTTCCCAAATCTTTGAGAATTTTTGTTTTTTTGAACTTGGGTTTGTCCTTGGGTCGTGCTTTTGCCCGAATGTATGCTATTTTTTGTTTGTTAAAGTTTAGGGGTTCGTTTCGGTTTCCATTTTTTTCAGTTATGATTTTTTCCATAGTCTGTTTATTCGTCTGTCTTAGTGACTGATACAGTTTTTGGGCTATTTTTTGTGGTTTTAAACATAATCAGAGACGATAATGAGGTCATTCAAATCGAAAGGAAAAGGATTCGTGTTATTGATGTGACCTTTGACTACTCCAAATGGGGTGTATTTAGTGACACTATGAATTGAGTTATTATAGCCGAGAATAGCGCTTTTCATCAGTTGATCAGACGATAGCCAGAAGTTCTTTTTCGATAGTCGAATAGTTGACTTCTGCTGGGTTCAGTGAGTAGTATGTCAAGGCGGATTTCGCCTCATTAATTTGAATTTTCGCTCTCGATGGCATCTGGCCATGGAGATCTCCGCCATTTTGGTTCTTCGGCGAAGTTCTTCAGCAACCCCAACGCCGAAGAAGGTGGGGGGAGGGTTGCGGAAGAAAAAAAATAAAAAATTTTTGTCCCCGAGTGGGGCTTGAACCCACGCCTATTGGCATGGCAGCCGAGTGCGCTACCAATGAGCTACCAATGAGCCATGAAGGTTCCATACTAATGTCGATTTAAAACTCGTAGCTTTGATAATGGGAAAAAAAAGCCGATTGGCGGCAGTCGCAATAAACATGGCGGTGTAGGGTGTAGCGTGTGGGGGTTGAGAGAGAGAAAAATTGCAGGTACATGATAGGCGTAGAGAGCAATTGGGTGTGTGGGAGAAGAAAAAAACGACCTCATGTGATTCGTTGTGTCGAAAAAATGGCCGTCGAAGCAACGCCCCCCTGCGGTACATGATAGATGTAAAGAGCGGAGGGCGGGGGCGGGCGGGCGGGGAGATCAAAACGACCTCATGTGATTCGTTGTGTCGAAAAAAATGGCCGTCGAGAGCCCCACGCCTACGATAGCAATGGCCGCCGAAGCATCTCTCTCGACTTAGAACAGGCAGCAACATGTCCAGACTTGAGTTGGAATTCCGAGAATCGTGTGTGACGTCACCATGAATGAACATCTGGTGTTTACTGGCGAGCGGCGTGTGTGATTCTAGGAAATGATGACTCAGCGAAATAAGACATGTTTGGCATCTCACTCTAACTCATCGGGTTTTTTTGTGTCTTTGTCTTTGAGAATGACGCGGATAGCTGCGGGGCAGGATGCTACGGGCGGGGCGGCGGTGGGATTCAAGATTCGAGGTTACTCGGAGGAGACTTATTTGTTGGAATTAAAATGAAACGCAATATTGGGAGATTTTTCCAAGGTTATTCGTTTGTCACGTAGCTCTCTCGACTCGACACAGAGAGAGAGTTGAATAAACAAACGAATTCAGGGAATTCAAGATTGTTTTGTTCGTGTTCAGACTTGAAATAAAAAAATGCAAAAATACAGTGAAAAATCATTTATTTTTCGCTTGAAAATTACACATCAGTACCATAATCGATATAAGTATTTTCATTTTCATTGGCAATTGCGTATCTCTGCTTGATTAAAATCAGGAACTTGTAGAATGACTCGCCCAACTGGTAGATCAGCGCCAAACTCACAAAGAACATGAATCCGTCATAGACGTCTTTTGGGCAGGAACTCGTCGGCGTCGTCGTCGACATCTGCATTCGTGGGAACATTAGGCGTCGTTTGAGTGGTCGTCATCACCTCTGTCGGCGATGCTAGTGGCATCATACGAGTGTCTTCGCAAGTGTTGTTGCGAAAGACTTTTCTCAGTTTGTATGCTTTGGCATTTGGAGGAATTTCGGCCTTTAGCACAGACAAATATCCATCGTTCATGAGATCTTGCGACATTTTAGTCCATTTATTCATTTGTTGATTGTTTTGATTGAAAAAAGAAACAAGAATTTCGCCTGCCTCGTAAGGTGGGCTAATGTACAGTACGTTCGACAGGACAGCTGTCAAAATTACGTAGCCTGTCAACATGGCGGTAGTTCGGAGTACACTGATAAACAATGCGCATGTCACATGAATATATAGGGAAAATACGCACATATATTCATCAGTGTACAACTCACTCACTTACACCTTGAGAGAGAAAAAAAAATGGCGGTGGTTCGGAGCACACTGATAAACATTGCGCAATATATGGGGGAAAATACGCCCATATTTATCAGTGTCTACAACTCACCGACACACTCAGAAATTTCTCGAAAGACATTTCATGTGTGTGTATGTGATTGAAACCATATTGAAACAAACACACGAAATGTCTCTCTCTCTCTCTCTCGTTGTATATTTTTCGAACTTATTTCATTTTTGTGAGGAAAGGCGTGCACATTTCCCCGCAAAGTGAAATAAGATGGAAAGATATACTGTCACTCGCTCTCGCTCTCTGTCATTCATCCAACAAAATGAAATTCCAGAAAATTCGTTTAATACATCTATTGATTAACAAATAAAATGATAATTATAATTACAATACATATGAAAAATCAAATAATACGTCGTTTTTTCAGCGGCGGTGGCTCGTCGTGGCTCGTGGCGGCTTTGGCGGCTCGTGGGGGCGGTGATGAGCTGTCTTTTCGGCCCTCGGTGAAAACCCATTTGCCATCGTTGATGTGTATGTTACTGAATCGCTTGAAAGTCTCTATTTTGTTCTCGTATTCAGCGATCTGGCACTTCAAAATCCTTAGATTGTTTATGTGACGCTGTATGGAGTCTCCGGGGGCACCGCCTCTGTTATTGGGGCCATCCACTACCATATCAATTGATTCGAGACCCATGACCACACCGTAAAGCAATGTCTCAGGGCACAGTGAACTTCGTTGTTGGATACTGCGGCAGTATGATGGAGGCACAGCGGGGCCACTTTCTCGAATAATGGAACTTGTAGCGTGCTGTTGGTGGTGGCCCCAATATCGACGATGTGAGGTTTCTTCGAGGTTAACGTGTTAACGTATTTCAAGAGAAAATCAAATTTCTGGCTGCCTTTCACATAGACCAAGTCGGCATCGGCAATGGGCTGGAGCACTTCGGCGAGGGACTCCTCCAAGTCGATACACCCGGAGGAATATAGCACTCCGTGATGATTTCTTTCGAGGTATTGCACTTGCTGTTTGTCAGCGAAACTCAGGGCTCGGAACGGCACCCCCGGTTTGAAAATGCAGTGATTCGTGCACTGACCGTCGGTGATTGCGAGTTCTTTTGGCTGGAACTCGCCGGCTATGGTGAAACCTTGTATATCGCACGCTACAAGTTTCATCGTGGAAGTCTGACTGTGAACTGCGCTGACGGCAATGGTAAACCTGTCTATGCTTGTGCGGAGAGAGGATTCCCCCACCACCCCCACTCTCTTCTTGTTGTTTTCCTATCCATAGGCTTATGCTTTCTTGCGACGCGCATTCAACCAGCGCTCCCCCGCCGATCTTGCAGGCATATGACAGATGACGTATGACTTGAAGTGTTTTGTGTCTTATGACAGACGACGTACGATCTCACTTAAAGGCAAGTGTTCTATGACGTAATCGTGCACTATTACACAGTACGCACGACTATTAGCTGGGAACCCAACTGTGGCTTCTATGTCAAGTTTGACATCGACGGTGGATGATTTCATGAATTCCGCTCTCCGTGAGCAATCGATTACGAAGATGGCGGCTCGATCCTTGAATGCATCGTAATCCAGCAGAGGGCGTTTCTGGGAACAATTCGCATAGCTTGGGTAGAATTCCGTATAGGCGCGATGAGCTTCCACAAAGTTGTTTCTGTCAAATTGCAAGCGCATGCGTTCATGCGGGTAATTGTCACTGTTCAACGTTAGGCGTATGTCTCTGATGTCAACGTGGTCAAAGTAGCTGGAATCTCGTGCAACGTTGTCCATTCGATTTGTTTGGAAGGCGACAATGACGAATCGGGGGCTCTCCACTGCCGTACAAGTTTTGACAGACCATATTTCTTTGGTGGAACCAGGCGTGAGTGCAGGCAGTTCGTGCATATCCCACTTGCGGAACGAGATAACTACAGGTTTGTCAGTCTTTATGGATTGCAGCAGCTGCAAGCGAATATCGTCATTGGGAATGACGTTTTTGACTTTGAGCACGATGCTATTGATCGTCAGGGTGGCTGTGGTTGCGACCTGCGGATTCGCAATCTCCTCTATAACCATGCAGTTGTTGTCGTTTCTGCTTCTCACCAAACGAATGCACTGTCGTCCGATTGTGGCATATCTGTAGTCGTGAAATATGCCAAACAGATGTTTAAGCGGAATCCACATGGCGAACGAACCGTCGTTGGCGTTGCGAATAGCTCCACCTGGATACGTCCATCCGGCGGTGGCCAAGTGTCGAGAATCGGCGTCTGCGTAACAAGTGTATCCTCGCAGGGTGCTCACTATACCCGGCAAGCGAACAGAGTCCACCTCCTTGCCGTTGATTTCATAATACATTGATTCGAAGAAAAATGCTCCAGCATTATTGACGAATCGCACATTGCCATCTCCTGCGGTTTTGACTAGAGTGCCCTCTATACAGACGATAGCGTCGTTCATCAGAATCCATGTGTCACTTTGCTGAATGACGATTTCGACAATGTCATTATTTTGGAAGCATTTGACGTACGGGTGGTACGTTCGAGTCTCCACTCTCTGGATGGATTCATCGAATTTTGGATGATTGTACACGTCGAACACTTGTTTTGACAACATGATGCCCTTGAGATATGAGGAATTCTATGCTCGAGAGAGAGAGCGTATGATTGATGTGTGCTCTCGTTGACTGCGTCTGCGCGACTGAACTGACGTCTGCGCTCTCAGTACTTTTATGCTGTTGGTTGTCGTTCCAATCAAATACCAACCCCATTTGACAGCTTGCGCAACACCAGTCGTACGATGATGGTTTCTCCACGGAAATTCACACTACAAAAGTCCTGATCGAGAATATTCAAGGTTATGTTGTGTATCTCCGTCTTGTTCACAGGCAGGTAGATGAGATTCGAGGGAGTCTTGTCGATAGCAAATCCGGGATCGTCTCGAACGGCAAACTCGTATATCGTATGGGAGGGTCGGTTGTTGAAGAAAGCGCCCGATGTGACGTTACTGTCAATGTGAACTGTTCGCACTTTGACTATGTTGACGGGCAGGTCAGACACGTGAGTCCTCTGGAGTGAAGTCTATGGTGTGGTACTTGCTATAAATTTCGCACTGTAGCGTATTGGTATTGGGTTTGAGAGAGAACACTGCTGCCTTAGCGTTATTGTTGCTGTCTCTGTCGATGTCCACTTCTCTTTTCTTCTTCTTCACCTCTCTCGGTTTGCCGATGTGTTTGTGAATAAACTTGGCAATGTCGCTTATTTCGTAACAGCCAGTGGGTATGCTGATGGTGCTAACAGATGGCGCTCCGTTGGCAAAGTAATAGAACTTCCCCTTGGTTATGTTCGGTATGCTGTTGTACGAATGAAAACCAATCAAAGCCAAGCCGTAAGAGCTGTGTTCGTCCAAATGAATTGGTGGAGCAAAGTCTGCGGTCAGCGTAGATGTGTGACCTGTCAGGATGAACAGCAAAGACATGACTGACACTTTTGGGGTTATGCACTCTCATTTAAAGACTTCCACACTCGCTCCCTGTGTTCCACATCCAAAATGGGGTCAATTATGTAGGCAAGTTTGGAGATTCGCCTAGCGAAACGGATCCTGTCCATAGCCATACGCTGCCAATCGGATTTGCGCGAAGTGTTGTACGCAAATCGCCACACAACCATATAATGAACCGTATTGCGCTCTTCATTAAAGGTCACTGTCTTTTTGTTGACGACCCTATCCATCGTTGTGTTGAGTTTGATCGTAGAGGAATTTCAGACACAAATGGCCGCAATTTGCTTGATCGAATGTCTGATAGCGATCGTTGTTGTAGTAGATTTTCACATTTCCACCGCCATTTAAATATCGTACGAGTTCCACTGGCGGTTTCAAATTACCGAAACTGTCAAAGTATTTCACACAAAGTCCACTTTTCACGTAAGCTACCCAATGCGTTCCACGATTTTTTATCGAGTCCAGATTGACAATGGCGCACTCTTTGTACATGGGCGTAGATTGAGGTAGGTTGTCGCGCATGAAAACCCCAACGAAATTAGGAATTTTCAGACGTTTGGCATACTTGACCAAGTCCACATCGTACAAAGGTCGCTTGCTATTGGGCAGCTTCACTGGGAGTTTTTTGCAAACTTCTTGAGGAAAAGACCATAGCCTCCGCGACTTGTTTTGCGCATAAACAGGCCAGATCCCTGCTTTCCGATGTTCTCCATCGCAGTATTGTGGCGCTTCTCTTCATCTAATTTCTTCTGAGCGTTTTTCGAGGAGATGATGGTCCTGGCTATGGTGCTGGCACCACCAGCCAACGATTTTGACTTGAGCTCGGGCTGCACGCAGTGCTACCAACGAGGATTTTCGCAGAGCCTTCGCACTCATATCTTTGAGTTGTTCAGGTTTCAGTGCCTTCCGCAGATGATTGGTGATTTTCGACACAACATCCTTCTTGAACGACCTCTTTTTCGTTGACCGTTTTGCACCAGAAGCAGAGGCCATTGATGATGACTTCATACCCATGCCCAAATTACGCTTCGCCTTCATAGTTGTGGTGACTAGCCAAGCTGCAGCTTTCTCGCCGATGTTCGCGTCTTTGGACTTGACACGTTCCCAAGCTCGATTTTCCAACACCCAGTCAGCCTTGTGTCTATCGTCCAGAGAGTTGCTTTGCGAGTATGCGATATCGTGTGATCTGCAAGCAGTGTCTAGGGGATTCACACCAGCGTCTCCGCGTGCCAACCTCTTCTTCAATTTGGTGCCAGGTCCGCAGTATTGGTATCCGGGCAGATGTAGCTCGAATGGCAGACGATTTATCACAGAGTTAACCACTCCACGACCTTCGTGCTCGAAGGTTAGCATGACAATGACGCGATTGGCGTTGCACACTTACTTACATAGCCGCCGCTCGAGCACTCGAACTGTCAGTCGAACGCCAGATGTGAGCGTGGTCACATGTAACATTTTTTCTCCAAATATACAGTGAAAGTGGTCCAACAAGAGCCGACCCTGGAAATAGCCAATTTGGATTTCGTAGGTGGCGGCAACTTGAATGTTGTGCGCAAACACGGTCCTCTGCTACCGAATTCATTTCGAGCGATATTTTGTGGTCCCAGCGGATGTGGCAAGACCAACGCTGTACTGAGTTTGTTATTCAGCCCGAACGGAGCCCGCTTCGAGAATGTCTACGTATATTCAAAATCACTGTACCAGCCGAAATATCAGCTGTTGCACGATGTATTGAAACAAGTCAAAGGAGTAGGCTATTATCCATACAGGGACAACGAGGAGATTATCGAGCCGTCAATGGCAAAGGAGCACTCAATTTTTATATTTGATGATGTTTCGTGCGACAAACAGGATAAAATCAGAGAGTACTATGCCATGGGACGTCATAAATCCGTGGACGTTGCATATTTATGTCAAACCTACTCGAAAATACCCAAACAGTTGATCAGAGACAATTGCAACATTATAGTGCTATTTCGGCAAGACGATGTGAACATGAAGCATGCCTTTGACGAGCACGTCTCTCCGGACTACACCTTCGATGAATTTCGACGCATGTGCGCCACCTGTTGGAAGGAAAAATTCGGATGTTTGGTCATAGCCAAAGACTTTGATGTATCCAAAGGGCGCTATCGACTGGGTTTTGACAGATATATCCAAATGTAGTGTCTCGAATATGTCATTCTGTGTGTAGCAATGGCACCGACTACATCACGTGTCGACTCCGAAATTGCCAAAGTCGAACGAAAACGTCAAGTCAGTCAGTTGGCGAAAGTTGTTCGAAAAAAGTATTTGTCTTTGAAACTCGGCAAATCCGAGCAGGATGAAGCGCTGAATAAATTATTCAAACCCATCACGGTGCCGCTGAAGAGACTGAATGCAGCAATGCCCCCACCACCTAAGCGGCGACAGCTGAAGGTGAAAAAAGAAGAGAAACAAGAACCGCCATCATCGAGGACCCCTTCCCCCACCACCACCATGAAGAAAGAAGAAGACGAAGACAGCTATCACACAGATGACTATGAGTCTGACGACGACGACGACGAGGAGGATGATGGAGAATTGCTGGAAGTTTACCCCGAAGTAGCATCTAAATTCGTGAATGAACATCGTGCGAAATCGGGCAAAATCGATGTGACTTACGGCCCCATTTACGACAGACCCAGATCGCAATGGATACTCGGCAACAAGTTGATGGACTTGGATAAAGATACGGGGGACATTGGCATTGATGGCGAAACATACCAGGGTACTCCGGGATTATATAGTTTGATTTTCTATAAGAATCCGAAATACCAGAGACAAGACTTGGTGGCATACAAGCAAATTTTGATGAGTACAGGTGCCCATTTAGATACGAAAGGTAGGCTGAATCCTTCCCAAATAGCCAAATACGAGAATATAATTCGACCAATGTTCATAGTCTCATCTGACACTAAGAAAAAGGCTGGTGGTGGTGGTGGTCGTGTTGGAGGCTCCATCCCAGATCAATTGACATATAATACGAAGCCTGTAGAATACGTGTAATGGGACGATGTCAACGAGCTAGTTGACAGATATAGGCTACTCGTCGCAGCTAAGAATGCTGGCAGCACCTCTACCGACAACGAGATCGTGGCCATCATCAATGAGCTGAGAGAGGCTGGATACATTCGATAAATACAAGTGTCGATGTTTCGCACCCCACAGTTCCATCATGAGCATCAACAAGTTCGGTCAAAGTTCCTCAGCTCGCCGCGCTCAGCAGCAGCCTTATCATTTCCCCGGTGTCATACTCAACTACACGGCAAACGGGGACATTGACGCTGAACATGTGAAAATATGTAATGTCGAAACGCCAACTACTCCGAATGATGTTGTCAACAGAAACTACGTTGATGACGTCATAGTGAAGCTCAGAGCAGAATTGGATGCGCAGAAACACGCTCACGAGGCCTTGGACATTCGAGTTATGAAATTCATGACACTTTCGTTGAAAAAACACGATACTTTGAAAAAGCAGATTGAAGAAATGTCGAGAACGCCAACGATTCTGGACTTAAGTACAGAGTATAACAATGGAGCTGCGCATTAGCATTGCGCAGTCGTTTGGGAGAAATGGAGTCGTCCGCAGCCAAACAGCAATTGGTCGATGAGCTCCATGCTCCGGCCAGAAAGAGATTTCCCCGCAGACGTACCATCATCAAAGGAATCGACGATCTGTGGCAGATGGACTTGGCTGACCTTCAAAAATACTCGAAAGTCAATAAGAACTACAATTATATTCTCGTGGTGATTGACACCTTCTCGAAATACCTATGGGTGCGGCCTTTGAAGACCAAAGGTGGTCGAGACGTCACCGAAGCGATGGGGGACATATTATCGAAAGCGAACAGAAGTCCTACGTTCCTACAATCTGATTTGGGTACTGAATTCTACAACGCCAGCTTCCAGGCCCTCATGAAAAAGTACAACATCAAACACTACAGCACGTACACGAAGATCAAAGCAGCTATTGCGGAAAGAATGATACGCACACTAAAAGAAAAACTCTTCAAATATTTCAGTTTGAACGGTACCTACAAGTGGCTGGACATTTTACCGGACATTGCCAAAAATTACAATCAGCGCAAACATCGGACGATCGGCATGAAACCCTGTGACGTCACCAAAGACAATGAAGACAAAGTGTACAAGTATGCGTATGATTATGTGGGACGAGCTGGCCGAAAAAAGTTCAAAATTGGAGACTTTGTGCGAATTAGCAAGGCCAAACATGTGTTCGAGAAGGGGTATACACCCAATTGGACGACTGAAATTTTTAAAGTCGTCAAAGTGAAAATCACCCAACCAATCACGTACTTGCTGGAGGACTTGGAGGGGCGATCAATCAGCGGCGCTTTCTACGAACAGGAATTGCAAAAGACGAAGAATCCCGACGTCTATCTCGTGGAAAAAATCATTAGACGAAAAGGCCGAAAAGTCCTGGTGAAATGGTTGGGTTTTGACAGTACTCACAATTCCTGGATAGATTCGACAAATCGCTTGTAATTCAATGGAAAATAGACACATTAGCGCATAAAATTGGGGGCCTTTCGTCTCTCTCTCCCTCTCTCCAGCCGGCTGCGAAATATTTCAAACCGTTCAGCGGCACGATGAGTCAGTCGATCATCATGCTTGGTGGAGTGCAGTTCGAGTCTAACGATCCTACGTCCGATTACGAGTCGATGTCTTCGTCCCTAGTGTCTGTCGAGGAGGATTCTTCGGAGTCATCATCATCATCAAGAAAGTGGGTAGAACGTGTTACCGATTTGGACCGTGTTTGTGACATGTACAAAGACGCCATCAAGAAGGAACGATTTTACGTGTGCAGCGCCACCTACGAGTTCCGAAACACATCAATTTTGTCTGTGCAATGTGGAATAAGTGTTGCTCGAAGTTTCGTGCTTGCAGTGAGACTTGTGTGCACAATCCCGCACACCATCTCCTTCAGCCTGCCTTTCAGCATGTTCGAGTGGGCCATTTTCGTGGGAGCCATTAATCGGCTTTACAATAACCGAGCTGATCCGAATGCGGCCGACAACAAGACCGCCCAAATCAAACTCGATTGGGATGATGTCATGGACTTGGAATTACACACTTATGGAAATAGTGCAACAGTGCGAGTTTCCAAAGATGACACCTACTTCTACTTGACGGAACTCGAAATCCAGGAAATCCTGCATTTGGATGTCACAGTGTTGGCGGGAAGATTTGAATATTTATTGAATATGAACTTTTGTCAATATTACCATGATATATTAGCTAGTGCCAGAGTTCTTGCTAGAAACAATGATTTGACATTTGACGAGGCTATAAATTTGTGTACTATATCGTCCAAAGATGATAAACATCTATGTTTTCGTGAATGCCTATATTATTTGCCTGACAAAGTACTGTTTGATTATGAATCGAAATAAATGTATATATTGAACAATGTTGGCAATTTCATTTCAGTATGCAGTGAGTGTGTGTTCGGATAGAGAGAGAGATGCAGTCACGACTCGACACGTTTCGAAGCTGGACTTCGGCATTTCCTCCAAGTAAGTTAGCCGAAGCCGGTTTTAGGTATACCGGCTCGGAAGACATAGTTGAATGTCTTTCGTGCCGAGTAGAAGGGTTCCGATGGCAGCCCCATGACGATCCTATGGCTGACCATCGTGAATGGAGCCCCCATTGTGAATTCTTCCACAATCAGGAACTCATCCAACCGATAGATGGCGATGATGTTCCTCCGGAACCAAGAGTGTCAGCTGACAGCAGAGTGACAGATGAAACCTCGCCACCACCACCACCGACAGATGGCGTTCCTCCAGAAGGACAAGTGACAGATGACACCTCGCAACCACCACCGACAGATGGTTCTTGAGGCGTAAGCGATTGGTTAGTCTTTACCGATCGGCCCTTGAGACAATACGGCTCCAATGGCGAATGCACTTGCATCTGTGGTTAGTAGGAAGGTATCCTCGAAGTTAGGGTATATGAGAATGGGTGTTGAAATGAGTGTTTGTTTCAGCTCTTCAAAAGATATCTTACATTCATTTCCAATAATGAATGGGGTGTCTTTTTGAAGCAATTTTGTCAGTGGTTTGGAAATTTTGGCAAAATTTGGGATCTCTTTCTGGTTCTTCGGTTCGGGGAAAATTATGATACAATAGACTTTGCTCGGATTTGGTTTTACTCCGTCTTTGGTTATGAGATGACCAAGATATGCTACTTCCTTCCCAAGGAATTAGCATTTGTGGGGCTGTATCTTCAGATTGGCTTGTCTGAGGCGTTTGAATACTTCTTTCAAACGGGAAATGTATTCATGGATGGTTGGCGAATAAATGATGATGTCGTCCATATACACTAGACAACGTTCATTCTGAATACCGAGTAGAATTTATACAAATCAGTAAAACGCAAAGTCGTCTCCACAATTTAATTTCCCATCTAGTTCAAAAGGATGGTGAAACGGTGAATGGCCGCTATCAATCAGATAGCCGTCAAAAAGTAAAAGTATTACATGTTTCGGTCCTATATAGAACCATCATCAGCTATTCAAGAAAATTCTACAATAAAAGAAAGACTATGTACTAAGGACAAAAGGCTAATTTAAGGCTATACTTACATGGAGAAGAAAATAAAGTAGTGTGATATATATAAAATGTTAAAATATTATGTTATTAAATAATGTTAAATAACCACATTGTTAATTATTGTGGTGTTCTTGAAACAACCAAAAATTGGTAAGTAACCAAAAAATTTAGGTAGGGGAGGCTGTAAAGCCTTGGGCCCCTTAATCCTATAGGGGAATTAAATAGTTTGGACATCGAGCAGAAAATAAATCAAAATTGAATCAATGCACGTGATTGTTGACTGAACAGACGGATATGAATTATGAGATGAACTGACAGGGTGACAACTGACAGCACGGCCGGAACCACTGTCATGATTACTCTTATGTCAAAATTGACACAGAACAGTGACGCGAGACTCCCGCTCACAGAACAAAAGAAGGAAATGATTCTAACAATACTATTCCGAGCCTGAGGATCTCAAGTCACACAACTGTACCAACAACAAGAGGAGCAATCAGTACAATAGGAACAAATTATGAAACTAAAGATACAATATTTGTTAGTTTCATTTTTGTGGAGGACCAAGGCAGGAACAAGAATCTAGTTTTTTGGAAAATTAAGAGAATTGAAGAACTTTTTGCAATCGAACTGTGTTTGTTCATTGAGGGAAACAATATTGGGATTATTGATGGCCGAGTTGATTTCCAAGATTTCAAGAAAATTAAGCAAGGCACCTTTTTGGCAAACATGTAAAATATCTAAATCTGTATTCATGTCAAAATTATGGTTGTAGTTAAGGATATGGTTAGAGAAAGAACTTTTTGTATTATATTCAACTATATGTGGGTTTCTAGAGCTCTCAATGAGTTTGACATGTTCCAGAACTCTTGTTTTTATTTTTCTACCACTTTGTCCTACATATTGGGCGGGACAATTTGGTTGAGAGCAAGAGATTCTGTAAACACCTGACTTGTGAGAAATAGGTCTCCTCTTCTTGCAGAAATTTTCATGGCTGATATAGAACATAACCTCAAAATTTTCCCACTTTTCAAACAAATCTTGTTTTGGTACAGATATGTTGACGATTGCATTGTACTTTTCAATGGCAACACTCATGAAGTAAACCTTTTATTAGATTTCCTAAATTCCTTACACCCGTCGATACGTTTCACTATGGAGTTATCTAAAGATAATTCAATTCCTTTCTTGGATTTATTGATTAGCATTAAAGATTCTAAACTAGATTTTTCAATTTACAGAAAACCTACCCACACAGACTCAGTCATCCCCTTTTCTTCGTTTCATCCTTACTCACACAAATTCGCAGCATTTAACTCTCTTTTTCATAGACTATTTAACATTCCTATGTCACCCGAAAATTTCAACAAGGAACTGAACATTATTAGGCAAATAGGCCATAATAATGGTTTCCCTTTTCATTTAATTAATAGTATCTACAATAAACGTAGATTAAAATCCCTTAACCGTAGTTTAACTCCTATTTCGAATTCTAACAAATTTTGCTTTATTCCCTACTTAGGAAAAGTCTCACTTGATATTTCAAATATTTTTAAAGGTTCGGTAATGACATTAATGTGTCGTTTCATACTACAGATTCTATTTCCAAAGTGTTTGTCAATACTAAAGATAAAGTACCTATTTCTCACAAGTCAGGTGTTTACAGAATCTCTTGCTCTCAACCAAATTGTCCCGTCCAATATGTAGGACAAAGTGGTAGAAAAATAAAAACAAGAGTTCTGGAACATGTCAAACTCATTGAGAGCTCTAGAAACCCACATATAGTTGAATATAATACAAAAAGTTCTTTCTCTAACCATATCCTTAACTACAACCATAATTTTGACATAAATACAGATTTAGATATTTTACATGTTTGCCAAAAAGGTGCCTTGCTTAATTTTCTTGAAATCTTGGAAATCAACTCGGCCATCAATAATCCCAATATTGTTTCCCTCAATGAACAAACACAGTTCGATTGCAAAAAGTTCTTCAATTCTCTTAATTTTTTAAAAAACTAGATTCTTGTTCCTGCCTTGATCCTCCACAAAAATAAAACTAACAAATATTGTAAACAAATATTGTATCTTAAGTTTCATAATTTGTTCCTATTGTACTGATTGCTCCTCTTGTTGTTGGTACAGTTGTGTGACTTGAGATCCTCAGGCTCGGAATAGTATTGTTGGAATCATTTCCTTCTTTTGTTCTGTGAGCGGGAGTCTCGCGTCACTGTTCTGTGTCAATTTTGACATAAGAGTAATCATGACAGTGGTTCCGGCCGTGCTGTCAGTTGTCACCCTGTCAGTTCATCTCATAATTCATATCCGTCTGTTCAGTCAACAATCACGTGCATTGATTCAATTTTGATTTATTTTCTGCTCGATGTCCAAACTATTTAATTCCCCTATAGGATTAAGGGGCCCAAGGCTTTACAGCCTCCCCTACCTGAATTTTTTGGTTACCTACCAATTTTTGGTTACTTACCAATTTTTGGTTACTTACCAATTTTTGGTTGTTTCAAGAACACCACAATAATTAACGATGTGGTTATTTAACATTATTTAATAAAATAATATTTTAACATTTTATATATATCACACTACTTTATTTTCTTCTCCATGTAAGTATAGCCTTATATTAGCCTTTTGTCCTTAGTACATAGTCTTTCTTTTATTGTAGAATTTTCTTGAATAGCTGATGATGGTTCTATATAGGACCGAAACATGTACTACTTCTACTTTTTGACGGCTATCTGATTGATAGCGGTCATTCACCGTTTCACCATCCTTTTGAACTAGATGGGAAATTAAATTGTGGAGACGACTTTGCGTTTTACTGATTTGTATATCCATACCACTCCACTTTGAGACATAATGGACTTCTACCACAGGTTGACCTAGTAGAATGTTGTCCATCACTATTTGGACACTTAATGGAGCGTTCTTAAGTCCGAATGGCATTCTTACGAATTCGTAATGTTCATTCTCAACGGTGAAAGCAGTTTTTGGGATGTCTTCCTTATTGATCTCGATCTCGTGGATGCGAGGTCGAGGGTAGTTAAATATTCGCATCTGATCCAGTAGGTCTGATATCATGGGTAGGGAATATTTGTCGTCGATGGTAAGCTCACTCAGCTTTCGGTAGTCGACAACGACACGCCACTTCTGTTTTCCTGAAGCGTCGATTTTTTTCGGGACCACCCACACAGGAGAGGACCATGGTGAAATGGAAGGACGTATAATTCCGTCTTCCGGCATTTTATTCATCTGTCTTTTGACTTCCCCTTTATGAATTTGAGGGTAGCGGTATGATTTCGTGAACACGGGTTTGGCGTCTTTAGTGTCAATAGAGTGTTTTATTTCGTTCGTAAATGTAAGTCGGTCGCCTTCTGAGTAGAAAATGTCCGAGTATTCGAGACAAATGTTGGTAATGAGTTCAGTTTCTTCCTCGTTTAGATGTTCTAATCGAAGTTGATTTTGAATCTCAAAGTTTCTGTCTGTCTGTACGTCATCTGCGTTCGTTTCATTGGAGTTATTGATTAAATAATTTTGAATCGGTTCAATTTCTTTATCAGAAAAATTTACTGTTTTTGGCATTGCATTTGAGTTTATCACAGAGGTGAGAAATTCGCCTCTATGATTTACTTTAACTAATGCATTGGGTAATCTAACATTTTCTTCTACCTGAGCCACCAGTATAGATTCATTGTTGAAAAGATTGCAAGTTTAGAAATTTGTTCGGTTCGTGGTTCAATTGAAATTATATTTTGAATGTTGTTCGCGGATGTCACATTCGAGTTTTCGGTCGGAGTCAATAACTTTAATCAGGGGAATCGTTTTGAAATCGGTAACGAGTTGTTTATTTCTCAGGTCCACTATGCAGTGATAGTGTTCCAAAAAATCGGATCCAAGGAGTCCATCAAACTCTATGTCCAAGTCGTAAATAAAAACTTTGTGAGGGTTATCTTTAGTAAAGGGTATCATTACTGATTCAGATATATTGATTTTTTGATTGGTTATACCATGAATCATAATATTTTCTGGGGATCTATTGAAATAATTTTGAGCAGTTTTTGGTTTAAGTATCGACAAACCAGCACCGGTATCAATGAGTATTTTGAAGGTATTGGTTGCGTCCATGATATAATACAAATTTTTCAAACTGATCATAAGTGATTGGGTTATAGAAATATTTGTTCTGGAAAGTTCAGGTTTGGATTCAAGTCTTCTGATAAGTTCAGGGTTTGTATTTGGTTTTGTAGTTCCGAAGTTGGGTCCATTTGCTGTTTGATTGGTGGATGGAAACATGTACGGCCTATAGGAGAATCCTGATAATTTCGTATTAATTTGGCTCTGAATATTCAGTATCATAAGAATCGGGCTAATGGGTAAAATCTTGGTATTCTTGATAGTTATCAGTATAACCACCAGTATCAAAAGTTTGAGGGTATTGATAATAATTAGCAGTATAATCATCGTCAAAATTTTGTGAGTCCAAATAATTAGCGGTATAATTATTGGGATTAGGATTCAGCGAGTTCAAATGGTGAGTTCTTTGAGTATTATTGAATCTGTTAAAATTTGGGTTCGATTGAATGACTGAGGGCCTCTGTTGGTTAAAATTGGGATTTGACCAACTTATTGGAGGTCTGAATTGTGATTGATTCGATTGATTTTGGGTTGATGTTTGATTTGGTTGATTGTATCTAGGATTTTGACTGAAAACTAGATCTCTGGAAATTTTTTTGAATTGTTTTGTACGGGATTCGTTCAAAGTATGCACTTGTCTTTTACAGAAAGAACAGAATTTTTGTTGTATGGGGTTTGAGTTTACTTTTCTAACTTGATTGTGGGTTTGTATTTCGACTGTATGTCGATTTTTTATGTTGAAAATAGTTCAACTGCATCTCCCTTCTTACTCTTTGAATTGCAGAGAGCATGTCAGGATGGTTACCAGCCCTAACTAGTCCTACTTGGGGTTCTAAGCCAGCTAAAACGGTGTTCAGTGCCATCTTTTCGACGAGTGCACTTTGGGAAATTTTTTGGTCATTTGTTAAATTTTGTTTTTGGATACACGCATGCATTTTTGCATTATGCGTTTGTAGCCTATTAATGAAAATTAGTGGTGATTCACCAGGAAGCTGGTTAATTCGTTGCAGATCCTGTATCAACGAGGTTAAATCGCGAGTATCACCGAAGTATTGATTTAATATGATTCTTATTTCATCCCATGTTTGAGGTTTACGGAAACTTATTAGTTCCGCAGATTTTCTCGAAGTTTACTTTTGATATGCAAAATTACGAGCACCTTCTGGTCTTGCACAGCCATGCGGTAAGCATGGGTGAAAGTATTTAAGAATATTTGGTCAACATCATATTCAGGGACGATAGAGAATATTTCGTTCAATTTAAGTATAAGGTTTGAGTGCAGCTGGGGGATTATTAGGATGATTTTCGACCATGATTGATTGATAAAAGAACTGGTGATTTGATTAAAATGAAAATAAATCAATAAAAATATTCGAAACGATTCTTAAATTGTCCTTACGGTGGATGAATTCCGACTTCACAAGCGCTGCTCCGGACGAAGTTAGCGTTCGCGTGTTCTTCATCCGTTGAAGAGACTGTCCAGCCGTTGTTCCTTGGTTTTCTTCTTGTTGAGTTGCTAAGATGAGTTGCTCAGTTGAATTGCTGAGTTGAATTGCGAGGGCTTCTGGTTCTTCCTTTTAAAGATTGGAATCCACCTCCTTCGGTTCCGCAGGAGTTGAGGGATCCTACAGCGACTGCGCCAATTGTTATATCTTGATTTTCACTAAGAACTTTTTAAAAACTATTTTGGGGTGGTTCGAACCACTGTTTATTATTTATAAAGAATGAAAATTAAAAATGACTTTATTCTAAGGTTTTATTTGATGATAGAAGAATTTAATACATTCAAAAATAATAATAAAAATCGTCATGGTCAATCATACAATATTTCTTATGAATAGGATAAATATTATTCACTCAATATTTTTTTTCAAATAGAACTAGTTGAAAATGTGTTGTAGAACAGCATATGACTCATTTAATTCAACTATGAAGCGATATTTGATTCGGTGTTATGATATTGACAAGTTTTGTGTATTATCATAAATTAATTACATTATGGAATCCGCTTCAATGAACAAACAATTTCTTAGACAAGAAGAGCTTTATATAATTCTTGCTACCGCACATCATGCAGATTATCATCTTAATCCAATTTTTAACTTTGGAGGCAGCTGTTGTTCTTCCGATATAAAAAATTGCAAATGATGGTTTATTCATCAACAACAAAATTCAATTGAGAGTATTTTATTTGAACTAACAACCTTCCACAACAAAAAATAAACAGTTGAGAACTCCACCCAAATATTCACCAACCAACTGAAATATATCATTGAAATATTCTTTTCTTTCATGTTTTCAATTGTCGATTCCCATCAAAATTTCCAACTCGTTTTCTTTTGATTATAATAATTCACCCTACGCTATCTCAGGATACATTTAGGTTCACTTCTATAATTTAAATAGTATGTATATAATAGTTTCATTCCCAAAAAGTTACAGCTAGACCGTATCTTTTAATACCTACGTCAAAAATTTTATTGACAAATTGTGGTTTCAAACAGCATATTTTACAATTCTGGATGCTCCAGTCGGTCTCCGCTGGATTGATATCAGTATAGACAAAGACGAATACCATTAATAATTTCCGAACAATATCTACTTTCGAAATTATATAGATTTTTGTAGTTATTCCTGATTACAGTTAAAATTAAGTCATTGATTCTTATAATTATCGAAAAAAAATTTCAAATGATGACTGTAATTTCGAGGGTTATAAATACATATCTCTTTCATAGAAAAGGGCAAATGAGTGTACCAAAGTAACATAATTAACACTTTTTCTCAAATTGTTGGTAATGAATTGTAATATTTCTGATGAAATTTTACCCGACAGTTACATGACAGAAGCAGTTTACACTGAAGTGCATAAGGATCGCTCAAAAATGCAGACAATTTCTCGTTTTTTGTTAAATACTTATTTTGGGGTACGACAGCCTTAAACTGACCCTTATGTAATATTGGAATAGAGAAAAGATGATAATAATCAAATTTTGAGGAGTGGGTGATGGGAATATGTAAAATATAGGTTATTCTGAAGTTTGGAGATATAGCTTCCGAGACTTATAATTTTTTCAAATAGCAAAGTATTTTCGAAACTTATTTCAATTGGTAATTGGTCTTCGTTAAAAATCTTCTTTAATTTTTGTAGTTCGTTGAACAAATCTTTAGTTTTTATTATACTTGGATGAAGAATGTTTAGTCTGGAAAATTGTATTGAATTTTCGACATCTTGTAAAATTGAGTTTATGATCTCGTATGTGTTGATTATCTGGTTCATAATATCTTTGATGAACATAGAATTTTCTTTATGTGTTTGATTTTCAACAATTTTCGCAATTTGTTTTATTTTTGAATCTAAAAGCTGTTCGTTATGTTTCACTTGCTGAACTGTACTATTGAACTGATTGATGAATGATATTGAAAGTGAATTTTGCCTTTTGATGTTCGTTACTAGATTATTTTGATTATTTTGCAATTCGTTAATCAGACGATCATATTTTTCCCCGTCACTGGAATCTAAATTTCCTGTGGTTTATAAGATCACGTTTTGTTCTGAGCGGGTGTGGTAAAATGTTGGTAAGTCTATCAGTTACTTTTTCTTCTGAAAATTGTAATATTATCAAATAATTTGACATGTCCCATGAGTAGTCTCCGTGACCACCTACAAGTGTCCTCACGTTTTTGGAGTGGAATTTCAGTTTATTTACCTCAATGATTATTGGACTCAAATCGTAATAATGAATGAGTGCATACGCATTTGTTTCTACCTCGGCTGTTCCAAGTTCGAGAGGAATAAGTCCTGGATTGTTCTTTAGGTTTTGTTCAGATATTTTTTCCTGGAGTCCGAGAGTTCCAGATAATCTGAAAAATTAATTAATTTTTAATGGGAGATGGGTATTTTTTGAGGGGACGTTTTGAATTGTCCATCTGAATTTTTTCTTGGTTTTCCGTAGATACTGTTTTCATAGTACGGTCGACCTTTTTGATTTGAGTTAGTTTTTGAAATTTATTCGCGTCTTTCCGCCTAACTTATTTTTTCACATAAACATTTTGTTTTGTTTTGAATACAATAGGGTCATTGCGCTTTTTATTCTCCCGTTCTATTATTTTTTCCTTTCGCTTGATAAGATCTGAATTAGTTTAGATCGTTCTTTATGATTGATAGTGTAATCATTTAATAATTTTCGATCAATTTCGATATTGAAAGGGCCATTGGTTGAAATGTGACCACTAATGATATCGATTGGTTTAAGTTTTGTGACCGAATGTATGGAGTGGTTGTATGCTAAAATTGCATACATTTCCATTTTTGGAGGAGTCTTCAAAAATCCTCTAGTGTTGAGTGGGCAAATGTGTTCCAAAATGGTAAAATGGAACCGTTCTATCATTCCGTTTGACTGCGGATAATGTGGTGATATGAAATGAACTTCTATCTTGTGTAAAGCAAGAAGTTCAGATATAAGGAAGTTGTTAAATTCAGTACCATTATCAACGATAATTCGTTTGGGAATACCGTGAAAAAAGAATTGAATGAGGTTATCTGCTATTTCTGTACCTGTCAAGGAGTTAACTAGATATGCCTGTGCGTACTTTGAAAAGCTGTCTATAATTGTAAGAAATTTTGTATTTTCGATGGTAAATGTGTCTAAATGAACAATTTCGAAAGGTTTGGATGCTGTAGGGGTGATGTTTACCTTCATTTTGATGGGGTTTCGCTCATATTTACTTTGTTGGCAAGTAAAGCATTGATTGATACATGTTTGAATAGATTCTTTTATGTTCGGCCAGTAGTATTTTTCTTTTATTCTTGCGAAAGTTTCATCAACACCCCGGTGGTTTGATTTACCTTCATGATGGTTTCGAATAATTTCCTGAATGTCATCTTTTTTTGTGACGTCTAAAAGCTTTTCCGTTCACCTTTTGAATTTGATAGAGGGCCACTTGAAATACTTTCGAATTATTGCCGAAAATGGTTCATAGAGTTCAGGGTTCTCAAAATAGACATCGTACTGCACCCCTGGGACGATACATTCTTTAATAAAACTTAGGATATCGTTTTCTGTATTATTTTGTGATATTTGAATATGAATCCTTATCTTTTTCTCGAATAGAATGGTAGTTTTGGGTTTAGCCGGAGAATGAAGAACTGACCTTATAATCAATTGATTGAGCCCTAGGTTCACGGCACATTGCGCTAGTGGAATTGTTACAGGGTTCTGTTCAGCATTTGAGTGAATAGTGTTATCTTCGTGGTCTTCGGGTTCTGGTAGGGGTTCGTCTCCCGTACGTTCGGTATCAGGTTGGACTAGTGAGGAAATTTCGTTATTTTCTTCTCTACTTGTGGAAGGTAACTCATTGTCTTCCGTTGGTAGGGGTTTTTCTCCTGTACGGTTGGTATATCTTCGTGGTCTTCGGGTTCTGGTAGGGGTTAATTTCCCGTACGTTCGGTATCAGGTTGGACTAGTGAGGAAATGTCGTCATTTTCTTCTCTACTTGTGGAAGGTTACTCATTGTCTTCCGTTGATAGGGGTTTTTCTCCTGTACGGTTGGTATCAGGTAGTGCCTGTCACTTTCTTCATTATTTGTGGCAGGTAATTCATTGTCGTCATTCATTTCGTAAGAGGGTGTTATGGTAGGAGTGATTTGTCTGGGTTCTGCAATGATTTGAATATCAGAAGAGGGTTGATATTCCGGGGTTTCAAGGCAGCGATTCACTGGGTTTCCTTGACCACCGAAAATAACACCTTGCTAGGTGTTGCGATTCGTCAAGTATATCATCCAATTCCTCCCAGAAGGTTTTTGTATCCTTAGTATGAAATTCAACACGGGATGAACCATCGGCGTTGGTGTTCAATTTGCCTTTTTTGTATAGTATGTTGTAATCGTATTCATCCAGTTTGATCCGCCATCTCAACAATTTTGAGTTGGGGTCCTTCAGGGAGAATAACCACCGAAGAAGTTTGTGATCAGTAATGATATTAAACTTTCTCCCAAAAATATATGGACGGAAGTACTTGGTAGACCATACGATCGCAAGCAGCTCTATCTCAATTACTGAGCAATTTTGCTCAAAGTTATTCAGGGTCCAAGATGCGTATGCAACTGGCAAATCTTGGCCAATATGACCTTGGGACAAAACAGCTCCCAGGGCAAATTTACTTGCGTCCGTGGTGAGGTTAAAAGGTTTCGAAAAGTCGGGGTACTGCAGAATTGGGTCGTTGATCAGAAGGTTCTTGCAAGTATTGAAACATTCCAAAAACTCTGCGTTATGCTCGATTTTTGCGCCTTTCTTTTGGCATTTAGTTAGTGGTTTAGATAATCTAGCTAAATTATTTATAAAGCGTCGATAATAGCCTAACGGACCTAAGAATCCTTTGATCTGTTTGGTAGTTTTTGGGACAGGGAAATTTTTGATGGCAACGATTTTATCTGGATTTGGCTTGACACCTTCAGGGTTCACGACGTGGCCCAGATAAGCTTTCCTTTCGTAGGAATTCTGACTTATCCAGCTGAATTTTAAAATTTGAACTTTTCAACCGATTGAAAACGGCTTTGAGACTCTCGAGATGTTCTTGCAGGGACGTTGAAAAGATGATAATATCGTCGAGGTACACCAAACATTTTTCGTTTTGGATACCACGAAGAATAGTATCCATTACGCGCTGGAATGTTGTAGGCGCGTTCTTCAACCCGAATGGCATTCTGAGGTAATCGTAATGCCCATGTTCCGTATTGAAAGCTGTTTTTTCAATATCGTCCTGTTCCATCTCAATTTGGTGGAAACCACTGGCTAGGTCGAGGGTCATCTATCGTCTTCTCATTGAGCTTACGATAGTCAACGACCACCCTCCATGTTTGCTTCCCAGAAGCATCCACCTTTTTGGGAACCACCCAAATTGGCGATGACCAAGGAGAATTGCTTGGTCTCATTATTCTCTCATTTTTTTGATCTAATCTTCGACTTCTTGCTTGTGAATGAATGGACATGTATGATTTGGTGTATACTGGTACCTCACAGATGTACGAATTTGGTGTTTAACGCGGTTTGTAAAAGTCAGTGGAGTATCTTTATAAAATATCAGAATATTCTTTGCACAATGAAAGTATTTTGGATTTTTCCTCGTCATTCAAATATTCACAACGTATTTTTGAAGAATCTAAATTTTGTTTTGGTGAATCGTCAAAATTATGAAAATCAATTTATGAACTTCGTTCTTATCGAATTGTTCAACAGTGATCGGTTCAGAACATTTTAAGGTTATTGGTTTTGTGGTATTGTTAAAAATTGTAGTGAGAGCTTTGCCTTTCTTTGCGATAGTAAGACACTCTGGAACTTCACAATTATGGAAACGTTGGTGAGGTATTATTATTTCACCATTCTGGATTGATGTTTTGACTTGTATCACTTGCTCGGATCTTGGAGCAATCGTAATTAAATTAAGATTGTTTTTTGTTTCCTGAAACCTAAGTTTTATCTTCGCGTAAGGAATAATAAGATAGCCATTACCAAAATCTAGGTAAGCTTGAAAAAGTTTCAAGTTGTCAAGACCAATCAATCCTTTGAAAATATTGTGGAATTTAAAAAAGAAAAATTTTAAATGTTTTTTTCTGAAAAACTGTCGAAACAATAAAATGATCGTATCTAATCAAGTTTTTGAGCAATTTCTGGATCGATGAAAGATTTCAGGGAAACATATATATGACAATTCACTAGAACTAGAATTATTGAATGAAATAACTTGCTGGACTAAGTTTGGTTTTTTGTTGTTGACATTTTCTGAAAATTTTCTTCAGAATTATCAAAGTTGGTAACTTGATTTTCGTTATCGTGATATTGAAATTCATCAAAGTGTTCCGTATAATCTTCTTCGGCGTAATATTCTGGTTCGGTATGATTTGGATCATTTTGGTAGTCGCTAACCACCGTATTGAATAATTCCTCTGAAATAAATTTTTTCTGAGGTTGGGTTTGGAATGAATTTGAGGGGCCGGCCGATAATTAAAGATATTTCTTGTCGTAACACTCATCGGTACTGGTTTGTTATACGTATTTCTAGTGGATACACTCATGGGTGTAGGTTTTGGGAAATTTTGGTTTTGATTTGGATTTGGCCTGAAAACGGTCCTGTTTTGGAATAGTTGTCTGAAAACTTGTGCGTTAGTAAAGAATTTTTGAGGTTGGCTTGGTGCTCTAGGTTGAATCGGTATTGGTTGTGAAGGAAATTGATTTTGTTGTCTAAAGAAGTTATTCGGTGTACTAAAATTATTAACTGGAGAAGAATTTGGTTGTCTGATTTGAATTAGTACTCTAGGTGGCGAAAAATTGGTTTTAAATATATTTTTATCTGAAAAATTTTTAAATTAATGTACATTATCTTCTTGTAAGACGCACTGTAATGCTTCACTGAGAGATTTGAGTTGCATACAGCGTATGGTAGTACCCAAAGGTTCCTTGAGCCCAGAAAGAAAGGTTTTCAATGCCAAGTTACTATATAGATCTCTTGTACACTTTTTAGATTCCACCATGATTTCATGTACATCAATATAATTACACAGAAGGTTCAATATATTTAAACACCTATCATAGAACTCTTGAGGCTTTTCCCTTAGGGCTTGTCTGAGCATAACCATATCTCTGTTCCGGCAGGTTTCTTCCCTTTGATCGGCAAAATTTCTTGTTAATGTGTCTTTAAGTTCTTGCCAATTTGAAACATTTTGTATGTTGGCTACTATTTTGCCATTACCAGATGATTTAGAAATGAGACAGTTCAGCAAATAAACATTTTGAAAGTTTTGCCGGTTCGGCAGCATTATAAAAATTGGTAATTATTGAATCACAAATTGATAAATATCTATTTAGATCATTAGGATTGCCATCAAATTCTGGCACACACTTTAGGTATTGAGGATTGAATGTATTAGCCATTTTCTTGTTTAAATTATCAGAAGTACTAGGCAAATAAGCTATAGGATCAGCTGAAGGGTTTTCGTTATCAAGACTTAAATTTCCTAGAATTTGTGTCAAACTATCAATGTTAATTTGAAAATAACTTACATTAAAATTGTAAGAACTTTGAGCATCCTTTTATAAGGTAGACGACTGGTTCCTCGATTTTTGATTTCCAGAAGACTTCCTTGCGAGACTGGACGATTTTGTTCCACTCCCCGATGATCTGCCTGTGAGGATAGCTAGGGGTCCTCGATGGACTGGGTTTGTTGATTTTTGAAGAGCCGCTCCTTCCAAAGTCAAAAATTGGATTAAGATGATAATCTGCATGATGTGTGGTATCACGAAATATATACAGCTCTTCTTATAAGAAATTGTTTGTTTATTGAAGCGGATTCCATAATGTAATTAATTTATACACAAAACTTGTCAATACATAGCACCGAATCAAATATCGCTTCATAGTTGAATTGAATGAGTCAAATGCTGTTCAACAACACATTTTTCAACTAGTTCTATTGAAAACAAATATTGAGTGAATAATATTCATCCTATTCATGGAAAATATTGTTTGATTGACCATGATGATTTTTATTATCATTTTTGAATATATTAAATTCTTCTATCATCAAATAATACCAAAGAAACTGTACTAAGATACATACATTTCAACAAGTGTCAAAATTGGTGTTTTACAAACTCCACAAGTGTCTCCAAGGAATAAACCTGCGCAAAAATTGTTCACAAAATAAACATGACAATTCAACTTCGAACTAGCGGTCTGTGAGTCCGCATCACCATCTATCACCCTTCGTTCTGGAGGGATATCAACACCATCTGTTGGTTCTGTCGCCGACCTCTGGTTGTGGAGTTGGTAATTTTGAACAAAATCACAAAGGGGGCTCCGATCGCGATGGTCCGCCATAGAATCATCATTTGGCTGCCATTGGAACCCTTCAACTTGACATAAAAGACATATGACTATATTTTCCGAACCTCTATACAGAAAGCCTGCTTTAGCTAACCTACTTGGTGGGAAAGCCGAAGTCCAGCTTCGAAACGTATCTAGTCTTATTTCGTACTGCATTTCTCTTTGCACATCAAAATAAGAAAAGTTTCAGTCAATGCGTAATTCTTGATTCCCGCCTCACGAATACTATTTGCACTGTACCGTATATTTAATTTCAATCCATCCTATAGATTCTCCATATTCTTTATTATTATTATTTTCAAAAGTTCTTCCATCTATTCCTTCAAATGCATTTAAAGATGTGGCGAAATGACTGTTTTAATAAAATATTTTTTCTCTTCGATGAGCTTTGTACATAGATATGTCTTATATAATTAACATGTGCACTATCGTTGCAATATTATTTTTTTTACAGGAAAAGAGTCGAATTCAAAAGTATGTATGGGGCCCTACTCGCAAACTTCTTATTTCGGAGTTTCATCCAATACGTCAAGCTCAATACCCGCCGCATGCATAGTGACCACACAAATTGTTAAAATAACTAGGATTTGAATAAAAAACACAATAATGTAGACAGGGTATTTTTCACTATTCATAGATGCAGTCAGACCAAATTGATTATTTATCTGTACAACATTTTATCGCTGAAGTAGAAAGGCAGACTAAGAAACGGAAGTGAGTTTTTTTTCTTAATTTAATTAAAATATTATTGATATGATGATGCTCCCTGGGCCATTCGCCAAAATTAACTTAAAACACAGAAGCGTCATTAGAGATTTTTTTCTTTATCAGAAATTACTTTTTTTTAATTTAATTGAAATTTTATTGATATAATGATGCTACCTGAACCAATCGCCAAAATAACTTAAAACACAGGAGCGTCTATTAGAGATTTTTTTCTTTATATTACCTACATTCTTTTATTTTTAATCTAAAAATGATAGCGTAGATTTTATGGATCGAATACCAAAACAATACTAACTAGGCATTTTTTTCTTTATAATTGATATAATTGTCACACAAATTATTCAAAAAATGCAGATTCACATTATTAAAAAACATAATGATGAGGTCTATATTTTTATAACTCATATAATAAATCCATATCGGTGAATCTCAGCTGAAAATTTTCTTGATTGTTCGCCCTGTGCTACTGTACTTCCGACAGTTGACTGAATGCATCGCACGGTGAATGATAACGCCCCTTGCGATGCAAACAGCTGAATCCGTATGATATTTTGCTGAAGATGAGTACGGCTTAAGACCATTTGTTCACATCAAACAACACAGCCCAACAATTTGCGAGACCTTGCACATTCTGTCTAATGAACGACCATTTCGACTAAATATACAAACACGGTTCTTAGCCGTATCGGTAACTCTGCGGCTTTGTAAGCCGAAGGTACATGGTTCAAATCCACAGCATAACAACTTTTTTTTCCATTTTAATACTCAGCATCGTACTCAGGTAAGGTTACTATATGAATATAATGAATCTTTAACTTATCAAAAATTCGATGCGATGCTCGCAATGGGGTACTGGGGATCCTTAATTCCGACAGATTCACAATAGCACATCAAATTGGGATATCCACCCTGAGGCATCTGGGATCCACCATCTTGGTTAAAACAGAATAATGAAGACTACACTTTTTGTAAAAGAATTTTTGCATCTTGTAAAAATCAATCCTATCTTTATAAGAAAACTTAATGATAATCGTCCTTATCTTAATGTTGAAATTTGTGGTCACAAATTCTTGCTCTGGCAGATACTGGTGGTACAGCTTCAATTTTAGGTTCTGCAGGTTTTAACCTCTTGCAGAAATTTAATATCTCTATTCAATATGAATCTATCGTTCATGTCACCACTGCAGATGGTAAACCCCAAGACTTTCTTGGATATGTTTTAGTTCCTGTTTCTCTTAATGGTATTTGTAAAGAATTAAAAGTTTTGATAATTCCATCAGTAACTCATTCCTTAAGCAAATTTCTTTAATTTATCATATTCTGTTCCGAACTTTATCTGCTCCGTGAACCCTATCCAACCATTTTCTGAACTCTGTTCTACTGAACTGGTTCTCAGAAAACAGAACTTCAGGAGGTCATTGAATGTTGTAAATCTATAGCTCCCAAGGATAGACTTGGTTGCACTCATCTATTGACACCGCATAGACACTGGTGATGCTAAACCTTCCCAATTACCCTGGTGTAGTATATCGAAGACTTAACAATCTTACTATTGATTTAGAGGAGTGTGAGTTTTGTCGGCCTTCTCCTGTTTATATTGGGTTTGTTGTCGATCAACAAGGCTTGAGAACAGATCCTGAAGAGGTTTCTGCTATTTTCAACTATCCGACTCCCAAAAACACCACTGGAATTAAACTTTGATTGGTCTTGTTAGTTGGGATCGTCATTCCATAAAGGATTTTTCTTCAATTTGCTCCCCCATATATGATCTTCTTCATGGTCGGAAAAAAGGCCAACCAATAACTTGGACTCCTGAAGCAGAGACTGCTTTCATGGAGATAAAATCCCGGAGCAGAAGTCCGGTGCTTGCTAGCCATGACTTCACAAAACCTTTTATAATTCAATGCAATGCGTCGGATACAGGTTTTGTGTGGCGTACGCAAATAAAACTCATACCGCTTGTCATTTTTGGCATGGAGAAGTTCAGAAGTTTCATCTAGGTAACGACGTTTATGATTGAAACCGATCATGCTTCCCTTATTTATCTTCACAATGCATCTAACCCTTCTGGACGATTGACCAGATGGGCGGTGAAGCTGTCAGAATTTGATTTCACCATTAAACACCGTAAAGGTTCCTTAAACGTAGTGGCAGATGCCTCATCTCGTTCTTTTGCTGAAAAATCTGTCATCGACGTTTCTACCTCTCAGCCTGATGAGTGGTATACTTCTTTTCTTTCAAGAAAAATCCATCAGCTTATCCTTCCTTCCATGTCGAAAATGGTATTGTCTATAAACATATCTTTTCCCGTCACATTATAGTAAGTAATCTTACTGACTGGAAAATTGTGGTACCTTTTGCCAATCGACAGAAAATTTTGAAATTCTACCATGATAGAAAAACTGCTACTCATTTAGGAATATCTAAAACCTTTTCTCGTATCTTAGAACTGTACTACTGGCCTCAAGTGAGAAAAGATCTTTATAAATATATTAAAAAATGTTCTCTTTGTGCTGCCTGTAAAAGTTCAAATTCACCTCAAGCTGGTCTGGGATCTTATAAAAATATCAATTTTCCTTTTCAATGCGTTTCCGCAGATTTATTGGGTCCTTATCCCATGTTAAAAAAATGGCAACCAATATGTTTCGGTTGTTGTAGTTCGGTTTACTAAATAGGTCTTAGTTAATCCTAAATCTAAAGCTACCTCTAAAGTTATAATCAAGTTCATTGAAAATAATGCTATCCGATCGGCAAAGGATGTAACGGAGTATTCTCCGGCCTTCCTGAATTTTGCTCGAAATATTCCTGTTACAGGAGATTTTTATGGCAAAATTTCAGAAAATGAAAATAACATTCCCACAGTTTCTGAAAAATCTCATCGTATTGATGATGTTCAAGAACTTCCGAAAATGTTCGTTGATATACGTAGGAAATTACATCAAGCTTATCTTAGGAATGCTCGTCAGTACAACTTGAGAAAGCGAGAACTCAAATTTCATGTGGGTGACAGGCTTTGGAAGAAAAATGTAACTCTATGTAGCTCCTAATAATTATTCTGCAAAACTGGCTCCGAAAGTCATACCTTGTATTGTTTCTAAAGTTATGTCGAACCTGGTATATGAACTTAAAGACATGGACGGTAAAAACCTAGGTTTTTGGCATGTTAAGGATCTAAAATCTGCGTTTATTGATAATGAGGCTGATTTAACTAAAGAACAATATTTAAGTGCTGATTCTTATAGGTCAGATAACTAAGTATCTGTTTCTTCCTTATCTTATCGTATCTTTCATTTATCTTAACTATCTTACCTATCTAAATATTGCCTATTTATCTTCAAATTCACTTGGCATATCGATGTATTGTCTCTACCTTATTTTTTCCCTGTTTAAGGCTCAGTGAAGGGGGCTTAAAACTAACGCCACCATGGCATTTACAGATGGTAGGTAAAAATCCTACAACTGGCCACTTTTCAGCATTAATAATATCCTTCGCAGAGTTCTGCTCACAGTGATAGCCAGCTGGAAGGTTTGGGGTAATATTAGTCATGCAGTAGCTGCTTAACTTGAGCTGAAATTCTATATCTTTGTGCCAAGGTGGCATTATCTGATCAGTGTGATCTTATCTAGGAATTTTCGGTTTCAATGTGATGTAGTAGTACTAATGCATATATCTTGAATGGGTCTTGTGTCTGCCATTGACAATACCTGCAAAACTTTTTTCTGTTTAAGGCTCAGTGGAGGGGGCCTGAGACTAACTCCCATGGGATTTACCAGATGGTAGGTAAAAATCCTGCAACTGGCCACTTTTCAGCATCAATAATATCCGTTGCAGAGTTCTGCTCACGGTGATAGCCGGCTGGAAGGTTTGGGGTAATATTAGTCATGCAGTAGCTGCTTCACTTGAGCTGAAATTCCATATCTTTGTTCCTAGATAGCATTATTTGATCAGTGTGATCTTATCTAGGAATTTTCGATTTCAAGGTGATGTATTAGTACTAATGCATTTATACTAAATGGGTCCTGTTGCTGTCATTGAAATTACCTGTAAAACGTTTTTCTTTGTTTAAGGCTCAGTGGAGGGGGCCTAAGACTAACTCTACTATGGCATTCACCAGATGGTAGGTAAAAATCCTACAACTGGCCACCTTTTAGCATTGAATAACTTTTCATGGTTGCGCGTACAGTGACAATCATTCGGGAGGTTTCCTTTCTTTTTAATAAAATTCAGGGGGGCCCTGAGATAGAGTAGCCCGGAGTGGGCTATGCTTGTTATAAATCTGAAGATTCTACATGGACAGGAAGAAGATAAGTATTAAGTAAATAGGTACAGTATACAAAATATTGATGGAACTCAACACACACACACTCTCTCTGTCAATACGGTCTTTGGGCTTTATGTTTGAGGGTAGTATTGATGGAACTCAACACACACACAAACACACCCCACCGTGTCGAGAGTGAGAGTCTGACACACATCACTGGATCGTCATCGGATGCGCATAGCGTTGACGTCACGCGACCTCTCCCCCCACCACAATCGCAAGGTATACTGCAGAGGAATCAGAGTTCACATATCTGACTGGATATCCATGGCGTGCAGACGTCTCTATACTTCGGTTTAGATTTTTATGCGTACTCCACACTAGGATCATACACAATGGCAGAGTAAGTATACATGAAGGACATTGAGGTAAGAAAAAATATATGTACTTGCAAAAGGTACTTGTCCGTGTATGAAAAAAAAAATCAAGTCATCACAATCTCTAGGACAAACACAAACCCTGAACACCTCCCAACAATATACATCATGGTAAAGGCTAAGGCCAATCTCAAGTCCTAGGTCGGGGTCATAGGTCGAGGTCATAGGTCAAGGTCATAGGTCGAGGTCATAGGTCGAGGTCACAGGTCGAGGTCATAGGTCGAGGTCATGGGTCGAGGTCATAGGTCTAGGTCATAGGTCAAGGTCACTGATAACATAAAACTTCTGATTTCATATCACTATACCAACTTCTTTTATAATAGATAGTGAACCACCCCCACCACAGACTTATGAAACATGTATGATACAAAGGCCCCACCATGCGCGAGTTTGCATCGCATCGATAGAGGGCGGAGAGTAAATAGTAGTCGATGAGTCACCGCAGCGTATGGCTGTGTGACGTCAGCGCGGACCCACCCCACCCTATCGAGAGCGAGGGCGGATGCGCATAGCGTCACGCGACCCCTCCTCCCAACACAATCGCAAGGTATACTGGAGAGGAATCAGAGTTCACATATCTGACTGGATCTCCGTGGTGTGCAGACGTGTTGTACCCTCTCTATACTTCGGTATAGATTTGTATGTGTACTCCACACATAAGGGTCATACACAATGGCAGAGTAAGTATACATGAAGGACATGAAAGACATTGAGGTAAGAAAAATATATTTAGTACTTGGCAAAAGGTACTTGTCCGTGTATGAAAAAAAAAATCAAATCATCACAATCTCTAGGACAAACACAAACCCTGAACACCTCCCAACAATATACATCATGGTCAAGGCTAAGGGCAAGCCCAAGTCCTAGGTCAAGTCCTAGGTCGAGGTCATAGGTCATAGGTCGAGGTCATAGGTCATAGGTCATAGGTCATAGGTCAAGGTCATAGGTCATAGGTCATAGGTCATAGGTCATAGGTCATAGGTCATAGGTCATAGGTCATAGGTCATAGGTTAGGTCGAGGTCATAGGTCAAGGTCACTGATGACGTCATAGTGGTGGGGGGAGGCCCAGAACCGGCTCAAATCTCCTACTAATTTTCTCAATTTGTTTTATTTTTGAATCTAAAAGCTGTTCGTTAAGTTTCACTTGCTGAACTGTACTATTGAACTGAGTGATTAATGATATTGAGAGTGAATTTTGCCTTTTGATGTTCGTTACTAGATAATTTTAATTATTTTGCAATTCGTTAATAAGACGATCATATTTTTCCCCGTCATTGGAATCTAAATTTCCTGTGATTGATTTGAAAATTAATCCAACGCCGTCTATAAGACCACGTTTTGTTCTGAGCGGGTGTGGTAAAATGTTGGTAAGTCTATCAGTTACTTTTTCTTCTGTAAATTGTAATATTTTCAAATAATCTGACGTATCCCATGAGTAGTATCCGTAACCGCCTACAAGTGTCCTCACGTTTTTGGGGTGGAATTTCAGTTTATTCACCTCAATGATTATTGGACTCAAATCGTAATAATGAATGAGTGCATTCGCGTTTGTTTCAACCTTGGCTGTTACAAGTTTGAGAGGAATAAGTCTTGGATTGTTCTTTAGGTTTTGTTTAGATATTTATTCCTGGAGTCCGAGAGTTCCAGATAATCTGAAAAATCAATTAATTTTTAATGGGAGATGGATATTTTTTCAGGGGACGTTTTAAATTGTCCATGTGAATTTTTTCTTGGTTTTCCGTAGATACTGTTTTCATAGTACGGTCGACCTTTTTGATTTGAGTTGGTTTTTGAAATTTACTCGCGTCTTTCCGCCTAACATGTTTTTTCATATAAACCTTTTGTTTTGAATACAATGGAGTCATCGCGCTTTTTATTCTCCCGTTCTATTATATTTTTCTTTCGCTTGATAAGATCTGAATTAATTTTTGAATAGAGAAGTTTGGATCGTTCTTTATGATTGATAGTGTAATCATTTAAGAATGTTCGATCAATTTCGATATTGAAAGGGTCATTGGTTGAAATGTGACCACTAATGATATCGATTGGTTTGAGTTTTGTGACCAAATGTATGTAGTTGTTGAATGCTAAAATTGCGTACAACATTTTCATTTTTGGAGGAGTTTTCAAAAATCCTCTAGTGTTGAGTAGGCAAGTGTGTTCCAAAATGGTAGAATGGAACCGTTATATCATTCCGTTTGACTGCGGATGATGTGGTGATATGAAATGAACTTCTATCTTGTGTAAAGCAAGAAGTTCAGATACAAGGAAGTTGTTAAATTCAGTACCATTATCAACGATAATTCGTTTGGGAATACCGTAAAAAAAGAATTGAATGAGGTTATCTGCTATTTCTGTACCTGTCAAGGAGTTAACTAGATATGCCTGTGCGTACTTTGAAAAGCTGTCTATAATTGTGAGACATTTTGTATTTTCGATGGTAAATGTGTCTAGATGAACAATTTCGAAAGGTTTGGATGCTGTAGGGATGAGTTTAGCTTCATTTTGATGGGGTGTCGCTCATATTTACTTTATTGGCAAGTAACGCATTGATTGATATGTTTGAATAGATTCTTTTATGTTCGGCCGGTAGTATTTTTCTTTTATCCTTGCGAAAGTTTCAACGCCCGGGTGGTTTGATTTACCTTCATCATGGTTTCAAATAATTTCCTGAATGTCTTTTTTTTTTGTGACGTCCAAAAGCTTTTTCGTACACCTTTTTAATTTGATAGAGGGCCACTTGAAATACTTTTGAATTATGGCCGAAAATGGTTCATAGAGCTCAGGTTTTTCAAAATAGACATGGTACTTCACCCCTGGGATGATAAATTCTTTAATAAAACTTAGGATATCGTTTTCTGTATCATTTTGTGATATTTGAATATGAATCCTCATCTTTTCCTCGAATGGAATGGTAGTTTTGGGTTTAGCCGGAGAATGAAGAACTGACCTTATAATCAATTGATTGAGCCCTAGGTTCACGGCACATTGCGCTATTGGAATTGTTACAACAGGGTTCTGTTCAGCATTTGAGTGAACGGTTTTATCCTCGTGGTCTTCGGGTTCTGGTAGGGGTTCATCTACCGAACGTTCGGTATTAGGTTAGACTAGTAATGAAATGTTATCATTTTCTTCTCTACTTGTGGAAGGTAATTCATTGTCTTCCGTTGGTAGGGGTTTTTCTCCTATACGGATGGTATCAGATAGTGCCTGTGAAGAAAGGATGTCGCTTTCTTCATTATTTGTGGCAGATAATTCATTGTCTTCATTCATTTCGCAAGGGGGTGTCATGGTAAGAGTATATTGTTTGGGTTCTCCAATTATTTGAATATCAGAAGAGGTTTGATATTCCAGGGTTTCAAGGCAGCGATTCACTGGGTTTCCTTGATCACCGAAAATAACACCTTGGTTTAATAGGTGTTGTGATACGTCAAGTTAATCATCAAATTCCTCCCAGAAGGTTTTTGTAGCCTTAGTATGGATTTCAACACGGGATGAAGCATCGGCGTTGGTGTTCAATTTGCCTTTTTTGTATAGTATGTTGTAATCGTATTCTTCCAGTTTGATACGCCATCTCAACAATTTTGAGTTGGGGTCCTTCAGGGAGAATAACCACTGAAGAGGTTTGTGATCAGTAATGATATTGTTACAGACCTGAAATTTGATAAAGACTTCTCGAATTGTTCGAGATCGTTTGATGAATTAGATGGAAAAATCTAGAAGCACTAACTTTTGTTCTGGATCAATCGTCGAACATTCTTATTGTGTTCTATTGATTTCTTCATTTTTCTAGAACTTTATTTTTATATATAAGCAATGCATTTGTGAGATGGAGGCAGTTAGTTAGGAAGTTGCCTTGAGTTACCTTGGATACTAGTATCAGTTTTGAGTGTTTTGACTTGTACCACAGTGTTGTCAAGTGAAGTTTGAATAATAAAGGCAAGTCCATACCAATGTACACTTATTTTTGAACCCGAAGACGCAACAATATTAAACTTTCTTTCAAAAAGATATGAACGGAAGTACTTGGTAGACCGTACGATCGCAAGCAGCTCTTTCTCAATTACTGAGTAATTTTGCTCAGTCATTTAGGGTCCGAGGCGCGTATACAACTGGCAAATTTTGGCCAATAGGACCTTGGGAGAGGACAGCTCCCAGGGAAAATTTACTTGCGTCCGTGGTGAGGTTGAAAGGTTTCGAAAAGTCAGGGTACTGCAGAATTGGATCGTTCTTGCAAGTATTGAAACATTACAAAAACTCTGCGTGATTCTCGATTTTTGCGCCCTTCTTTAGGCATTTAGCTGGTGGTTTAGTTAATCTAGCAAAATCATTTATAAAGCGTCGATAATAGCCTAACAGACCTATTAATCCTTTGATCTGTTTGGTGGTTTTTGGGACAGGAAAATTTTTGATGGCAATGATTTTATCTGGATTTGGCTTGACACCTTCAGGGGACACGACGTGGCCCAGATGAGCTACTTCCTTTCGTAGGAATTCTGACTTATCCAGCTGAATTTTAAAATTTGAACTCCTCAACCGATTGAAGACGACTTTGAGACTCTCGAAATGTTCTTGCAGGGACGTTGAAAAGATAATAATATCGTCGAGGTACACCAAAAATTTTTCGTTCTGGATACCAAGAAGAATATTATCCATTACGCGCTGGCGCAGGCGGAGGCGCGTTCTTCAACCCGAATGTCATTCTGAGGTGATCGTAATGCCCATGTTCCATATTAAAAGCTGTTTTTTCAATAACTTCCTGTTCCATCTCAATTTGGTGGAAACCACTGGCTAGATCGAGAGTCGTGAAATACTGGCATTTTCCCAGTTTGTCCAAAAGATCGGTGATGTTCGGTAAGTGGTACTTCTCATCTATCGTCTTCTCATTGAGCTTACGATAGTTAACGACCACCCCCCATTTTCGCTTCCCAGAAGCATCCACCTTTTTGGGAACCACCCAAATTGGCGATGACCAAGGAGAATCGCTTGGCCTGATTATTCTCTGATCGAGCATTTTTTTGATCTGATCTTCGACTTCTTGCTTGTGAATGAATGGATACCTGTATGATTTGGTATATACTGGTACCTCATCAGATGTTCGAATTTGGTATTTAATGCGGCTTGTAAAAATCAGTGGAATATCTTCATAGTAAAAAATATCCGAATGTTCTTTGCAAAATGAAAGTATTTTGGATTTTTCCTCGTCATTCAAATGGTCACAACGAATTTTTGAAGAATCTAAATTTTGTTTTGGTGAATCGTCAAAATTATGAAAATCAATTATTTGAACTTCGTTCTTATCAAATTGTTCAACAGTGATCGGTTCAGAAAAATTTAAGGTTACTGGTTTTGTGGTATTGTTCAAAATCGTAGTGAGAGCTTTGCCTTTCTTTGCGACAGTAAGACACTCTGGAACTTCACAATTATGGAAACGTTGGTGAGGTATTATTATTTCACCATTCTGGATTGATGTTTTGACTTCTATCACTTGCTTTGATCTTGGAGCAATCGTAATTAAATTGAGATTGTTTTTTGTTTTCTGAAATCTAAGTTTTATCTTCGCGTAAGGAGTACTAAGATAGCCGTTACCAAAATCTAGGTTAGCTTGTGAAAGTTTTAAGATGTCAAGACCAGCCAGTCCTTTGAAAATATTGTGGAATTTAAAAAGGAAAAATTTTAAATGTTTTTGTTGTGGTAAATTGAATAATTTTGAAGCTGGCATGGATGCGCTATATTTATGAACAGATTTCTGAAAAACTGTCGAAACAATAAAAGGATCGTATTTAATCAAATTTGGAGAAAGTTTTTGAGCAATTTCTTGTTCGATGAAAGATTTTGTGGATTCCGAATCAATGAGAAATTTTGCATCATATTCAGGGAAAGTTATATATATGACAATTCACTAGAACTAGAATTATTGAATGAAATAACTTGCGGACTGTTTGGTTTTTTAATGTTTGTTTGGTTTTTTCCTGAAATTTTTTTTCAGAATTATCAAAGTTGGTAACTTGATTTTCGTTATCGTGATATTGAAATTCGTCAAAGTGTTCCGTATAATCTTCTGAGGTTGAGTTTGAAATGAATTTGAGGGGCCCGGCCGATAATTAGAAATATTTCTTGTCGAAACACTCATCGGTACTGATTTGTTATACGTATTTCTTGTCGAAACACTCATCGGTACTGGTTTGTTATACGTATTTCTAGTGGATACACTCATGGGTGTAGGTTTTGGAAAATTTTGGTTTTGATTTTGATTTGGCCTGAAAACGTTCCTGTTTTGTAATGGTTGCCTGAAAACTTGTGCGTTGGTAAAGAATTTTTGAGGTTGGCTTAGTGCTCTAGGTTGAATCGGTATTGGTTGTGAAGGAAATTGATTTTGTTGTCTAAAGAAGTTATTCGGTGTACTAAAATTATTAACTGGAGAAGAATTTGTTTGTTGAATTGGTGCTCTTGGAGGCGAAATATTGGGTTTAAATGTATTTTTATTTGAAAAATCTTGAAAATAATATACATTGTCTTCTTGTAAGACAAACTGTAATGCTTCACTGAGAGATTTGGGTTGCGTACAGCGTAAGGTAGTACCCGAAGGTTCCTTGAGCCCAGAAAGAAATATTTTCAAAGCCAAGTTACTATATAGATCTCTTTTACACTTTTTAGATTCCACCGTGATTTCATGATCATCAATATAATTACACAAAAGTTTCAATCTATTTAAACACCTATCATAGAACTGTTGGGGCTTTTCGCTAGGGGCTTGCCTGATCATAACGATATCTCTGTTCAGGCAAGTTTCATCCCTTTGATCGGTAAAATTTCTTGTTGATGTGTCCTTAAGTTCTTTCCAATTTGAAGCATTTTGTATGTTGGCTACTATTTTGGCATTACCAGATAATTTAGAAATGAGACAGTTCAGCAAATAAACATTTTGAAAGTTTGAAAGCATTATAAAAATTAGTAATTTTTGAATCACAAACTGATAAATATCTCTTTAGATCATTAGGATTGCCATCAAATTCTGGCACACATTTGAGAGTTGAGGATTGAATGTATTAGCCATTTTCTTGTTTAAATTATTAGATGTATTAAGTAGGCAAAGAAACTATAAAATCAGCTGAAGGTTTTCCGTTATTAAAACTTAAATTTCTTAGACTTCGTGTCAAACTATCAATGGACATTTAAAAATAACTTACATTAAGATTCCAAGAACTTTGAGCATCCTTTTATAAGGTAGACGACTGGTTCCTCGATTTTTTATTTCCCAGAAGACTTCCTTGCGAGACTGGACGATTTTGTTCTACTCCCCGATGATCTGCCTGTTGAGGATAGCTCGGGGTCCTCGATGGACTGGGTTTCTTGATTTTTGAAAAGCCGCTCCTTCACAAACACCTCTACAGAACAAAACAACAAGTTCGATACTCGATTAATCGTAGATACGAAAACCGCACGTTCGATACGTTCAATTACGAGTATCCTATCGACTGCGCCAAATATAACTTTCGGGTGTTAGAGTCCTTTTTTAAAAAATAATTTTTATTAACAAAATAGGTCTGAACAGTACAAAAGCAAAAATATAACTGATTTCTAAAATGAATCTTCCCATAAAGATTAAGATTCTTGCACATCAGTTTCCCGGAATCGCGAGATCCTGCATCAGCATGGTCGGCGGTTCACACGGGAACGGGCGATATAATTCACGTCTTACTTATACATGCCAAAGAAAAAACTTGGTTTTACTCTTGCCTCAGTCTTCAACTCACCCATAATCCCGTCAATTTCTTCAGTAAATGTTGAAAATAATCGCTCATACACATCCTACATAAAAAATGGAGTATGTGATTTGAAGCTTGAGGTTTGCACTTCACAATAGTGTTATTAAATATATATATGCAGGATATGAATAAGCGATTATTTTCAACATTTAGTGAAGATAATGCCGATTTTGCATGGCGGTGTATACAAGCACCGTAAAACCTTTTTCATTGTGAATATCTGTGTTTTTCCTAATCAATATTTCACAAATTCCAAAAAATACCGAAATTGTATCAACTTTCACTTATTTTAGCAAAATTCACAAATTTTATGAAGTGTCTGATTAAATTGTGCAGTCCATGATATTTTGGTGTTGTTTTTCATTGTGAAACCCACTGATTGAAATCACACTCAATTATTATTCATTGTGTATATATTTCATAATCTCAAAGGCTTTTTTCATGATCTGCAAATAACAGATAGTGAGTAGTGCGATAGGTCTGTAGTTGCTGGGTAGGGTCTTATACACTTTTTTCGAGGAACTGGTTATACTCCTGTAATTTTTCAGTAAGACGAAAATACCCCCAAGTTATGAGAAAGGTTACCTCAAATCTACTAGCTTTCTTTGTTGGTGTTAAGTCCCAACAAAATGTGTTTGATAGTTCGTTGGCGTAAGGTAATCTAAGGCATAGACTGGGATGATATGGGAGTGATGTTCCTTGGTTAGTGGATGAAATAATATATTCAATAATCTATAGAGTACATATTTGGCAATTCTCATCAGAGGGGCATTGAACACATAATGAAAACAAGCGATAGAAAACAACTACTGCAACTTACGACTGTTGAATTATATACGTTCGAAAAGTATTGGCATAATTCTGAAAATGTCAATTCTGCATATGGATTGAACATCATTACATTGCATGAATTCAAATAAAGTTCCAAAAGTGTGCTGGAGAGTGTCAAATGATGAAATATCCTCAACATCGATAGTGGTAGAATTGATAGCACATATTTCAAATATCCGACAGTATCAAATGATTAAAACATCGGATAGTAACTTGGGTGCGTGTTAGATCGAATAGTTCATATGAATAAGATTCTACAATTCAAACAGACAAAAAATAATTGACAAATGCTAAATCCCAAGTTCATACAACCGTCTCTGGAAATAGAAAATGTTTCGATTTTTATCGTATCAGGATGTCTATCGAAAATAAAAGAGATTGAGGATGGGCAGTCACGCACATTTGTTGTTTATTCAAATTAAATTGTGTAGCTCTACCTTTCGTTGCCTGTTTTCCTTAGAGTTGACGTTGACGTGGATTGATAGTAATGAAACCAACTACATAACGAATACCAAAATGACGGAAATAATATTATACATTTGCAAAGTATTCTCCTGACGAAATTTCTCTCCAATATTTGGAAAACTTGATTCATTCACATATCTTTGAAAATCACTCAAATCATTTTTATTGTGTGGTTTCTTGTTGACCATAGAGAAATTGGCTATTCGAAAAGTATTTCAAAGAGAACGTTCTGAAGTAAAAATGTAATGTAATGGCATCAATAAAATAAAAATATTTATTATTTGATTCTACACATTTACTAGAAGAAATTTTGTAATGATGTAGGTAAAAAGAAATAGAAAAAGAAAATATAAATGTTACTCATTTTACAAGAAGCCTTTTCACTAATACTGTCTTCTGTATTATAAACATATTTCGCGATACGAAAAATGGATTATTTATGCGAACGAAATTTTATTGTGAATATATAGCAATATATTGATAGATTTCCAAAGCGCTTCCGGTTTTCGGCCTTTTCTCATGAACCTAAAAAAAATATGAAATGGAGCTGTATTTGATCTAAGATTTTTCGTGAAAAAACATATAACGATTTGATCTGGGTACCATTATTAAATAATTTGTGTACATTGTATGGTTGTAATATCAACATGAATGCATAGTTTCTGTATTAGAGATTTTGCCATCTTCAACGTCTGGAATGTTACCATTCTCTAATGGAGTCTTCTTATGAAATGATTTTGCATCATTTACAAGCATTCTATAACAATTTGGCAACCATGGAACTCGTATAAAATGTTGAAAAATGGCTTGCCATAACGCTCACATTATTTATCGAAGCCTAGTCAAAAAGAAAATATTCCGATATTGTTCTGTCCCCACTTTTGTTAGTATTATCATAGTTTATAATTAGTATTATTTTAGAACATAGTAAATAATTATTATTAGTTTTTCCGTTTCATCATAGTCATATCACCCTGTATACTTATTTCGCGTATTGGAGAGTTTATTGTTTCAATACCGATGGTCGCCTGTGGATGAAAAACTGAGTACCTTATCAAGGTATAAAAAACACAACGGTTAAAAAGTGTTCGAGACCGACGAACTCAGAGAGAGACATTTTTTCACGTCGATGAACACAAGTTCTCATAAAAGGTCTTTTTCGACTATTTTTTCCATATTACAAATTCAGTGTTTGTGCGTCACACCATTGGTTTCCTGTTGGACAACGATAACACCGGCCGGCTGTTTCCCCGCAAGAGCTGCAGTCACCAGATCTATCAGGTCAAAGGTAACCAACTTTAAACTCTCTCGCAATTATTATTGTTCAATTATATAATCATTTTACATCTCAACATACAGTCCGCCTCTCTCAGTTGAATATATTTGTGATTCATGGTGAATCGGGAAATTCGACAAACATTATTTGGTCCTTCAATATTCTATGATAATATTATTTTTATTTTTTTACTGGAAATACTTGAATGTAGCTGAAGGCCGAGATATTTCTCAGTATTATTATTTCACATTTCAATAAAAAGTCTGACGTACCTTTTTGCTTCTCCAGCTAATCTTCATTCAATTTCATACGTACATGAAACAAACAGGGTGATCCACGTGTCAAAAAGAGAGATATTTGATAAGAATTTTAGTAAAGTTGAATAAGTTATATTAAAATGACAGAAAAACTTAAAAAATATCAAATTCTTAGACAAACAGAAATCAATCAATCGTATGAATGAATTACTTGGTACAGCTAAAACTGCCGAAACCGATAAAAAATTTCACTCTATGTTCAAATTAAAATATGAATTTCTGGATATTGTCAAGGACGAGTTTTCCAAACAACACAATTCCATTATTTCGTTACTCTCTTCGAACGAGAAATTCGCCAACGAGGATGCAATAAGGCGTGATTTTGAAAATGTTTATTACTCAATCAAACTCATTTATCATAATTTATTTGTAACCAACCAACCCAGTTGTTCAAACTCAGCTGCTGTCACGAACAGTAATATTAGTTTACCTAAACTTCAGTTATTAACTTTCAGTGGAGATGTTACAACATTCTCTTCCTTCTTAGATATGTTTGATGCCGTCATACATACTAACACTCAATTGAGTGATATTGAAAAGTTCAATTATTTGATATCTTCATTGAAAGGACCTCCTTTGTCACTCGTACAAAAACTCCCTATGACATCTGGTAACTACTCTATAGCTTATGACACTTTGGTGAATAGGTACAAAAATAATCGGTTGATTGCTGCTGCTCACTGGGCCGCAATCGACAATACTCCTAGATTATCTTCGGATAACCCACTGGATTTGCGGAATCTGTTGGATACCTTCTCTGATCATTTAGCGGCCCTTGAACTTCTTAAACTACCCGTGGGCTCATGGGACTTTATATTGGTACAAATGTTATTGAAACGCATAGACGTTTCCATAGCCACTAAATTTGAATTTCATCATGGCACTACTGATATTCCAACCTATTCTCAGTTGACAGATTTTCTCAATAAACATTGCATCGCATTAGACAATGTGAACCTCAGTAGAAAATTAAAGCCAGCAAAGAAAGTGGAATCTCCCACTCCACTAGTTTAATAGCCAGTGCCAAGACTTCAACTTGCATTATCTGTAAACAAGACCATCTAATTTATAAATGTCCAGAATTTTCTGGCAAATCTCCCACTGAACGCTTCCGTATTGTAAAGGATAAAAGTTTATGTTCAAACTGCCTTTCTAACTCTCACACTGCAAAAAATTGTATATCGACTCACACTTGCCATAAGTGTGGGCAGAAACATCATACAATGCTACATTTTGACAGCAACGACACTTTGTCACGATCACAAGCTCCAATCAACTCAATTAATAACTCCATTTCTCTAATGGAAAATTATTCTACCTCAGTCTCTCAAACGTTGACCGGTACTATACCCCGATCTTCACATATTTTGTTACCCACAGCCCTTGTTGATATCCTGGATAGCCGAGGAAACTTTCAGCAAGCTCGAATTCTCTTGGATTCTGGCTCTCAGAGTAATTTTATTTCTCAAAAATGTGTTAGTCGACTTTCGCTTTCAGGCTACCAGTTGAGTTTCTCTGTTCAAGGTATCGGGCAAACACAAACTCTCACCTGTTCTACAGGAATTTCCTGTTATATCAAACCAGTTGGTAAGACCTCACCCTCCTTTAACCTTGAGGCTATTGTCATCCCAAAAATTTGTAGCGATTTACCTAATTGTCCCATTCCATCATTATATGATTTTCATGTCAACCAACTGCTCTTAGCAGACCCAAGGTTCAATATTCCTGGCTCCATCGATCTTTTGATAGGTGCTGATTTATTTCTTCATATTCTCCAACCCGGCCGTCTTGTGGGTAACTCCAACGATCCTATTGCCTTGAATACCGTTTTTGGTTTCATTTTAATGGGTAAAACCAATGCCGAGTCGCAGCTGCCATCTCAATCCTTTCCATGCCTTGAAAGAAAATATTCCATACTACTTATTAGCGAAATGATTCTGGAAGATTCATACTTTCATTACCATTCCGCAATGACGAGCCTTCTTTTCCAGGTAGCCGACACATTGCAACCTATCGTTTTCTTAGTTTAGAACGACGTCTCCTCAGAGATCCCATTCTTTATCTGGCCTATTGCCATTTCATGAAAGAGTATCTTGATTTGGTCCGTATGGAGTGTCTCAAGGATGTGTCCGATACTGACAGAAGTTTTCATATCCCCCATCATTCCGTTATAAAACCATCCAGTTCTACTACCAAACTCCGAGTGGTTTTCAATGCTTCATCCAAGGCTCCTGGCCAACCTTCGCTCAATGACTGTCTTCTGACTGGTCCAAAACTTCAAAGAGATCTTGTCACGATCTTATTACAGTTTCGTTTGTATCAATATGTATTCACTGCAGATATTAAACAGATGTATAGACAGATTCTCATCAATCTCGTACATACTGATTATCAACGAATTTTGTGGCGCTTTTCCCCGTCCGAGCCAATCCAAGATTACCGTCTTCTGACACTCACTTATGGTTTTTCTAGTGCCCCCTATTTAGCCATTAAAACCCTATTAACCTTGGCTGATCAAGAAATGGACAATTTTACGAAAGCCGCACAAGTTATTCAAACTCAAACATACATTGATGATATTGTCACTGGCGCTTTCACTTTGAAGGCTGCTCAGAAACTCCAATGTCAGTTAATCACGTTGCTGAAAAAAGACGGCTTCGAACTTCGTAAATGGACAAGTAATGATCCCCGACTCCTAGAAGGTTTTCCCAATTCTCACCTTTGTGATGACTCACTTGCTCTCAATTTTGAGGCTGATACTCCGCTCAAAATTCTTGGTCTCCTTTGGAACCCATCGTCAGATAGTTTTTCCTTTTTGGTTCAGTCCGTAAAAAATACATGTACCAAGAGAAACCTCTTATCTAATCTAGCGCGCATTTTTGACCCTCTTGGTATTGTGTCGCCAGTTACCTTTTTTGTTAAATATCTCATTCAAAGACTCTGGACCTTGAAACTTGGATGGGATGCACCTCCACCACCCGATATAAAGTGCATATGGGAACGATTAATCTCTGAACTCCCCTCTCTGACTAACTGCAAACTTCCTCGTCTTATTCTTGCGACCTCATCTTCTAGACATTCTTCTTGAAAAGTTTTCTTCGCTGGAACGTTTACAGCGCGTCATGGCGTTGATGCTTCGATTCACATACAATTGTCGCAATCCCTCCCAAAAACGTTCTGGATGGCTTGTGACTTCAGAACTTGATCAGGCTCTCAATATATTTGTTAAATATACACAATCTCAGTTCTTTGATGACGATATAGCTCTTATAATCAAGAGAAAACCACCCTCCAAACCACTTCGCAAACTCACCCCTTTTTTGGATGACAACGGAATCCTTCGTGTAGGTGGTCGACTGGCTAATGCTCCCATTTCCTATGATCGAAGATTTCTTGCTCTGTTGCCTGGCAATCATCGCCTCACTCATTTAATTGTAACTGATGTCCATGTCATGAATTTACATGCCAGTATTCATCAGGTACACTATTTGGCTATTCAAAAGTTTTGGATCCTTTCAGCAAAACGTGTCATACGACGAATTTTGTCTAGATGCCTCAAATGCTGGCGAATTAATCCGCGTTCTGTCCAACCTCCCATGGGCAACTTGCCATCAATTCGAGTATCACAAGTTAAACCTTTTCTCCATGTAGGAGTTGATTTTGCTGGGCCTTCTACAATCACTATGTCAAAAACTGGGGGCGCTAAAACCCAGAAAGCATACTTATGCTTATTTGTTTGTTGGGCTACTAAGGCCTTACATCTGGAACTCTCTTCTGATCTGTCCACGGAAGCGTTTCTTGCAGCTTTACGCCGATTTATTGCCCGTAGAGGTCGCTGTCAACACTTATACAGCGATTGTGGATCCAATCTCATTGGTGCTAATAAACAGCTCAATAATATCTTCAAAACTGCCGCTTCGCAGGAATCCATTACTTGGAGTTTCAATCCCCCTTCCGCACCTCACATTGGTGGTTTGTGGGAGGCTGGTGTAAAGTCCGTCAAAATTCATTTGTCACGTGTCATTGGCGAACAAGTTTTATCATATAAGGAATTAAACACTGTCTTAATTCAAATTGAAGCCCTTCTAAATTCCAGACCGCTTACTCCTCGATGACCCCAATGATTTAACTGCGCTCACGCCGGGACATTTTCTTACCATGGAGCCTTTAAGCATGCCTCCGGAGCCCATTCTCACTGGTTCTCCTCTAAATCGTCTCACTCGCTGGCAGTTGTTGCAGCGTATGCAGCAAGATTTTTGGACCCGTTGGTCCCAGGAATACCTCCATACACTGCACCAACGCGCTAAATGGACAGACAAGGTCGATCCAATCACTCCCGGGACATTAGTTCTTATAAAAAATAATAATACAACTCCTATGACTTGGCCAATGGGTCGCGTCACTTCTGTTCATCCCGGACGCGATGGAATCATACGTGTGGTAACCATAAAAACTGCTGGAGGCACATTCAAGCGACCTGTCGTTAAAATGTGTCCCCTTCCATTAGAAACATAAAATGCATATACATTTTGGTAGGCGGAATGTTCTGTCCCCACTTTTGTTAGTATTATCATAGTTTATAATTAGTATTATTTTATAACAAAGTAAATAATTATTATTAGTTTTTCCGTTTCATCATAGTCATATCACCCTGTATACTTATTTCGCGTATTGGAGAGTTTATTGTTTCAATACCGATGGTCGCCTGTGGATGAAAAACTGAGTACCTTATCAAGGTATAAAAAACACAACGGTTAAAAAGTGTTCGAGACCGACGAACTCAGAGAGAGACATTTTTCCACGTCGATGAACATAAGTTCTCGTAAAAGGTCTTTTTCGACTATTTTTTCCATATTACAAATTCAGTGTTTGTGCGTCACACCATTGGTTTCCTGTTGGACAACGATAACACCGGCCGGCTGTTTCCCCGCAAGAGCTGTAGTCACCAGATCTGTCAGGCCAAAGGTAACCAACTTTAAACTATCTCGCAATTATTATTGTTCAATTATATTATCATTTTACATCTCAACATACAGTCCGCCTCTCTCAGTTGAATATATCTGTGATTCATGGTGAATCGGGAAATTCGACAAACAGATATTATAGCTTGGTTCAGGTACCAATTATTCATATGGGTCATACTTAATCCTCGTACCATGAGGACATAATATTCATTATTTCAGACAATTATGCAATCTTCACAAAAATAAAGTTTGTAAAGATCGAATCGTCCTCTGTATAGTTTGTACAATTACTATAGATCTTTATCAAGTGACGGCCCAGTCAATCAGAAATATTAATACTTGTACAATAGTTATGTGTATCACAAGGCAGAAAAACTGATTTTCTAAAGTGCGAATACGAGTACTAGTACAGTTTCTTATCGTGTGATATCTTCATCTCTTCATTTCACGCGATTATCTCTTCATATTTGCTCGTTCAGGTTTATTTCGACCGAGAAATAATTGTTATGATTATTTGTATTACCGAACGCACCCTAAAACAATAAGTTGGTAATAGTGTCGACTATCACATAAGGGCACATGGGAGTGGGGATGTTGTCTTTTCGTCATGTAAGAGAAGCACATAAACGTACTCGTCAAGTTTGTTTAAATAAAACTAATTTCAAATCAAGTCTAGTCTATCATGTATAATAAATACATAACATAATTTTGGCGACGATGGTCTAGTCGTTCCTGCGTGCTCGAGTCTCAAGTCAAAGTCGTAAGTCGTTGTAAAGTCCAAGTCTGACCTGGGAGATAACCTTTTGTCTCACCACGTGAAAGAAGCAAGTCAAAATGGCGTTAATCGGGACAATAGAAATGTTCAACCCCCATGAGTCTGATGTGATGTGCTACATCGAACGCCTTGAGCAACTGTTTATTTGCAATGAAGTCGAGGAGGGAAAAAAAGTGTCACTTTTTTTAACCTTAATTGGAGGCGAAGCATATCGTATTTTGAAAAACGTCCTAGCTCCAGATGCATTAAGCTCAAAGTCGTATGCGGACCTATAAAAGGCACTTACTGATCACTACTGTCCGAAACGTTTGGTCATAGCGGAAAGGTACAATTTTTAGATTGCAAATCAGGAAAGTTCTGAAGATGTACAGGCCTATTCTGAAAAGCTGAAGAGTCTAGCTGAGCTGGTGCTTTTTTGAATGAAGCACTTCGTGACAAGTTCGTCTGTGGATTGTGATCTGAGACTATAAAAAGAAGACTGTTAACAGAAGATAACTTTACGTATGAAAAAGCTTATCAGACAGCAGTCGCCACGGAGTTAGCAGAAGGTAAAGCTAAGGTAATGATTTCAGAAGGAGGGACCATTCACAAGATACAAAAGTCGAAACTAGGTGCAAGTCAGAGTTTGTCAAAAACGATGTCAGATCAAAGTAGGAAGATATCAGTTCAAGGTAAGCCGTTCAATAAGTTGCTTAGGTGCAAACGTTGTCTTCGAACACACTATGATGGCAAAAAATGTCTTGCTATCAGTTGGAAGTGTTTTGCTTGCAATGAAATTGGTCATACAGCCAAGTCAACCTATTGCAAAAACAGAGTTCACAACATTGAAGGTGAAGCCATCAGTGAAGAGCAGGCGTCTGATGATTATCCATTGGAATTAGGTCTTTTGGAAATTTTAGAAATTAGAGATTCAGGGTCAGAAAATAAGAGTTTGAAAGTCATCCTACTTATAGAAGGTAAAAATATTGCTATGGAAGTAGACTCTGGTGCATGTAAGTCAGTCATTCATGTAGAAGATTATCATAAAATGATTAGTCATTTTAATCTAGAATCAGTCAGTTTCAGTTACGAGCTGTAACAGGTGAAGAAGTTTTTATTGTTGGACAAATTTCAGTCAATGTAAAGTATCAGTCTAAAAATTATGTCCTACCTCTTATAGTCTTGCAAAGTAAAACTAAATTCGTACCATTACTTGATAAAAATTGGTTGAGTGTTCTTAACCCAGAATGGAAACATGTTATATTTGATACTGTCAAATTGAAACCTAATAAAAATGATGTAAATGTTTTAGAACAGTCATATCAGGTTGAAAGTCCGTCCAAAGTCAAAGAAAGTTTAAGTCTGGTCGAAGTCGAAATAAAAAAATTAGTCTTGGACGTCAAAAGTAAGTTCTCACTAGTTTTCAAAGAAGAAATAAATAGTTTCATTAAAGATTTCAAAAGTCAACCTATTTTTCACAGGGCATATGAAATGCCATAGAGTCTGAAACCATTGGTAGAAGATGAACTTTCAAAAATGGTAAAAATGGGAATTTTGAGTAAAGTAAATCATAGTCAGTGGGCCAGTCCCATTATTGTAGTTCCTAAAAAAAATTCAGGCAGCATTAGAATCTGTGTATATTTTAAAAAAACTCTAAACAAAGTTATCGATACAGATCATTGTGTCTTGCCGATGCCTGAAGATATTTTTTCATGTTTAAGTGGTTGTAGTTATTTTACAGTCTTGGATCTTAAAGGCGCTTATCAGCAGATTCAAATAGGTGATCAATCGAAAGATCTTTTTACTATTAATACTCATCTAGGCTTGTTTAGGTACAATCGTTTGACATGTGGTATTAGCTCTGCGCCAGGGATTTTTCAATCAGTCATGGAAACAATTCTTTCAGGTGTACCAAATGCAAAATGTTATTTGGATGACATCTTGGTGTATGGAGCTACCCTACATGAATGCCATCGTAATGTCATTAACACCCTATCTCGGCTACAAGAATTTAATGTAAAATTAAATGAGGATAAATGCAAATTTTATAGAGAACAAGTGGAGTTCCTTGGGCATATTATCGATGATCAGGGTGTTCATCCCACCAATAAAAAAAATTGAATGCATAGAAAACGCTCCTTCTCCACAAAACATTACCCAACTCAAATCATACTTAGGTCTCTTAAATTATTATTGTAAATTTATATAAATAAATCAAATACTCCGTTTGAGTGGTCTGAAGAATGTGAAAGAGTATTTCAACTCAGCAAGAAGTGGCTGACTTCAGACATCATTATAACCCGAAATTGCCAATAATTATAGCATGTGACTCAATTGGATACGGTGTTGGTGCTGTAATGAGTCATGTTATAGATGGTGTAGAAAAACCAACAATGTTTGCTTCTAGTACGTTAACTCGTACAGAAAAAAATCATTCAAATATTGAGAGGGAGGCATTAGCACTAATTTTTGGTTTAAAAAAATTCCACAAATATATTTATGGTCGGAAATTTACCCTGCGTACAGATCACCAACCATTGCAGTTTATTTTTAATAAAAACAAAGGTATCCCTGCAATGGCTGCAGCTCGCATAACTCGTTGGGCTGTAACACTATCTGCATATGATTATGAGATAGAATATAAAAAAGGAAGTCTTTTAGCTAATGCTGATGGTCTTTCTAGATTGCCAATACACTCTACAACTGAAATTGCCGATTCAATATATTCTTTCAGTTTAGTCGAAAATGTTCCACTGAGTGCTGATGATATAGCAAAAGCATCTAAAAGAGATTTAATCGTAACCAAAGCTATAGATTTAACTATTTGTGGTTGGCCAAACCATATTTCAGAAGACAACCTCAAATATTACTTTCAGAAAAGGTATGAACTATCTGTACAAAATAATTGTTTGTTAGTTGGTAGTAAAGTGGTAATTCCAAAATCCTTGCAGTCAGAAGTTCTCAAAATGTTTCACGAGCAGCATCTTGGTATTGTTCAGACAAAAATGTTATTGAGATCATATTGCTGGTGGCCTAGATTAAATGATGATGTTGAACAGTTCATTGGCTCTTGTGATATCTGTCAAGCATGTCAAAATTTCTCAAATAAAAGTTCTCTCTTACCTTGGCCGAATGCACCTAATAATTTTTACAGGGTACACATAGAGTTTTTTCATGTATATTCACATACATTTTTAATTGTCGTTGACAGCAAAACAAAATGGATTGATGTTCGACTTATGGAAAATGGCACTATAGCCAAAGAAACAATTCTAAAATTGAAAGAAGTATTTTCTATTTTTGGACTGCGTGTTGAAATTGTTTCTGATAACGGACCCCCATTTAATTCATCAGAATTTAACTCGTTTTGTCAGGCAAATGGTATCAAACCAATTAAGTCACCGCCCTACCATCCGCAAGCCAACGGCTCCGCTGAGAGAGGAGTTCAAACAGTGAAAAAAGGTTTGGAAAAGTCATTAATTTTTGATGAGGGAAAAGAAATGAATAAAAACTTAATCAAAAGCAGATTAGCCAATTTCTTATTTACTTATAGAAATACACCATCAACGGTAACGGGTCTATCATCTGCGGAACATCTATTCAAAGCCTAGGACCAGATTTGATCTTTTGAAACCATGTTATTCAAGTACTCAAAATGCTCAAATTGATGATCAGCAATTGAGAAAAACTATTTTGTACCATCTCAATGATCCTGTCTACATTAAAAATACTCAATCAAAATTATGGGTAAAAGGCAGAATTGTAAAAATTTTTATCCACAATCACCTTATAATTGAAGTTTTATCCACACTTATGAACCGTATAAAGTACCACTTTATCCACTAGTGGAATAATGAAATTACTTCATTCCACTAGTGGAATAATGAAAAATACAATCTTGAATATCAATCACATTTTACTTATTTATTATTAATATTAACATTAACATTTATATTAATAGACATTTCGTTCTTCGTTTTATCATAATTTTTGTATGTTATTTCAATGATTTTTGAGGAGGTGACAGCCGCTGTTAGAGCAAAACGTCAAATCATTTTGTGATGAAAAATTTCCGCGATTCTGACTCTAAATGAATGTGATTGTGAATAAAACGTTGTATTGCATGCGTGTTTTAGATACATTTTATTTGCTTAAGAAATTTATTAATTCTTGCGCAAATAAAATGATATCTAAAACACTTATACAATAAATAACTATAAGCCATGTAACCTACTTAGTCCAAACCGATAGCGAAGTAAAATTTGTACATGCTAACGATATTCGTTATAGACCATAAAGTGAAGTGCCTAATGTAGGAATTCCAGTTCCTGAACGTGAAAATAAGTATGAACAGCCCAGTGAACCACCATGTCAAAATGTACATATAGAAAAAGTTGTTACTCCTAAAACTGTTGATCCTAATGAAATATCTGTAACTTCAGAAGCTGTGGAAGTACCAAATATTCAAAATTCAGGTTTGTCGACACCATTACAGAATGCATCCAGAGCTCCTGTCGTAACCCGTACTGGTAGAGTTGTAAAACCTCCAAGTAAGCTAAATCTTTAAAATTAATTAGGGAAGAAAATGTTATGATTATTTGTATTACCGAACACACCCTAAAACAATAAGTTGGTAACAGTGTCGACTGTCACATAAGGACACATGGGAGTGGGGATGTTGTCTTTTCGTCATGTAAGAGAAGCACATAAATGTACTCGTCAAGTTTGTTTGAATAAAAGTAATTTCAAATCAAGTCTAGTCTATCATGTATAATAAATACATAACAATAATAATAATTATTATCATACACGGTGCGTCTCAATTTGAGCAATCACACCCTCGAATGTACTATAGAATAAAATGATTAAAAAAAAATGTCACTAAAATGTACAATATATTGTACCAACAAATATCTACCTTCAGGTTGATGACATTTTCGTATACCTACCCATTCATTATAGCTACCTACGACCAATTAAAAAGTGAAAAATTGGGAAAACGTACCTACTATGAATTTTTTATTGCAAAAATAATACTAGACTATGTTTTAGAACCCCTTAAATCCCCTGTGCTTAATTTATTTAAAAATACAGGGTGTCATCTCTAACTAATAACATTAATGATTTTTATTCATCGTCAAGTCAGAAATTACCCAAAAATTTTCTTCGCCATATGTTGGAAAAGGATTATTCGGCAGCCTTACGGGGCTGAAATTTTCGAAACACTTGATTTTTGATTATTTATTTTCAGTTGATCAAATTCCCAATTGTACAGTATTACCTTTTCATAAACCTATGCTTTCATGACAGTTCTAAAACATGTCAAAAAATTAAATGGAAATTTGTTGGTCGATTGATAGGATGAAAACGATAACGAATACAAACCTCTATAAATATCCTGGGGGAAAATTCAGCCACCAACACACACCTCGACAGCCGAAATCACCAAAAAATAACTCAAAAATGTTTTCAACCCAATATCGCAAGTTTCATCGGCCCCACGTCTTCACGAGCCGCAAATTCGAAAGTTTTTCAAAGAACACGAAGCCACAGAGAGGAGCGCCTGGTACGGTACGCGTCGGTATACTGGCGTCGTTGGGCGTCGCGGACCGACCACGTGAGAGACGCAAGGCGTCCCATCGCATGTTCTGCATCCTGTAATATTTAGATGCGGCGTGCCGAATGGAATACGTACGTAGAAAGGATATGCGAAAGTTTTTTAGGGGTTTCTGGTTTAATTTATTCAAATTGGACGGATGGCTTATGAAGGACCAGGAAGAGTTGATTTATTCATTGCGAATCGGGTGGAAATTTGCAGAGAAAACTAGGGACGTCTGAGTTTTGGCGCACAGTGAAATGGAATTGAAAACTCTGTTCTCTCATTTTTTCTCTTCTTGGAGAAATGGAGCGCTATCGACATTCAGACTGAAACAGAATAACAAAACGACATCTTTTACAAAAAATATTCACTGAAAGTATTAATAATAATAATAAAAATAAAAGGTCTTCATTTTATTTATCCTCGGCGAAGACCAGCTTTAAGCTGCACAGAAAAAAAGGAATGTTTGAATCTAGTATTTCGATTTATTTGAAATATGAATACTTGGTTTTGATAATATTCAATTCACTCAAACATTATTGTTTTGGATGAAATAAATCGGTTTATTTCAACCAAATAATAGGTTTATTTCAATTTTTTCTTGAAAATTTCTCAGATCAATGCAATTATTTAATGAAGTCAAACATATATCATTTGTGATGAACAAGAATTTGAATTACTTGATAATGAAATATATTTGGTTGGTTATTTTATTGGATTGGTTTGTAATGTGAATAAATATTTGTTGCCTGGTCCCTCTTGGGAAAAAGAAATAAAATATGCATTTTTGATATATGCATGACCAAAGAAAAAACACGCTAATTTTTTGACTTCGTCTTCTCTTTATTAATTTTAATAAGTTTTTGTGAACACATTATATTGATTAATTATCTATTCACATGACACCATAGAAATTTTGTTTGAAAAAAGTTAATTAGGTGTCTGTTGGTACATACTGATTTGTAAATTCCATCAAGATAGGAAAACTCATATAAATATAGGTTAGTTGATAATGGATCCTTAAAAAAAAATAAGTAATTACCAAGGACTACTGAGCTCCCATTTCAAATTTCGTTGAATCAAAACACATTTCATTTGAATTAAATGTATTTTTTGTGAGTTTTCTATGTTGTTATGCTTTGAACTATATCGCGCATGCGTCAGTATCACGTAGTCGAAGCGAGATTAACGGCGTTCACACTCTTGCATTAACGTATTGGTGACAGATCTGAGTGCTAAGCGTTCCATTTTTAGGGCATCCAGTTTTAATCCTGTCTAGGATCTAGACACAATGTTGATAGTGTAATACAGTAATTAATCAGTTATTGAGTTCTTTCCGTCGTGTTGTGTTCAATGAGTGAGGTTAGAGATTTTCCGAGGGAAGATAATATGAAAAAACCAGCTTTCTAGCAGGTAAGTTGGTTCCCGATTAGGTTCATGTACTTTTATTCCAGTTTCGTGTACCAATGTATTCATACATTACATCTGTTATATTTAATTTAACATATTAAATGTTTCCAAGTTATTTCATTTCAGTATCTCATTTGTTTCGATTCAGTATTTTCAATTTGTTTGTATTCAGTATTTCATATGTTTCGAACAATGTTTTTCATTTGGTTTCGATTTATTGTTAATCAATATAGCATCATTTTCAAGTAATAGTTAGCAAGTATGAGTTGAATTTTTTATTTTACATTGGCAATGAAAAGGAAAATTGAACTATATTATTCATAAATTTCTGGCATTTTGTGTTATTGTGTCGTTTTTTCGTTCATATCGCCTTGAAATGAAAAGTGATAAGAGTATTCAATTTAATAAAAAATACAAACATTTTTCATATAACAAATGATTTTTAACAGACACTGGCTTTCAAGTTATTTTTGATTTTGTTTGAGAAGTTTCAGTCACAGTCCAATACATTGTTTATTTTGCCTCCAGATTCCAAACATGCACTAACGTCAAGGACGAACAGGCTGTGGAAAATGAACGAAAACCTACTAAGAAGTAGAGATGTCTAGGAAGCAAAAGGAAAAATATGTTTATTTTTATTGTGGAAAAGATTCGACATTACAACCATACGCTCATACATAATTGTTAGTTGGTTCAACTTCAAACAGCAGATTGGAAAAATAAATACAATTGAACCTCTTTTCTTGTACCTTTCTAAACCTCATCATACTTTATGTTTTGTATTGATGAAGTTTGATATATCGGGCGACCACAATTTTTCTATAGTTTTGAAGATTCAGATTTCATATTTGTTGTGTTGCTATAGTACTTGAATACGCATATTTTGAAGCCTCTACTGAAATTTCACCACTTCTGGTTCAACCGAAAGTGACCCATAACTTTTTTTTTTTTCAAATGACACTCTGTACATAATTTTCCATTATCAGAAATAGCACGCAATTTATGATAACACTGTACTTCAAATTTGAAAATCGGCTGAAAAATGGCGGAGATACAGTCGATTGTTCAATCGAACAAATTCGCCAAACTCGAACTTAAATCATCACAACTGACAAACGACATCAGAAGTAACCAGAGGAAGCTTCGAAGTGCGATACAGTTGAAAACTGAGGTTCTCATGTAATTGCAGCTCCCATAAATCCAAAAATTATCAAAAATTACCTAAAATCGGAATGTTCTCCATAAAGAAATGCTCACAACTGCCATTTCGTGAATGGCAACATGTACTTTTCAATTCGTTATGATAAAAACTTATACATTATCAGTTCACTAATGTAAAAAGTTTTGTAGAATTCCTAAAGGAAACGAAGATATAATCAGGTTTCATGATGAGTGTTCCTAAAATTGAATGTTCTTCAACGTATGCGGCTCAGAACATAGGGTAAATCACCCAATTGTTGGCACTGACCCAATTATTGGCACTATCATATTAACTCAAGTTTACTAATATTTCTCGATATTTCCGTAAAAATCAGTCATCCGTCTGAAATCTGGCAACGTTCCTGTGTAGGAAATCTACTTGACCAACAGTGTCATACTCAAAATGGCGACAGAAATCGTAAGTGCGTCGTAGGCCTGTTAGAATACGATCAGATTTTATGTTTTTTGGTAGCTTACTGCCCGAATAGTGTACCTGCAAATACGTGATTGTTCTGGACTGTAATTGAATTTGTCGATTCCTACAGTAAGTAGAGGTATTGATACACATTGTTTCTTTGTTGAGTGAAGCCATTCTACACGACTTACGTAATTATAAGGGTGCCAATAACTGGCATAAAAAACTGAACATTTCTAGTAATTGGCACTAGTGTCAATCATTAGTTTGATATAAAAATTTCGAAAATTAATAATTGGCACTTCTTCTTTCAGGTAATTGACGATGCCCAAAGTAAAGAAAAATCTAAAATATTCAAAATCTTACACCGAAGAAGTTGTTCACTCTGCTTTGAGAGATATTAATAATGGAATGACGAAAAAGCAAACAGGTTTGAAATACGGTATTCCCAGATCTACACTCCAGTTCCGCTTGAGTGACAAATTCACGAAAATTGAATATGGTCTAAGAACTTACTTGACAAAGGACGAAGAAAATTTATTGGAATCGTGGATTCTTGAGAGCCATAGAAACGGATTCCCTAGGAAAAAAGATGACATCCAAACTTCTGTAAAATAATTTCTTGATAAGCATCCCAGGTCAACACCATTCAAAGATATTTACCTGGAGCACATTGGTAAAGTGATTTCTACAAAGACATAAGAAATTATCAAATCAAGTTCCAGAAGCCGTCACAAATGCGAGTGGAAACATTTCAGAGAGTAACATAAGAAAATGGTTCATAAACATTGAAAACTATTTGAAAGAAAAAAAATGTTTGATATTCTTGGAGACCCTACAAGGGTTTATAATGGGGATGAAACTTGTTTTATGTTGTGCCCTAAAGAAGATAAAGTGATTGCTCCAAGAGGAGCAAAAAATGTCTATCAAATCGAAATGGGTCCATCCTTTGTGCAGCTCACCAAAGTCAATTTTGCTTGAAGCCTTGAAGATGCTTTAATTCAGCTCAAAACAAATACAGTTTCGAATGGATTTAGATCTTGCGGTCTTTTCCCATGGAATGCTGATGCAATTGATTATACTAAGTGTTTTGGTAAGCAAAATGACGAAGAGGCAAATTCTATCATTCTTCCTGAAGACAATAATGTGTCACTTCTGGATCTTCCTGATCAAGAGAATATAGTCGAAAAATCAGTTCCTCAAACATCAGAAATGGTTCTGGTCGGAAATTCACCTGAGGAAGAGATGGAATCAACTGTGGAAATATCTGATGTGGTTTTTGATGAGACACATTTGAGTTTGCTACTACTGGAGATGATAAGAAGCTTGATAGAGTTCTTGAAAAATTTGATGCCTACTGCAATCCGATCAAGAACCTTGTGTATGAGCATTTTATATTTTTTAAACGAGATCAACATCCTGGGGAAACAGTAGATCAGTTTATAACGTCACTCAGACAACTAGCCTCTACTTGTGAATTTGCCAAGAAAGATGTACTGATCAGGGACAGAATCGTATTGGGAATTCGGGACCATAGAATCCAAGAAAATTGTTGCAAAAAGCCGATTTGCAACTGGATAAGGCAATACAAATATGTCGTGCGATGGAAAGCAGTGTTTCAAAATAAAAAGAAATAAACCGAGGAACAACTTTCGTTGATGTTGTAAATTTTGGAGCAAAAAATAAACTGTCAATTTCAAGGTAAAATTTGGTGGATGGTAGAGACCGTTCATGGCGGAGCAAAACTGATGGTTCAGTTAATGCTCTGGATGGTAGAGACAATTCATGGCGGAGCAAAGCTGATGTTACAGTTTCTTCTAGAGGTTGCCGACGCGGACCATCCGAAAGTCCGAAATCAGGTAACACCGAGAAATGCAAAAATTGTGGAAATTGATTTCCACAATTTATAGATTTTGCGGACGAGGTAAAACGAAAGGACATTATCGGAAATTTTGTAGAAATCAAAATGTTCATGAAATTACGGACAATGAGTTTCATGGTGATTCATTTGATGATTGTGAAATTTCAAATGAACATTTTCAGACTCAATCTAATATTGTTTGGACAATTACGAACTCTGATATCAATTGGGTTGAGTGGTTCGAACACGTTACTGTCGCGGGATGTCAAATAAATCTCAAAATAGATACTGGAAGTCAAGTGAACATTCTCAATATCAATGACTTTCGAATGTTGAACATCGACGTGGAAGAACTCTCTAAATCAAGTTCGAATTTGTCTTCATATTCGGGACATAAAATTGATATAATTGGTCAGATCACTCTAAACTGTCAATTCAATAATGAAAGGAAATATTTATTATTTTATGTTTTACGTTCCGTGTGTCCAAGTTCAATATTGGGCCTTAGTGCCGCACATGATCTGAAAATCATAAATCCAAATTGTCGAGTGCAATCTGTGTGTACAGAATCTACTAAAAAAGACTCACTCAATGATATACTCGAAAAATATGCGAATGTTTTTTCGGGTATCGGAATAGTTATTTAACTAACAAGTGCGGAAAGTAGTACTTTTCCGCACGGGACGGCAGTTGCACGAACGACGCGCAGCCGTTAAGGGCGGAAAAGACATTTTCCGTAAGAGTTAGGTACAATATTTTTCCTACGAGTGTTTTTGTCCATCTTATTTATGAAAAAACAAGATTTTTAATAAACAAGTTTTTATAATAATGCTACAAAATGACTGATGAGTCAGAATAGTTACATAGATCATTTAGTTAGTCCTATACCTATATCCTCGTTTTCAACAATACAAAAATCGTGCGGAAAAGTAAAAATCGTACGGAAAAGTAAAAATCGTCCGGAAAAGTTACTTTTCCGCATGCTCGTAGAAAAAGACATATTCATGTTTCAGAACATGATAAAGAAAAGAATTCCGACGTCGATGAGGACATTGATTCCGATGACGACTCAGTGGATGATTCAGATAATGAATAATAATTCCAAAAAGAAACCTTTTTTGTAAAATCATTGAAAATACATAAAATCATTATATAAAATTGTAGTACTTTTTATTTAAACGATTAAACAAATTATATCAATGTTAAAGTATATATAACATCAAAAAGTATACAAAACTGTTGATACTGCGATTGACAGTTTTCATTTCTTGGATATAATATACATACCGTTTCACTTCAGATAGACGGCATAATGATTAATGCATATAATCAATTGTTCTCTTCAAAAATATGTTAATGCCGTACAGTATCAGATGACCATTATACAGAACTGTTGATACTGCGATTGACAGTTTTTAATTCTTGGATATAATATACATACCGTTTCACTTCAGATAGACGGCATAATTATTAATGCATATTATAAATTGTTCTCTTCAAAAATATGTTAATGCTGTACAGTATCAGATGACCATAAAGAAACCCTGGAAAGGTAGTGTCATTTTTCATCAGTCAAAAAATATGGTCTGCATGAAAATGTACGGCATAATTTTTTTCTAATTCATTTACCCGAATACTATTTAAAACAACAATCATATGTAGAAAATTGATATTTTTCATTAATATATATTTCTCTATTAATTTTTTTAAAGCAGTTTTTTTGAACGGCATTATTATATAACAATAGTTTTTAGCAAATCCATGTTGAAATAGTTATTTACCTAACAAGTGCGGAAAGTAGTACTTTTCCGCACGCGACGGCAGTTGCACGAACGACGCGGAGCGGAGTTCGGGCAAGCCGTTAAGGGCGGAAAAGATATTTTCCGTAAGAGTTAGGTACAATATTTTTCCTACGAGTGTTTTTGTCCATCTTATTTATGAAAAAACAGGGTTTTTAATAAACAAATTTTTATAATAATGCTACAAAATGACTAATAAGACAGAATAGTTGCATATATCATTTAGTTAGTCCTAAATATCATCATTTTCAACAATACAAAAATCGCGCAGAAAAGTAAAAATGTTCGGAAAAGTAAAAATCGTGCGGGAAAGTAACTTTTCCGCACGATTTTAAATCGTACGGAAAAGTACAACTTTCAAAACAAAAAATCGTGCGGAAAAGTTACTTTTCCGCACGCTCGTAGGAAAAAGTTTCGAAAACTTATAAAATTTCTCTTCGAGAAAATGCCGTGCCGTGCATTGCTTGAGCTCGAAAAATTCCACTTGCTATTAGAGATAAAGTAAAACAAAAATTGTATGGAATGGTCAATGAGAAAATCATAGTTCCAGTAACCGAGCTGACAGACTGGGTTAATCCAATTATCATCGTACCTAAATCTAATGGCGATATTCGAGTATGCATGGATCCAAGAGCACTGAATGTTTATATAAAGAGGGAACTATTCCACATCCCGACACAAGACTTTATATTTGCAGAATTAGCAGGAGCTCCAGTTTTTTCATTAATGGATGCTTCATCGGCATTTCTTCAAATTCTTTTAGACTATGATAGTTCTTTGCTATGTACAATAGCAACTCCTTTCGGTAGATATCGTTACCAAAGACTTCCATAATATAGTTTATCATCTTCGCCAGAAATTTATCAGAGATTTATTCATGAAACCCTGTCAGGTTTGTCTGGAGTCGTGGTCTATATCGATGATATTTTGGTGTTTGGTCGTACTCTCCAGGAACATAACGAAAATTTGACAAATGTACTTGAAAATATCAAACTGTCCGGTTTGACATTGTACCGTGACAAATCTAAGTTTTGTGTTACTAAACTAAAATTTTTGGGCCATATCATCAGCCAGGAAGGCATCAGTCCCGATGATACCAAAACACAGGCCATTAAAAATATGAAACCTCCCCAAAACAAAAAAGATCTTCAGAGATTCTTGGGAATGATAGTCTATTTAGCTAAATTCATTCCAAATTTGTCAGAAGAAACCAGTTCTCTTCGAAAACTTCTGAGTAATAGTACAGAATGGCAATGGACTCAAAATGAGGAAAAGTGTTTTTTGCCCGCCTGAAATCACTAGTAAATGCAACTCCTGTTTTGGCTTATAACAACCCGAATAAGGAATTGACATTATCAGTGGATGCAAGTCCATTCCGATTGGGTGCTTTTATTTCCCAAGAAGGACACCCTATAGAATATGCTTCTGTTTCACTCACCCCTACCCAACAGAGGTACAATCATATAGAAAAAGAACTCCTAGCTAGAGTGTACGGTTGTGAAAGATTCCATTATTTCACATTTGGACGAATCATTACTATCCAAACTGATCACCGCCCTCTTCTAGGTTTAGTCAAAAAACCTCTCGATGAATTATCACCACGTATCCAACGACTGGCTCATAGGTTGTTGGGATACCAGTTTGAATCACAGTATGTACCAGGAAAAAATTTACATATTCCAGATACATTAAACCGTGTGCCTAGTATGAATACCATTGACACAGAATACTTAGACACCAATTTACGAGTATATAGCATTATTTCAACGTCTGTTGAAAATGAAAAGCGTCTTCAAGATTCTATAGATGACGATTTTACGTTACAAAAAGTAAAATATTACGTTTTTCATGGTTGGCCTTCACACAAGAGCAATATTCCACCTTCTGTCAAAAAATTTTTGCCCATCAAGGATGAAGTTTTCGTGCATGAAAATGTACTATTTTATAGAAAACGATTAATAATACCAGAATGCTTAAAAGGTGAATTTTTTGGAACTTATACATAAAAGTCACCAAGGGGTTGTGTCTTGTAAAAAACTGGTCCAAGAATCAATATATTGGCCTAGAATCACATCTGATATAGAAAATATTGTACTTAATTGTCTAATTTGCCAAAAATATTCAAAATCGAATAAAAGGGAACCACTACAACCACATGGCATTCCAGATCTTCCTTGGGAGAAGATAGGTGTCGATTTTAAAACACTAGGATCTTTGAATTTAATCGTTGTTGTTGACTACTTCAGTAAATTTACAATTGTCAACAAACTCACTAGTAAAACTGCTGGAAGTGTAATATCTAATTTGAAAAATATTTTTTCTATGAACGGCATTCCGTTAGAAATTTGTTCCGACAACGGACCACCTTTCAATTCCTACGAATTTATTGAGTTTGCTACGAAATACGATATCAAACTAACCACATCTAGTCCCTACTATCTGAGATCCAATGGTATGGTTGAACATGCAATACAGACGATAAAAGGGTTACTTATCAAATCTCAACAAGATTGCGAGGACCCGTTTTTAGCTATTTTAAATTACAATATAACCCCAAAAGATGATTTGATCTCCAAGTCAACTTTTGATGGGGCGAAGGTTGAGAACAACTCTTCCAGTAGCAAAAATTATTCTGAAACCTAATTATTCTACTGAAGGCGTGAGAAATAAATTAGAAACTAAACAGAAAATACAGGGTGTTTCAATATTCAGTATCAAGATTTAAGGGGCGTATTTCTCAGGTCAAAATAATACTTTTTTTTCCATAAACACGTGTCCGCAAACGCTTCCTTACCGAACTACAGAGCGTTGAAATTTCAAGATTTTTTAAGTTTTTTCTTCATAGCTCTTTCAGTTTTTGAGATATTGAGATTAAATTTGAAATATAGGTTACGTTTTAGGGTTTACGTCTTCCAGTATACAGAGTGATTGTAACAAGCTACAGGGAGATATTTTTTCAGGGGTCAACCCTTTTTCGCCTCATAAACTTTTTTGTAGTACGCCGCTGGTGGATTCTAACATAATGAAATGATTTATTTATTCTGTTATCAAATTTTCTTTCCTCCTGTGATTTTTACGTATCTACAACCGTTATCAAGAAAAAAATTAAAATCATTTTGTAATTCGTTAATTAAATTTTTCAACGGAACAATAAAAAAGCGAATTAGTGGGCTTTGACTGCTATTTTCATTTGGACGTTTTGATTTGATTTGAAGCATTTGAAAGTTGATGGATGTCTCATCGTGTATTTGCCCCATAAACTTTTTTGTGGTGAATTCTGAAATACGAAATGAATTTTTTGTTTTGTTCACACACTTGTTTGTCTTTTGTAATTTTTTCTACGTTCAAATTACAAGAGACAAAAAAAATTAATAACAGAATAAATAAATCATATCATATGTTAGAATCCACCAGCGGCGTACTCCAAAAAAGTTTATGGGGCGAAAAAGGGCTTGACCCCTGAAAAAATATCTCCCTGTAGCTTGTTACAATCACTCTGTATACTGGATGATGTAAACTCTAAAACGTAATCTATATTTCAAATTTGATCTCAATATCTCAAAAACTGAAAGAGCTATGAAGAAAAAACTTTAAAAATCTTGAAATTTCAACACTCTGTAGTTCGGTAACGAAGCGTTTGCGGACAAGTGTTTATGGGAAAAAAAGTATTATTTTGATCTGAGAAATACGCCGCTTAAATCTTGATACTGAATTTTGAAACACCCTGTACAAAAGAAATATTACAATAATTCAACTCAAGCGTTATCAAAATTGCAGCCAAAACAATCAATACTGGTACAAGTTGGAAAGAGGAACTGGAAACCAGGAATTGTTTTAAATGACTCTGGTCCTAATGATTATGTTGTACGGGTCAATGATGCAGATTACCGAAGGAATCGACAGCATCTGAGACCACTAAGATTGCTATCACCTGAACCTGATATTGATCCTCAAACTAGAACTTCTACATCAAGTCCAATATATTCGACTCAAAGACTATCAACTGAACAGAGTCTTGTCGACATGGGATCAACCAGAATCACAAAAATTCAGGATAATCCACCTACTGCAATATTCACTAATGATAAATCCCCAACAGTGACTCGCAGTGGTCGTCTTGTTAAACCCCCAGTAAAATTGAATTTGTGATTTGTTTGATGTCTTACTTTCATTGTTTTCTTTTTTATTTTTTCCTTTGAAAGGGGCATGTGATGTATATTGTTTTATACAGAGAACAGTCAGTGAGCTGTCAGATACAATTGGACTGCTAATGTCATTGTCTTCACTAAAAGTTAATTGTTGTTAATAAATCTCTCTTCGATAAGTTGTTAAGCCTCAATTCACGATCTACCTCAGTACAAGTGTATAAGGAGACATAAAAACGTTACACCAAGGATGAATTCTAAGAAGCCTCTAAAATCAGCATCGTGTGAGAAAAAAAATACTCCGTTTCCAGATAAAGATGAAGATAGCAGTAAGAGAAATGCGATCGAAATCACATCCTTAGAAGAACATTTCTTTGATGCGAACTCTATTCCTGACCATCAATCATCAACGTCAGAAAGTCATATTAGGAAGTTGTCATTCGACGTAGAAGAAACAAGTATGAATAACCATACTTCGTCTTCAATCCACTGTCCACCAGAAAACAATACGATAATGAATCGAGGATTATGTTTCATATGTACACATCAATTTCCTTTAGCAAATTTTGGCATCAAGTGCCAAAAATGTATGAGGGCATATCATGCTAGATTTCTTAAACACCAAAATCTATTAACAGATTATTTTACTTGTGGTATTTGTTTGAAGAAAGTTAAAAATAAATAGTGGAAACAATAAATACATTTAAAAGGTACCTATGATTTTTTTTAGTTCTTTATGGAGGAAAGCAACTCAATACAACACAGACTAATATCAAAAACCGGGTAGGTCAGGTGGAGAGGTAGTAGGTAGGTAAGTTCTGTTTGTAAGATTTGGATGTCAATAACTGGAGGTTAATAACTAGTTAATCGTGCCAATTACTAGGGGCCAATCATTAGACTATGATGCCAATAAATGGAAAAACTCCTAAAATTTCATTTAACTCAATTTTATTCGTAATCCAATTAATTAAAAAAATAATGCAATAAAGATTATGAAATTATGAGGTGTATAGAATACAATGAACTAAAATGATGATTACATATGCTGAAGAGCTATTTATGATGCCGTAATCAAGTAGGAAGTTTCCTTGAAGTGCCAATCTTTGGGGGTTTTACCCTAATTAAGAAAGCAATACACAAAAGCCAATATTATTTCAACGAAGTCAAAGTTTGTTCTGGGTATTCAATCAATACTGCTTCTTTGTTTTGTTTTTTTATGTTCATGGCCGCCTTCGTTGAAGAATATCTAATTTTGAGAACACTCATGATAAAACATCTTGTATTTGCGATTTCTTTCGGAATTCTTAGAAAATTTTCACAGGAGTAATCTGATAGTTAATCAGTTTTCATCATGACGATGTGAAAAGAACGTGTTGCCATTTGAGAAATAGCAGTTGTGAGCATTTCTTTATGGGTACTATTCCGTTTTTAGGAAATTTTCGATAATTGTTGGAATATATGGAAGCTGCAATTACACGAGAAACTCAGTTTTCAACTATATCACACTTCGAAGCTTCCTCTGATAACTTCTTATGTCGTTAGTCAGTTGTGATGATTTAAGTTTGAATTTCATGGCCAACTTTGTTTGACCGAACAATCAATTGTATCTTCGCAACTTTTCAACCGATTTTCAATAAGAACAGTGTTATCACAAATTGCTTCTTCTGGATAATGAAAAAATATGTACAGGGTGTCATTTAAAAAAAAAGTTTGGGGTCACTTCCAGTTAAACCGGAAGTGGTGAATTTCCAGTAGAGGGGTTAAAATATGCGTATTCAAGTACTATAGCGACATACCAAATTTGAAATCTGTATCTTCAAAACTATTGAAAAATATGGGGGCGTACCTCACCTCCTGGTCACCCGGTATATAAAATAAATATAAATGAAAAGTTTTTTTTTTTAATTTTATCTATAAGAGTTGGTTCCAAATGCCAAGTAAACATTGTCAATTCTGATCAATATTGATTTCCTATGAATGAATCGCTTAAATGGGTCCTTATTATATAGTGTTAAATAACCCCACGAATATTTAGCAATACTTCAGGATCATGTGAAAATAACACGGGAGTAACTTTATATTATTCATTTTTGTAGTTATTTGCCGCTAGAGAGTGTGTTGTAAATAGGTGACATTCAAATTATTTCGTAGAAATAATGGATCTTTGAAAGTTATCATCAAGAATTTGCTTTTTGCTCAACTAAAAAATTCAATAAGTACTTCCAGTGGTATTTTTACTAATAATCTATGTTTCTGAAGTATTGCCCAATATCAATGAGACACCATGCAGACTATGAATTTTAAACAAATATTACCGGTCGTATATTCGAACCAAACAATATGTTGAAATAAATATAGAAAGAAACCAAAACATTTTTTGCCACCCTACCCATCATGTCTTCGAACCAAACAATATGTTTTATTTAAATCAAAAATGTATTACTAAATTCTGAATTCACCGAATTATTAATTTGGTTCCAAAGAACAATATTTTCTATTCGATGCAATATATTCTCAGATAAAATAAATAGAAAACAACAACAATAATTCATTCCATCATAATTTGGAGAATTGTGATTCTCGCATCAAACAAACCAAATAATTGGTTGAAAAAATAAAACACTCTAGTTTATCCAATGTTATTTTTTTATCAAACAAATATATGTATAAAAATTCAAATGAACCTCCGTTTTCTTTGAAATAATAGGTTCATTTCGCCGTATTGAAACAAAGAATTTGTTTGACTGAAATATATTTTGTTTTGATTCAATACTACTTTTTTTTCTGTGTGCTCCACTCAACGGAATACCATAGAAGATCAAATAAATAATATTTAAATGAATTCAAAAGTATATGAAGCATACTAGTACTATGAGAATACCATAACAATAGACAATACGACTTTAGAAATATAAACATATGAGAGGAGAATAAAGAATAAAAAATGTGTATGACAGATGAATACATTAATTAATAATGTGGGGTGCCACATAGTACATTGATTTATATAGTGTTTTGTATTCCTAGTAGATGGCTCTTGTCTTCAAAGTCTTTTGATTCTTTACTGCTGTTGATATTTTATTGAATATCTTGGGAGCATCGAAGCAGAAGGATATTTGGTATATAGTATTATAGTTATGAATGGCAGAACCAATGATTAGCTTATTGTGAATGTTCACTGGAGGTCTATTCTGTAGGATTCTATAAACTGAGCAAGCCAGGTGTAGTTAAGCCAATGATCAGTTCAACCTGTAAGGCTCTTTTTTTATTAAGTGGACAAACAACTCAAGACCCAACAGATGCCTCGGGCGCCAGTTATTTAAAGTGGTATGCTCCACTCTCCCAATATCAAATCGGAGGGAGGCCCAGGCAGCCTCAGATGGAGATACGGTATCCCAGGGGTCAAATATGGTGTTTATAGGACGAAAGATGATTTGAAGAAATAAAGAAACGAACTAGTACGGTTACAAGCTAGGCATTTATTGTTCAGCTAAAATGCACATAACTTAACTAGCAAGGGTTAGACACTGATAACTATACTAACAAGAATTTAAATATCAGTCGGGGACACAAGTTCTGCACAGTTAGCGGGTTTTGGGAGCTTCTCGGATATTCTAGGCCTTTCGGAGAGGTTACACGGGTGATCCAATCAGGTTGATTAATATCTGGAGAAATTTAATCAACTTCTCAAACACACGGAATAACTCTTAAAATCTGAGTGTCAATAATTGAATCGGATGTGCTCGAATTAATTACTTTGACAAATACATAGTATATTTGCCTCTACAAATACTTTCCTTCACGGCTCACGGCACGTTAGCCACTGCAACTAGTCCCTAACAAATTGAAATTTTAGTTCTCAAGGTACTTAGGTTTCGCGAAATCTAGAATATCGGAACGAATATAGTGTGTAATACGAAAAGACTTCCCAATCCCACGGATTCACGAGTCTTTAGCCAACGGGTAAACAAATGCCTTAGGAACACTTTGACTAGGCTGTATATCTTCAAGCGAAGCCCTGATCCCGCCAGTAAGAGATTACTCTGTTCCTTAGGGACACTAGCCACGCACAGCGAGATTGAAGATCGGTTGGGAATTCCAAAATGAGCACTATTTATGATACATACAGCAACTCTCATACGGGGCCAGAATAATACGGGAAAAGAATTGTTCGGAATGCTTACGGGTATTTAACGGAGCAAGAAGCACTAATAATTCAATTACCCTTTTGTAAAAATCCAACAGGCGTTATTTACTTGGAAAAGAACAGAACCAAACAGAACGGTACAGTGCGAACCAGAGAGTAAGTACAGTAAGAACGGTAAGAACTATAAGAACTATATGAACTATATGAACTATATGAACTATATGAACTATATGAACTATATGAACTATATGAACTATATGAACTATATGAACTATATGAACTATATGAACTATATTAACTATCTCCCCTTCCGGAGAGGAGTAGGTATATTTATACTAATGCGATGGCCTTCGTAGCGCGGCGTAGCGAAATGAATGAAAAACGGAAAAAAGTCTGCTCTGACCTTTTAAGATATCAAAAACATGACCAAAAAGAAACCGGAGCTGGAAAAATATACAAAAGGTAAAATTTTTAACACACCACAAAAAATGAGCAGGCCCCGAAAAACATAGGGACGGCAATTCTTGGTAAATTACGGAAGTAATTAAACCGGAGTTGTACAGAAAGGGATTGAATTGAAGATGTAAACAAACCGAAAGTGTGGTTATGGGTCAGAACTTGTTACCTCGATATCAATCTTTTCTAGCTTAAAATTAATACAAATTGCGGTAAATGGTCCTGATGGTGAAGCCATAAAGCGAACATGTCTTGGAAAGGTAGATGGTGGTCCAACGAAGCATCATCAGCTGAAGGCCTTATGTGTAATTCGGTCAATAAAAATAGGTGAAATCACCCCAGGCAGGGTATAAAAAATATGCTTCGTTGCAAGCCAAATAAAAAGATTAGCCGCACGCAAGAGTTCTGTATCCTTTGAATTCTAGATACTGAATCCAAATTTAGACAAGGTCCATACACCAAGTCAGCATAATTCAGATGGCCCAATACCAGAGATTCACACAGTTGCCAGCGAAGTGAAAAGTTTAAAGTACTTCTACTGTAGTATAAGTTTCTCATGGAAATGTAGCATTTTTGTACTACTGAATTAACACCAATTCCTAAATTCCGGACTGAGTTGGTTCAATTTTATTATCATTAATACCAATGTTCATTTTATCTTTAATGGTATCAAAGTTTTCTAAAACTATTGCTCGCATTTAGGTGCGATTAATTTTCAGTCATGCTTATATGCATGTTATATCTTCATTTTCACTGAGAACTTTTTAAAAACTATTTTTGGGGTGGTTCGAACCACCGTTCATTAATTACAAAGAATTAAAATTGAAAATGACTTTATTCTACAACATGAAATGAATAAGTGAGTGACAAACAAAGAAATCGTGAATTTATATGTTTTGAAATGCTGGCGAAGCTGCTTGGTAATTGGAATTGGATATCCGTGGCTCGGCCCCGTGGGATTGTTCATTCAGCGGTTTTCTGGAATGTAACCTGATATGCTTGGGTAGGTCACTCTGGATGTTGGATATAACTCCCCTCATATTAGAAAAGTTGGTGCTGTGTTACAACTATTAGGGCTCCTCAGACGAGGGTTGCTTAAGCGACTGCGTCTAAATCGAAAGATTCGTTTGGTACCTCTTCTTGTGAGTTCGGTTTTCTTCTCGAGAAAATAGTTGGAATCCTTTGGAGCGGTCTGAATGGTCTAGTCGAAGGAAGCGGCGAAACGTCGGGTTCAGTTGGTGCCAATTTTAGTTTCTTCCTACACTTGCAGATGAGGTAAATGCCTGCCAAAAATAAGATTATCATAATGGAATGTGTAAACCAAGAAATATTCTTCTCGACGAACGGTCTCTGAATTAAGTCGTCCAAAGTTTTGGAGTAGGAATCCTGCTTATGTTTGGCAATGTCCAAATAGTCGATGTTGAGGTCGTCTAACTTGAGTGGCTTTAATTTTGGAAGTCTTGACTTTTTCTGGATGTCAGCACAGCATTCATAGTGAAACGAAATTGAATGTGTTTTATAGGTGATATACAAAATTTTTGATAATTGAGAATTGGCTTGAACTTTGGTTATTTTAATGAAAGCATCGCATTCTGTCTATAGTCTAACTATAGATTTACTGTACACTTACTCAACCTAACCTAACCTAACTATAGAATTACTGTACACGATTTCGGTTTTTGAGTACATTTTCAGGTAATTTACAGTCACTTGCAACGGTTCAGAAAGGATCACTAGCCAAAGGTTGTTTTCGAGTTTTTGCACATTATAACAACCTTGGCTGAAAACTAGCGAACTTCTGCAATTTGCGGGATGAGTTTATTGTTTTTGAAAATTTGGGCTTCATAAAACGAGTTATAGTCAATGGGGTATGGGAACATATCGGAACACAGTTCAGTTTCATACGAAAGCGGTTTGCACTGTTTCAAGTTCGTCACTGGTATGAACATTAAAGAAACGTCGTCTTTCGCGATATATTTTTGAGAAATGGAAAGAATGTGATAAAGGCTAGTTCTGTTATCGTAAATTGGAATAGAAAAAAGTTGGTGTAGAGTATAGGTTTGGGGTTTGATGAGTGGAATTTTGAGGATGAAAACTATATTCGAATTAGTTTGACAGACTTCAAGTTCTATGATTTCGAGATTTTGGGCTATGTTGAAAAGTTTTGGTGGGAGAGGAAGGTTGTTCCTTCTTAAATTTTGGGGGATTTCTTGCAAAACTATAACTAATTGATCTGGTCTAATAATCGAAGCAAAATTTGGATTTCGTGCAGAAATATATTTATAAAATCATAGCAGAGCACTTTTGACCAAAAAGTCATCATCAGTGCTTACCTGAAAGTAAGTTATGGTTGAAAAATAATTTGAATTAAAACGACAATTGAAATTTTGAAAATAATTAAGTGATGAAGTTTGAAAAGAAATTTTTTTACCCCTTAATGCCTGACATACCATATTTGATATGTATCGAAACATGACCCGAATTCCTATCAAAATCAGCTTGGATAGTGCTGTTCACCTCTTGGCGTCATCCATCAGTATCCTTGTAATGTAATATGTGTTGCATATATCCGACACTCAAGTTTAGAGCACATATTTCAGTTCAGTTTGGAATGGTTGTAGGTGGGTGTGCGTCATTTATGGTACCGGTGTTTTTTATCCAGTGTAATTTTGAGAATCCTTTTGAAAGGTGAGTGAAAAAAATGTGTTTGTTATCAGAACACCTTTAATAGTCATATGTTACGATTATTTTTATAATATTTCCCAACTTTTTTCATAAAAAACAAATAATTCACCATATATCATATCTGATATAACCGGCACTAGAGGCATTTCTCTTTCTGTTATTCTGACGTAAGTAATTTTATGTTTGTTCAGATGGAGAGAAAACTGAAGACCAGAAGGAAGCATTGAACACTTCAAACATTTGTGGCACCACCGGAGATCAGTGATGATGAATATTTGCTAAGATCAGATGAGGAGGAAGATCAATAATTTCTAGATGATGATATTGAAATAGATGATCAATATGATTCGGAGGATGATATACTATTGTCTAGATTAGCGAGCACACTGTTCTGGAGAGATGTACCAGTCAATGCCCCAAAAGTTACTCCTGCTTTTCATGAACCTGTTTTCCGTAAGGATGCATGGGAACCGATAGATTACTTCGAAAATTTTTTCGACTCTAATCTACTAAACCATACAGTTGAGCAGCCAAATGTTTATGTTCTTCAACTGAACCCAAATAAACCTCTGAAGCTGACACTGTCTGAACTGAAGCAATTTATTGGCATTACAATATACATGTCAATTGCACAAAATGCAATGTGCATCTTTGTTTGAAAAGAGATAAAAACTGTTTTGTAGCATTTCACATGTGAATTTTGTATCTTACACTTTTTGTAATAAAGCTTTTGTTTTTGTACTATGTCTTCAATGTATTTTATGCCTACTATATCAAAAATGATATACACTGATTTTGAAAGAACTTAGGTTTCGAAAGTGCGAAAACGTAGAGGGAAGTTCGTTCAATTTGATACATGTGAATATTTTGTATTACACATCGTGCAATACAGGTTTTTTTCTGAAATATATGATTTCAATGTATTTGATGCCTACTATATCATAAATGATATATACAGATTTTGAGAAAAAAATTAAGTTTTAAAATTGCGAAAAGGTAAAGACTACTCCGTTTAATTTTACATGTGAATATTTTGTATCACACATTGTGAAATATAGTTTTTGTCTTTGAACAATATGCTTTCGGTGTATTTGATTCCTACTATATCAAAATTGATATGTATTTATTTTGAAAAAAGCAGTAGTAGAAAAACATCAATGAGTGAAGATTTCACATTTTCATAAGTAAGAAAGTGAGTCAACATATGAAACAATTAACATAACAGAATAAAAGATCTGGGCCAGGATTAACCTGGATAAAATAATTCTAATAGAATGACTTTTATGAAATGAAGTGAAAATTGAAAGTTGACATTGTATGACTAGGTGAAGTTGACACATGAAATCTGGCATAGAATAACATAGAATAAGTGGAATATAAATGACAGAATTAAGAAATGAGTCTTTGAGGAACCAAGCCAGATATCTGAAATATCAGTCTAATGAGAACTTCTAAAATTCATTCATATGCCAAGTTTGTTCAAAAGGACTGCATCAAGGTTAATGTGAATGAATTTGAAATAGAACTGGTGAATTAGAATACGAAACTAGTATCTAAAGGTAGCAGAAACATAGAACTGACAATTTTTCAGTCTGAGGAGAACTTGCAATCATCAGGTGTGAGCAGGTATGCCAAAAAAACAATCATGGTATATCATTATCAATCAATTTTTATTTTTAGCTCTGCTAATTCAGAAATTCGAAATCAAAGTCAAGGTCAAAGGTTAAGTCTAATGAAAACTTTCCCAATCCCAAGAAAATCAACTGGATGCCCCCAAAACAGTGGAGCCAACTAACAGAAATTTATTAAGAAGCCGTCCAATTGTTAATTTCAATTAATGTATAAGAAAATTATTAAAGCAATAATGTTAATCAAAAGCAAGGGCAAGGGATGAGCTGATAGAAAGTCTAATGAGAATTTAGTTCAGTGAATGTGCAACCCAAGCTCAGAAAAACAAAACCATAAGTTTAGACCAAAGTTAAATTGGGAGATACAAATTCTAACTCAAGGTCGTAGAATAAGTCTGATGAAAAACTTCCCAGACCAAGAGAAACAACTAGATACTCCAAAAGAAGGAGTGCCAATACAACAACAAACTTCTTTAAAATTAATAAATGTGATAATTCTGTAGCAATTTTAAGAAAAACCAGGGAAAGCAGATCAACCGATGGAAAGTAAATCCAAGTAAATTCTTTAAACAATATTCCTCAACCAACATTGAATAAAAAAAATAAAATAATACTAAGTTGAATGTAATGCATCTTAATATTTGTGGCCTTGCGGCAAAATGTGACTCACTGAGTATAACTGCCCGCGAAAATAAAGGAGACATTTTATGCATAGGTGAACACTGGTGCAAAAAAGAGGAACTGCAACTTATGAATATCAAAGACTTCAGTTCATTTGCAGAATATTGCAGGGTATCCCAAAATCATGGGGGGGTATGTATTTTTGCTCGCAAAGGCGTTTATATTAATATTAGTAAACTCTTTTATGATAGGAGCGTAGAAAAAGAATTTGAAGCATGTATAGCTATTCAGTTAAAAATAATAATCTATACATTATTTGTATCTATCAAACACCAGATAGCCTTATAAAAGAATTTTTAAATGAACTTGGTTCCCTTCTATCCCAATTATATAATAAAAATGATGGCTTTGTAATATGCGGAGATGTTAATATAAATCTCCTTGAAAATACTTCAGCAAAAAATGATTTCATACATCTACTCCTAGAATATGATATAAAACCGAATGTTAACCAACCAACAAGAATCGGTCGCTCCTGCTCAACCTGTATTGATAACATATTTTCAAATGACGAATAGTTGTGAATCGGTTTATGTAAAACCTGTATTTCTAGTCTGACCATATGTACCAACAGTGTATTTTTGAGTTTATGGTTAGGATCAGCTAAAGATAAAAGGACAACAAAATTTATATATAAAAGAATCCTTAATAATGCAAACATGCAAAGTTTCTATAATGCTATCTTACTTGAGAATTGGGGAGACATGTATAGTGGGGATGGCTTCCAAAACAAGTTCTCTGCATTTTACAGTACATTACTCTACTAATGTACACTAAGAGGTACAAGAATTTGTTAAAACTGTATAAAACCAGCATTTCAAAACATAAAAAACAAAAAAACTGCGCGTGGCTGCAGAACGCGAAGAACTTTTCTAAGGAAACCTGGAAAATTATCAGCGAAGAAAGGAATAGGGTAGACTCTAAGATGCCCTCAAAAATATGCGATACTACAGGGAATGTTATTACCAACCTTAAGGATATGTGTAACTTATTTATTGATAGCTTCATAAACATCTCTCAAAACCCTATTCAGCCACAATTTGATAAAATTAAACTTTACAACCATGCCCCCTCTAGTATTTTATGAGTGCGGTTTTCCCTTTGGAGGTAAGAAATCTACTTAGGAAGACATCCCATAAGCCTTCTGCCGGTATAGACGAAATACATGGTGAAGCGATAAGATTAGCGATAAGATTGGTCATAGAACTTATAAGTCATTTATAAATGGACAATTTCCAGAGCCATTAAAAACATCCAAATGCATACCAATTTTTAAAAACAATGGCTCTAGATCATATATAATGAACTATTGATCAGTATGTGTTCAGAGTCAAATCTCAAAAATCTTCGAACAATGCTACGCGGAATTTCTAGAAAAATATAAAAATTTAAATGACTCTCAACATGGTTTTCGTACAAAAAAGTCAACAAATACTGCAATTTTAGACTATCTAGAATTTATCTATAATGCTGTGAATAATAAATAATCAACATTGGGTCTCTTCTATGACCTAAGCAGAGCATTTGATATAATAAACCACAAACTGTTGGATTAGCTTTATGCATGTGGTGTAAAGGGTACTGCTTATGAGTGGGCAGCCTCATATTTACGAAATAGAAAGCAAACAGGGCAAGGTGTCCCGCAGGAGTCTATACTTGGACCTCTATTTTTTATTATCTGTCTTAACGATATTCAGAGCTCATGTGGGAGCATAGGTCGCCTTGTTCTGTATGCAGACGACACCAATATCCTGCTACGTAACCCGAATATTGATGAGTTGATAGTGAAGGCCAATAACACTTTGCAGTGGTTCGGCAGCTATTGCACATATAATGAACTGGTATTGAATAGTAGTAAAACAGTATATATGCAGCTTTTTCCAAAAAATGTATCTCGTGACTATAACCTTTTAATTACAGTTAATAATCAATCAATCAAACTTGTATACTTCGGTCTTGTACAATCAGCTTTGCAATATGGTTTAGTCTTTTGGGGCTCATCATCTTACTTTTATACAGCATTTATCATGCAAAGAAAATCCTAAGATGTATGGAGAAATTACCTCCCAACACATCTTGTAGAGGTATTTTTACTACAATACAACTTTCTTATTCTTACATGTTTATATTTCACAGTTGATAGACTTTGTTATTGACAGAAAGCCCCTCTTCAACAGAAACAGTGATTATCACTTCTACCATACCAGACAAACCAATGAATTCCGTTTGCCCTATTCTAGGTTAACGGTTGGTCAACACTCTCCTGCATTCATGGGAAATAAATGTATTAACAAAATAAGAACATTAATTCCAGATGTCGATAACCCGAAGGAATTAAAAACTAAAACTAAAAAATTCTTATTTAACCTCTTCAAGGACATAAACACATTTGTGTACATTTCGTCAAAAGCGGTGTATTAATTCTTAGACTTGGTTCCTATCTGCCCAGTGGCAACCGTTGTGGGCGTCTACAATCCCTCTCTTGAGTCAAAGCGAAATTGAGATCAGAATTGCTTGTTTCGGTATTTTACCGCATTTTTATTTCCTCCGCGCTCGAGAACGCTGTGTTGAGGTTAGTGAAGAAATCGACTCGCTTTATTTTACATATTTCACGTAGTTTTGTGTAACAAAAATTGGTAAAAACTAAATAATTATCTAATTATCAATGGTGGATAATTAAAACAACAATAAAATTATGGTGTGTTGCATCAATTTACGTGAAAATAACCGTACACATTTGTGTACATTGTACAGGATGATATCAATAATTTTTTTTAAATTATTCTTTCAGAAATGGATACCATGTTTCGTGAGATAGCTACATCATCATTCTATGGCAGAAGAAAAGAAAAAGTGCACATTCTAGGTTCTGTGCAAAATCCAAATAATTCAGATTTGGAAGAAATTGACATTTGCGAAGACGACCAATCAGAAGTAGAATTCGATGTCTTACTCGAATTGCCAAATAACGGCGGTGATATATAAAAAGTTTCCGATTCAACTGGGAGTAGTTCTGATACTGACAGTGAGTATGATATTCCTCTGGCTGCGTTGGCTGAGAGATTCAGAAAAAAGAATGGTCGTAAGACGAGACCAAGGAGTCCAACTTCACCATCACAATCTTCTGCTCCAATACAAGAGCATCTAATATGGTTTTCTGAAAAAGATAATGCCTTTACAAACAACCCACCAATTTTTCGAGGTACCCATCAAGTCAATATAAATGGAGATACTCCATATTCGTTCTTTATGAAATTATTCCCAGACGAAATTTTCAATTTGATTACTACAGAAACCATTCGTTACGCTGTTCAATCTGAAAACTATTCTTTTTCAGTTAGTGTTGCTGAAATGAAACAATTTTTTGCCATCAATATTATAATGACATACATAAAATATCCAGCTTATAGGATGTATTGGTCATCCGTTCGAGGACTGAGATTCGATCTAATTGCCAACACTATGCCTCTAAAAAGATATGAAGAAATAAAAAAGTATTTGCACTTTATCAATAATGAAGATATCCCTGAAAATAATGAGGATGCATTTATAAAAATACGACCCTTCCTCGATATTCTAGGTAGAACATTTGCTGATGCTGCTACACCAACTGAATATATGGCAATTGATGAAATGATAATTCCGTTCAAAGGAAGAAGTAGAAACAAGATCTATATCCAGTCTAAACCAAAGAAATTGGGATTCAAAGTGTGGGTACGAGCTTCGGCAGATGGATATGTGTCAAAATTTGAAATTTACCAATCTTCAAAGAATCAAAATAAATCAGATTTGGGTATTATTGGTGATACAGTGGTCAGGATTAGCAGGTCTCAATCACAAAATATTTTTGGAAAATCTATTCACTTCCATACCAACAGTCACCTATCTGAAGAATGCAGATATTCATATAGTTGGAACGGTTAGGGCCAATAGGATCCACGAAGCATGCAAAAAACTAACTGATGGTAAGACACTACAGAAGAAAGTTAGAGGTTCGTGTTCCATGGCAACATCTTCAGACAACATAACAGTTTTGCGATGGGCAGACAACAACCTTGTGCATATGATTTCGTCTTTTGCTGGGAAGGATCCTCAAGATGTTGTAAGAAGATGGGATAGGAAAACGAAGACCTATATTGAGGTTCAAAGACCACAGGCTGTTATACAGTATAATCGGTTTATGGGTGGCGTAGATTCAGCTGATAGAATGATTGCCCATTATCCACATGCCATCAAACACAAGAAGTGCTATCTGAGGATTGTTTTCCATTTCATGAATGTAGCAATAATAAATGCTTGGTTATTATTCAGAAAAGTCAAAGGATCTAAGATGCCTCTACTGGAATTCAAAGCAACTATCGCTTCAACTCTGATTGAATTGAATGGAAATGTAAGAAAACGAGGAAGACTCTCTAGAAAACTCTACACCAAAAAAGAAGAGCGCGTGGACAAAAGTTGCACCAGAAGTCCGCTTGAATGGAGTAGGACACTACTCGATGAAAATGGATTACAAAAATCCACCACGATGTCATGATGAAAATTGCAACCGCAGAACAAGGTACAGATGCAAGCAGTGTCAGGAAAGTGTTTGTCCTGAATGTATGGAGTCTTTTCATCAATAGATCATCTGCCCGTTGGCAACATATGTGTCCGTTTCTTTTTTTTTAGTTTACAAATTTCAAATTTTTACATCCATTATAACGTTTATATTAGAGCATAGAAAAATTTTCGACTTTTTTTTCATCGAAATAATAATTTGTCCTTGAGGAGGTTAAACATAGCTTTTATTCAATAACTGAATTATTTGATTATGAAGCTCAAGTATAGATTACTTTCTTTACTACTTATAGGTAGGAAAATTGCTATATTATGTTAATCCAATTTAGGTGTAGTACAATATAAAACTATATGGTGAAAGATATTAGTCAACATAATCCTTCACTCATCCTAATCTATAGGTGACTAGTCTAATAAAGCATCTGTTGCATCTGTGTATTAACTTTTGTTATAATTTTTTTTGTAATTCCGCTTTAAAAGATGAATAAACATTTTTTTTTCTTTCTAAAGTCTGATGAGAACTCAGTGGATGCGCAGACCCAAGCTCAAAAGAAACAAACTCAGAGTTTAAATCACAATTTGAACATGAAAACAATAATGCCAATACAACAACCAATTTTAAGAGAATTATTAAATGTGATAACTCTGTGTTAGTGTTAATCAAAACCTGGGAAAGCAAATAAACCGACAAAAAGTCTAATGAATTTGGTGAATGTGCAACCCAAGATGAGAGAAAACACAACCCACCCAGTAAACACAAATCGTCGGTTAAAGGTCGGGATTATATCGGCATCATCGGTTCCATGTCGGCATCGGCCACACACAAGCGAGCCAGACTCGTTTCGTTATTTATGCATTATGAGATCGATGGACTTGACACGTAGATTCGATGCTGGGCCGACGGATGATCTATGCAATCACTGACGCTCGGCGAGCCCGCAGCTGTAATGAAACTACCCGGATTTCAGTTTACGACGATCAACTTTTAAATTTTAAGCTGTTAGCTGACGTCAATGTTGTTGTGTGGACGTTGGCAGTTTAGCTTTTAGAAATCAAATTGAAGTACGGTTCCACGTCCGAATGACATAGATACAAAATATCACGTCATAATATCACATACATAAATAACACATACAAAAATAACATTAAAAAAATAATATCAGTATAATAAAAACATTTAATCATAACAACATTTCTCAGAATAATATTATTCTGAAATAACAAATAAAACTAATATTACTTATATTTGAACATGTATCGATATTATACAAACAACAGGAGATGAAGATGAACTACTTATTTCATTTTACTTCACTTTTTAATGAATACCACACTGTATACATAGCCCAAATCGAGTACTGAACGTATAAAAAGATATAAAAAGTGACCTACCGATAAATACTTTTTTGCTGCACCAATGTTTTTGTCGTTCAGTAAGGTAGGTAGATAGGTATTTCGTTTCACTGTTTATAGTATTTATCATTTTTGGTTGAATCGAAAAGTAGTCAACTATGCCGTTGAAATTCATCAAGAGCCAAAAAGGCAAAAACCTTCTCATCAATGAGAATTTCATATACAACAAACTTCGAGAGAATGATAGCAAAGTTGTATGGCGTTGTGTTGAATATCACAAGCACAGGAAATGCTGTGCACTGATAGAAACAACTTCTGCAAATAAAAATGGTAAGTAGATTTACACTTAGTCGCGCGTAGTTTTGCATTGAATTTCTATACAATTCAATCCAATATGTGAGATGATAATCTCTTCAATATTTCCAATTTGAAACATTATTAGTTTCAAAATTGTATGCTATCTTATTCAAAGTTGTTGGTTTTTTTAGGAACTGTACTGAATGTCAAAAATCACAACCATGCTCCAAATGTAACAGAAGTTGGAGCTCGTAAAACAGTTGAAAAAATTAAGAAACGAGCAGCAAAGTCTTCAGAGCCCTCCGCTTCGATAATATGTAAATCTCTCACATCTGTTTCAGAAAGTGTATCGGCACAACTTCCAGCTATTTCCCTTCAATATCGAACAGTACAAAGAAATAGAGACAAAATTAATCGCCAGATGCAAACACCAAGTACTCGTGAAGATTACAACTCACAGATGTTTTCACAAAAACAGTCAAAGGGGAATCATTTCTACTCCATGATAGTGGTGGCAACAAAAAAAGGTTCTTATATTCGCAACAAAACGAAATCTACAGTGACTGGCAGAATGCACTACCTGGTTCTGTGATGGAACTTTTCGCACTGTGCCAAAGATTTTCATGAAACTGTATACTATTCACGAAATGAAAGGTGTTAAAGTTCTTCCACTGGTTTATGTGTTAGCACCTAATAAAACCCACCAAATATACAAAATGGTCTTCAGCACTTTAAGAGAGTCTGAACTATGTCCCGAAGTCATTATCTGTGACTTTGAAATAAGTTTCATCACAGCTGCCAGAAATGCTTTTCCAAATGCGATAATAAAGGGGTGTCATTTCCACTTCGGCCAAAGTATCTGGCATAAAATACAACAATTGGGATTACAGCAAATGTATTCAGAAATTGAAGACTTTGCCACCAGTGTAAAAATGTTAATAGCATTGGCATTTCTACCAAGTGAAGACGTCATAGATGGTTTTGAAGAGCTAATAGAATCCCATTACTACCAAGCCCACAAAGAAAATTTGGAAAATATACTGCAGTATTTCAGGGCCAAATGGGTCGGCATACGCCAAAGAAGAGGAAGGCGTCCTCCATTATTTCCAATCGAACTCTGGAATTGCTATTCAGCTACTCTAAATGATCAGCCAAGAACAAATAATGCGGTAGAAGGATGGCATAATGCATTCAATAACAGAGTACAGACCAGTCATGCTTCAATAACTAAATTTGTGTTACAAGAGGAAGATGTTACAGAAGTAATCTACGAACAATTCATCACGGGGCGTCCTGTAGAGCCAAAAAGAAGAAAAACATATAAAGATCTAGATACGCAGATTAAAACAATCGTGATGAGCTACGATAATACAAACAAATTGGAGTATTTAATAGGTTTGAGCCACAACATGGAATTATGATATATTGTTTGAAATGTAATACAGATATTTTCCTCGATAGGTTGGATTCATAACATGAGGTTATGAAATATTGTTTTGAAATGTAATAAAGATATTTTTCTTAAATTAAAAATAAATGATGCAACTGTGGATGATGGAATAATAGGAAATTATTAGATAATTATCCCAAACCTAACCTAACCTTACTTCATGAGTAATATTGATTTTCACTACTATCCCGAATCGTTCTATTGTGACAGTGGTATGATGTTTCCAATCATTAGTATAATTTTCAAAGTGATATTTTCTCCTAATGTTATTCATTAATAATATTATTTCATCTAAATGTTATCTTTCCTATGTAATTTAGTGAAATGATATTTGTTGTGTTATTTTTACAAATAATATTATTTGAAAATATTATTCTGACGTGTCACCTTTAGCACCTAGTGATACTGATGATTGTGTCGCAAACCATTTTGATTTATTCAACTTCAAATATTTCGAAAACCGTTGATATTTGTGAAACGAAACCTATTCCTTTTTTGTATAGAAATTATTAGAGATTAAGAAAAAGAAGACGAAATCGATAGTAATCCAGTAGCGTGAAAGTTGGGGAGGGGCGAATAGGGGTACCCACCTGCCGTACGCCCCTGTTTAGAGTTACAAAAACATGATTCGCCTTGAAATATGAAACTGAATGCTGTTAAGTGACATACCAAATTTCATTAAGAAAAGTTAAGCCATTATGGAGTTATTCTGGAAAATATATTTTTTTTTGCCACTTTCAACACCCTGTAACTCGGTCAATACTCATTTTAAGGTATATCTTTATTGGAAATTCCAGCCTTAAAATGAAGTGAGGATTCTGCCCTCGAATTTTGTCCCCTTTATTCTGGGACACCCTGTATATGTAGATTTTTATTGTTTGTCTAGGGTTAATTGGGATTTCGAGGGGTAAATGAATTCATTGAGAATACAAAACAAGTTGACATTACAGCAATATTAACAACCCAATACGTCACAATGATCGGCGTATCTCAGTTTTGCCCTTTTAATAAGTCTGGAAAAGGATACATCCGTCGCTTCTCGACTATGATGGTAATACTTCTAGTTATTCGTTTTTCTAGTGGTTTTTTACCAACAGATTTACTTCGTCAATTCTACCTTTTTCGTCAACGTCAAAAATTGTTATCCCCCTTGTTACTCAAGTTCTCCCCAAAATATTCTAAGGTGATTTGTTCTTGTGACTTTTTTGCTCTACTGGGTGATACTTCAATACGCCGAGAAAAATTAAATAACATGATATTAATAAAAATCATATTTGCAAAATAATAAAATACAGATAGATTAAAAATCAACCATTTACATTTAGCCATTCTACTCTGAATCCGACTCGGAATCACTTTGATTATCAATCCATGGTTTCATGAATTCTGCACAAGTAGAAGTACGCATTGGTCCCTCGTGACAACCTACTTTCACGACATCTTACCTCTCATTGGCTGAAACCTTCGTTATTTCATAAGGTCCTAGATATTTTCTGTGGATTTTAATTCCTGCTCCAAACTGAGTCCTTTTGATAGATACTAAGTCTCATATCTTATATATTTACGAATTTCTCCCTCTCAAATTTTAGGTTTTTCTGTTTTCTTCCTGTACTTTCAAAATCTGTTTCTTACTATCCGCTCTAAGACCTTCTGTACTTTCATTGAACATCTTCATTGTAGCATCTTCTAATAACTTTTTCATGAGTGTGTCTTCCTTCTTTCTTATTTTGAGTAGTTCTCCGAATAGTAGAATTTAGTGCTCTTTGCACGCGCTCTTTCGTTCTGCCCATTTCCTCTTGGAACTCCAGTAGTTATCCTCAAATGTTGTATACCTAGTTTTTCACAATACATTTCAAATTCTTCAGCTGTAAAAGCAGCTCCTCTATCTGTTTTTTGTGTAATTGATGACTTTTTTATTTTGTGGAAATTCATGATCACTTTAATGGAACGAAAAACGAAAAACGAAAAACGAAAAACGAAAAACGAAAAACGAAAAACGAAAAACGAAAAACGAAAAACGAAAAACGAAAAACGAAAAACGAAAAACGAAAAACGAAAAACGAAAAACGAAAAACGAAAAACGAAAAACGAAAAACGAAAAACGAAAAACGAAAAACGAAAAACGAAAAACGAAAAACGAAAAACGAAAAACGAAAAACGAAAAACGAAAAACTAACTCAGAGTTTTTATACTTGAACATGGGATAAAGCCCGAAACCGGTCGTAAATATAAAAAACTAGTGGAAATTAGACAAAGTTGTGTTTCTTTCGTTTCATTAAAGTCCTCTATCTGTGATAATTCTTGCTGGATTACCAAAAACTTGCTATCGTTTCTCAAAACAATTGATTACTTCTTTTGCTGTCGTTGATTTACATACATATAATCATGTGAATTTGTAGAAATCATCAAAAATTGCCAATATATATCGATAATTTTTTTTAGTAGATGACATTGGCCCCAAATGATCAATATGATATGTGTGCAACGGCCCTTCTTGCTTAGGTATTGTATGCAATATTTTTTCTTTATTCCCTTCCTTTCGGCTACCTAATAGACACTGTACACAATTTCCTACACATTTCTGTATTTTCTCCTTCAGCTTTGGAATATAAAATGATCTCTTGACTACCTCTTTTGTCTTCGGAACAGCAAAATGTCCAATTTCGTGTGATCTCTTCATTTATCAGTCTGCATTGCCTTAGGAGCCACTATTAACCCTATTCCATTTTCGAATTTATAAAGAATATCATTTTTGATGGAGAAATCTTCATAATTTTCCGTACACAATATCTTCTTAATAGCCAATATGTGTTCATCTGTCTCTTGTGCCCGTTTGAGTCTTTCTATGACACTATCTTCTTCCATCAACATCTTCATCATTGCCATGACAACTGGATAACGACTCAACGACATGGGACATCCTGTTACCTTTTCGATGTTCAATTTCATATGAGTACTCCTCCAAAAGTAAAGCCCATCTAGCAACTCTAGTAATTAGGTCTTTCTTGGCCATAGTATTCTGAAAAGCTAAACAGTCCGTAACAATTTTGAATTGAATTCCAAGTATTATATTCGAATATATTATATTATATTATATTATATTATATATATTATATCAGTATTCGAAACTTTTTGACAGCTTGAATAATGGCTAAAACTCCGTGTTCATAGCTACCATATTTTTCTTCAGCTGATGTAGTTTTCTTGCTCATGTGGTACACCGAGTGGAATTTTCTGTCTTCGTTAGACTTCTGCATTAGACACGCTCCGTAACCATATTTGCTTGCATCTGTGTGCAATTATGTTACTCCGCCTTGCTTATAAATATGCAAAACTGGTTCACTGGAAAGAAGTATCCTATGTCTTTCAAATGCTTCTTTCTGTTTCTCTCCAAATACGAAGTGTATTTCTTTCCTCAGAAGATCACTCAAGGGTTTTGCAATAATTGGATAAGATGCGATGAACTTTCGAAAATATCCTGTCAAACCAAAAAATGACTGGTTGGTTGTGGATAATTCCTGATCGATACAGTTTTTTCATCAGATGGTTGAACTCTCCCATTTTCAATTATGAATCCCAAAAACTCAATACGTGTTTTCAGCAATTGACATGTCTCCTTCTTTAAATCCAATCCATAGTTCTTTGAAACCTGTAGAACTTTCTGTAATCTAGCGATTCCTTCTTCTTCTGTAGAACTCAATATTATTATATCGTCCATATAATAAAGCATTATATTTTCTATCATCAGCTCTCTGAAAACGGTACTTATGAATCTCTGGAAGACTGCTGGACTATTGCAAAGTCCAAAAGGACATTTCAGAAACTCGAACTGTCCGTGATGTGTAACGAACGCAGTATACTTGATACAAGAATACTATTCTATTCCCATCTATTCCCATATGGAAAAATCCATTTCTCAGGTCTATTGTACTGAAGTAATTAGCATCCTGTGATCTGTCCAATACATCTTTAATAAGAGGAAGAGAAAATCTGTCTTTCCCTATGTTTTTGTTCAATTTTCTATAATCACAACATATTCTTGTACTTCCATCTTTCTTCTTCACAAGAACCATCGGACTGGCAAAATCTGATGATCTACTTCTTATAATTCCCTCCCCTAGCCACTCTTCTATTTGTTTTTCCACCACTTCTTTCTCTGGCAATCTAATCTTCTCGGGCTTTGGTACACTGGTTCATTCTTCATTATAATCTTCATTTTCGCATCCGTGCTCTTGATCTTTTCAGGGCTATACTCTTCAATTAGGTTTTTCATCACTGCTTCCCTTTTTTCTTCATTTTCTATGTGACTCACATCTACGTCTTCAGTTTTTCTATCAGATTCTTCATTCAAGTTTATTTTCATTGAAAAATTGTTTATTTCCTTCTTTGAAACACTTATTTCACCGGCTCTGCCTGGGATAAAATATCATTTCCCACAATTGCTCTGAAGTTTGTTGCTTCATTGGTTCTAACATGAATCTTCAGTGTCAGTTCTTCTTCACTGATGTAGACATTTTTCTCAAAAGATCCCATTGTCGCAATCCTCTCAAAGTGAGAAATTCTTCATCTAAATCTATATTTTGAAAATATGCCTCATACACATCCTGTCGTATTGCAGTAATGTCACTTCCTGTATCAATGAGTGCTATTAATTGAACAACTTCCATAATCAATTTCACGCTATTTTTTGGAAACACTTCCATTAACGTCATTGTCAAACTTCCACTTCATTTGTTTTTCTAAGGACATTTGGTTGACAAATAACCATAAACAGACACTGGTTAGATACATGACCTCTGAACTCACAATTGGAGCAAAGCGCAACGGTACCTTTCTCATTCTTTTTCTCATCTTTTTTTTTCTTCTTTTAATTTTTCCAGTCTTTTCTGTGAGTATTATCTTGATATCTTTCTTGTCGCTGGAAATGTGATTTTATGGTTGTAATCTGCTCATATAATTTTATATTTTCTTTGAATTCAGCAAAGTTCTTTGCTCCATACAAAATAATTTCAATTGATCTATCATATTGTATACTATCGATAATATATTGAATCAAAGCTTCGGCTCCCAATCTCGCGCATATTCAACACATATCCTTGTATTGGCTCTTCTTTTCGATTATTTTTAGCCATCAACAATTTATGTATCTGAGCACTACTTACCATTACTTCAAACTCCACTCAATTTCTTTTTCAGAATTGACCACTTTGTTATCCCTTTTTCCGACTGATTGAAAAGTTTTCCTGTTAACGACGTTTTCGCGAAAATCAATTTCTATAACTCATTCCATCTCAGAAATTTCTTCAAAATCTTCAATCCATTTTCGGACAGGGTAATTGTCCTTTCCATCAAATGGTTTGATACTATTTTCAACATCTCCGTCATTTTCATTCTCATCATCATAAGAATTTAATTCTTCTTCCGAGTCTTCTTCGTTCATTTCGTGACTGAAGGTCATTCATAAAGGAACAAATCCGTTCAACTACTTCATCACCACTACCCGTATAATCAATATCAAGTATATTACCCACAGCAATAAGATCAGGTAACTGCACTTTTTGTTTAACCTCACTCACTTTTTGCACATATTCTAGAGACTTTTTGTCTAATTTGAAACCAGAAAAAATGCTCAACGCTTTTCACGTTTTTATACTTTCTCCCTCATTACCGAAAGCAACAACGTGTAAAGCCTTCATTTCTTTCAGAGAACCGCTAGAAAAATCTTTTTCAAACGGTAGAGTAAGAATAAATAGAATGTCAATGATGTCAGTAATAAAACAATAATAAAACCAAAGAAAAACGAACAAATATCAGTAAGCACTATCAATTTCAAATGAATTCAAGACAAGTCGAGTGGCAGCTTCAATATTTTCCCAAACAATCGATAATTATTTTGAATTTTTGCAAAATTTCAAAATGAACGTGAAAATTGTGACATTTACAAAATATATGAAATGAATTGATATTCTAACTGAATAGATAATATTCTTCAAGCTATTTCAAAATCATCTTCTATCGATAACTGATGTGTGTGCGTCCAACTCGTCTACTATGTCTCCATTCTATACAAAAATTGTGCATTATACCTTGCTGAAACCATAATTCTATTGTGACAGTGGATTAGTGAATACGTCTATGCTACTTCTCGGATTTTTCTACGTCTAATTCTCCTTAAAGTGTTCTTTCTCTTTATGATTGGAACCAATGGATCTCGTCTTACTACAGTCGTCTTCTATAAACACGTCTTTGAATCTCGATCGTCAAATATTTTCTTTGGGTTATACAATGCATCTCCTCTTACTCCATTCAACATATGCGTCTTTGGATCTGCTTCGTCAAATATCTTCTATAGATTATAGAATGGATCACGTCTTACTCCATTCGTCTTCAGTATATACGTCTTTAGATCTCTTTGAGCAAATATCTGCTTTGTATTATAAAAGGGTCTTCGATTGATAAACGTCAAGAACGTCAAGGAACAGTCAACTCGTTCGCAGCCTCTATTTATTCTCAATCCCGGACGAGCCCCCAAAAATGTAGGTTTACAAAACAAGTTGACAATACAGCAATAATGACAACCCAATCCGGTCAGTACGTCACAATGATCGGCGTATCTCAGTTTTGCCCTTTTAATACGTCTGAAATAGGATAAATCCGTCGCTTCTCAGCTATGATGGTGATACTTCTACTTATTCGTTTTTCTAGTGGTTTTACTTCGTCAATTTTACGTTTTTCGTCAACGTCAAAAATTGTTATCCCCCTTGAATACTCAAATCTTAGGAAACATCCCCAAAATATTCTGAGGTGATTTTAACTGACTTTTTTGTTCTACTGGTTGATACTTAAATATAATAACAAGACATTAATAAAAATCATATTTGCAAAATAATAAAATGAACAGATAGATTAAAAATAAACTATCTACCTATCTACCTATATATATATATATATATATATATATATATATATATATATACGGAAAGTCCGTTCGAAATATATCCTGATTGTGATGTGTTGTGTTGAATATAATTAATTTTTCAGCCTCCTATGAGGAGAAGGAACGAAGGGAGATTGATTCCATTTTTCCACGTGTAGTCGTACAGGGGCAACGCTTTCCTACACTTAAAAAAGTTTTTTTGTCCAGACTTCCAAATTTCACTTTGTTTTCATTTCTTTTAGTGGGGAGAGCACACTGTATAATTTTTTGTAAGGAGTCGTGGTTCACCCTGTACATGTTTGCTAATTTTATTATCTCCCTTTTTCTTCATGTTTACCTTGAACATGCTGAAATATGTGCTTCTAATATCAACACTGGCGTTGATATATGAGTTCAATGCAAATATATTTCAGCGTTATGATTGTTATATCCACAAAGCTTTAATCGAAGAACTGATTTTCAATTTCACACCTACATTTTTTCATATAATTGCTGGATTATTTCCTTTGTGAATTTCAACTCCGTACCTTCACCAACGTGGCACTTCGTTCCATTCCAGTCTGATTAAATTTATTGAAAGCGTTGTATTGAACAGGAAATGAATGTGACACGGAAAAACAGCAATTTTATGAACCAATGCAGTAGGGAATAGATCCGAAATTTGGCAGAAAATACAGCGATATGTATGTATGGACGGTTAAAATCCTGCCATACTTTAAACCGCAGACCTCTTTTTGTGATAAGTGAGTTCTTGCTTCAAAAATAGTTATTTTAATTCAGTTTTCAGACTTTTGTTTTTCACCCGAAGGTCGTGAGCAATCAAAAAATTATTTTTCTTCATTATTCTGACCACTTGATAGCAACTGAGTGTTACAATCAGGAATGATAGGACCAGTGAGAAATTCATTACTTTTGATATCTCTGAACCTCTAATGAATCCGTACAGTACCCCATTAAAATAGATTTCTCAAATCGTTAATTATTATTTTTTGGTGCATGTTTTACTAAGATCATCAACACCCGTCGTTATTAATTGAACACCGGATATTTCCTACCTGAAGTTGCTGCTGGCAGGAAGTGGTGGTAATCGTATTATTATTTTTTTCAGTATTCCTAAGTGGCCGCTGGCGAGACCTGGTCGCGAAAATTTTTAAATTCATTATAACGGTGAGGAAATCATTATGTTCGGAATTCATATCAATAGTACGGCAGAGGAGGTGCCGGAAAGTTCACCGAAAACGATTCACTGATTATATTTTACAATTCACTAAAAAAATAATTCTTCTTTTCACTAGTTTTGCCTTATTCCCAATAAATAGCGCTGAAATGTTTACTTAAGGTCAATTCGTTCTGGTTAGATTAGACTCAACAATTATCCTTGCGAAATGCACGTATTAAATTTCCACGAACTAAAATGTATACGTCTGGATTCGTTCTGGATAGATCAAACTGAATATTAATAATCTTCACAAAACGCATATATATTTTCACGCACTCAAATGTATACGTGAGATTAGTTCGTTCTGGTTAGATCACAATAAATAATTACTCATCGCAAAGGAATGATTATTTATTTATTTTATTAATTTCGGGGAACTGTTTGCTCGGGGAACTGTTTGCTCCGGGAACTGTTTGCTTGGTGAACTGCTATTTCGGTGAATTGTTTTCGGTTAATTTTACAAAGGGGTTTTCACAATCATGCGAACGTAAATGAGCGATCGAACTCGCTCGCATGTACGCTGTTCCTACATGGCGTAAATGAGCTTGGGCGGGGACGTTCATCTTTGTCGCCATGGCGTTCTCGGCGTCAGGGGTGGCGCTGCGGGTAGGGGACGTTGACGAGTTCGATCACTCGTAAATTTTCGCGGTCAGGTTCCGCCAGCGTCCACTTAGGAATACTGAAAAAAATAATAATACGAATACCACCCCTTCCTGCCAGCAGCAACTTCAACATCACCTCAGGTAGGAAATATCCAGTGTTCAATTAATAATGACGGGTGTTGCACCAAAAAATAATAATTAACGATTTGGGAAATCTATTCTAATGTGGGTACTATACGGATTCATTAGAGGTTCAGAGATATCAAAAGTAATGAATTTCTCACTGGTCCTATTATTCCTGATTGTAACACTTAGTTGCTATCAAATGGTCAGAATAATGAAGGAAAATAATTTTTTGATTGTTTACGACCTTCGGGTGTAAAACAGAAGTCTGAAAACGGAATTAAAATAATTATTTTTGAAGCAAGAACTCACTTATCACAAAAAGGGGTTGGCGGTATAAAGTATGGCAGGAGTTTAACCGTCCATATATAGAAAGGAATCGACCAAGATTTGCATTTTCCGCATAATTATCTGAGAACTTGTAACCCTGATAACATACATTTTTAACCTAGTACTTATAGAAATTTCGGTGAAGCCCTATTCGGTAATATTGATGCGAATATACCAAGGAAGGTTACAACCAATGATATATTACCGCTAGACTTCACATTTTGAGCTGCGGTCACACAGATTCACATTCTAAGCACAATTTTGCAAGTGCCGCTTATGTACATTGTACATAAGCAGATAATTGTACCCAAGCAGATAATTGAACATAAGCAAATAATTGAGCAGAAACACAGCTATGCCGATTTTTGGGTTGACTGGCCAACTACGATGCTCGAAATGTAAATAACGGAGTCTAGCCGTAATATGTTATTAGTTAAAACGAACTATCATCAGCTGAATATCTTACATACAATCCGGATGAAGAATATTACAAATCACCAGAATCACCCCAGGCCAGCTATCAAAAATATGCCACCTTACATCATGCATCAATAGGAAAGGATTCCATGGATACCAAGTCGCATTGTCAGTCAGATGATGATCCAACAAATGACATGATTAAAATATGTCCCCATATTGTCTTAACAAAGCAATTTCAACTTGCCACCACGTGGCAGTATGATTTTGTATGTGCGAGTTACTTGAAACTGCAAACCATTTGTTTATCCGCTATATGGTTACTTGCAGGCCATCCTGTATATCGCTGTATTTTCTGCCAAGTTTCAGATCTATTCCCTAATGGATTGGTTCATGAAATTGCTGTTTTTCTGTGTCACATTCATTTCCTGTTCAATACAACGCCTTCAATCAATGTAATCAGGCTGAAATGGAACAAAGTACCACGTTGGTGGAGGTACGGAGTTGAAATTCACAAAGGAAATGATCCAGCAATTATATGAAAAAATGTAGCTATGAAATTGAAAATCAGTTCTTCGATTAAAGCTTTGTGGATATAACAATCATAACGCTGAAATATATTTGCATTGAACTCATATATCAACGCCAGTGTTGGGTATTAGGAGCACATACTTCTGCATATTCAAAGTAAACATGAAGAAAAAGGGAGATAATAAAATAAGCAAACATGTACAGGGTGAACCACGACTCCTTACAGAAAATTATACAGTGTGCTCTCCCCACTAAAATAAGTGAAAACAAAGTGAAATTTGGAAGTCTGGACAAAATAAAACTTTCTTACGTGTAGGAAAGCGTTGCCCCTGTACGACTACCCGGAATCAATGTTCTTCCGTTCCTTCTCCTCAGAGGAGGCTGAAAAATAAATTATTTTCAACACAACACAGCACAATCAGGATACATTTCGAACGGACTTTCCGTATAAGCGAACACACACATATATATATATATATATATATATATATATATATATATATATATATATATATATATCCTGCGGTGGATAAGTCTTCCGTTAATAGGAAATTTACATTTAATAGGTCATCCGGGTGCGATAGGTCGCCCATATATGGAGGACCTAACGCTTCCCTTGTAAATAGATGTAATATGTCATCCTGAACCATCAGGCAAATTTTGGGCTGGATGACTTATGTCGATTTTTTTTGATAATTTGAATATTTTAGTTCCGACATTTGCCGCATTCACCGATGGAGCTACCGCAGCGGGTATATTCATAGACAGTTATACGCTGACCGGTTTACAGTGGATCGGTCATCTGCCGTATATTAAATTTCCGTTTTATCACCTATGGGTAACCCATAAGCACGGCATCAGTGTTTTCAGCCATTCCAGGGTACTGAGAATTTGTTCACGACGTTTTCGCTTTGCATTTTTGTATTCGGACTGTAGTTACTTCGCAACATTCGCTCGTGACAAATTTTTGTATCGCAATCGATTTCAAACCAAGTTTGAACGGCTCGAATGACATTGTAGCATGAAATTCAAATAGTGATAACGTAATGATGATAATGATGATAATTTTAGTTTGGTATATATTTTGGAACAGATTTTAAACTAATATGAAACATAGCTCAAAACTAGATGACAATGCTATTGCATTGCATATTGCACCGAGAGAAATCCAGTTATACAAGTCTTTTTTCAAAAAAATCGTATAGGTGCTAATGTAAATATTATAGCTACTAAATTTTTTCGGATGAATGCAAAATGTGAACTTTTTCAACGTAAAACAGGTCTTTTTTTTCAAACAGCTCTTTTTATCTCTAAATCTTACCTTTTTGATTTGACAAAGGACATTATTGTAGTTCAAAGATGGTATTGAAAAAAAAAATTATTTTGTCCTTTAATGTGTCATTTCACTGTTAAACGGTTCTTTGTAATCCTTATATGGGGATTGTTGTTTTGGAAATTTAATGGAACGGTCTTTTCCACCACCACTAATCATACACTGTCTTTGTCATACACGTGTTCATCATAATGTTTTATTTCACTCACCATTAACTCATTGGCCCTTCACTACATTCTCAGTTGAAATCAGTTCAGTTTCTTATTTCGTGTGGTGTGTTCTTGTCTAATTCAGAGTTCATGTATGTTGTTCATTTTGACAATGCTAATGTCCGGTTTCCTGATGATTTCTGTTTTTGTTACTAAGCGTAGCGTATGGTTTGTTTTTGGTTACAATAATTGTCGGTAAGTATGCATATAAGAACAGCTCAGTTTCATAATTCGTATTCTTAAACTTAAAATTTATGCTTTTGAAACGATCACAAGTTTAAAATTCTTAATATAATGTTATCTTTTTGGATTCCTTCTGGAATATATTGGAAAAAAGAGAAAAATTTCAATTTCGTTTGCTGAATTGCATAATTTTTCATAATACATTGACATCTTTAATTTCGCCAGAACAAAGAAATACCTACTCTTTCAGACTCATGTGAAGTTGGCGCCAACTTTTTGCAAAAACACAATTTTTTTTGGAGTTCTCGGTATATTTGATAGAGTTTTGGAGTTCCTGATACAAATTTTGAATAGTTCCCGCTAACTGTGGATTTTGATAAGAAAAAGAAATTGGAGGCGCTAACTTCACGCGGCGCCATCTTTTTCGAAAAAATGAGTTCTGGTGGTATGTTTCGATAAAGATGAAAGAGTTCTGGAGTACTTGACCATTTTTGAAAATAGTTCTGCCGAAATAAAAAATTTATCGAAGAAAATTAATTTTTGACCTTCGAAAACCATCATTTTGAAAGATAAATGACAGATATTTCAGTTCTGATGAGAGTTCTGAGTAGCACTCAGCGAGTTCTACAAAACATGTTAATTAAGTTTTACCGAAAAAGCAGAAATTTTCAATTTATAAGCCTTCATAAAGTGCGAAAATCAACCAATATTTCGAATGAAGACAGAAAATAATCTCAGAACAGTTCTGATTGGAGTTCTGAGTAGCACTCAGCGAGTTCAACAAAACATGTTAATTAAGTTTTACCGAAAAAGCAGAAATTTTCAATTTATAAGCCTTCATAAAGTGCGAAAATCAACCAATATTTCGAATGAAGACAGAAAATAATCTCAGAACAGTTCTGATTGGAGTTCTGAGTAGCACTCGGCGAGTTCTACAAAATATGTTGATCGAGTTTTATAGAAAAAGCAAAATATTTCAATTTATTGGCTATCATAGGGTGCGAAATCCAAAAACCCCAATATTTCGAAAGAAGACAGAAAAGAATCTCAGAAATGTTCCGATGGGAGTTCTGAGTAGCATTCGGCGAGTTCTACAAAATATGTTAATCGAGTTTTATAGAAAAAGTTAAACTTTTCAATTTATTGGCTATCATAGGGTGCGATATCCAAACACCCGACATTTCGAATGAAGAGAGGAAGGAATCTCAGAATAGTTCTGATCGGAGTTCTGAGTAGCACTCGGCGGGTTCTGCAAAATATTTTATTTGAGTTTTATAGTAAAAGCAAAACTTTTCAATTTATTAGCTATCATAGGGTGCGAAATCCAAAAACCCCAACATTTCGAATGAAGACAGAAAAGAATCTCAGAATATGTTAATTGAGTTTTATAGAAAAAGCAAAACTTTTCAATTTATTAGCTATCATAGGGTGCGAAATCCCAAAAAGAAACATTCCGAATGAAGACAGTAAGGAATCTCAGAACAGTTCTGAATGGAGTTCTGAGTAGCATTCGGCGAGTTTTACAGAATATGTTAATTGAGTTTTATAGTGAAAGCAAAACTTTTCAATTTATTAGCTATCATAGGGTGAGAAATCCAAAAACACCAACATTTCGAATGAAGACAGTAAGGAATCTCAGAACAGTTCTGATGGGAGTTCTGAGTAGCACTCGTCGAGTTCTACAAAATATGTTGATCGAGTTTTATAGAAAAAGCAGAACTTTTCAATTTATTAGCCATCATAGGGTGTGATATCCAAAAACCCAACATTTCGAATTAAGAGAGAAAAGAATCTCAGAACAGTTCTGATGGGAGTTCTGAGTATCACTTGGCGAGTTCTACAAAATATTTTAATTGAGTTTCATAGAAAAAGCAAAACTTTTCAATTTATCAGCTATCATAGGGTGCGATATCCAAAAACCCAACATTTCGAATGAAGAGAGAAAGGAATCTCAAAACAGTTCTGATGGGAATTCTGAGTAGCACTCGTCGAGTTCTACAAAAAATGTTGATCAGGTTTCATAAAAAAAGCAGAACTTTTCAATTTATTAGCCATCATAGGGTGTGATATCCAAAAACCCAACATTTCGAATGAAGAGAGAAAGGAATCTCAGAACAGTTCTGATGGGAGTTCTGAGTATCACTCGGCGAGTTCTACAAAATATTTCAACTGAGTTTCATAGAAAAAGCAAAACTTTTCAATTTATTAGCTATCATAGGGTGCGATATCCAAAAACCCAACATTTCGAGAGAGAAAGTAATCTCAGAACAGTTCTGATGGGAGTTCTGAGTAGCACTCGTCGTGTTCTACAAAATATGTTAATCAAGTTTCGGAGAAAAAGCAAAACTTTTCAATTTATCAGATATCATAGGGTGCGATATCCAAAAACCCGACATGTCGAATGAAATGTTCGTTTTTTGGATTTTGCACCCTATGATAGCTAATAAATTGAAAATTTTGCCTTTTCTGTAAAACTAGATTAACACGTTCTACTCAGAACTCCCATCAGAACTGTTCTGAGATTCCTTTCTCTCTTTATTCGAAATGTAAGGTTTTTGGATATCGCACCCTATGATAGCTAATAAATTGAAAAGTTTTGCTTTTTCTATGAAACTCAATTAAAATATTTTACAGAACTCGCCGAGTGCTACTCAGTACTCCAATCAGAACTGTTCTGAGATTCCTTACTGTCTTCATGCGGAATGTTCGTTTTTGGGATTTTGCACTCTATGATATAAATTGAAAAGTTTTGCTTTTTCTATAAAACTCAATTAACATATTCTGTAAAACTCGCCGAGTACTACTCAGAACTCCCATCGGAACTGTTCTGAGATTATTTTCTGTCTTCATTCGAAATGTTGGGATTTTTGGATTTCGCACCCTATGATAGCTAATAAATTGAAAAGTTTAGCTTTTTATATAAAACTCAATTAAAATGTTTTGCAGAACTTGCCGAGTGCTACTCAGAACTCCCATCAGAACTGTTCTGAGATTCCTTACTGTCTTCATTCGAAATGTTGGGGTTTTTGGATTTCGTACCCTATGATAGCTATAATAAATTGAAAAGTTTAGCTTTTTCTACAAAACTTAATTAAAATATTTTGTAGAACTCGCCGAGTGCTACTCAGAACTCCCATCAGAACTGTTCTGAGATTCTTTTCTGTCTTCATTCGATTTTCGGTGTTTCAATTTTCGCACCTTATGAAGGCTAATAAATTGAAAATTTCTGCTTTTTCGATAACTTAATTAACATGTTTTGTAGAACTCGCTGAGTGCTACTCAGACTTTCATCAGAACTGAAATATCTGTCATTTGTCTTTCAAAATGATGGTTTTCGAAAGTCAAAAATTAATTTTCTTAGATAATTTCTTTATTTCGGCAGAACTATTTTCAAAAATGGTCAAGAACTCCAGAACTCTTCCATCTTCATCAAAAAATACCACCAGAACTCATTTTTTCGAAAAAGATGGCGCCGCGTGAAGTTAGCGCCACTAATTTGTTTTTCTCATCAAAATCCACAGTTAGCTGGAACTATTCAAAATTTGTATCAGGAACTCCAGAACTCTATCAAATCTACCGAGAACTCCAAAAAAAATTGTGTTTTTGCAAAAAGTTGGCGCCAACTTCACATGAGTTTCTTTCAGCCGTATACTTGATTTCGTATCGAAGTGGAATTGGATATTTCATTTTCATAACATTTTTCACCAACTTTTGTTAGAATTAAACTTCATTACATTAATTCATTAGACGAATAATAAAAAAAGAACATATCTGACAGTGAAATTCATAATATATTTAAAGTCAGATTCACTTAATAAATACAAACATTTTTTGTTTTTTTTTTTATAGTATTTTGTTCCGTTAAGCTGCCATTGTGTTTATTCAACCCTCGAAAAGTTACATTTGCATACGTTTTCAATGTAAGAGGTTTATGTTTTATTTCAGGTTTTCTTCATTTTCAGATTCTTTCCTGTTGTCAACAACTGCATCCGTTAACACTGGACATGGTTTATATTACTGTATATTCTATCGAAATATTCTGAGTTATCGAAGAAATTGTAAGATTTTCATTAATAAATGTTGATTTGTTTACCTAGTTGCGTTTCAAAATAATTTTTTAATGACAAATGGAAACTAAATGGAGAGTACACACATTCACTATTAAATTCACAAAATTTCATTATTAAATATCTTTTTCTGTTGCTGACGGCAACCCTGCCGGGATACCTAGACACTGCAATCTGGAAAACATATATTCTCCGGAAGACCGAAAGCTGTAATTTGGAAAAGCCAATATACGCCCTGGCGTCGCATATATAGCTCTTTCGTCGGAAGACCCATCGGTGTTATATTGTACGGTGATTAAAAAAGAATCAAGACGAATTTTTGCCAAAATCACAATAACAAAACAATAACTTGAAATATATTTGAACCAAGCCCTATATATTTCCACGATTTCTTGGGGATGACCTATTGCTGCTTTTCATGAGGAGGACCTAAGTATAGCAGGATGTCTATATGTATATATATATAATATATATATATATATATATATATATATATATATATATATATATATATATATATATATATATATATATATATATCATATGTAGATAGTTGATTTTTAATCTATCTGTTTATTTTATTATTTTGCAAATATGATTTTTATTAATATCTTGTTATTTTATTTTTCTCGCCGTACTGAAGTATCACCCAGTAGAGCAAAAAAGTTAGTTCAAATCACCTTAGAATATTTTAAAAGGTAAAATTGACGAAGTAAATCCTTTGGTAAAAAACCAGTAGAAAAACGAAGAACTAGAAGTATTACCATCATAGCTGAGAAGCGACGGATTTATCCTTTTTCAGACGTATTAAAAGGGCAAAACTGAGATACGCCGATCATTGTGACGTACTGACCGGATTGGGTTGTCATTATTGCTGTATTGTGTTTTGTATTCTCAATAAATTAATTTACCCCTCGGAAAGTTCACCGAAAACAATTCACTGATTACATTTTATCGAATACAATTCACCGAAAACAATTCACTAAAAAAATAATTCTTCTTTCCACTAGCTTTTTGCCTTATTCCCAATAAATAGCACTGAAATGTCTACTTGAGGTTAGTTCGTTCTGGTTAGATTGGACTAAACAATTATCCTTGCGAAATGCACGTATTAAATTTCCACGAACTCAAATGTAAACGTCTGGATTCGTTCTGGATAGATTAAACTGAATAATTAATCTTCACAAAACGCATATATTAAATTTTCAAGCACTCAAATGTTTACGTAAGGTTAGTTCGTTCTGGTTGGATCACAATAAATAATTTTCATTGCGAAGGAATGATTATTTATTTATTGTATTCATTTCGGGGGAACTGTTTGCTCGGTGAACTGCGATTTCGATGAATTATTTTCCACCCCTGACACCGAGAACGCCATGGCGACAATGATGAACATCCCCGCCCACGCTCATTCACGCTCATGTAGGAACAGCGTACATGCGAGGGAGTTCGATCGCTCACTTGATTGTGAAAACTCCTTTGCCCTACTACTTATATCGAATGGGTCAGTGCTAATCTAGAGCCCTTCCATCGATCCTCAGATTTGCAGTAATCTGACACTGGTCGACTAGGTTTTGGTTGAAGTTTAATACAGTATTGCATAGGGTCCATGATGTTTAAGTTGCTGCTGGCTGAACACTCGTGAATTCGTTGAATTTGGAAGTTCCTACGTTTCTATCTTTCTTCATCAGAGACTTGATTTCGCGAAATCTACTACCCCCAAAACTATATTTCGTAGTTTGTTTAGGAATAATCAGAGGGCCTTACTTTCCGCTTGCCGTGATTGGAAGCGTTGATGGAGGGAATACGGATTGTTATAGTGGGTTTATTAAAATTGGATTTTATTGAATCGCATCCATTCAATTTTCAGATCCCACGAATCTAAAGAGTTATACTGTGAGTTCGTTAAATTGGTTAAATCGCTCCGGGTACGAATCAACCTGATAAGAACACACACACAACATCTCTGAACGACCTAACCTATAGAATCTGAAAATTCGGAAAACACGTTTACCGTGCCGTACTTGTTTTCCCGACTGGTAATTTAATTCACTTTATTTTAGAAATCTATGTCTCTCAATAATTTATCGTCAATTTGGATACATTTTAGTTAAGTGTCAGAGTGAAAACATCAATAAATTCAAAACTTTTCACCGTATCACCTTATCGTATTGCTACTAGTATTCTGAAAGTTAGCAAAGCAGATAATATTCTGTAAATATCAAGAGTTGCAATTGAAGCCTGCAATCTCTTGCCAACTTTTATCCTTGTGTCACCGTATTTGACCCTGGAATAGCGTTAAGTGGAAGAGCTTTACTCCTACGAATGGGCAACCAATTCGAGGAAGGCCTACTTTGCCTTTTGCTATGCAGGTTTCAGTTTATTGTAATTAATATTGTATTAGGAAATGAGTACATGTAAACCTTCTGCAATAAAAACGATACTATTATTATTATATTATTTTTTATCCGTTTGGATTATACCACTCCGGAGCTCCGACACATCCGGAGGGCGCGCTGTTGCGCTGTTGCCATTTACCCAGATAGCCACTCCATAGTCAGTGGAGTATCTACATTGATGCTCTTCCAAAAGGTCTCCACCCGATCAGCGACCAGCGGAATATCCACAACACGTGGGGGCTCTTGGAATAAGCGGAAAGGTTCATCGCGGAACTTCATGTTTTCCGCGATGCTTCTCGCCCGCCTCACTTTTTGCAGCCACCAGCATTCGTATCCTATCAAGACAGTGCTGCTTGATGGTAAACAGCACGCTTTGATTCAGTGTGGTGAGCTCGTCTCAGTTTTGCGGCAATTCGCCGAACTGTGACCGTAAAAGGCCTATTGGTCGCCACGTAGTCCACCACATACTGGATACGAAACGCGTGATGTCTCGCCGACTTGATTTTAGCTTCCATCTTGTGTATGCACCTCTTATGCCTTCCAACCAGAGGGGCGGTATTTCTCCTCCCCGTTTGCGACAGAGCCTGAGCGGCGTCCTGCACGGCAGAGTTGATCTGCCAGATGTCAGCTTCCTCTGAAAGAACTCCACGAATACTCGCATCTACCTGTGCCAGTTGTTGTGATTTCAGGGGCTTGGTTCTGTGAAGCGCTCTGCGGGTTCTGATGCCCGTCATCGGTGGTATGATGTGAGCATCCTCTGCAGTCAGGTTCACGGGTGGCATATCTGCCACTTCTGCCACTACGTTAACCAGCTGACATAGCCTCGGGCCCGAAGATGAGATACGTAATCCCTAAGATTTTGGGCGAAAAGGGCGGCATGCTCTGGGTATCTCTCACTCCACAGAGCATGCATTCTCGCCATGTATCCTTTTCGGGCGGGCTCACTGCTCTCGTAGCAATGCAGAAGGCCGTCCCTCAGCTCATCCGTCCACTCAAGGCGTCCGTTGTCGTTGCGGTTGTCATCGTTTGGCAATCCATCGTTTTATTATTATCATTTTTATTTTTTTCCCAAGAATGTATTCCAGTCAGGCCCTATCTCCGGAGATCCGACACATCCGGAGGGCGCGCTGGATCGTTTACCCAGGTAACCACTCCCCACGTCCGTGGGGTAAGCGATTACTGGGTCCGAGAATCATGTGCCCTGAGCAGGCGCAGTGAACCAAGGATGACGGCCTTCTGAATTCATCCGGCTAAGATTATTATTATTATTACTATGATTATTACTATCATTATTTTTATTTCAATCCGGTTGGATTATACCAGTCGGGCCCTGTCTCCGTAGCTCCGACACATCTGGAGGGCGCGCTGGTGACATTTACCTAGATAGGCACACCACGTCCGTCGGGTGAGCAACTACTGGGTCCGAGAATCATGTGCCCTGAGCAGAAGGAGTGAACCAAGGTTGACGGCCTTCTGCATTCGTCCGGCTAAGATTTCTGCCATATTATGGCAAGCCGGTATGATTTTTAAGTTCGAGAGCATACCACCAGGACCCCTATAAGCAGAACCACCATTTTAACAGAATGGTTTGGGTAGAGCCTGCGGAGTTCAAAGAGTAAGTCTCGATATTTAGTCCATTTCTCCTCTTCTTTTCGGACGATGTTCGTTTCGCCAGAAGCCAAAAACTCCATGACGAAAATCGTCTTACTTTGATGGTCGAGGATGACTACATCAGGCTTATTGGCTTGTATTTGCCAGAGGGTGGGGAATGAGTAGTTCCAATATATTTGTCACTTCTCATTCTCCACAACGGATTCAATATCCCCCGGAGTATAAGGCAACACCAGTGTCTCGTCTATACCGTACGAGTGTCGTAGATGTTAGTACAACACTCGTAAAGCCGCGTTATGCCTGTTGATATAGGATGAGACCGCATATGCTGGACATACTGATAGCAAATGCATATAAGGGTGTCAGACGCCCCACAGCACGCTCCTCATCTAGTGTCGGGGATCTCCATACCCATCACGCGGCTACGTAGACCAGGGTAATGAAGACACCATCCTGGCAAGCCATTATGAATCCTTCGGTCTCCGCCTTCAGCTCACTTGACCTGAGGAAAGCAAAGGTCTGGTTTTTGGTGTGAGCTTTTTGCTGAACGGGTTCCAACTCGGTGGCAGAGTTTGCGTTCGCCCGTTCAGTGTCGAATACGAAACCATGTTCATGTTCAATCAGCTGCCCTGAAAAGAAATGCTCCAATCCCTGCTTTTATTATTATTATTATTATTATCTTCATATAAAGCTACCCCAGGCCTCCCTACGAATTGAAATTGACAGAGTGGAGCCATATATTGGGATTCAGTTTACTCTGGAAATACCAAAGTTTCACCTCTTGCAACAATCACGGTAAATAACATAGAAACGTCAGTTTGACGGCTTAACTAATATTGATTACACAAAATAGACTGTTTCTGCAATGCGCATTTAGTCCATAATATAATGCATTTGTGAAATTGTCTGAATATTCCTTCAAAATGCAGAATTTTCAGAATACTTTCGCCTTGCCAGGAACTCAAACTGTTGCTGTACGAAATACCACTCGAGCAAGCTCTCGCGGTGTTTGTAAGCACCACAGTTTTCGTGCCAGCAAGGTGAAAGTATTTTTTGAAAATTCTGCATTTTGTCCTTTTGCTACTACTTACATACCAGTTGAACTTATATCCGACGTTACTGACAACCAGTAGGTACCAAAAAGTTATATATTCGATTTATCGTTGTTGACTTCAGTGAAATAAGTGATATTGGATAACAGGCTCAGAAACTACATAAAATGGCACTTTTTTCGACAATTGGTTCAATGGCTTCCACATGTGGAACTTTATTGTTTAATTTCATAATGCCACTAAAAAATCAAGTATTGCAAGAATTGAAATGGATACATAATGCTGAAGATGGTAGCAATAATGTCAGTGATCAAGTTCGTAACCTTTCTGCTGTTTATCTATCGATTCAAGAGAGAGACTTACTATGTTTGTATTTCTGTCTGTCTGACGTTCAGTCGTTCTGTAGTTCTGTAATTCTGTCGTTCTGTCTGTGGGATGAAAATTATTGAAAATATGCGAAACACAAAGTTTTAGTAACTACAATAATCACGAAAACACACTTTTAAGATTCTTAGGCTTATCCTTTCTCCGGTTGAAATATACCCGTGAGAAGCTCCCGTCATTATTTTCAAGGTTAAATAAATTCACCTATTAATATCGAAGAGGATACTCATGTGAAATATTGCTACACTTGTAGCTCAATAAATGTACTGAGGTGAACAAATATTTATTTAATATTTGTGTTAACTGATAATTGTCATATATGTTATATGCGATATTATGGCACTATGGCCTTCTCATAGGTATCAGGTTACACGCGATAACAATTCCTTAGAAAAAGCTGATCTTTTGTTATCAGCATTCGCAAAGTTCCACGATGGGAACTGCTGATGCTGAATAGACACTCTGTAAACATATAAAAGGCCGAATGCCGGTTCTACAGTCAGTCTAATAAAGCTCGTCACTATATTAATTAGTATTCTTTGTAACGGTGGTACGTACCACCTCGTAGTTTCTTTTTAAAAAGTCAATCATATAATTATCGAGATAACAAATTGGCGCAGTCGCTGCAGGATTCCGAGAACGTTACTAGAACACGGGCAACTCCTCACTAGTGGCGGTGGATCCCAATCCTTTACCGGAATCGAACCTGAGGGAGTCATCACTCGAAGAATCTGTGGAAGGAACACCTGGTGAAGCCCCTGGCAGACGTCGACGAGAACAAGACGAACTCGATGCTTCAACAAATAGAGTAAGAAACCATATATTGAATTGTCTCGCATATTCTAATTTTTTCAATATTTTATCTGTTCGGATACCCAATTGATCCTAATATTCTCCCCAATTGCTAATATTCAATCAATACCAGTGAACAAATATTGTTTTTGATAATTGCACTAATCAATTATCCCAAATAATCGTACTGATCGATTATCCCAAATAATCGTACTGATCGATTGAGTAGTGAAATTTTCCAATAGAGTTACACAATGATCAATCCAGAAGTTCCCGAGGGAAATCAACCTCAACCTCTAGAGCCATACAAGCTGAGTGAAATATTCTCCATAGTACCCGAGTACGATGGAAACCAAATATTCCTTACAACGTTTCTGCAAGCGTGTGATACTGCTCACACGATGGCTGTAGAAGACCAGAAAACTTTAGTGGTCTTACATATCAAAAATAAACTCCGCGCAAAAGCAGCCGAGTTAGTGAACTCTCGGAACCCATCCACATGGGACGAAATCAAACATCTTTTAGAAACTCATTTCGGTGATTCTAGAGATCTCACAGCATTAATTCAAGATCTACAAAGAATACGCTAACTACCAAGCGAGTCGGCATTAACTTTCGTTTCTCGTTTACAATCGCACAACGCAAAAATGCATTCATCCATTCAAAAACAACTTATGACAAGAGAGCAGAAAACAGCTCAATCACATCTAGTCGAAACAATGACACTAAATACTCTTCTGACTGGACTTGACTTGAACAACCAAAAATAGGACAGATTGTTAGGGCAGGAAATCCTCCAAATATGCTTTCTGCAATCATAAGAATCAGGCGTGAACTCCAACTATCTTACTTTGAAAATCAAAAATTACAACCGAATCGCAATCAAAACCAAATACCTATTCGGAAACCAAACTCAAATCAACCTGCGAAAAGTTGTTCTTTCTGTGGTCGCGTGGGACATTCAATAAACGAATGTCGCACCAAACAAAATTTAAGTCAAAGTAATCAGAATTTCTCTAGACCAAACTTCCAGAGACCTCCCATTCAAAACACATATAATCAAAGACCATTTCAGCAACCCGGTCCTAGTCAAAGACCACCACAATTTCAAAATCAACATAATCAAAATCAGTTCCAACAAAACCGACCTCCGGTTATTAAACCAAACCCAACTATCAATAATCAAAGACCCTCCACGATACAACCCAATCCAAACTATCGACCAAATAACCAAAAAACCTATCACGTAAACTACCAACAATTTGAAAATCAATACTATGATGATTATGATCAGAATCAAGAAAACTACTATACTGCTAGTAGCTCCGAACTAACCTTCGACTATCAACCAGACTATTATACCGATAATGGTCAAAACCAATACGAATCATTGAACACTGGAAATCAAACCCAATTTGATGATTTCTCCCAGAACTTTGGTACCCAAAATTTTCAGTTGGACACAATACAGGGCGATCCCCCCAACTACTTTCAAGAGGAATCCCCAGAACAAACCATAGCCCACCTTCAAACCCAAATTCAAACAATGAACTTAGACAGTTTCGACCCAACACTGAACTTTCCAGAACAACAGTTCATCTAAGACCACTTCTATCAGTGAACTCGAAAAATCTCTATTATATCAACGATATTACCAATACTTTTAAAATTCTAATAGACACAGGTGCAGGACTTTCCATTTTTAAACCAAAAGCTTGCGAAAATTATCGAACTCGTTTCCCAGAAAACATTGCAATTCAAGGCATCACCGACCAGAAAATAATAATCAAAGAATCAACCTTGATCCACTTTATACCCAACGATCCCCATAAGATATACAAGAACAAACAGCTAATAACCAATTTCAAAACTGTCCCTCTTTTCAAAGTGACAGACGACAGCAAACAACCAAAAACATTCGAACCAAAACAAATTCTTGGAAATCAAAATCAAATTTCAATTGAGCCTCGCACTGAACGAGTCTTCAAATTGAAATGTAGCTTGAAAAACACTGATGCTATACTGATAGCACAAGAAATTGAAAAAGTCCGCCTACCGAATGCAGTGGTCAAAATAAATGACAAGGGTGAATTTTTAACTTCAATAATCAATGTGAACGCGATCCCAAAAATTGTTAAATTTTCTGAATTATCACTAGAACCCATTCAAGAATTTTCAATCAATAACGTCAATGAAGAACTTGAAAATCTAAGCGTACAGACAGACCGACATCAAACCATACGGCAACAATTACGCCTCGAACACTTAAACGAAGAGGAAAACGAAATGATTTCAAATCTTTGCCTAGAATATTCAGATATATTCTATCTAGAAGGCGACAATCTGACATTTACCAACGAAATCAAGCATTCCATCGACACAAACAATAGTAAACCAATATTCACCAAATCATACCGTTATCCACAAGTTCATAAAGAGGAAGTAAAAAATCAAATATCAAAAATGCTCGATCAAGGAATCATTCAACCTTCGGTATCTCCTTGGTCATCTCCCGTATGGGTCGTGCCAAAGAAAATCGATGCCTCAGGAAAGCAAAAATGGCGCGTAGTTATTGATTACCGCAAACTCAATGAACTCACGATTGGCGACAAATATCCTCTCCCTAATATCTCCGATCTTCTGGATCAATTAGGAAAGTGTCAATATTTCACGACACTCGACTTGGCCTCTGGTTTCCACCAGATCGAGATCGACCCAAAGGACATTCAGAAAACAGCCTTTTCTGTCGAAAATGGTCATTACGAATTCGTTCGTATGCCATTCGGTTTGAAGAACGCTCCGTCCACCTTTCAACGCGTCATGGACAATATTCTCATGGGCATTCAAAACGAAAGATGTCTCGTCTATATGGATGACATAATCGTCTATTCCCCCACAATTCATGAACACATCTCCCGATTATCTGAAGTCTTTAAACGTCTTCGCAAAGCCAATCTCAAAATTCAGCCCGACAAGTGCGAATTTCTTCGCAAGGAAGTCGCTTATCTAGGACATCTAATAACCCAGGATGGTGTAAAACCAAATCCTCTCAAAATCGAATGCATCAAAAACTTTCCAGAACCCAAAAATCCCAAAGATATCAAATCGTTCCTAGGACTCTCAGGCTATTACAGACGGTTCATCCCGAACTTTGCCAAAACTTCAAAACCCCTAACAAGACTCCTACAAAAGGATACCACTTTCGATTTCGATCAAGAATGCAGAAATGCCTTCGAAAATCTCAAACAGGCACTCACCACCTTTCCAATTTTGATATATCCTAATTTCGACGAACCCTTCCTCCTCACCACTGACGCAAGCGCATTCGCCATTGGAGCCGTCCTTTCTCAGGGACCTATCGGGAAAGACCTTCCCATTGGTTACGCTTCTCGAACCTTGTGCACAGCTGAAACCCGTTACTCGACGATTGAAAGAGAATAACTGGCGATCGTTTGGGCAGTGAAGCACTTCCGCCCCTATCTTTTTGGGCGAAGGTTCAAATTAGTAACTGACCATCGTCCCCTGACATGGCTTTTTTCAATTAAAGATCCTGGCAGTAGACTTGCTCGCTGGCGCCTAAAGCTTGAAGAGTACGACTACGAAATCATCTATAAACCCGGAAAAGTAAACAAAAATGCAGACGCACTTTCACGGATTAAAATCAATCATTTTGAACAATGTGCGAAATTTCAATCCAAAATCTTACACTTGGAAGAAGAAAATTTGAACGACAACCCTGACGCAGACAATCAGCCAGAAAATCAGGCAGACAATCAGCCAGACAATCAGACAGACGAACCAGACCTAGAACGAATGGCCAATGAGTTTGGAAGATTCATCGATCTTTACAAAACAAAATCAATTATTGACTACTCAAAAATCGAACTCGTCAATACCCAATTATTAGACAAATCAAACAAAAATATAATAACATTCTTTTGGCAAGACAGATTACAAGAATTCCATCATAAAATCATTGAGGACATTTTTGAAGAACAAGCAGACTTCGCTCCTGATAAAATCAATATCCTAAGTAGCAAGTCTGTGAAAGATAGAAAGTACTATATTATCGCATTACCATACATTCCTGATGCAGTACCCGAACAGTTGTTTTATGTTCTTTACAAAAACCAAAATGAACTCGACCTCTCGAAAACATATTTCGTTGAAAACAATTTAGAACTCCCTGTTCTCGAAACTATTTGCTTCATTTACAATGACAGAGATATTAAATTGAAAATTTGTCAAAATATAATTAGAACACCTATTCCGGACGAAATCCCCGTAATCCTTGATCATTACCACGCAGGAAAAGCTAACCTTCATCGTGGCATAAATGAGACGGTTAGACGAATAAAAGAAAAATTTAAATGGCAAGGCTTAACCAAAGATGTAGAATATTTCGTTAAAAATTGCGAAATTTGTCAAAAAGTGAAAGTATGTAGAAAAAATTTGAATAGTCCCCTGGTTATCACGGAAACACCAAAAACCCCTTTCGAAAGAGTCAACATTGACATCTGTGAAATCCCCACAAGAAATTACGCTCTTACCATCAGAGACGAACTGACAAAATTTACTCAGGCCTACCCCCTTGAAGACAAGACAGCAAAGTCTGTGGTCAATACCCTTTTGCTATACTTTCAGCACTACGGAACCCCACTCCGAATTCATTGTGATTCAGGTCGGGAATTCGAGAACAACATGCTCAAAGACCTTTGTACCCTATACGACATAAAACTGACCTACTCTAGTGTGAACCACCCTCAATCTAATGGATCACTAGAAAGATTTCATGCGACATTAATGGAAATGATTAGGGCGCGAAAGACAGAACATCCTGACGAACACCCATTCAATATACTACCCTATGCAGTCATTTGTTACAACAACACCAAAAACAAGACTCACGGTTTCACCCCATATGAACTCGTATTTGGACATACCTCTAGTAGACCACCAGAGACACTGTACAATCAAAAAGAACTTATATCTAAATACGTACGAGATCTGAACAACAGAATATCTCACTTCTATAAAATCGCACGCGAAAGAACCCAGACTCAGAAAGAAAAAGCCAAAGCTCGATTTGACAAAAATGTTTCAGACAAAATTCCTGAGTATAAAGTAGGTGACAAAGTTTATGTAAAAGAATCACAAATAAAAGACAAATTGCAAAACAAATTCAATGGTCCATTTGAAATTTTGGAAATATTAAAAAATTCAGCAATTTTAGTAAATTGGAAAACAAGACAAAAAACTAAAGTAAATTTCGATAGATTAAAACCCTATTTTGAAGACGAATAATTTAATTACAGGTTCATCCTGCTGATTTCGGCAGCCAGTTGCCAATACAAACTTGAAACAATCAATAATACAATCGGCATCTTTTATCATGAAGAATCCTCTGTTAAACTCTCTAACGATAAATGGACACTATTGATTTACAAAGACTTAGAACCAATCAAACTAGCCTTGGACAAAAATGACAAAATTCTACAAAGCATGATGGATCTTCTAGAAACAGACAACCCTAGAATGGCAGCCTTCAGAGCTCAACTCAAAACCCACACAAGCCTCATATCCCAAATTTCCCAATCACTCGATTTGAAATACCGTGAAGTATTTGCTGATACTCGATCTTATAATAGAATGAAACGTGGATTGATTAACGGTGTAGGAACATTTTGGAAAGCCATCACCGGCAGCTTAGATGCTTCCGATGGGGAATATTTTAATGAGTGTATAGACAAAATTAGTAAGGACGAATATCAACTTGAAAATCTTATGAAAAATCAAATATCGGTTACAACTTCAGTCATAAAAAATTTTAATAATACCATACAAAAATTGCAAATTGACGAAGAAACATTCAATAAAGATTTGAAAGAAATCGAACATTCAATATACACCCTTTCCGATGATCTAGCTTTCATTCAGGCACAGCTACAAACTTCTGAATTGTGTGAAGCACTAATGGAAAGTTATATGTTTCTTGAATCAAGTCTTGATGACATTTTGAATTCAATTACTTTTGCTCGTCTTAAAATCATTCACACATCGATCGTTTCTCCAAGAACTTTAGTGAACTCTCTTCAAGAGATATCTCAATCATTATCAAAAAACAATTTACCTCTTCCAATCTATTCGTCAACTGTTGCTCAATATTTGGAAATCATTGAACTCCACGCTTATCAAACTGATTCAAAAATAGTGTTTGTTCTCAAAATCCCCCTCGTCGAACCCGAAACTTATACCCTATACCGCCTTTTCCCAATTCCTATACTGGATAACCGAACAGGATTCCATCATATTTTGATAACTTCAAAAAAGTATATTGCGAGAGACGACGATTCAATGTTGTACGTTTCTCTCTCTAATTTGGATAAATGCAAGAACCTGGAAACCACTTCATTAATTTGTTCCGATGTCCTGCCATACCCAATCGATAACAACGCCATATGTGAAGCCCAGCTCTTTCGACAGCTGATCAATGTACCAAAGAGATGCCAATCATCAGTCATCTTTGCCAAAGATTACAACGTTTATCAATTAGCAACAAATCTGTGGCTAATATCATTGTCCGATCCACTACCAGTTACCATCAAGTGCATCAACAGAGAGGCAGTCACTCAAATCATCAACAAAAACTCTCTTCTCAAACTTCAACCCGAATGCAACGCATTCATAGGAAGTACACGAGTCCATTCAAAGTACTTCGTGAACAACTACAAAAATATCACATACAGAAACCAACCTGTATTGATACCATTCAAATGTTGCGATCAGTTACCTGAAAAACACCGTCTTCCAGACCTGAAACCGCTGAAACTGAACAAACTCGATACGGACGACCTCAGCATAGCCCAGCATAAGTTGAACCAATATTCTGAAGATCTGGACAAGCTGATCAATCAACCCTATGTGAACAAACACATTTCATGGTTCACATACCTCACAATAGCATTGATCATCTCATTAATTCTTCTGTACGTGTTCTGCAAATGTAGGCGCAGAAAATCCACAAGAATCAGTATCATGGCATCGGATAGTCAACCTCCACCTTCACCCAGACCATCAAGACCCAGGAGTCCCTTCAGCAGATTCATCCCTCGAAGACGTCCAAGCGTCCATCTCGAAGAACCATTAGAAGAACAACTAGAGCTGACTCCATCCAGTAGCAAAGGATTCTAAGTCCAAATTCAATTTTCAATTTTCAAATTTTCTTTTAATTATCATTTTCAAAAGTTGTCGCTTTTGCACCAACTTTTTATTATAAGGGGGAGTTGTTATATGCGATATTATGGCACTATGGCCTTCTCATAGGTATCAGGTTACACGCGATAACAATTCCTTAGAAAAAGCTGATCTTTTGTTATCAGCATTCGCAGAGTTCCACGATGGGAACTGCTGATGCTGAATAGACACTCTGTAAACATATAAAAGGCCGAATGCCGGTTCTACAGTCAGTCTAATAAAGCTCGTCACTATATTAATTAGTATTCTTTGTAACGGTGGTACGTACCACCTCGTAGTTTCTTTTTAAAAAGTCAATCATATAATTATCGAGATAACATATATATCCAATTGCAAACCACCGATCAAAAGCGTCGATATGAGTAGATGAGCTCAATTCCACTTTGTGAAAATATTGTGCAATGATGTGTAATCAGATAAAACTATATTATTGATTGGGAATTTTTATTTCAACTTTTTACTGTGAAAGAATCTGGAAAAGGGGAGGGGATAGTTTTGCTATTAGGAAAGACAGGAAATCAGTAAACCTTTTCGTCCTCATTAATGATACTCATAATGATTATTATAATTAATAATATAATATAAATACTCATACTCTAAAGCTCAGCTGTGCTGCCAGAGGACGGCTATTATTCTCCATCATAGCGATCCATGGCGATGTTTGAAGGCACATTTGTTGTATTCCTCAGAGTATTAAAATATGTAGGGAGGCCTTTTCCATTCTTGTCTAGATGGCAGCATAACTTTGTTTGTTATGTCCTTATTCACTCGGGTAGTTTCGTGTATGCCCGCTCATTTCATTCGGATCAGTTTGTCATTCTTCGTTTGTTAATGGTCCAACTTATTCCAAATGTGAACAAACTGTTACGTCTCACCACCCATCAACACCTCGACAAAAAATAGTAGAGAAAAGGATAGTCTTTGCTCACTCCAAAACAGGTATTTGTGTAGGTAAAGGCAAGGCTTTATGTCAGCGGTTAGAAAGGGGTCATACGGTAATTAGCTCACAGAACTACCTGAGTACAATCTCCACAGACGGAATATTCAGACATCGAAGAAATTTCAAAAAACGTCAGCATTCAAATCCGACAATGAAATGAGAACTAAATGACCAAACTCTTCCAATCAATGGATTCGTATAATTACCATGGTTGAACGTAGCTGATAGCTGACCATATATTACCTAAGACGTAAGGCGCTCTGAGCGAAAGAGCCAATTTGCGAGTTCTTTTATTGTACGCTTGTATGGAATTCTAACTTTGGACTGTTTTCCTGGTAGTGATAGCACTACTCGCTGAAATTGAATTCGGGGTATTATTTGTATGGAAATTAGTGATAACCATTTATTATTATTAACGACAAAATACCTTTCATTTTCATTTTGGGTCACTCGCTTTAATTAAACTGCCCACTATTTTTTGTACTACAGCATTCCCTAGGCAACATGATAAATTATCCTGAAACTGTATTTTGATGTGATATTCCAGATACATCATATCGTTTGCAATTCATCTGTGCTTGGGTAAGCACTGTAGGAAAAAATAATTCGTAGACAGGGATATTTTTTTTGTTGTTTTTTGTCGTATTTTTGCATGTAGTGAAAGTTGCTGAAACTTCTTCATTGGAAGAGTATTCAATTTGTAGTTGTAAAGTGGAGCATGTAGTATAAGGTGTGTTTCGTGACTTCTGCAATTTTTTACGTTGAATTGTGAAATATGTAGAAAAGTTTGATATAACACAAATGCACAAATCGAATTCGCAGGGGTTCTTTCATTTTAAGTATAGTTCATGATGGTGGTGAATAATTCAGCATCTCTTTACTTATGAGAAAATAAATTTTTATCAATATCTATTTTCAAAAAAAAAATTGATGAGAACAAGAAATTAAGGTAGTTATATCAGAAAAAACCAAAAAACTTGGTTTGCCATTATATTTTAATACAAGCACATACACTTTTCATTCAGTCAGCTGTGAAGATTTTCAAAGGATTAATTTCAGTTGACGAAACCCACTTTTCGCTGAAAGCTTCCCATTTTTCTCATGCACCCTTTCCTTAGTTGGTATTCAAGACGTTGGGCTTAACGTTTGTCGGAAAAGTTGTCCAATTTAGTTCAGAAATTACTGAAACTTTCTTGGATTTGGACGTCTAGAAGTTCCGGAATTGAAATATCTCATTATAACTCTCCGTATCAGCAACAACTTTCATTATATACGTACATTATATGAAATCTAAATGATTTGAAATCTATATATATATATATATATATGTATATACATACATTATATGAAATCTAAATGAAATCTGGGGTGTTTGGGGAATTGAATCTGAAAAACAAAACAAATTACCTTATGTGTGAGTGTCTTATTAGAAATTTTCAACGTCAATGGAAATGCACGTTCATTGTGCACTGAAGATGACTTCACAAACGTCGAAAAATGTATAAGAAATCAATCGGTGGTTTCAGTAATTTAATCCAATCCCAACCAATTCTCTGTCACTATTCTAGATCTGGGGGTCTATTCTCGAACCGTTTGGTTTCAAATCGTATACGAAAAAGAAAAACAAACATTCATATTTCATGTGTATTGGTGTGGAATACTGAATTGAATTTGCATTGATGAATTGGCTTGGCAAATATTTTTTCATGTTCTGGTTTCAACAAAAACAAAAATCTTGTAATGTTCAGAAAACATCGTGATAACCTAGGGAAAGTAGTTCTACAGACTGTATGCCTCAGGAAACACCTGAGTGAGTTTCAAAGCTTTGTTGTTCGTTGAAACAACTGGTCCTGGGAAAGAGATATTCGGCATGTCTCTAATGTCACTCTCAATTGGGCTGAGTTTGTAAGGGAAGCATCACTTAAGATACGAAAGGATCTTTTTTGGACGTGATCTTAAAATTTCAGTGTGTGTATAGGGGCTGCACTCCATATATGGAAACAATATTTCAGGATAGGTCGGATCTGTACCTCAAAATCATCATCAGTTGACGGGAGGTGGAATAGCTCTTGGTACGATTTATTTAGAAAAGTTGTTTAGAATCAAAAAAGTTATTTAGATTCGAAATCATTTTTCATGGTTCTAACCCCATGAAGAGTACTAGTATTTCATATACACCTTATGCCCCCTTCCTTATATTGTTATAATAATATTTTAATGCAAAATTTGGTCAAATTTATTATTTGTTCTAGAATATCGACTATTGAAAAGTTGAAAATTGTTTTAGTTTGTACTAGTTTTTTTATACAAATTTGAAATTTCACTCTGTATGTATGAATATCAGTATGACTTAATGGAAGGAAAATAATAAATTAATTAATTAATCATGACTGAACATTCATATAATACGAACCTGCAATAGACCAAGAGCCCGTGTCACTATTTTTGGTAGTGATAAGTTTACGCCCATCAACCACTGAAACTTGTATTATCGATGTCGACGCTGCTACAGAGATTCTCGCCATACATGATTTCCGGGGCGAAGTTAGGGTAGGGGGGCTTACCGATCTGTTTCAAAAAAGTAAGCAAAACGACTGAGAGTATTGGGAAAGCAAAGATATCTGAAAAATGATTCGACGCTCGTTGATTGACTGTCGCCGACATCGTGGCGTTCACACGCTGCAACCCTCGAAATATGTAGGAAAAAAAACAACAAAAAAATCCAGTTCACAACTAACAATGGTGGGGATCTCACCATTAGCATTTCAATAACACAAATTTCGCAGGCATTTTCAATGGGGCGGAAGGGCGCTGGACCCACCTATTTCGGAAAAATGTCCAAGTATTTTTTTATGATTAGCTTTTATTTCGAAATTTAGGAACAAATTATATATAATGCATGAATTAAGAATATATTACCGTCAGTAACGTACCACGTGGCAAAAAGGTACTGGGCCCTTAAAAAGGTCCCACCGAGGAACGTCCCCACAGAAGAGGGGGCGCGCTAGAGCCCAAGGGGGCCGAGTTTTCGTTAATTAAAATTCTTGATTGCCTTAGTTGTATAGAATTGGGTAACTGGGATCGGTTGGAGGAAAGTGCGGGGGGCTGGGGGCGATGACTAAGAACGTCCCCAGAGAAGACGGGGTGCGCTGGGGCGCCAGGGGCCGAGACATTTCGATTTTTATTTTTCGTCAATTTTGGTGTTGTTGACGCTGGCACTGGTGAGACGCTGCCACTGATTGTTTGCGTCGCTGGGTATTGTTGACATAAGCGTGACGTCACACACGAAGGAGAGTGCACGTGCACTGGATTTCTTGGACCATAACGAACCATAACGAAAACGACGTAGTATGTTGGGGCCGTGTGCAATGGCAACGGATATTCGTTTGATAAATATGATAAAATTCCAGGAATCGGTTCGGAAAAATGGCAGAATATATGAAAGCCATTTCGCTGAGAGCAAGGTTACTCGGCGGTGGAACGATAATGAGATATATTTGTTGGAATTAAAATGAAATGCAATATTGAGAGATTTTTTCAAGGTTATTCGTTTGTCACGTAGCTCGAGAGAGTTGAATAAACAAACACAAATTCCAAGAATTCGAGTTTGTTCCAAGGCTTAGTGTGTGTTGGGTCGGAAATAAGGCATGCTTGGCATCTCACTCTAACTTATCGGTTTTTTTTCTGTCTTTGTCTTTGAGAATGACGCGGTTAGCTGCGGGCGGGTGGAGGGGGAGGGGTATTCAAACGCTAGATGTTGAATAAACAAACAAATTTCACAGGAATTAAGGTTGTTTTTGTTCGTGTTGAGAATTGAAATAAAAATGCAAAAATTAAGTGAAAAAAAATATTTATTTTTTTGCTCGAAAATTACACATCAGTACCATAAGCGATATAAGTATTTTCATTTTCATTGGTAATTGCGTATCTTTGCTTGATTTAAATTGGGAACTTGTAGAATGACTCGCCCAATTGGTAGATCAGCGCCAAACTCACAAAGAACATGAATCTGCCAAAGACGTCTTTTGGGCAGAAACTAGGCGTCGACGTCTGCATTCGGGGCACATTAGAGGTCGTTTGAGTGGTCGACGTCACTTCTGTCAGCGATGCTAGTGGCATCATACGAGTTTCTTCGGAAGTGTTGTTGCGAAGGACTTTTCGCAGTTTGTATGCTTTGGCATTTGGAGAAATTTCGGCCTTTAGCACAGGCAAATATCCATCGTTTATGAGATCTTGCGTTGAATGAAAAAAGTGTGCAACTCCCTCCCCCTCCTTGGGAGAAAAAAAAATGATGGTAGTTCGGAGTACACTGAAAAACATTGCGCATGTCAATATATGGGAGAAACATACGCACATATTTGTTTATTTTTTTATTTATTTATGCCGACACACTCTCAGAGAAATTTCTCGAAAGACATTTCGTATGTTGTAATTTTTCGAACTTATTTGATTTTTGCGTGAAAAGGCGCGCACATTTCCCCGCAAAAATGAAATAAGATGGAAAGATATACTGTATCTCTCTCTCTCTCTCTCATTCATCCGACAAAATAAAATTCTGGAAAATTCGTTTAATATATCTATTGATACATATTAATAATAATAATTACAATACATGTAGAAAAATTAAATATCAATACGTCGTTTCTTCAGCGGCGGCGGCGGTGATCAGCTGTCGTATCGGCCCTCGAAACGTTTCGAATTGGTGAAGACCTGCGCTCATTTGCCATCATCAATGTGTATGTTTTGAAAGCGCTTGAAAGTCTGTATTTTGCACTCGTATTCAGCCACTTGACCCTTCAACATTCTTAGATTGTCTAGGTGACGCTGTATAGAGTCTCTGGGGCACTGCTGCTGCTGCCGACGGAGACACTCACTACCATATCAATTGAATCGAGATACATGACCACACCGTGAAGCAATGACTTAGGGCACAGTGAACTTCGTTTGATACTGCGGCGGTATGCCGGAGGCACAACGGAGACACTTTCTCAAATATTGGAACTTGTAGCGTGCTGTTGGTGGTAGCCCCAATTCGACTCTATGGGGTTTTTTGAGATTAATATGTCCACGTACCTCATGAGAAGATTATATTTTTGGCTGCCTCTGACATAGACCAAGTCGGCATCTGCGATGGCTGGAGCACTTCTGTAAGGGACTCCGCCAAGTCGATACACCCGGCGGAATATGGCATTCCGTGTTGATTTCTTTCAAGGTATCGCACTTGCTGTTTGTCAGCGGTACTTAGGGCTCGGAACGGTTTGAAAACGCAGTGATTCGTGCACTGACCGTCGGTGATTGCGAGTTATTTTGGCTGAAACTCGCCGGCTATGGTAAAACCTTGAATATCGCACGCTACAATTTTCAGCGTGGATGTCAACGTGGTCGAAGTAGCTGGAATCTCGTTCAATGTTGTCCATTCTATTTGTTTGGAAGGCAACAATGACGAATCAAGGACTCTCCAATGCCGTTCAAGTTTTGACAGACCATATTTCTTTGGTGAAACCAGGCATGAGTGTAGGTAGTTCCTGCATTTTCCACTGAGATGACCACAGATTTGTCAGTCTTAATGGATTGCAGCAGCTGCAAACGAATGTCATCATTGGGAATGATGTTTTTGACTTTGAGCACGATTCTATTGATCATCAGAGCGGCTGTGGTTGTGACTCGCGGATTGGCAACCTCTTCTATAACTATACAGTTTTTGTCGTTTTTGCTTTTCACCAAACGACTGCACTGTCGTCCGATTGTGGCATATCTTTAGTCGTGGAATATGCCAAACAAATGCTGAAGCGCAATCCACATGGCGAATGAGCCGTCGTTGGCGTTGCGAATAGCTCCACCTGGATACGTCCATCCGGCAGTGGCCAAGTGTCGAGAATCGGCGTCTGCGTGACGAGTATAACATCGCAGGGCTCACTAAACCCGGCAAGCGAACAGAGTTGATTTCATAGTACATTGATTAGAAGAAAAATGCTCCAGCATTATTGACGAATCGCACATTGCCATCTCCGGCAGTTTTTTCTAGAGTGCCCTTTATACAGACACTTTGCTGAATGACGATTTGACGTACGGGTGATACGTTCGAGTCTCCACTCGGGATGGATTCATCGACTTTTGGATGATTTTACATGTCGAACAGTTGTTTTGACAACATGATGACCTTGAGATACAAGGAATATTGTGCTCGAGAGAAAGCGTAAGTAGTATATCTATGAGAGAACTATGGAATGTAAAGTTTATATTTGATATTATAAAAAATAAATATCTTCTCTAATTTGGGCCCGAATCATCAGGGCGTACATTCCAACAAATTTTTGATACGTCATTGCAAGTCTGTTAGAATTAAGGATCCACAGTACCCCATAGCGCCCATCCAACGGATTTTTGGATCCCATATACATCATTAGACACCCGAAACTCCAGGGCGGAAAAATTTGTATCATATAGTAACCTAACCTAAGTACGATGCTGAGTATTAAAATGAAAAAAAAAGTTGTTACGCTATGGATTCGAACCACGTACCTTCGGCTCACAAAGCTGCAGAGTTGCCAGTACTGCTACGAGCCGTGTTTATATATTTAGTCGGAATGGTCGTTCATTAGAGAGAATGTGAAAGGTCTCGCAAATTGTTGGGCTGTGTCGTTTGATGTAAACAAATGGTCTTAAGCCGTACTCATCTTAGCGAAATATCATACGGATTCAGCTGTTTACAGCACAAGGGGCTTTATCATTCACCGTGTGATGCATTCAGTCAAGTGTCGGAAGCACAGTAGCCCATGGCGAACATTTAAGAAAATTGTCAGTTGAGATTCACCGACACGAATGTATCCTGTGAGTTATAAAAATGTAGAGACCACATCATTCTGTTTTTTAATAATGTGAATCTGCATTTTTTTAACAATTTGTTCATAAAGAAAAAAATATATGTCTAGTTATCAATATTTTATTAATCGACCCTTAACATCTATGCTATAATTATTAGATTGAAAATAAAAAAATGTAGGTAATATAAAAAAAATATCTCTTATAGACGCTCCTGTGTTTTAGGTTATTTTTGGCGAATGGCCCAGGCAGCATCATCATATCAATAATGTTTTAATTAAATTAAGAAAAGTGAACTCGCTTCCGTTTCGTAGTCTGCATTTTTACTTCAGCGATTAAATGTACAGATAAATTTTCAATTTGGTCTGACTGCATTTATGAATAGTGAAAAATACCCTGTCTACATTATTCTGTTTTTTATTAAAATCTGAGTTATTTTAACAATTTGTGTGATCTATGTTTATGTTACATAATTGAAGAAGTACGAAGTACTTGAGGTTTTTAGCGCACATATAGTTAGGTACCTATAATGAGAAAAACTAATTTTTTCTCGAGTATGTATTAGATTCGTAGTGTATGCAGAAGTATGCTACTAATGAACGTAGGTTTTTGTTCTGGATCGATATAAATACATATCAATAAATAATAGTAGGACTTTTTGTAAGATGTCCTCTATACTATTAAGTAATAAATCAGTGAATTAACCATTAACGATTCATTTTGTATCTAAACTGCTAGTGCATTTTCGTATCAGAATCATTCTGTACATCGATTCTGTGTTTCCGGAATCTCATGAAAATGGATATGAGGTCATCCTGGATTTTTGGCCCCACGATTTGAAGATCGTTTATTGATCGGCCTTTATCAGACGGAGCTGAGCCGTCGAAAACAACCCTCAATTTGGTAGTTGTGCTAGAATCCTTGAGAACCCCATGATGTGGTAAATAAAAACACACCGTTGACGATTCATTTGGGTTTATCTTGGACATATGTCCCAACGCTTCATATTCGTACATGAAGTCGTTGTACATACTTCGCAGATTTGGGTTTACATGAAGTTTTTTTTCTAATGAATAAGATCGTTTCAGAGCCTGATTCTTTGAATCACCAAAAGCATTGGATGGATTTGTTTTGAATGGTATGTTCACTAAAAATTTACCCTCTGAATTTCGAGTACTAGTCTGCACAAAATGCGTTTCGCAATATGATTCGTCAGCTCCCTTGACTGCTCTTCAAGTTCCCAAAATCTTGCAAGTTGATTTTGTAAATTCGCGATTTTGTTAAGGACGCAATTCACCTTGCTTTTCGACTTGAATGATGGAAGAGGTCCTGATATGATCCATCCCAACACAGAGTTTTGAAGGGCGAGGAGATTTGGAGATGGAACAGTGTATAAAAAATCTCGGCCCCTATGAGCATATCAATTTCTGATGGATTACAGAATTTAGGGTCTGCAAAAATGATACCCGAAGGAAGCGTCAGGGATGTTGTAACTATAGGAGAACTAGGCATTCTATCACATATTTTAGGTAAAACCAAGCATGATAAGGTGTAGTTGAATTCATTGAGTCGAGAACTCGAAGTGACTCTGCAACGACATTTAATAGTGGATACCACTTGGTTGATCCCTGCTATAGATAAGTTTGTATTTGAAGTAGGTATTTTAAGCTCATCACAAAGTCTCTGTAAAATGAAGTTAGATTGACTGCCAGAGTCCAATAAAACCCGACAGGTATGTGCATCATTCAAGGAATCGTAGATTATAACCAAAGCTGTGGAGAGTAGCATGTTGCATGTATATGCGAACTGGCAATTAGAAACGAGAGTATTAGAACGCTCATTTGAGTGTTCATTCGAATTATCATTACTAATGTAATCAATTCGGCCTTGTTCGGTTTAATTCTGGGTATTACCATCCGTAGTTTAGGTATGAAGCAAAGTATGATGTTTGCGATTGCATGTTTTACAAAGCATTGACTTACAATCAGCTATTTTGTGGTTATTCCTGAGACAGTTTGTGAATAGTTTAAGTGTTTCAGCTTTCTCCAATCTAGCATTTGGAGAGAGGTTTAGGAAATCACTGCAATTACTCAGCCAATGATCACCCTTGCAAAGGTGGCAAATAATTTTATACGTTGAAACGAAAGATCAACCGCTATATTTGGCTTTGGTTGAAGGGACGATTGGGTTTTTCTGGACAGTAGCTTGCGTAGAGCCACTAGCATAATTATGTTTCTTCCGATCTAAAACATCAGCTCTATCGTTCAGAAAATCCCGAAATTCTTTGAGTGTTGGAATATCACCAGTTATTTTGTGCAAATCCCAAGCATCCTCCGTTTTCTTATCGAGTTTCAGCGTCAAGTGAAATATTAAATAAGAATCCCAGTTATCAGTTGAGACTCCTAACTGTTTTAATGATCTGAGATGCTCCAATACTTCATCTGATAGTTGTCTCAAACCTGCTGAGGATTCTTGAACATTACTGGTATGTATTTAATGATTTTGAATGGTCATTTATCAACATCCGTTCATTATTGTATCGTTTGTTTATTATATTCCAAGCCACAGTGTGATTTGCTGCGGTCACATCAATTTTAGCAATTAGCCGTTTCACCGTTAGGTCTAAGTGAGTTTTCAAATAATAAAACTTTTCTGCATCCCCGATTGCGCGATGGTTGTGTACCAGGTCAACGTATAAATCCCGGAACTCTAACCAAGATTGATAATCGCCCTGGAAAATAGGCAATTTGATGTTAGGAAGCTTGAGATAGATTGAATTTTGCCCATCTGAACACTGAGCCAGCATCCTCTGCATTAACTACGCTTATTGTTTGTAAAACATGTTGAAAATCAGACAAAATAGTTGGAGACATTACTTCATAAAAAGATTTCTCAAATGCTTCACGTTCCGGTAATTGATCATCAGGGTTATCACAAGCAAGCTCAAACTGTTCTTGAATATGCTCGAATTTATTCAACAAATCGCCCTCATTTTCCAAACGCAACTCGATTCTAGCTCTGTTATTGAATTCACAGGCTTTCTGGACCGGCATAGCTCAAGAAATAAATCACAACTTCCGAAATAGGAACTCTGCCAGTTTCATATTTTTAATATACAATAAAAATGGTATGAAAAAACAAACCACTTGCTCGGAATAATTTTTCCGGGGGTCCAGGGCAGTCTTCACTCCAGCAATAAATCACGACTTCCTTATAAGGAACTCTGCCAGTTTTATATTCCGGTTAGACAATTATAATGGTACGAGAAAACAAACCGCATGTTCAGAATAATTTTTCCGGGCGTCCAGGGCCTGCTTCACTTCAGCAGTAAATCACAACTTCCTTATTAGAAACTCTGCCAGTTTCATATTTTGGTTAGACAATCACAATTGAATGAGAAAACAAACCACATGTTGAGAATAATTTTTCCGGGTGTCCAGGGCCGGCTTTACTCCAGCAATAAATCACAACTTCCTTATAAGGAACTCTGCCAGTTTCATATTCCGGTTAGACAATCACAATGGCACGAGAAAACAAACCGCATGTTCAGAATAATTTTTCCGGGCGTCGAGGGCCGCCTTTACTCCAGCAATAAATCACAACTTCCTCATAAGGAACTCTGCCAGTTGTATATTCCGGTTAGATAATCACAATAGCACGAGAAAACAAACATGTTCAGAATAATTTTTTCAGGCCCAGGGCCGGCTTCACTTCAGCAACAAATCACAAATTCTTTATAGGATTCCGATAAGTAATTTTTCATCCGGTAATTCGTTTGCTTGCAGATCTTTAATTGCTAATTCGGATATAAAAGGCTGTGGACTGTAAGTTGTACGTAGAATCAGAATATACCGTATTGTTTTCAAATGTATAATTTTCACTTGATACAACGATATGAAATATTACAATTTACAATAAGAACGTTTTGTCTCTATGACTGTCGATTAGCGTCTCTCTTCTTTTCGGCACCTGCACTCGCCAGTTACGCATCCTGGAACTCATGCCTGGAGCGGGGATGGGGCAGAAGGAAACAGAGTCGGACTTTGGATGATTACAACGCGAACACTACCTTATGTAAAAATTCATTCGTAGCAAGTCATGGTCATGGTATTTATTAGTCATTGCAGAAATCTATAAAACTGTCATTCAGTTTATTGCACAAACAATGTACCTACACACATTCGCACACTGAAAAATGTATAAATAAAACACAATTGAAGAACAAAGACGCAAAACCTTGAATAAAAATATTTGAAGTGGTTAAAATTACACGCAATATTCTTTTAATTATCGAGTCCTATGCATGGCAACATACAATGTTTTATATATCCATGGGAGGACTAGCAAATTCTTTTAAATAATTTATTTCATGACCTCCCAGGCTTTCGGAGAAAACCCCTCAGAAGCAGAGCATGTCCCAGAAAGGGAGACCCGAGACCTACATTTTACGAAAAAGTGGATTCCGAACCACTTTAGCTCCGTGACGGCGCAGTGGTATGGATTGAAACTGAGCCTCCTGGGTGGAAGCAAACGCAAACAGTGTTTAAGTAGGTAACATTTCAGTTTCCTAGGCTCCTGATATTATTCTAATAGATTTTATCTGCAATGTGAACATTTTATTTTGTTGCCGCAAAAAATAACATAGTACGATAAGTGGGAGTGCACAAGAATAGAAGGCAGAAAGCAGAGTGTTAATGTTCAGAACCTTTTTAAGTTGTCGTAACAGGAAAATATAACTAGATCTTTAGAGCCTATTTGATTCACATGTTTCGTCCAACTGAGTTTATCATCTCAATAACTTCACAGTTTCCATTCACAACCGGGTTGTTAGTGGGGACAGTAAAATGTTGGGTTTTTTCTCTATTTAATTCAATGTTGTTGGCGTTGTACCACGTTTTGGCTTCGTTCTTTGCATCCTCGATAACAATATTTATGCTCAAAAGATTTTTGTCGGTGTTAACCAAGGTAGCGTCGTCAGCAAACAAAATGATGGGTTTTGGAAAAAGACAGAATAACGAGTTGTTGATGTATATAATATAAGGTAGTGGACGTGAAATTGAGCCCTGTAGTACTCTATGTTCAACCGGTTTGATTTCTGATAACTATAATCATTCACAAAAACCCATTTCTTGCTGCCAACTGAATACGATCTCAGCAGTTTTAGTGGTGGACCTCTAATGCCATAGTATTCAAGTTTTTTCAATGAATTATCGTGGCCTTTTACAATGTTCTCCACAATCCTACAAATAGCATAAATTTTTGAACAACCCCCCTGAATCTAAACTGATTCTCGTGCAGAAGAGGGTATTTCTCAAAGTATTGAAATGATTTCTGTTTATAATCTCGATGATTTTGGAGAACGATGGAAATACAGCAATAGATTGGTAATTATCCGGTAATTTATATAATTGGAGTGGCTTAGGTTGTTGACCCTCCACTTTTGTCTTGGGGGTTCTATCCTCGCCTCCGCTACAATATACAAAAACAGACTAGAAAGGTTCAAAATTACCTCTATGCCAATCGTAGATGTTAGCACCAGTAACTTCGAGCACGGCCAGTCTTTGTAAACTCAATCATTCAATATCTGGCCATCAGCAGGGTTCCATACATTATGAAGGTCCTCACCATAGCTGTGTACAATTGAAAGAATTGTTTGGGTCCAAGTCCCCATGTTTCGCCCACGGAGCGTTTGGTAATCTTTAGGTTTCAAAACGCTGATTCCATCAGATCCATATAAACCCCGCATATCTCCCCTTGACTATATCGTAAGCATTGACAGGCCTAGACATACATTCCTCTCTGGTTCAGGTTTGTAAGGAGGCTATCCATCCATTAATTTTTGACATAATTCATTCACATAATCTGAGTTTGATATAATTGAATGACTGAGAGCCTACAGTCACGCAAACCCCGTGAATAAACTCAGATACTCATTATTAATGAGCCAACTCCATATCGTCTCTCACCCCTTATACCTTTCGTCCCAGTGCCCCAGTCTACGACTAGAATAGTGAAAATGTCACAGAATGGGCCAAATCCACCCTTCCGGGTGGATCAATATCTACCTCATTTCAAGGACAAATAAGGATAAGCTTCCGTTTCTCTTTTGTTATTTTTACGTGAAGGATGTCCGGTGACGGTTTCTTTTCACGGATTTTTACAGGAAGCGTTTGAAATATTTGTACACAGTATAACTCGTTAATTTGTTAACACATATTGATTAGATTCTCGCTATATGTTTACAAAAAGTACGAAAAAAATCAGGTGAGGAGATTCCGTATTTTGCATAACAAATCTCTTATAACGCGTAAAAAACGTTAACGAAATTTATTCAAATGAGTTAAATAAAATAATAACGAAATTATGAAATGAAATTACTTGCGATGGGTCCAAAATTCAGTGTCCCACCTACTTCAAAAGACATAAATATCCCATTTATACTGACAGATATAGAATTAGCTGTACAAGACTACAGTGACGAAAAGATAAACTTTTTTTCGTGCTTGTTGCACTAACATTCTCATAAATTTTGTACATAAAATTACAAATAATAATCACTATCTCAATATATGTTATAACAAAACCAAAATATTTTTGAAACAAAATCTAAATATAATTGTTACTAAAAGCGATAAAGGAAATGTCACTGTAGATATATAGAAAAAAGTGAAAAACTTTTGAATAACAAAAAATATTACAAAGAATTAAAGATAAATCCTACTAGAACTTCACAACAAAAAGCAAACAAATTGATTCAGAACCTGCCAATTCTTCAAATATTTATAATTCAGTAGCTCCACGATTTGACACCTTACCTAAAATACATAAACCTACTCTTTCCATGAGATATATCCATTCATCTATTGATTGCCCTAATAGGAAAACTCCAAAATGTTCAACAGATATACTTTCTCAAGCTTATGATATCAATAACTCATATTACATAGAAGATACTTTCAAATTCGCAGAATTCATAAATAACTATGTTCTGCCATTGAAATTGGTTGAAAAAACTAGAATTAAAAAATGGGAAACTATACAGACACATTATAGCTTTGACAAAAAATCATTCCTAGACCTTTTAAAATTTGTTTTTGACCCAACATACTTGATTTTCTCAAATATTTGGAACTCCAATGGGATCAAGTATCAGTCCTATAATATCTAGTTATGTGATGGATGAACTGATAACAACATGTCTCACAAAATAACATTTTGAAATACCATTTTTCAAACGCTATGTTGATGATATAATTTAAGTGTGCCTGAAACTCAAATAGAAAATTTTCTCGAAACTTTCAATAAATTTGATTCCAATTTACAGTTTACTGTTGAAAGAGAGACTGACGCCACTATACCATTCTTAGATATGCACCTAAAAAGAAATAATGAGAATCAAATCATAACGAAATGGTACCGAAAACTTATTAACAGTGACAGGTACATTCATTATTACTCTTATCACCCAAATGAAAATTAACTTGATTCAAGCTTTAAAAAATAAAGTGATTAAATTAACACATCACTCATTGAGAATAGAGAGTCTTAATGAACTAAAGATTATTTTAATTGAAAACTCTTACCCAGTAAAATTGACAAACAAAACTCTTTTTAGTAGTGAAAGCCTAAATGAACAAATAACAAATAAAAATGTTATAAATTTATCAAATGATACCCAAAATCAAGATATCAGACAAATTCAGCTACCAATTTATAAGTAATTTCCACATACTCATGAATTGACACCTAAATTAATAAATGTATTTAACAACAATGCCTTAGCAGAATATTTTATTAAGAAAGACTTCAATAATCCAAAAATATTGGCAATTGAGAAAAACTATCAAAAAAGAATAATTTTAGAAATGGTTGAAATTATTAAAAATTACCTAACAATGAACAAAATAACTGACATTGAGGGTCTCAGCCAAATTTATACATATCTTTTAAAATTGTAAAATTGTTATCAAAGTGATTATCAAAGCTTTCGTTAATATGTCTGTTAAAAAGGCAGGTAAAAATACAGCCGGTGAGCCTATCGAGACTACTATAGGTCTCATTGGCAGCACTAGTTTATGTATTTTAGGAAGAGAGTAAAATTTTGGAATTATACCGTTATACATGGTCAGCCTTTTTTAGTAATTTCATCAACTTGTTTAGAGGGGAATAAAAATAGAATGTTACACTTAGTTTGTATTTGTTGTTAGAGATATTTGGTCAGAAGAATATACAAATCATTATTTTCAATTATTTGGAATATGTTTTAAGACATTTTTTCACCAAAAAGATGCTGAAATTGTGAAAAGAAATTTGAAGAACTGTTAACATAATTAGTAATTATATTAGTGGATCTGGCAACTGTCAGATTACGAACTTGGTCATCTGGAATGGACGACATGATGTAAGCTACATCTGCCCAGTTTGTTTTTATTTTTAAAAATTAAATTTAAATTTAAAAATTTGAAATATTTTTATTGTTGTCTTCCAGAAAATTTAACAAAAAGCAATTAATTCGTTAAAGGGATTATCTTAGTCCTAAGAATCACTCACAGCATCAGTACATGGTGTATCTTAAATTATGTCATTGATTTCAGGAGGTGATTCCTTGTCACATAACAAGAAACAAGTTGATATAAATGTGTGTCCTAACTTGCTTCGTTTCCGAGTAACGGGGCGACGCCACTGGAATTGAAATTCAAAATCTTATTTTATGAAAAGAAGCCCATTGTTACTACTAACAAACACGCAAAGTTCGGCGTAAAGAAGTTTGAGTAATTCATGATATTAAACTCTTGACACCCCGTTACTCGGAAACGAAGTAAGTTAGGAGAAACATTTATATGAATTTTTTTTCATAAAATGTGACAAGGAATCATCTACTGAAATTATTTCCACCTTCAACTGAAGTATTCTCGTTTGTTTTTGTATTTTTATTTTGAAAAAATCCAATAGAGTTTGAGACTTCCGTTTTCCATTCATTTTGATTTTTGATTAACGTCTGAAAAAAAATAAGTCAGTCAATGAACATATGACCCATTAAATAGTCTACTCACATTTCTGATGACAGTGTTGGAATGCACAGTGGAATGACAGGTGAGTGGACGACAGTGAATACGGACACAATACTTTGACAAACACAATAATACTTCAGTAACAGATAACTCACTATTTACCAGTGGTAACGGATTCGTAGCCGTTATTACCTAATGATTCATTGGTTGGTTGGTTGGTTGGTTTGAGGCTGACGAGCCAGATTCAGGGTTTACCCGTGAGGGTGACCCTTAACACTGAGACCATCTGGGGTCTATTGTATTATTCTGTCGTCAGTAGTTCCTAGTTAAATAGGCCTGTGTCTTTTATCAGGTTTAGTTATCTATTTGCTAGGTGTTTCGGATTCATGCCTATTTCTAGGTTGGTCTGTCCGAATATTCTATAGCGCTTGTTATACAGCGCATCGCATTCAAAGATGATGTGAGAGGCTGTTTCCTCCTCGTCACCACAAAGTCTGCACTCCACGGTTTCTCTGTTTATTCCCATGGTGTACAGGTGTTTCCTAAGGCCGCAATATCCGGTTAGTAAGCCGGTAAGTATGCGTATCTTAGGTCTGTTCAAGTTGAGAGTGTCAGCCGTCAGTGTTTGGCTTAAATGCCTCACCATGGCTGTGCTGTGTCGATGCCCTTCGATTTGGTCCCAATATGTTTGGTGTTTTGTTTTCTTCCACTCATTTATTAGGTTTCCGCATCGGGTTTTGCTTATACCAAACACTGGTTCTGGGCCTATGAATGGTAGTTCAGAAGCTCGTCTGGCAAGTTGGTCTGCTTTTTCATTACCTTCTATCCCTCTATGTCCAGGCACCCACACAAGTATTACCTTGTTGTGTTTTGCCAGTTCATTGAGGCTCTGAAGGCATTCCCATACTTGCTTTGACTTGATCTGTACTGAATTCAGAGAGAATGTAGATGTGTTTTCTTTTGTATCCACTGTCTAGATTCATCTGTATGCATGTCCTTATGGCATGTGTCTCAGTTTGGAATACTGTGGTGTCATTGCCAAGTGGAAGTATTATGTTCCTTTTTGGCCTCACCCCATGTATTCCTGCTCCAGTTCCTATCTCTGTTTTGGAGCCATCTGTGTACCAGATGATGTTGCCAGATGATAGTGATTCTACTCCCGAGTCCCATTCGTCCCACTTGAGCTGTGTTCTGAATAGTTTTTCGTATGAGTATTTAGGTAGCATATAGTCTGATATCATTTCCAGTTCGGTGATGTTGACTACTTGAGTAATTTTGGTGTGCCCAATTTGTGGTTGGGATCTCCAATTACCTGTTTGTATTAGTCTGTATGCACTCATCCTTGCCTCCCCCATGACTGTGATGATTTCCATTGCAGCGGTCGGGGTGCTGCTCATGGCGCTCGTGACACACAGACAGGCGAGCCTCTGAAGTTTTCCGAGGTTAAGTTTTACCTGCCTCTGTTTAACTTTGGGCCACCACAACAGCGAGCCGTATGTGATTCTGGGTCTTATGATTGCGGTGTAAAGCCAGTTCATGACCTTCGGTTTCAGTCCCCATGTTTTTCCAAAAGCTCTTCTGCACATCATAAACGATGATTTGCTCTTGTTGATTACATGTTGCAGATGCATGTTCCAGGTTAGTTTCTTATCAAGGAACAGCCCTAAGTATTTAACATGGTCAGCAACTTGTAGTGTTTCGCCGAAGAATTTGGGTAGTTTCATGCCTCCCAGAATTCTTTTGCGTGTAAAAGGAATGAGCGTGGTTTTGCTTGGGTTTGCCCTCAGTCCTTCCCTTTTGCACCATTCCTCAATGGTCCTCAGTGCATTTTGCATTACCTCTGAGGTTATTTGGGCGTGCTTCCCCTGCACGATGACTACAATGTCATCCGCATAACCTTGGGTGTAGTATCCCTGATTGTTTAAAGATTCCAGCAGTTCGTCAACTACCATGTCCCACAGTAGGGGTGATAAAATCCCACCCTGTGGAGTTCCCCTGGCAAGTTCCAGCTGCGCGGATTCTTCAAACATGTTGGTCTGGGCCTTCCGATTTTGGAGCATTGAAAGTATCCACCTGCAGGTGGTTTCATCAACGCTTCTCCTCCTGGCCGCTGAGACCATACTTTCGAAGGATGTATTGTCAAAGGCTCCTTCGATATCTAGAAAAGTGCATAATGCTATTTCTTTTTTCGCTAGAGAGTCTTCCAGCCTTGACACTAATTGGTGCAAGGCCGTCTCGCACGATTTTCCTGTTAGATAGGCATGCTGGTTTATGTGTAAAGGCCGTTCTATCAGAGCTGCCTCCCGTATATCCCTATCTATCAGTTTTTCCAGTCCTTTCAATAGAAAGGATGATAAGCTGATCGGTCTATAGTCCTTGGCCTGGTCGTAACTATTCCTACCAGGTTTCGGAATAAAGACCACGTTCACAGATTTCCAGGTTTGTGGTAGCCAGCCAAGTGCTAGGCTCATCCTGTACAGTCTGCATAATTCTGGTGCTAGATCTTCTATGCCTTGCTGTAATAGAACAGGAATGATTCATTAGGTCATAATGATAAAGTGTTTCGGAGGCATTACCTGATTGTAATTACCGAGTCTACTTTCGGAAAATCCAAGAATTCAGGTATGCAAATCAAATACAGTTTTCATACTGGTAAAGTGTTTCGGGGGCATAACCTGCATGTTTGTATATAACGACCGAGTCTACTTCTGGAAAATTTAAGAATTCAGGTAAGTTCATAAAAGTAAGGTTTGTTGATTACAACGAATTTCTAAGTATTTGTCAAAACTTAGGAATAAATATTCGAAAAAATAACTATTTAAATTTGAAATGTTGGTGTAGGGGAAAACTCAATAGTTTATATCTTGTTTATGGGTTATACCTTCAAAACACCGAGATCTTAAAAACAATGCGACGCCCAACAACATTAATTCAGAAACATAATCGGATGTGCTCAACCAACACTAATATGCTGTTCATAACGTAGCAGATGATGTAATAATGCCTTATTCCCCAGCGAGTTAATGCAGTCGCGTAAACTGCGCGATGGCAGAGTTAAGACAAGATAATGTACAAGTACATCCCAAAAATATGTACTTAGAAGATAAGATTTCACGGCAGAACATTCATTTTCAATGTGAGAGAAATAGTGGTTGGTCTGTAGGAGTTCAGGGAGGGCTGTGCCCCCCTGGGTGCGCCACTGCTTTCATGTAGTGTATCCGGTTGAAAAATAATCATTTTCATATACATAAGAAGAAAAAAGTAAATTCTCTCACGGACTATTTTCGCTTGGATATTAGATACATTTCTAGATGGTATTCATCGTAACCACAAGAGTAGTTCATAGTCGTCAGCTAATGGTTAACGAGCGAGAAATTTCTGTAATGCTTTGACGTGAAAATATTCGCAAAACTTGCATAATTTGGTAGGGATGAAGATTAGTTTTGCTCGAAAAGGAATATTTCACGAAGTTTTAAATAATTAACTGAAGTAATTGCTAACTTTACCTTCTGATTAGATGATTATCATATCTTATGGAGATGTGGCAGACTCCACAGTCCCCTGGTTAGACACATAATTGAATTTATGCAAATGTGGGATTGAAGTTTACAGATTCAATCTAATATGTATCTAAATATTCATTAAAGGGGACATTACTTATATGTTTTTGTATTAAATTATAGTATACTCGAGCTATTTTGAAAAGTTGTTTTTTACGACCACATAGAAATATGCCCGTTTTATGCGGTCTATCGATCAAGGAAGTATGCCGATTTTATACACTTTTTCATTTCTACATCGTGAGCTGTACTGTAATGATCTTATCAGCAGGGTTGCCACCAAGGGGAGGGCAACTAGGGCATTTTACGTAAAAATGATTTTCTGACTAGCTGGTTAAATACCTTCGAATTTATTTTTTTACTTCTGTGTGGTTCAAAATGCTCCCGACTATTGATGAAAGGAATACAAATTTTCAGTCCGACGATCTCTGTAGAAGACTCAGAAAATAAGATGGTGGGTTTGATAGAAGATATTGAAGTACTTTAAAGTAGTTGGTTATCGATTCTAAGAGAGGCTAAGACTGTGTAGCTTCAAGGTTCAATATTACCCCTGAACTAAAGCCAACAAGAGAAAGGAAACGGAAAAGGTTTTTTGACGATTCAACAGAGCCTAATCACGATTCAGTTGAAGTATTTTTGTCTTGCTTGGATTCACTCTCCTCAGAAATGAGAGCCTTAACATGAAGGAATAGGAATATCAAAAGAATTCTTTCACATTGTCTCCCCAAAGGACTTCAGTGAACGGTGTGATTGCTATATTAATGATGGAACAGAAAAACTTGCAGAAATGTGTCCTAGAGATTTGAATAAAGATGATCTGGCCAATGAGTTACAAATATATAACCAACTGATGAAATACAATGTGATAAATGTTGTGGGTGATTTCAATTCTGCCTTGAGATATCCTTAACATCATACACAAAAAAGAATTGGAGAAAATTCTACCTCAGATTTTTATATGTTTAAGATAACTTGCTGTACTTTCAGTGTCAGTGGCAACAGCAAAAACGTGCATTCGGCAAAATATCCCTAATGAAATGTCAGTTTTGTCAACAAATTTTCTAGAGTCAAAGCAGAAGGGCTAAACTGCGAAATAGTTACATTTGCATTATATCTATACTAAGTACTATTTACAAGTACTCGCTTTTTATTTGATGTTCCTTAAACGGATCAAAAAAGTGTATTCCAATGAATATGGGGAGGGGGGTCGGATTAATTCCTTTGCCTACACCGTACTGTAGGACACTATGTGTTTGCCCCAAGCGCCCACATGTCTGGTGGCGGCCCTGCTTCAGTACAGGATATTTCATTTCCCACGATTTTCCCATCGATTTCATCAATAAAATCACTTTCATACCGTGAGGATTATAGTGTTTGGAAATTCAAAATGAGAATGTACCTTATGCATGAAGATCTCTGGTGTACTATTGTTGGCTATGAAGAAGGTGTCACTACTTCTGCTGGTGTGAAGAACAGAAATGACCAGAAAGCTCTTTCAAAAATTTGTTTAGTGCTTGACGGTAGTGCTATAACTCATGCCAGAAACTGTGATAATGCATGCAAAAGAAGCTTAAGATGCACTTGCTAATGCCTATGAAGATAAGGGAATGGGTCGTCGTTTAGCTCTCGAACGTAAGCTATGCCGTTTATCATTGAGTGATTTTAACAATATTGAAGTATACATCAACGCAGTTTTGTCTACTGCACATGAGTAGCAGATAGTGGCAAAGTAATTGAAAATGCTTCAATCGCAGCTATATTATTAGGAGGTTTGAGCTCACATTTTGATCCCTTTTAGTTATGGCACTAGAGAATTCAAACGTCAATATAACAAGCGACTTGGTAAAGACTACACTACACAATGAACTTGCAAAATCCGGTTCCGATGAAGGAGGAACTTTGGGTATTCATTTCAATCATAAGAAGAACTGCCCGGCCACAAGCGACCTGAATGAGAGATGTTCCCAAAAGCAAGAAATGGTATATCGATTCAGGAGCTACTTCACACATGACTTCAAGATCAGATGGATGCACAATTTCAAGTCCGTTAACAGTGGCAAAGTAACAATTCCAAATGAAAATGAATTACTTAGTGCGGGTATAGGTGATATTTCAATATCCAATTATTAAGTGTCGTAAAGATTCATATTACGATATGAGATGGAAAATAACCCATCGATTATCGTAATATGAATTTACGACACAAATATTGTACAATATTTTACCTTCTACCAATAATGTTAATTATTTACTCAAAATTAGTCAATATTTTTTAAATTAATGATATTAGAATCATGCAACAAGCAAGCGTTGCTCACTAGTGAGTAATGGATTATAACACACTAGTGTGTTATTTGACAGTTTACTTGTCTAAAATGACATTAATAATGACAGTCATAACTGTCATGTGTTGTTTATGTACCAGATTTGAATTCCAATATTATTTCTGTCAAGAAACCCGTTGACAAAGATTACACTGTCATTTTCGACAAGAAAGGTTGTTCTTTTTATAAATCTGAAAATGTTTCATATTCAGGTGATATGGTTTTACATGGTTCTCTATATGGTGGATTATATATTTTTTCTACGTTCATGCAAAAAACAAAACTTTATTGAACTATATTTGGTGGAAAAACTGTCTCTTTATTGCACTCATCTGTCATTCTACTATAGCGTTCTGTCATCATGACAGACATAAACTTTGAAATCGACGCCAAATAGTTGCATCTTTCATCATATTCATTATATAATGGACTATGAAATTACTAGAGAATGCAATTTGTTAAAAATAAAATTATTTCCTTCGAATATCATCTGAATTACACAATATGTTTTTGAATTACTTTTAGCAGATAGATTAAAACAAACAATGTCTTCCTTATAGTTTAGTGCCAACTAAATAAAACATTTTCTGGTTTTTGCATGAACGTAGAAAAAAATATTGTATGAAACTAGTACAAAAAGAATTTATTGCACTCGACGTGTGCCTCGTTGGACAATTTCACGTTGAGTGCAATAAACACCTACTTTTTGCACTTGTTGCATAAATAACTATTAGATTGTACAGTTGAATCACAAGAAAATTTAACAGCTTTTAATGCATCTTCAGATATATCTCACTATAAACTTTGGCATAAGCGCCTTGGTCATCTCTGTCGTATCGGAATGGATCGACTCAAGAAGGAGCATGCAATTGTCATAGATTTTGGCAAAGTAGACAGGGAACCTTGTATAGCATGTATTGAAGGTGAGCAAACTGGAAAACCTTTCAAGAAAATTCTGTATAAGAAAGGAACTTCATTACTAGAACTAATTCATGCCGATTTGTGTTTGGCACAATGTCTGAATTTTCTTTTCAAGGTAACAAATATATTTCAATGTTCATTGATGATTTTTATAGAATGATATTTGCCTATTTCATCTTTTCGCATTTTTCAATCAACTGTTGAAAGGGAGGCGGGAGAAAAAATTAAAATACTTAGGACAGATAACGGAACGGAGTTTGTGAATGAAAATTTTGCTGATTATTTGAATTCTTAGGGAATTCAACATTAAACGACGGTTCCATATAGTCCTAAACAAAATGGTATCTCTGAAATGATGGTGATAGTGATGAAGCGCATATTTCGGTACATCAGATTGAGCAGAAGGTTTCACGTCCGATACTTCTTGAAGAAGTTGAAGAACAAACTGACCAAAATTCTGTTGATCATGTTAAACTTGAAAGGAGATATCCATTAAGGACAAAAACCCCAAGAAATGTTGGTTCTGATTTTCAGTTGTACATGTCTATACTGAATGACGTTAACGAAGAACCGCTAATTTATCGTGAACCTATAACTTCAGAAGATGAATTGAAATCTTTGATGAGTAAAGACACCTGGGTGTTAGTTGATAAACCTGATAAGAAGGTTATACCTTGTAAATCGGTTTATAGATTGAAAAAAGATTTCCAAGGGTGCATTAACAGGTATAAAGAGAGATTAGTTGCTAAAGGTTTCAATCAAGTTGCAGGTATCGACTATTACGAAACTTTTTCCCCAGTTGTTAGAACTTTTTCTCTAAAAACGCTTTTTGCTTTAGCTGCTGAAGCAGATCTCAAAATGCAACACTCAGATATCGATACAGTATTTTTGAATGGTGATTTAGATGAGAAAGTTTATATGTCCCAACCTGAGGGTTTCGTAGTAAAAGGTCAAGAAAATGAAGTATGTCTTTTGAAAAAATTTATCTATGGCCTTAAACAGGTGGCAAGGACGTGGAATATCAAATTAGGTAAGACATTATCTTTATTAGGTTTCATTGAAACTCCTTCAGAAACTTGTGTTTACACTAAAAATGATGAAAACAGTAATATGAATTCTTGACATGATTTTTTGGGTTTATAACCTTCCACAATCTGAAAATGAAAAAATGTTATTCTGATGAAATATACTATTTCGAGTCTAGAATATTTCGATTTGAAAAGCTGAATTAAGTTTTGTAGACGTTTTCAAAAACAATATATTTTGACAACCACTAAAACATATATAAACAAATCTCCATGTGAATCAACAAAACAAATATGGACTACTAAATTTGTTCATTTCAATACTCCTCCTAGAACTAATTTTTGCGTAAGCCCATATTGGAAGTACAAAATGAATGCTTCATGGAATTCACGGGTTTTGTCAAAGTATCCGCTACCATCAACTCGGTTTTCATGTAATTTAATTTGATTCTTCCTTCAGATATTTTGTCACGGATAAAATGATGCTTCACGTCAATGTGTTTCGTGCGAGCGTGAAAAGCATTGGTTAGAGCCAATTGTAGTGAACTTTTATTGTCTCCGTTGATTATAATGCACTGGCCGGTGTCTTCAACCAGTTCATTTTCTAACCCTTTCAACCATAATCCTTCTTGAACGGCAGCAGTCAAAGACATATACTCCGCTTCAGTTGTAGACAGTGCAACCGTGGGTTGCTTCCTCGAATTCCACGAAATGGCTCCTCCTTGCATCAGAAATACGTAGCCTGTTGTGGATCACCTATCATTAATACCATTCGCCCAGTCGGAATCGCAATAGCCGAGTATCTCAGAATTTTCATTTTTGGCATATGTCAGTTTGACGTCGATGGTTCCCTTCAGATATCTAAATAGTCTTTTTACTGCCATCCAATGTGCTTTTCCGGGATCGTGATTAAATCTACTCAAAGATGAAACCGCAAAACAGATATCAGGCCTAGTAACTTGTGCTGCGAACATCAACGAACCCACAGCTTCCTGGTAGGGTATATTGTCCATATCTGCAATTTCCTTCTGGTTTTTCGGACTCATTTCCTTTGATAATTTTTGATTTGTATCCAGTGGTGTCGAAACAGCATTGCAGTCACCCATACCAAATCGGTTCAAAATTGTCTTCAGGTAGGAATGTTGATCAATCGAAATTGTACCTTGGACTGAATCTCGTAAAATTTGCATTCTAAGTACAAATCTTGCTTTTCCAATCCAATTCCAATCTTTCATTCTGAAAGTTTGGAATAATTTTTCTTTCAGATCATTTCTCAACTTGTGATCATTGTAAAAAATCATCAAATCGTCCACATAGAGTGCTACAATGAGGAATGTATTTACATAATTCTTGAAATAAACACAAGAATCAACTCTTGACTGGATTAGTCCGAATTCTTTCAACTTAGAATACAATTTTATATTCCAGATTCTACTCGCTTGTTTCAAACCGTATAGAGATTTTTTCAAACAACATATTTGATGTGAACCATCATCAAAGAATTTGGGCTGGAACATGTAGATTTCTTCCTCCAAATTTCCTTGTAGAAATGCTGTAACCGCATCCATTTAGTCAATCTCTAGGTCAAATTTCGATGATAGTGCCACCAAAAAACGAATTGACGTGTACCTGACCACGGGGGAATAAGTTTCCTCGTAATCAATGTCCTTCTGAGCACAACCTTTGATTACTAATCGTGCCTTGTATCTTATTATCTTTCCATTGGCATCTTGTTTTGTCTTGAATACCCACTTATTGTCAATTGGCTTACGGTTTGGAGGCAGGTCTGTCAAAATCCAAGTTTCATTATTGATAAGTGCATCGTATTCCTCTTTCATAGCTTCTTTCCAGAATTTTGCGTCACTTCTAGATAGTGCGTCTTCAACATCCACGGGATCATCGAGTTCTGAAATCGTTTCAGCATTATATACAACAAAATCTTCCATGTTCACTGGTTTTCGTATTATTGTTGACTATCAGCAGAAGATGGCAAAATATTCCCGTTGCTATGAACATTCGATTCCAAAATATTTTCAGAACTTTCAACAAAATCAGAGGGAAGAAAAACGTTTTCGGCAGATGGTACATCTCTATATTCTGGGAGCGCCTTCTCTTTATCTTCTGAAATCATCCCGTCCTCGAAAAAATTGTTGAAATTTTGATTTTCGATGTTTGTCAATTCAGATTTGATAGTTTTTTGACAATTCTCAAAAAATATGACATCTCTACTCGTCAGCACTTTTTTGGTCTCGGGATCATACAAACGATATGCTTTAGATTGGTCACTGTATCCAAGCATAAGACATTCTCTAGATTTGGAATCGAATTTTGTTCTTTTCTGTTTAGGAACGTGTACCAAAGCTTTGCATCCAAACAATCTCAGATGTTCCAAATCTGGTTTCTTGCCTGTCCATAACTCTTCAGGAGTTTTATATTCTAAAACACGGCTTGGAGAACGATTTATCACATAAACAGCAGTTGAAACGGCTTCTGCCCAAAATTTGGTATTCAACTCGGCATCAAAAAGCATGCAGCGGGTTCTCTCTACAATGGTACGATTCATTCGTTCCGCTACCCCATTTTGTTCTTGTGTATATGGAGCTGAAGTTTGATGATGAATTCCACTGTGGCGCAGAAAGTTTTTCAAAACTTGATTACAATATTTGGTCCCGTTGTCAGTGTTTTCATTTTCAAACCAGTTTGATTCTCGGCAAAAACTTTGAAATCCTGAAATTTCTTGAAAACTTGATTTTTGTTTTCAAGGAAATAAACGAACACTTTCTTGCTAAAATCATCCACGAATATGAGAAAATATCTTGCACCTCCCCAGGAACTGACAGACATTGGTCCACATACGTCTGAGTGGACTAACTCGAGCATTTCAGTGGAGCGTGTTCCAACGTGGTTGAAAGGAAGTCGGGTTTGTTTTCCTTTTAAACAAATGGTGCACTGGTCTCCATCACCTGGTGTGAAATGTACACCATTCACAAGCTCTTCAAGTTTCTTGAGACTTTGAAAGTTGATATGCCCCATTCTTCTGTGCCACAAATTCTGATCAACTTTTTCGCGGATTGAAAAATTCGTTGCCTGCGTTGGACGATCCAATTTGAACATATTCCCACATAAAGTAGCTGTTGCAATTATGCGATTACGGGAATTGTAAATCTTGCAACCTTTTTCATCGAATTTCCCTTCATTGCCATTTTTGATCATTTGACTGACGGACAGCAAATTTGTACAGAGATTTGGTACATATATGACGTTCTTGACTGTTACTTCAGTTATGCCTTCTCCATTGAATAAATTCAATTTTACATTGCCAACAGATTCTACTGACAAATGTGTGTTATCTGCTATTTGAACTTCAGTCAAATCTGGTTTTCTTGGATTTTCTAGCAGTTCCCTTCTCTTGGTCATATGTGAAGAAGCACCGGAATCTATGAACCAGTCATCGGAATTGAGCTGACCGATTACAAACAATGAGTACAAAATGGTCTCCCGTTTAGTCTTATCTTTTTTATTCGGAAATTTACAATCACGGGAAAAATGGCCGAATTTGTTACATGAGAAACATCTTGGACCCTTTCCTTTTGCATGGAATTTCTTGGTATTCCTACCAACTAGCGCTACTGTACGATTTTCAGAGATATCAGGTTTCACATCCTGCAACAGCTTAGTCTTGATCGCATCTGCACTAATTACGATTCCGGAACTCTCCAGTCCCATGATCATAGGTTTATATTCTTCCGGTAAACCTGCCAGTAAGAGTGTGCCGATCCATTCGTCGCTGTTGAAATTATTTTATTGACATAATCTTCGACAGATGAACTATCCTCTAATTTGATACTGATTAGAGTTCTCAATAAACCAACTCGTCGGGTGAGACCGGAATTTTCAAAAGCCTTTTGAAGATTTTCCCAAACTTGTTTGGCAGTTTTTGCCTGCTGCACATGAACATAGTTGATCGGATCGATGGAAAGGATAATTTTGGATTTCGCCTTGGTGATTTTTTTATCGTCTTTCTCTTCCTCGGTGATACAGCCCCAGAGCTCCTCGTGTTCCAACAAAGTTTGTATGGAAAACTTCCATGTGTCGTAGTTTTCCCGGCCTCTGAGCTTCTCGATCATAGGTAATGAACTATTTGACGACATTGCCAAAATCAAAACGACAGCTACAACTATTTATCTTCTTCGACGAATCGAAATACTTATTTCGCAAACAAATATAAAATATTATCGGTGCGACTTCAGTTCTTGACTCGGGCGTAGACTGGGCCCATAACCTGATGAAATATACTATTTCGAGTCTAGAATATTTCGATTTGAAAAGCTGAATTAAGTTTTGTAGACGTTTTCAAAAACAATATATTTTGACAACCACTAAAACATATATAAACAAATCTCCATGTGAATCAACAAAACAAATATGGACTACTAAATTTGTTCATTTCAATATATTCCAAAAAAATCTGTACAAATGAAGAAGGGCAAATTAATCTATTTGCCCGATAAGTTACTGCGTTCACAAGACTGCTGTCTTGAAAGAAATTAATTTTTGTCAGTAACTTGATATGTTTCGAACTCTAAAACAAGATTTACAAAAATATTTTTCAATGAAAGATCTTGGACATCTTGAATATTGTTTAGGTTTGAACATCAAGCATGAAGACGGTACAATCAAGTTGAGTCAGCATACTCATATCAGGAATATTTTGAAACGATTCAATATGAAGAAGATTGTAAAATTTCAGCAACACCTCTTTAGAATATTAAATTGAAACCCAGAGAAAACGGTAGTGATAATACACTTACCAAAATTCAATAGGTGGCCTTATGTTTTTAGCGGTAAATACTCAACCAGATATTGCCTTTGCTGTGAGTTATTTGAGCCAATTCAACACAAAATATGATAAAACTCATCAGTTGGCAGTTAAAAATGTTCTCAGGTATCTGAAATATACTATGAATTACTGTATTACTTACTGGAGAATATTTGGAAGGTTTTACGGATGCCGATTGGGCTAAAATAGTTTTATCGACCATAAGTCATATACAGGGTTTATATTTAAATTGGCTGGGGGAGCTATCTCATGGAATGTAAAAAACAGGCAACAGTTGCATTATCTTCAACTGAGGCTGAATACATGTCTTTAGCAAGCGCGGTAAAAGATGGTATCTTTTTGAGACGAATCATTTCCGAGATCACAGGGCACTCCGCCAAAGTTGTCATATTTAATGAGAAACCAAAGTGCGCAAAAACTGGCACTCAATCCACTATAACCAAACCAAGCACATTAATGTTAGGTAGGAATGTCGGTATTCAGGATCTCGCGGGTATAACCGGTAAGATACACACGGTTGGCTCGATGATCAATTTAGCGGAGTTGAGCAGAGCACTTGACGATTTAATCGCCAGGCTCGCTCAGGCTAAAACTCCGTTGGAAAAGGCTATGGCTACCCTGGAAGTTCTGGGTGATAGTCAACGCTACAACTTTTGAGCAATCTATGAAGGTATGCATGTTCAACGCCAGTTCAGTTAATAATAAGCTTCCGCTTATTATTGACTTTATTGACAGGCATAAGATAGACCTGATGCTCATATGTGAGACATGGCTCAGGCCGGACCATAGATTTAATCTGAAGGGCTTCACAACCATTAGGGTCGATCGTCCTCGAGCAGTGAGGGGGGGGGGGAGTGGCCATCCTTATCAAGGATGGTATCGCGCATGCGCAGATCCCACCCAGACAAAGTTCAATCGAACATGTCGGTGTCAAACTCGCGGATGGGACCTGCGTGTTCGCGATATATAATCCACCGAATGCTAGGTTCTCCAGTGCTGATTTGGAGAATCTGTGTAACACCGGCCATAAGGTATTGCTGGCGGGGGATTTCAACGCGAAGCGTGCCGAGTGGAGTGGCAGAACACAGCCGAACTCCAACGGTAAGACGCTCTGGGAATATACACTGGACAACGACGCGGTAATTCTGCACTCTGAAGAGCCAACACATTACCCCTGGAACGGGACCACTCCGACCATAGTCGACTTGGTGGTGAATAAAAATGTCACGAATATGAGCGAACTCAAGGCCATACATGAAATGACTTCGGATCACGATCCAGTAGTATTCCGATTAAAGTGTAGGATGGATATTATCCCTCCAACAGTCAAATACGATTATCGGAATGCTGACTGGAAAGAGTTCCGAAGGCTTTTGAGTGCTAGGACACAAATTAAGTCAAACATTTCAAAGTATGAAATTGAGGAGGTAACCCTTGCTCTTATTGGTGACATTAAGGTCGCTAGAGACCGCGCCGTCAAGAAGACTGTGGTTAGAAGTAACCGGAATATTCTTCCACCTCAAGTTAAGGAGTTGATCACTCTGAAAAACTCCCTCCGTAAAAAGTGGCAGCGAACACGCAATCCTGCTCACAAAGACGACCTGATCAGGTTAGGAAGGGAGATTTCAGAGATGATCAATGAAAATAACGACAGAGTGTGGAAGGATAAACTTGAGAAGCTAGATACTCGAGACAATTCTCTGTGGCGGATGACGAAGCGCCTAACTAGACGCTTCGCTCCGATCCCAGCCATGGAGAATGGTAACGATACTTTAGCGATGGACCCTCAGAAGGCTAAATTGTTCGGTGAATACTTCGCAAGCGTCCACAAGAGGGCGCCTGACGTTAGTGAGGGACAGAGACAGAAAACTAAGATAACGGAAGACTTTAGAGAGTCCCTGCCCCTCCCTATTGGCCCTCATAGATACGCCAAAATCATGACGAACTATGAGGAGCTAACGGAAGTCATAAAAAGACTTCCGACGAATAAGGCGCCTGGGCCGGATGGTTTGGATGTCATTCTGCTTAGGAACTTACCGCGGGAAACCCTCGTCCAGTTTATCCACCTCATCAATGCCATCATAAAATGGGGGTGTTACCCAGATTGTCTGAAGAAGGCACTGGTAATACCCATTCTAAAACCTGGTAAGGATGGCCATAAGCTTGATAGCTACCGCCCGATCTCGCTCTTGAGCGTGATCGCCAAAGTGGTTGAGAAGATCCTCTTGAGACGACTGTTGAGTCTCGAGGAGAAACTCAAAATGATCCCCGATGTGCAATTCGGATTCAGAAAGAATCACAGCACAACATCTCAGGTTGTCAGAATTGTACACGGGGTGAAAGAGGCAGCTCATCGTGGACTCAACACGGTCATGGTCCTGCTGGATATGAAAAAAGCCTTTGACTCAGTATGGGTTGAAGGTCTTATCTCCAAAATGCTGTTGGCAGGCATGCCTTCATATATGGTAAGATTGGTTAACTCCTACCTTGTTGGGAGGACTTTTATGGTAAGAGTAAACAACACTCGCTCCGCAGAGTTTCCGATCGAAGCAGGTGTCCCGCAGGGTTCAAGTTTGTCGCCACACTTGTACTCGTTAAATACGTATGACTTTCCTCAGTGCGAGAGACCGGATATGGGCACGGCGATATATGCCGATGATACCGCCATTTTTGCCCATTCCTTCTCGAGCGTCGCTGCCCAGTATAGGATCCAAGTTCACTTGGATAGGAAGGTTATACCCTATCTGGCCGAGAACAAGATCGTGGTGAACCCGGCGAAGTCAGAGACCATCAACTTCACTAAGAAGTATACTTACTCCAAATTATACAGGAAGTTGGTGATCAATGGCCAAGCTGTGGAGAACGTGAACACTGCGAGATACCTGGGAGTACAGCTGGACAAGCGTATGAATTTTGGTAGACATATAACTCTGGCTATACAGAGGGCGGGTGGTGCACTCAAGCGAACCTACCCTCTGATAGCCAGAAGCTCTAAACTAAGCCTCGACAATAAATTATTGTTGTATAAACAAATAATCAGGCCATCAATGACGTACGCTTGTCCGGTGTTTTGCAGCCTAAAAATGACCCCTCTCATGAGGTTGGATAGGATGCAGAACAAAGTACTTCGTATCATAACCAACAGCCGAAGATACGTTCGATTGGAGACTCTTAGGGAGCTTGCTGGCGTCGACTCAATCCCGACATATATTAGAAACTTGTCGTACAAGTTCTATAAATACTACATCGATAAAAGTCCCCTCACCAAGGACATTACAAAGCTCAGAGTATTCGATAATGAGCCCCGCAAGCACGGCGGGCTCATTTATCAAGCGTTGGATATCTTCCAAGAACGAAGGGAAGAACCGGTTCCTTAGGGAACCAAGACGAAAGGAATACCTAAAACGCAAAGTACCTCGACCCGGTTTTTTGCCTCAGCCTTTTTCGGGATTGACATCGAAATAATCAGCCTCAAAAACAACTGCTAGCAATTATCTACATTGAATAATACTTAACAACACGCATTAGCTATGCAGGAGGCGTGTATCTTACAGAATATAACCGCAGATAATGAAATGTCTGGCCCCACGTTAACACCAGCGTGGCCGGGCAAAGGCACCCTCTCTTTTGGGGGTTCTAAGCTCGGTTTGGCAGGGCGCTCTCCCGTTCTCCTGAACGAGGGCGAGAGGGTGCTACTTCTGCGCCCGTCTGTTCATCCCTTCTCCTCCCCCCTGGGTGGATTAAAATGAACAGATAGTAATGTCATGTCATTATTTGTGCACTGTAATGATTAACTCTGTAAAATAAACCTCTATTTATTTGTTAGGTATCATTTTATCAGGGAGAAAATCTCAGACAAAATTATAGATGTTGAATATATTTCTTCTGACAAAATGACAGTAGATTTTCTTACTAAACCGCTACAACGCATAGCTCATCTTAGATGTGTTAAAGGTGTAGGATTAGACATGCTTTGAATGTTCAGATATGTTAATTACTATATTGTGCTTTATTTATTTTTTATTTTATACATTTTATGAATTCGATTAAGGGGGCATGTTGTAATACTAATCAAAATCACTAGGTATATCCAGAATAACACACATACATCCCATGGATATACTATGGATATCCATGATGGATATGTTGGATGTCCGAAAGATATCCGTCAAAGGATCTAGTATATTCTATGGACGTCCATAGGATGTGACAGTGTGACCTTTCTGGATATCCTATGGATATCCATGAATTATATCCTATGGACGTCCATAAGGGATATCTATAATAGATATCTGATGTATATCTTATGGATATCTATAATAAATATCCGTTGAAGGATCTAGTATATCCTATGGACGTCCATAGGATGTGACAAGTGTGACCTTCTCGGATATCTTATAGATATCTCATGGATATTCTCATGATACATATTAGATTTTCTAGGCATATTTTAGATAACAGTTATTCAAGCATACAGTATCGGAAAGTTTTCATCTTGGGTATGGTGGTTTCATGAGAGCGTAAAGAATAGCTTGCTATATGTTGAGAGAGAATTACAATATCTCCTCTACTCGCTCGGCGTGGAAGCGATTCGACGTGAGCTGTGTGTGGTGTGTCGCATTGCCACGTGGTCCATTAATGCGTCGTATGGGGTAACAGGAGAGGCGCACAGTAGTGCGTCTCTCTTATTTATGTGGTATTATCATATCATTGCGTTCCTTGTTGCTCGCGTAGATTTCCGTCTATACCCCAGATGAAAAGTTTCTGATACTGTATGTATATACTCCAGGAAATAATATCCAATGGATTTCCATATGATGTGGCAGTTCGAATCTAGAGGCCTTTTCCATATCAAATAAGCTATATCTTGAGGAATAAAACCAGTTTTCACCACACTTTTGGTAGTTTCATAAGAAAGTGTATAGAATATAATTAATTCAACCAACAACTCAGTATACGAAGGTACAGGGTGTCCTATTTAAATTTCAAAAGTCTTGTGACAACTGAAGTAGTGAAAACTGTTTTAACCTCTCAAAATATATCTTAAATTTAACCACTTTCAAAGAACTCATAGTCGAATTCAACGATACAGGGCTCCATATTATCTCATAAAAAAAATAAAGAGGTATCTTACTCTGAATGTTCACAAGTTAAATCTATAAAATCATTTAACTTTACCAAGGTTCAAGACAAAGAATCTTTTGCTTTCAGAAAACTTCCATTAACAAAAAGTGAAAGTCTTCAAAATTCAGCACTCAGAATAAAAACTATAACATTAAAACGATTGGTATAATTTCTGTCAAACTAAATCAAAAATTCATTCTTTGGAATAAAAACTATAACATCAAAACAATTGACTTCATTCTTGAACTAATTCATTTTTGTTTTCATTGGTACGCCTTTCCTTTGCTCCTCGCAACCAGTTTTTTATTGACTCTTCTGTGACCTTTCGATCAATCGACTTGGTGCTCTTGTCTGCAGCAACTGCAATGAAACAAATAATTCTACATGAATCAGAAATTAAATTATCAGTTATTGATTGAAGCAAGAGTAAATGAATTAAGTTTTTTTTGTAATGGGTCTGCGAAAAATATGTATCTTTATTTTTTGGATTTGATTATGATCATCCAAGCAAACCAAGAATATAATTTTCGAATTAGTTTCAATATACTTCTTTCAATGTCATATTTTTGGCAAATGATTTACTTTGTATTTTGATTTTCATTACATGAAGTGCATGTTCACTTACTTACCAAGAAGTATTTCAGCCATTTTTTGGTAATGAAACTTCTTCTTTTTCTTTACTCCCAACTAGCTAAACTGATTCCCATAGTGGTTAGTAATGAGCATGTTCATACATCTCTTTACAAAATCATAAGAATTGCTTCCTCCAACTTTTGAGAGTTCCTTCACCTGAAAATGAAGAAACTTGTTGAAAAATATACTTAACACTGAAGAGGGGCTACAAATAAGATGTTTAAATCCAGTACTCACAGTCAAATTGAAATTTTCTTTATTCCCAAGAAATGTATTCAGATCTTCCATCACCTCATCTGAATCAACGGGGAAAAAAGGAAATGTGGCAAAGATAGAAGCTTTTTCCACACCTGGATGTCCTCGAAGATTGAAACTTTTAATCTGTTCTACTATATCCCCACATATATTTTTCAACTGAAATTGATTTCTGTATATATTCTTCAAAGTTTCACCTGAAAATACCAAAATATTACACAGAGAATTCTAAAGTTCTCTTACTTGTTTTGAAAATAATTTGTTCTGCCATATGCTCACCATTCTTCCCACAGCATGAACAACATTTAGTTTCATCGGTTTCCGTTTCATTGGTTTCATTTTCATTAGTTCCATTTTCAGTAATTTTTTGATTTTCTTTCAGGTGAGTATCGTGATATTGTGAAGTTCCATATGTTTGACTTCCATCAACATTTTTGCGCTCTGGGGGTGGTGGCAAGCCACCACTATCTGTTTTTTTCATATGACTCATCATCTGTTGAAGAAATAATGGGGTTTTTCTCCGTATCTTCCTCAATTTCCCATTTTTCATTTCCTCCACTTCTGAATTTAAATCACTGAAATTTTCAACAAGCTTGCATTTGTTTCTCGCTATGATTGCTACATTTATAATAAAAATTTTTATGATCCCAGATTACCAGAAATCCTTCAACTTTTTGACTTACCATATGTTCCATTGCAGAAAATGTCTATAGGATGTGGGGGCCAACAAGTATTTGGAGGTTCTAATCTCCTTATTGACTTGTACAATTTTTCCCTGGTTGTAACAAACACCACCGTACTCAATTGATATGATAAGACTTGACAACGGTAGGCGATTACCAAGATACCTACGAATCCAGCGCTCACCATGACTTCGCCAGAATTACTCCGGGTGAAGAATGTTGAGGACGTTGAGGTTATAGTTAGGTTAGGTAGTCTATGTTCTATGACAACCCAGATAACACAGGATATCCATTTTATGTCCAATTCAGGTCGGGATATCCTTGGATCTGAAATGGATATTCATGGGATATCCAACAAAGGATTCGAAATGGATATCTTTCAGCAGATATCCTATGGATATACTTAAGATATCCGCAGTAATAATGAATGTGATTAAATTGCAAGACAGATTTTGATTTATCAATTTCTGAGTTTCTTCCATACTCTTGCATGAATTGAAGCATTTGATGAATACTCTTAATTTTCGTTTTCCGACTGGACTTGAAATGGATATCCATAAGATATCCGTTGACTGATTTAGAATGGATATCTTTCAGAAGATGTCCTATAGATGACCATAAGATGTCCATGGCAAATATTGTTTCGATTGAGTTTTTTGAAAACATCTCATTTTTCGTTTTCCTACTGGATTTGATATATCCGTCGATGGCTATCAAATTGATGAGATACCCGAAGCATATATAGTAAGGTTTGATCGATGTTCATACTATCAATTCCTGAAATTTTTTCATGTTCGTATATTCAGATTGCATTTGAAAAAATTCACATTGATATCCAATATCCGACGCCGGATTTGAAAGTGTCAATTTGAGTTTTTTTCATGCTTGTCAATTTGGAATTATTTATTTAGAAAATAAAATTCGTTTTGGATTTGAAATGGATATCCATAAGATATCCGTCCATGGATATCTTTCAGTAGATGTCATATGGATGGCCATAAGATATCCAAAGCATATAACGATAAGTTTACATTGAGATTTTCAAAGTGTCAATTTATGAGTTTTCTTCATTCTCGTACATATGGATTCAACTTTTTGATAAATCTGATCCGTTTTGGATTTGAAATGAATAGCCTTCAGAAGATTTCTTATGGATGACCATAAGATATCCAAAGCATTAATACAAAAGTTTGAATTGAAAAATTATTTTTGAATTGTCAATTACTGAGTTTTTTCATGCTCGTACCTATTGATTGGATTTTTGAAAAAAAAATGGATTTATTCTGCTGGATTCAAAATGGATATCCATAAGATATCCGTCGATGGATTTGAAATGGATATCCTTTAGGAGATGTCCTCTGGATTGCCATGAGATATCCAAAGCATATATCAAAAAGTTCAAATTGAATGTTTTATTGGTTAATTGTCAATTCCTGCGTTACTCTCACGTTGGTGTATATTTATATAATTCTGGTATCATCTGAGATACATCATCTATATATTTAAGGGATATCTTATGGATATTATTGAAGCATATCATATTATGGATATCCATGAAGGATATCTCATGGATATACCCTAAAAATATTTTATGGATATCATGGAAGGATATCTTATGTAAGTACACGTTGGTACCTCCCAAACATCCATTGGACATCCATAGTATATCCTTTGGATATAAACTGGATATCCATACTATTCCTGAACTCCATGATTGATTTCCAGTGGATATCCATTGCACTGACATGTATCATATGGGATACGTTATTGATATATTTTATGGATATCTTATTGATATCTTTGAAGAATATCGTATGGATATCTACGAAGAATATCTCATGGATATGCTCTTGGGATATCTTATGGATATCCTTGAAACATATTGTATAGATATCTATGAAGGACATCTAATGGATATACTCTTAGGATATCTCATGGATATCCTTGAAGTATATCGTATGGTTATCCATGAAGGACATCAAATGGATATACTCTTGGGTTATCTCATGGATATCCTTGAAGTATACCGTATGGTAATCCACGAAGGATATCTTATGGATATACAGGTTGGTACCCAACGAACATCCATTGGACGTCCATGGAATATATTTCGGATATAAACTGGACGTCAATAGTACATCCATTATGTCCATAATAGATGTCCACTGGATATCCACTGGATGTCCATGTGTTATCTGGGAAAATAACAAAAAGAAGAAGAATTAGCGTCTAGAAATATTAAGAAGGGTTAAGGAAATAAATAATACACAGTTTGTTGTTTTTGAAAAATAAACTATTAAAAACTAAATGAATAAGTTATAATTCCACAAATAAGAAAAATAACAACAGGTTATGGGCCCAGGGCTACGCTGAATACAAAGTTAAAAGCTGAAAACGGGCAAAAGCAGAATAAAATGAGTGGAATCAATGTGAACCTACCACAACTAACTTCAGGAAATTTCAATAACTGGAAATTTATAGTAACAACAATACTGGAGGAAAAGCAGATTAAAATTACGCTAGAAAAACAGGAGGCAGATTTTGAAACAGAGAAAGAGAAGAGAGATTTTAAAATAAAAGATGCCAAAGCAAAATCTACAGTAGTACAGTGCCTCACAGATAAACATCTAGATCTAGTAAAAGATGTAAAAACAGCAAAACAAATGTTAAAAGCATTAGAAGAGAAAGAAAAAGTGTCTTTACAAAACTGACACTGAAGAAAAAGTTGATAACATTAAAAATAAAGAGAGACGAAAAATTGGAAGATCACTTTCTAAATTTCGATCAATAATAAGAGAATTGGAGAATGCAGGTTCTAAGATGGAAGAAGAGGACAAAGTTTGTCATTTGCTATTGACACTAAATGACGACTATAACAATGTGATTACTGCCATAGAAACAGTAAATCAAAGCATAACTATGGATTTTGTAAAAGCCAGGTTATTGGACGAAGAACTGAAAAAGAAAAATGAAGGAAGTACATACAAAAATACGACCATTGAAGAAGTCTCATTTGAAGCAATGCACTACAAATGTTACAGGTGTGGTAAGGACGGTCATAAAATTTCTAAATGTAGAAGTCATGATAGAGGAAGGTATGTTAGTAGATAGGAAATGAGAGAGCAAAAGGAATCAAGGTCAAAACCTATGAGAGAGCAAAAGGAATCAAGGTCAAACCCTATGAGAGAGCAAAAGGAATCAAGGTCAAAGGTCAACAAGTGCACGTGTGAGATTTCCTGGAATTTGCTGATTTCCGGTTACAAACAAGTCAGAAAAATGTAATACAGGTTCAATGACCTTTTTCAAGGTCAATATATGGTTAACAGATATCCAGAATGAGTTACAAATAAAATTTTTCAGTTACAAGTCTATACAGCGAAATTCGATACGGGTTCACTGACCTAGTTCCCGATTATACGTGCATGTGTGAGATTACCTGGAATATGCTTACTCCATGTTTCCAGTTACAAACAAATCTCAACAAGTTGTAAAAATTTGAAAATGGGTTCAATGACCTCTTTCAAGGCCAAGAAGTGCACGTGTCAAATATCTGTCATATTTCCGGTTGCCAACAAGTCTCAACAAAGTCAATGAGTGCAGGTATCAGATACCAGATTACTTGGAATTCGTTGACGCCACGTTTTCAGTTACAAACAAGTCTCAACAAGTTGAAGAATTTGATACGTATTCAACGACCTCTTTCAAGGTCAATGAGTGCAGGTATCAGATTGTTGTTCAGAAAGTTGTTTTGCATAAATGTGTTCTTTCCGTTAACCAGCTGTCGTCCCTATACGAACGCCAACCCTCAAAAGTCGACATTTGTGCGAGCCAAGAATTAAGGAGGTCTTACCTTTCAACGTGCGATTTCTAACATTTTCCGGTCCATCAGAAAAAAATCTAGTTGCTAGGATTTGAACCTACACGACCAGCAGCATGAATGGCTTGAACACAATGATCCTAACCACTCGGCTACCTGACATTCGTGGGATATCAGATTACCTAGAATTTCCAATGTCATATCTCCGGTTACCAATGAGTTGGATAAATTTGATATGAGATCAACGATCTCCTTCAAGGTTCATAAGTGCACGTGTCAGATATCAGGTTACCTGAAATTTGCTGACGCCATAATGTGGAATAAAGGTCCATATAGGTCAATGAAATTTGATTCGGGTTAATGGCTTCTTTCAAAATCAATGTGTCAGGAATCATATAACCAGAAACATTGTGAAGTCATAATTCGTTTTACAGATATCTACAAGTTGAAGAAATTCGTTATGAGTTCAATGACTCCCTTCGAGACCAAATGTTTTACTTTCCTGAATGCGCTATAAAGATCAGAGTTGTGGTTATCCATCTAAGGCTTTCTGTGGTGAAAAGTAGCTAACTGTGGAAATATTGGGCTTTCTGTGGAAAGCAGTGACTAGCTGTAGAGATCTTCGCCTTCTGTGGTCAGCAGTGGCTAGCTGTGGGGATCTTAGGCTCGAAGATCATAGGCAAGAATCTTTTGGTCGTGAGCAATGACTAGCTGTGGGGTTCTGAGGCTATCTGTGGCAATTTGTGGTCCTCTGTCGTAAGCACTGGCTATCTGTGGCTCTCCGTCTAAATCAGTAGCTAGCTGTCGGGATCTGAAATCGTATGTCGTAGGCAGTGGCTAACTGTGGCGATCTGTGTCTCTCTATCGTAATCATTAACTAGCTGTTGGGATCTGAAACTATCTGTCGTAGGCAGTGACTATCTGTGGCGATTTGTGTCTCTCTCTCTGTCGTAATCAGTAGCTATCTAACTGAATGTGGGGATTGCTGTGTTTAACAGTGGCTAGCTGTGGGGATCTGAGGCTATCTGTGGTTAGTAATGACTAGCTTTGTGGAGCTGAAGCTTTCTGTGATTAGCAGTTTTCAGCTGTGGGGATTTGAGGATGGTGCTCTATGACTATTTGAGGCTATCTGACACAACGAATACAAAAAAAAAGGGCTAGTATATGAACACCCGAACACAATATACTACGAACACAAGATCACAAGAACATACGAAAACACGAATACACTAACACTCGAACACAAAGACACACCAACAAACAATAATTTCAATATTTCAATAAACTATCCAAAGAATAAACTGTCCGGTTAGTACCATTTTTCAAAACTAATAAAGCATATTTTTATGTACTTCTTCTAATTATAACCACACCTGTATGGACAAAAATTTCTGTCGCCTTATGATTACAGCCCACCCTGTATATTTCCAATAAGCACTGGTGTTTTTTTTCAATCATTGTTATCCACATTCATGCATTTCATTTTTTCGAACCAAACTTTCAATTTCAATTTATTTTATATTCTATTCAGCCTGTATTTTCTGATATTTTCATGAATCCACTCCTAATTATTAATTCATTTTCAACAAACTATTTGAATAATTAACCTTTGGGTGTAGAACCCGATATCATTCATCAAATTTTACCATTTTTCTACGAAATCACAAAGTTTTCGATTTTTAATTCACCCAGTATATGTCCCTTATTAGCAGGTTTTTTCATCATTGATGTTTAGACTTCAGGTATTTTTCATATACATTCCGATTGACTGTACCAACATTTGCTAGAATTCAGTTCACTTCGTATAATTCCTATAGTGGTCGTATTTTTTTTTCGTCGTGCTACCCCTAGTAACGTATTGAATTATTTTGTTCGATGCCTACATGTTGCAATTTCAATGTATTTGATTTTCTATTCACCCTGTATTTCCCGATAATCCTTTGAATCCATTCAAAATAATTAGTTTCAACAAATCATCCGAAGAATAAACTCTCGGATTACCGTACTTCAGAAGTAGTATGCAATATTTCTAATGTATTCTAATGATAACCACATACGTTTCGACAAGAAATTTTGTTGACATCAGCTTGATCCCATTGCACTCTCATACAGCTGATGAGAAAGATTTAAGATTCAAGGTCAAAACCTATGAGAGAGCAAAAGGAATCAAGGTCAAAGCTGTCTCATTCGGTTTGACTTGAATCTTAAGGCGGCGCCACACATTCGGGTATTTGGCAAATACACATATATTGGAATATTTGTCGATATATTTGTGTTTAAATATTTGCTATAATGCCAAACTATATCCCCACATTTGCCTGTATGTATTAGTGTATTCGAAGCGGGAAGCACAAATATTCATTTATAATATGGAAGTGGAAGGAGTGGAAAACGTAGTGATTGCATCAGCGGCGTTTGTGCTTATGAATTCAGCATTTTTACTGCTGAAAAAGAACAAGAAAAAATGTAAAAGAAGATGGTGGACATTATCGCTGAATAGGAGCAGGAACAGGTGAGTCACTTATAAAAATGATTTATTTAAACATTTGAAAACATGTAACTTTTTCAGGTATAATGGCACACATCTCCTTGCCGATTTGTTAAAGGAGCCTTCTGGTGCATTTGCAGAAGATTTTGAACGTCTGCTAAACAAAGTAGGGCCGCACATTACGAAGAAGGATACGAAGTGGAGAAAAGCTATTCATGCAAAGGAACGATTAGCGTTAACTCTTCGATTTCTGGCGACTGGCGATAGTTTCAAAAGTCTCCATTATTTATTTAAAATTTCGCCGCAGCGATATCACAGATAGTTCCTGAAGTGTGTACAGCGTTGATTGTTGAACTACGTAGTTCAATAAAGGTACGTATTCTGGCGGGGCGGGAATTGCAATGGAGTCTGATGATGCCGGTAAGGGATGAGTTCGCGAAGGAGTACCTGCAGAATAAAGGTCTTGGTAGTTGAGGGGTGATATCCACTGAGCAGCTGATAATGGTTTCGCGGATGGAAATTCTGTATTTTGTGTAGCGTAAAGTTGGAATGGTTGCTGTGATTGATGTTGAAGTTGGAGACGTTCATAGTTCAAAGTAGGAGACGTTTTGGCTTTAAAAAGAAAATTGTCGATTTGATTCATCACGTAATCCCTCATCCCGTCACCTAGTTTTCGCAATTTGCTGGCAACTAAGGCCCCATATATATCATATTCGTCTCTATCATTGCTGGTTACTTTTTTTTGGGTTGCTTCTTTCAGAATATTGTAGGCATCATCCATCCTCTTTTCTACATTAGCAAGGTCTGATGTGTAGGTTCGCCGTTTTTTCTGCTGCGGTGGTTTAAACGTATCCTTTTTTCCTGCAGATGGTGGCAAAGCTTCACTATTTTCTATTGCCGTCTCAGCATCATTTGGAACACCTGTTCACAATACATAATATGGTAAACCATAAGTTTTAATAGATATTCAATGATATAAACTTACGTAAATTGTAATCTTGCTCCTGACCGCTCTCGACGTCACCGTCCTCGCCATTTTCACTTTCCATATCATTTGTTATTGCTACTTGTGACTCAACTGCCTGGAATTAAAAAAATCGTTTCCAACAGATTGTTTTCTATTTTTTTTTTGTTGGTGAATTCCAACTATACACTGTGTGGTTTCTAATTATCTGGTATCAAATACTTTGTACTTTTTCAGATCCCCACCATGCCAGAAGAATGGAAAAAAGTAGCTGAAGGTTTTGAAAAAAGTTGGAATTTTCCACACAGTCTGAGACTTTAGACGGAAAACATATAATGATGGAATCGCCCATAAATAGTGGCAGTGAATATTTTAATTATAAGGGTTTCTTCAGTGTGGTGTTGATTGGTTTGGTAGATGCAAATTACTGTTTCACGTTCGTAGATTGCGGATGCCAAGGCAGAGTGAGTGATAGTGGAGTTTTTCGGAATACTGAGCTCTTCGGACAAATAGAAAATGAACAGCGGAATATACCTCCTGATGAAGCCCTGCCAGGAGAGCAAACACCTTTACCATATGTATTTGTTGGAGACGATGCATTTGCATTAAGTACTTGCATGATGAAACCCTATCCTGATGTTAACCCAAAAGGAAGTACTCAGCGAATTTTTAATTACCGCCTTTCACGGGCTCGTCGCATCGTAGAAAACGTCTTTGGAATTATGTCGGCGGTATTTCGTGTACTAAGAAAGCCACTATTATTAGAGCCCGATAAAGTTACTATGGTTGCGATGACATGTGCTTTACTGCATAATTTTTTGCGAACAAGTGAAACATCACGTTCACGCTATTCACCTGTGGGAACTTTTGACCGTGAAGAAGGAAATATTATACCAGGTACCAGATAGAAAATGTAAATATTCCAGAGATTTACGAAGAAGAGACAGAAGAACCAAGTTACAGAAAATCAGAAAGAAAGAAAAGACAACCGGAATACTTATTAACAGATAGTGACAAAGATCCAGCTAACTATGAAGAAGCAATAAAGTCGAAAGAATGGAAAGAAAGTATAGCAAAAGAGTTAGAATCGCATAAAACTTTACAAACATGGTCAGAAGCAAAGATTTCATAAAGTATTAAACCAATTGAAACAAAATGGGTATTTAAGACAAAAGAGAATGGAACTAGAAAGGCAAGACTTGTTGCAAAGGGATTTCAAATCAAGAAAGAGGAATATAGTAATCCATTCTACGCTCCTGTTGCAAAAATGTCTTCAGTTAGAATTTTATTGTCTTATGCATTACAAAATGATTGGAAAGTTAAACAGTTAGACATCCCATCAGCTTTTCTAAATGGAATTCTGAAATCAGATTTATATATATATATATATATATATATATATATATATATATATATATCCACCAGAGGGTTTAAAAACTCAAGCAAAGGTTCTAAAATTGAATAGAGCTGTATATGGACTCAAGGAATCCCCTAAAATATGGAATGATCGACTTAGTGAATTTGCAAACAAAATCAACCTCAAAATATCAGATTATGATTATTGTCTATATTTTAACAATAATATATGGATGATAGTATGGGTAGATGATATTTGAATAACTGGAATTGAAGAAGAGATTAGTAAGACTGAAAATTTATTAAAGAAAGAGTTCAATGCTAAAGACATGGGAGAAGTTCACAATTTCCTAGGAATGTCTATATCAAGAACAGAAAACGAAATTAAAATATCTTAGATCAAGCTCATAGAAAAAGAGTTGAAAATGTTCAATATGGAAAACTGCAAGGGCATTCAAACGCCAATGGAAAGTGGTTTTCAAATAAATCAGAGCGATGTAATAATTGACGTACCTTTTAGACAGCTAATAGGTTGTCTACTATATATATATATCGACTATTTCAAGACCAGATATAACTTTTAGTGTCTCGTTTTTTAGTAGAAGCCTAGAAAAACCAACGAATGAAACTTGGAAAGCAGGAAAGAGAATTTTGAGACATCTTCAAGAGATAAAGACAATTTATTAGTTGGTTACTGTGATGCAAACTGGGGAACTGATATGTTAGACAGAAAAAGTGTAAATGGCGGTATTGTATTTTACTATGGAAATCCAGTGTGTTGGCTATCGAAAAAACAGTCATGTGTAGCTCTATCTACCGCTGAAAGCGAGTATATAGCAGCTGCTGCTGTAGCTCAAGAACTTGTCAACATTAAAGGTGTTATAAACAGTTTAAAAGAAAATGAGACACCATTACCCTTGTGTGATAATCAAAGTGCTATATTGATGTCGAAATCATATGAAAACTCTAAGCGTACAAAACATATAGATATAAGAAATCATTTTCTACGAGATTTAGTAAGTAAAAATGAAATTAACATATATTACATTCAATCTAAAGAGAATGTAGCAGATCTTTTTACTAAACCTCTAGGAAAAGAAATATTTTCTAAATTAAGACATGAAATTAATGTATTGTAAGAGGATTCAGTAGTTTTAATTCCACAAATAATAAAAATAACAACAAAGAAGACATCGCCAGAATTATTCCGGGTGCAGTCGGCACGCGTCGAAACGTCGGTACTCAGTAAGTCACTCCGTAAACCCTTATCCCGAGCGGCAGAAATGAGGATTTTAAGAAAACGGGAGATTCGTTTAGTTTTCTATGTAACTTCAAACCAAACCAAACCGCAACTGACTCAAAAACATACCAAACAAAAGTGCGAACAGCAAAATGAATATACATATACATATAATCAAAGGAGAAAATTAGTGGGTGAACGCTCATAATGCAACCGTAGACGGATCTGTTTCGGACTCATTAGACCTCTTCAGTACGGTATAGCCAAGTGTTAAGTTGTGCAACACTTGAACGGAAGATCGCACAAATATAGGAGCCAACCACAGGAGCCAGCAACACTTTAACCACAAATGTGAATCGGGTGATATTCAGAGCTAATTCGACGTTTAGCCAATATTCGCGCACTGATACTGATACTGGTCTGGCCTTGGTGGATCGCGGTTTGCTTTTTATAGCGGGCCTCAGTCTCCCACGCTGTGGAAGGGAATTGCATGCACGTGTCGGAATTTGACCCTATAACAGTCATTAATTCCATATTTTATGGGACAGAAATCCATTATTTCGGATATATTTATGACTGTAATTGATTAATTTGGACAGTTTGTCGGAGGGGAACTGGACACCTGCGTCGAAGCTATTTCTGTATCGTTCGTCATAATCGTAAATGAGCTTATTATTAGGCTCGAGTCGTGGAAATTGAATCGCAATTTGGGGATTATTAATTGATGATTGAAGCTTGGCGGGATTTAGTATAGGCAAGTGGCATTTTCTTGAGGTTCATCATATCATACAGCGTGGCAAAAGAGTGTTTAACCACATGGTATATGAGGGCCAATAGCATTTGTTTCCCAGCAACAATATTATTGGAATTGCTTTCACCATATCCTCATTTACAAACCTCACAATGCTCCAAGTATTTTTTTTCATTCTTCTTCAGCAGAATCAGGCATATGAAAAGAATATATATTAGCTAGCTGAATATTTGTGAGGTTGGGTTACATTACCACATCAAATAAACAATAACTAATGGAAAGTTGGACAAAAATGAATTTTGCATGTACATTGGAAAAGTATTGTTTTATCAATGGGCTGATATTTAATTTCAATTTGAAAAATATAAATTATCTAACGGAAAGACATATCATTCGAAAATATTTTTGGATTCCATGAAAAATATAACAACTATGTATATAGGGTCCTGCAACTGTGCTCCGGTGGTCCATAGCTTCTGAACTGCGGAACTTGAAAATTTCTTTTCAATGCAAGCATGTTTCTTCATTGGGAGAGTATCTTTGAAAAATATTCCAAGGTATACAAGACGACCCAGAAAAGTGCACCAAACTAAAGTTATGTTTTTGGAACACCCTATATTTCATATTTCAGCACATGGTTGAAAAGAGATTACCTTGACTATTCAAAAAATATAGGGTCATGTATGTTCATTAACGTTATTTCCGGAGATACTTGTATCGATATTACTCCAAAAAATATGAGTTATTCAACACTCTGTAACACAGCGTTGGAAAATAATTCTAAAAATTTATAGAGGCGAAATGACTACAATATGGTTTGTTTCTGTAGCATGACACACAGTTAAAATTTCGTTAATTTCTGTGTACCGGATGGAGCAAAAAGCTAATTGGAAAACATCTTCCCTTTTTTTAAATGAAAACCCACAAATTTAATTTCAGTACCTAATGGAAAGGCCACAAAATTTCCTTTTGCCACTACCACTACATCTTTATTGCATTTTCCCTGAAAATCTCCAGTTGATCTTTCATCTACCAACATTTATGTTGACCTTGAAGCATATGACAAATCCTAATGCATATCTGATATACAAAAAGTAATGAAATTTCAACTGTGTGTCATGTTATAGAAACTAGACCATGTTGGAGTCATTTCGCCTCCCATCAAATTTTAGAATTATTTTTCCACAAAGAGTGACAGGTTGTTGAATAATTAATTTTTTTAAAAGTAATGTTGATATATCTCCGGAAATAACGTTGATAAACATACATGACCCTATATTTTTTGAACGGTAAAAGTAATCTCTAATTTATCATGTGATGAAATATAGGGTGTTCCATTACAAAAAAACGTAACTTTTGGTTTTGTGCACTTTTCTGGGTCATCTTGTATACTTCGGAATATTTTCTAAAGATACTCTTCCAAGAAGGAAACATGCTTACATTCGAAAATTTTTTTTCAAGTTGCGCCATTTAGAAGCCATGGACAACCGGAGCACTGTTGCAGGACACTGTAGAATTTCCTATACAAAAAATAATAATATCTTGATAGATGATCCATTTTAAATAGTCTTCTCTCGCATTTAATCCCCATTACATTTTGGTAGACAAAATTATTTTCCTCTTTGCCAAGCTCTTCAGGAGGATTGATATAGGATTGGAATAAAACAGGCTCTTCAGAAGCATATGATATGAAGGAAATATTTCTTCTGCGGTGACACTTTGAAAATTATTTTTTGACATAGGCCTGTCATGAGCATTGCATTGCATTTTCGAACTAAAATCAAAATGCAATGCTCATGACAGGCCTATGTCAAAAAATAATTTTCAAAGTGTCACCGCAGAAGAAATATTTCCTTCATATCATATGCTTCTGAAGAGCCTGTTTTATTCCAATCCTATATCAAAGCAAAGCGAAATAGATTTTCGTCGACCAAAATGTATTGGGAATTAAATGCGAGAGAAGCGAACCTTGCTTCAATGAAATGAACGATTTCTGTGAGTGATATTTTTTAATAACATTCTCCTTATCTAATTTTAATGATTTTTTTAATGAAAATTAGAGAGATCTGAGGGATCTGAATGAAAATGCAAATTTTCACTTTCAGATTTTTTCTTTTCTTTTCATTTAGAGTTTTTTCACAATATCTATCAGATGTAGTTCAATGTCCAGCGTGGCTTGTACCGGGGAAGTAGTTATTTTCTGTTAGATATTATAATTCACATCTTTCATTCTTTAATTTTCATGGAAAACGTTCCCCTTTTCATTATTTTACATATCTGCTGTAATGACCTATCACCTTTCCGAAACCAACTGTTTTATGGACCGCATATAATTTTCAAAAGGGAAAGTACTGAATAAATCTAATCTGCCAAAATATTTCACATCATCCCTTAAATGCAACAAATTTTGAATATTATGTGATACATATTCTTCACCATATATCATTTTGAAGGTGTCAACAAAATATTTGAGATATTCAATTTGTGAAACAAATTTTTTCACTTGCCAATATAGTCATGGTAACATGTAATGTTAGAAAATTAACATATTTGTCTCTGTTCAATACATCACGTGTAACAACTGGACCAACATAAAACAAAAATAATCTAAATTCTGTTGCTTTCCATCTTTTAGCTTTCGACAATGAGATCATGTGCTGAAACCTGTTGGTGAGATAATTTTGTAACAGGATTTCCATCAATCCATGAAAAAACTATAAGTTTTTTAACTACACCTAAACAAATCAAATGCATTAGTATACTCGTTGGGGAAATCCTGAATCATATCAATACTCGGCAAATCTTGTATAATGGAAGTGCCAGTATGATGTTGTTCTTGAATTTTATTCCTGAAATCGAAATCAGTTCTTGATGTTAAATTGCTTGTTTCTCAGAAACACATTTTTCTATTTAGGTAAACACCAACTGATGTACATTTGGTACAAGAATTGTAACCACTATGACCTCTGGTATACTTAATGAAGCTCTTAGCCGGTACATCACAAATGAAAGCCTTTATTTTTACTTTGAAATCTTGACCATTATATGATATGCTATTATTAATAATATTGGTGGTCTCAGCTATGAATGACTCCAAAAAATGTTAGCACTGCTGAGTTTATCATTCCCATGATAGAGACCTATTATTTGTACTCATCACTCATAACACCGAATAATTTACACAGTATAGGGTAACACGGACTAGTCGAACTTTTTGTTAGCGGTAAACCATCAATATTCACAGTTACTTCTACACAATTCAATTTCAATTGATTTGAATGGACACTAAACAACTTCTCAATGCAATTCGAAAGCCAAAGTGGAAATACTTCTCAGGTTGTACATTTTTCAACTCTATGATTCTTTCAGTTTTAATTAAAGTTCGTGCATTCAAAGGCAATTCAGGATGCAGAGAATTCAAAATATGTGAAAGAGATGTCAGAGCCAACTGATTGACATTATTGTTTATTGGCTATTCTCCTAATTGCAAACCCAGGGAAATTTTACAATAAGAAGGCATAGTTTCGTAGGGCACAATAATAGGGTCTTGTAGAAGATCATAATCATCAGTATCGGTGTATTCTTCAGAGTTTGATATGTGTAATGGATCTGGAATGCTGCAATCTATGGCAGAATTAGCAAAATCTATTCCAGAAAAATTCGACCCATCATCAACAGGAATGGAGTTGTCATTAGTTGGATAAGAAATATCAGCTGAAGCGTATTCCAAAGTTTTAGTCACGGAATTTTTTTTTATTTCTCAATGTCTGCCTTGACAATGAACCTGTGAAACAATTTTCTTCTTTTTGGACGGGACTCTGCCATCGCTTGTAATTCTGATCCTGCTTTTCGTGAAGATTCTTATTGAAAATAATATTGGATTCACTCACCTTATATTAGATTGAATTTTTCACTATTTCTACGCCACTACACTCATTAGGTCTCATCAAAAACAGTAAAACAGAAGTCACACCAAAGATAAAAGTGAAAAGACACGCAATAGTTAAAGAGAGGTTGAGTTCCAGTCAAGTCTAGGCGCCAAAGCAGCATGCATTTGCATACATAAAAAATAAAAAATCTGTTCGTTTGTTTTGTTTATTTGTCATTCTCTACTTTATACGTATACCAATTTACTGTTTCACACTAATACACATGAAATATATATATATATATATATATGTGCGTCTCTCTTAGTCGTATACGAATTGAAGCCGAACGATTCGAGAATAGCCTCCCCAACACCTGTCACAAGTAGCGGGTGTTCATGGTGTTCAACAATAATGACAAGAGATGGATAATGAGTATAGGTCAGGGGTGGGAGTCCGTGTACCATATAATTCTATTGTCAACACTTTTGTCACTGTCTCTCCCATGAATTCAACCATAATGTCATCTAACTTTTTCCGTCGACAACAGTTTCTCAAATTACGTGATTTTTTCAAATACACGACACGTCAACAATGAAATGAGATATAGCGAGAGGGTCATGAAAGTGAGAAGGGCTATTTTGAACACATCAAAATAGCTATTAGTTGAAAATATGATAATGAGACACACTGCAATGTTTTCGTCCGAGTTATCGTTTTGCAATTAGAATTTTAAGATACCCTATGGATGACTGAAAAAATACTTGGAATGGATATCCATATTGACTCTTGAATGGATATCCTATGGATAGATTGAGCGGATCCTAATGGGATATTCTATATACTTCCGTGGGTGGATATCTTATGGATGTATATTATATCCACGCATATTCCGCCTTAAACCAGACTCGAAATGGATATCCATAGGACATCCTGTGTTAACCCAGTTATAGATTTAATACCTAGTATCAGTATGAATTTTGTTTTGATGTTGCTATAAATAAAAAAATATTATTGACAATGTACTTTCAGTCGAAATAAATAGAAGTCAATTGAAGAGTTTAGTCCATTGATTGGTATTCTAACAATTAGTGTTCGATTTATAAATATAGTGTTCAAGATATGCCTATTCCTTTTTTCTTAATGTACTAATAACTTTATTTGGTTTGTTTTTGAAACTGCAGGTCCATTTGTGAACTGGAACGTTTTATATGAATAATGAACCACTGTCATTTTGCATTCGTTTAATTTCTACATGAATATATTCGCTACATTGGAAATACTTATGTTCTTACATTTCTTGATACTGAAAGTTGGTTCCTCTATGGGAAAGCTTTCAAATTCATTGGTAAGCCGTTTTTCTATTTGGTAATAGGAGACCCAATAGCTAACACGATAGGGGGCATTGATTTTCCCGATTTGTGGATTTTCGGAAGTCAATACGGTTTTGACACTGTTGGGTTGGAAACTTATCTACGTTTTAGTTGAGTATATTGACACATGTTTTCAGGACGTCTTTTACTTCGGCAGTCATCTTTGGTTCCTAGACAGATAATTTCACATGAGGTCCGTTGTCGATGAGAGTATTAACCCTTTCGATTCATCTAGAATTACCAGTTTCTTTATATAAAAGATGCCTTTTTGTTTTTATCATTGTTTGTCACTTGCTTTTTCGGTTTATCTGTTATCATACGAATGTTGTGTATAAATATTGAAAAGTTGTTTAATATTCTCTCTTGAAGGTGATAACTTGGTGATTGAAACACCTCCGGAGGTGTTAAAAATAGTGGTTTGTCTCCGATACAAAGGATTTGTTTCTAATATTGGTCACCTTGTATTATTCGTTAAGTTTGGTGTTCCAAAATTAATGGTGAAAAAGCATCATTTTTGGGTTATTATTCATTGTTTATGTATACAAGTCGATTTAAAGAATGCAGAGCCGTTTTTTCAGTTATTGCTTTACAGTTGCCGTAAATGCGTGTTTTATGTTGACTTCACCGGAAAGTAATGAAACAGCCAAATATTTGAATCGATAAACATCAATCATTGCTTTCGTCATTAATTTGTTTTGGAACACCATTTGGAAATGAATATTTGATTTCGCAGCTTTAGAGTTTCGTTTTCTTGTTCACCACGTCTTATTTTACTTTTAATTGACGATAAATTCGTTTGAGACTTGGCATAAAACTTTCTTCTTCTCAATATTCCTATTGAGATCTTCAAAAAAGTGCATACAGTATGGAAACCCCCGCATAACTCAAGCTTAGAATTCTGAAATTTTTAGAATCGATGAATACATAAAAAATAAACAAAATGACCTAGAAGGGCCCATTTCAGTAGCGATGGAAACCCGATATTTCCTAAAATTTATAGAGGAGGTCGAAAAGTTCTTCGGTTTCGTAATCAGAACAACCAGGGTCTGAACCAGTCGAGCAAATGTCTAGGCGGCAAAAATGAGGAGTGGCAAAATTGAGGTTGGTTGACGGTTATTGAAATGGTAATTTTATGAATTTTGTAATTAATGGAGGCAAAAATAATTATTCCAATATTTGAATAAAATAGCCCAATGATTAAACTGAAAACCCGAAGTGTGTGATCTAAATGGATGCAAATTTTGAAAGGGATATCGATTTTCGATGGTACCTAATTTGTCTCCTCAAGACATTTTAAAATCTAATATATAACAGATCTGAGATTTGGTCCAAATATCAGTATTGTATCTACCAGAAATAGTTGCAAGCGGCAAAATATAAATTATCTGCAGTCCACTATGACACAAAAAAGACTATTTCGATTGGCTATGATTTTAATAGATCTGGTGGAGCTTGCGGAGTTTGAAAAGTAAATCTCGATATTTCATCCGTTTTTCTCCCCCTTTTCGGACAATTCCCATTTCGCCAAAATTTCTATGACGAAAATCGTCCTACTTTGATGGTCGAGGAGGCTTATTTTCTTGTATTTGCTTGAGGATGGGAAATTAGTAGTTCCAATATATTCGGCAATTCCCATCCTCCACAACGGCCCCAATATCCCCCGGAGCATAAGGTAACACCGGTGTCTCGTCTATACCGAACGAGTGTCATATGCTGCGACCGCATAAGCTTGACGCCCCATGAAACGCTTTGCATCTAGTGTCTTGGAACTCTATACCAGGGTGTTGAAGACACCACCCTGGCAAGCCATATTTGAACTGAGAAATGTGTAGGTAATATTCTTGAAGAAGACCCCATGCATTGGCTTATTCCTGTGTAGCAACAGAAGGACCTTAGTCCCCGCAGTTTGAATGTGATATTTTTGCTAAACGGGTTCCAACTCGGTGAGGGAGTTTGGGTCACCTCGTTCAGTGTCGAAAACGAGATAAAGTTTATCGGCTGCACGTGCTGTTGCCTCGGAAAAGAATGCTCTGATTTCTGCTTTTTCCAAAGGGGTAAAGTTAGGATCGGAACGGCAAGAATTTTAGTTGAAGTAACTTCGTTTTTTCCCGATCGTTCTGATTACTAGATCTGTAGAGTTTATGCTGATACTAGCCGCGAAGAGACTTTTAACTGTGATTACCTTTTGGAAACGGGGTTGTTCCACCCCTAGGTACGTATATATCTCTCCGGTATCAAGATGGTGTAGAATGCTTCCGTCTACGATCTGGAAATCGTCTCCGTATTGAAACCGTCGTGTACTCCCAAATATGGACCATTCATTAGAAAATTGAAATATTTTATTGAATTCGGCTACATAAACATCACGCTATATTGTTAATAATGATTTCGGTCAGATCTTAGTCAGCAAAAAGACTACTATGCGTTTTCAAAACACATTCCATTGTAACTTAATTTGTTTACTATTATATTGACGTTATTGCCGACGATGAACTTGAACTTGAAAAAATAATAATATTTTATATTTCGTTTTCGTAATCAGATTCCATTAGTCACGACTCATTTCAACTATCACTCAAAATATTCATTCACTGTGTAACTGTTTCATTCAAATGCATCGACGTCTTACCATTATTCCTGATTCACCTATTCCCATCGAGGGGAAGTACATTCATCCCTCACAATAATCAACTGTTTCTCAAATAACACATATTCAATCTTGGCAACACCTCAAGATCAATATTCTGCAGGTATATGGACGTTCCATCGTCCCTTCTGCAATTCATAAACGACAACTTCTTCAGGGATATTCTTCCATCATTCCCTTGAAGCCAAAGGTAACCTTTGTTACCTAATGAATATCCTCATAACATAACTCCGTAAATATCACGATATTTTTCAAAGTCAACAGTCACAATTCATACACAAACAGTCACAGAGATACTCAAATGTTATATGATGCCATCAGCAATCTACTAAGTCTTTGCAAAACAGAACATATAACCAATATTCGAAAAAACGAATTAGAAATTCCAAAATATATTATTCACAAGTGAGGCTCTACAAAATGACGAATTTAATTTGAAAAATTATGAAACATTCTTGGAGAAAAAGAATATTCGCATCAAACTTGAAATAATTTGGAGTTGGCTTAAATACCATCTTCCCTAATTTGAGAATGAATAAGTAACTTTCATTGCCATTCTTGAAACAGAAAATTCTTCATATTACATGCGAAACCCAGTGTGAGTCTCAAAAATACCTTCATTCATCTCATTCAACAACTGTCACTCATCACCATTATGCATACAAATTGAGATAAACTCTCATCCTTGACACCTTCAAGGAAGACACATAGGGCAAATATTCCGCTTCCATCTGAAGTCTTATTACATATTTCCCTCAATACTAAATACTCTGAGTAAGAAGAATGTTCATCCCCTTTCATTCGGACATTCTTCCATATTTTCTTCCTCAATTATCTCAATAAAAATCGCATTTAGCATATCTGACTCCTCAATAGCCTCAGTAAAACTCGCCTATTGCATAGTGACATCTCATTCACACAAAGGTAGGTATTTTTGGCACCATATATTCTAATTTTCTTTCTTAACCATACTCACAATGTAAATCATCTACATGCTACATAAAAAAATATTATCCATGTCCTCCATTTCCATGATGTAAGTGTGTGGTATAGGTACATAAACTTTGAGACCACTTTGTATTTCCGATTGCACACAACATCATCCTGAAATCGTTTCAACATTCCTGTGACAGGAACAACAAATACAGATATGGTAGCGGTTGTATCCTTCGTAGAACATATGAAAAAATAAAACGCTAAAATTAGCCTTGCGTAGGCCCATACGCTCGATATCATTTTGACTATTTAGGCACTTAATAGTGACCTAATGTCATCAAGCAAAAAAAAAAATTTAATCGCTGCAAATATTCACGGTTATCGCCTGCATGCATTCATATTTATCAATTTTTTCCTCAACTTGGCTTACTACTTTCACCCACTGAAAATATTATCATCCACTGAAAATATTATCATCATTCATATATTATAATAGGCCTAAAACAGTCAAAGTTATCTTGAATGTCGTGGCAAATATCCATAGAAATGTCGAATGTTTCTCAAATATATGCCACTTGGCTCGCTATTTTCACTGTGGCGTATCCACTGAAAATATTGTTATCAATAATAATATTACGTGAAATATTTTCACTATGAAGGAGAAATGGTAATAACTCATCTCTTGAAAATCAAGACAGGGTTCCTCTTGTCGTACTATGGGGTGTGTTCGCTTACAGGTACATATATACTAATCTATATAAGATTAATTATGAAGAATTAATCTTCAGGTCGAAGCACGGCAGAATCCACCAAATGTCAAGAACTTGGGCTCTATAGGGCCTTTTTGGTGTTTACTACAAGCCACAACTAAGGTTGCTTGACCCTAGACAAGCTACGACCCCTAGGTCCATGTCACAGAGAAACTCGTATAGATGATGACAAAAAACAAATATTTTATTTAAACAACCATTGGGGCAAAGTTATATATGCACAGGGGGAGAACTATTAATATGAGAAACATATCTTACCATACAATATTTACACACTTACTTCTACTTGTGCAAGGCCCATAGCCACACTGGCCTTGATAAATGAATCAACAAACTAGCATGAATCTTGACTGAAATTTTAATGTCTTCCACTATAAGGGTAGGTTCATGTAAATGCGAATCAGGAATTGCGAATTGCAAATCTGACTCCCATTGGTCGATATTTGAATATATTTGAATATCGACCAATGGGAGCCAGATTCGCAATTCGCATCTACATGAACTAGCCTTTAACGAATCTTCATTTATAGTAGTCTGTTATTTAGACGATACAATGACACTGTGATCGGTGTAACCGAGTGTCATGGCCAAGCTGTCATCAGACTCATTCGCGGTCGGGCATGGTTCCCGAATTGATCAATAAATGATAACATAACAATGACCGAACATTCCATACTCCAGCCTTACACAGGGCGCTCTTGCCATTCTTGACATAGAAGGGCTCTAATTCATTTAAAATATTATCAGATCATATCAATTTTCCCAAAATTAAAATTTCATGAATTAGTATACAAATCGGTTATTGAAGTTTATAATTTTATAAACAAAACATAACAGCATGGTCACACTCGAAATTATAAACTAATCAGTTCATTTGATCTTATTAATTTGAATGTCGGTGACTCGACACTGAATATTTCTCGCACGTATCAAAAAACAAAAAAAATTACAAAAGTTGAATAAATATACGAGAACTAGAACGATCAGGGAACAGTTGCGAGTATTGCGGGTTCCCCAGAGATCCAGGGCGTAGGCCATAATATTGAGTCATTGGTACTCATTGGGGAAGGTAGATCGATAACCGAAAAGCCCTTTGTGTGAAGCCCTCCTCTAAGAGATGGCCCCAAGTATGCTGAGCGTTTACATTTGGTAAGAACCTTTCGATATTTGAGACAAATTGTTGGTTATTGTCGTTATATATTACATTGCCCTTTTGTCCCTCTATTGTGTATCTAGTTGATAAGGTTTTGTGTACACCAGATTCATTATTTAATATATACCTTTAAAGTTGAGAAGAATTTTTGTGAATTATTTAATTTGTTGGAGGGTATCCCAGGTAGCACCTCATGTCAATATTGGTCAATAATTTTCACCAATATCGAGAGCGATATTGCCTACATATTATTTCCAGCATCTAGCTCCAATATTGCGATTTCAATATTACTCTCATATCGATTTTAGAGATAAAAAACAATATTGTATTTCCAAGTTTGATAGCACATTGGTGGAATATTATTCAATCCATATTCTAAAAATTATATTGACCCTATATTGATTGAGAATGTTACGAAAACCTTACGCCAATATTTGAAGACAATATTGATACAATATTACAAAATACATTTATCACTGGGATTGAAATTTGAATATTGGCCGAATTTTCAATAAACAATATTGAAATGAATCATGATTAAACTTGGGTAAGAAACCGCTAGGTGGACCCACATATGGAACAACAGCTGAATCATAGTAACATATATTAAATAAGGCTTCTCACAATGCGTTTACAAGTCGATCTGCTCAGTGGTGAATTTAAGTAGAAACGAAATTGTAGAATGTTTAAATTATTCGACATTTTCTGGAAATATTTCATCAATGTTTCCAAGGCAATATATTCACTTTGAATATTTTACTAATATATGCAATTGATATTGTACCAATATCCCTAAATATTTTGGGGCCAATGTTGCTTCCTCAATATTTCACTAATATTATTTGTATAATGTCCCAAGTAATATTGTGCTAATATCCCGAAATAATTATAACTTCATCTCGCCAATATTACGTTTTAATATTTTGCCATTATTTTACCAATATTATTCCAATGTAAGTGTGCTACAGCGATATTGTACTAATATCGCCTAACATTTTGAGGCCAATATTACTTCGAGAATATTAGACCAATATAACTTTTCAAATATTGGACCAATATCGCCAAATGTTCACATTTTTTATTATTTGAATATTTTGTCAATATTTTCCCAATATGGGTGTGCTACTTGGGATAGGATCCCAAGTAATTATCAGGTTACCCCCTTGGTCTTGCTGACTTACGTCCCAAGCGAAGGGCTTATAGCTTCCCAAACATATCGATAGCAAACGTGTACTCGTGCACCATCCTCAAAGACTGAGGTGGATTTTTCTCTCCGGAGGCATATAGTCTTAGGTCATCCAAATAAAATAAATTGATGACCTTGTGCCTCCGGACAATGGCAATAGTGACATTCAGAAAAGAAAAGGGTTGAATGAGTCTCCCTTGAATACGCTTCTTCTGAAGATTATAAGCTCTGTTTAGACACTAACTTGACCATATCTCATCGTAAAGCTCCAGACTGGCATCAGTTATACAATGCATCTCACTAATGGGATACCGCAAGGTACTCGAGCAAATGCAAGATCCCAAACAATATTGAAATGAATCATGATTAAACTTGGGTAAGAAACCGCTAGGTGGACCCACATATGGAACAACAGCTGAATCATAGTAACATATATTAAATAAGGCTTCTCACAATGCGTTTACAAGTCGATCTGCTCAGTGGTGAATTTAAGTAGAAACGAAATTGTAGAATGTTTAAATTATTCGACATTTTCTGGAAATATTTCATCAATGTTTCCAAGGCAATATATTCACTTTGAATATTTTACCTAAATATTTTGGGGCCAATGTTGCTTCCTCAATATTTCACTAATATAATAATACTAGTATAATGTCCAAGTAATATTGTGCTAATATCCCGAAATAATTATAACTTCATCTCGCCAATATTACGTTTTAATATTTTGCCAATATTTTACCAATATTATTTCAATGTAAGTGTGCTACAGCGATATTGTACTAATATCGCCTAACATTTTGAGGCCAATATTACTTTGAGAATATTAGACCAATATATAGAGCCCTATTTGGGACAGTATTTCTCGCCTAGTCCTCTTTGAAGTAACATTCATCGATCCCAAACATATCGATAGCAAGCGTGTACTCGTGCACCATCCTCAAAGACTGAGGTGGATTTTTCTCTCCGGAGGCATATAGTCTTAGGTCATCCAAATAAAATAAATTGATGACCTTGTGCCTCCGGACAATGGCATTAGTGACATTCAGAAAAGAAAAGGGTTGAATGAGTCTCCCTTGAATACGCTTCTTCTGAAGATTATAAGCTCTGTTTAGACACTAACTTGACCATATCTCATCGTAAAGCTCCAGACTGGCATCAGTTATACAATGCATCTCACTAATGGGATACCGCAAGGTACTCGAGCAAATGCAAGATAAGCTCATGCGAAGTTGTATCAAACGCCTTGAGGTAATTGATCCAGGCCATCGAAAGGTTACACTCATACTGGACGGAAACTTGCGTAAAACATCCATCGATGGACAGGTCATGTTTGCAGCCAGCGACACCCTTCTTTTACACCTTTTGCTTTTATATCCGTTTTTACACCGGGTTAAGTGCGGAGAGCATTCACAAATATAAGATGCGGATAAAAATCAGTGTGACAACCATTTCCGATCGGACCGCTATTTATATGGTTATCATTATTAGTTCTATCAATATCATTGTTACCATTACTATTATTATTGTCATCATCCTAATATGTAACTGTAGTATTGTGTGGAAGCACCTTGTACATGTTAGTTCCAATAGGATAGGCAACGTACCAGTACACTATCTGGGTAACTTGCGTAATTAGATAATAAACGAGTGCCTAAAGTATTATTCATGGCTGGAGTCTGACTAGGTGTATTGTAAAAGCCATAATATAATAAACCGTTGAGCCATTCGCATGTGTTTATTTTCCGGTCGTAACATCTCAGAAGTGGGATATATTTTTATCCGCTCCTACATAAGCTATAAACGAAATAAGTAAGAGTGAAAGTGCAACTACCATGTTCCACGAAAATGATGAAAAATTATTAAAGAGGTCATATGAAACGGAATTTATCAAACAATTCCGAGCAAACTCAGTCTAAATCACCGTAGACTAAGAAGAAACCAGACTCGACAGCCCAGCACCTAGAAAAGGATCGTTAGTGAAGAAACAAGAAAAGTTGACCACGAAAGGTTCAGTGGAAAACTACAGCGCAATCAGGACCCTCCAAGCACGTCACCGCTGGTCACGTGGAAGGGTACAAAACATTCAAATGTTGTAACCAAAAAGGCCATTTGAAGGAGGATTGTTGGCATCTGAATTCAGCTACGGTACAGCTACTAGAAAGGCAAGTGAAAAATCAGTAGATATTCTATAATTGATATTTTTGTTTATTTTTTTCAATTATTTTATGTTGAAAGTATACCTGAATACACATATGTAATCGATTGAATGAGGCAAAGTTTTGGTGGTAAATAAACTAAAAATCATATTGAATCATTATTAAATTGTGGTAGAGGTTATTGGAAATCAGTCAATGTTTTTTGATGGTATCTGACTAACATTTGTGGAAGCCTATATAGGTTATTTTGAGGTCATAATTGGTCAACCAATTGTAAACCACGGAGACACATATTACCATGTGGAAAATTTAGTGACACGATGAACACACATGCTATACCACTTCGGTAACTGTCCAAAATTATAATGAAAAATGATTTATGATTTCATCAAGAAACGGTTGATTTCCAAACCCTTACTCAGTATTCATGACCCTCACATTGAAACTGAACTGCATACGGACAGCAATGGCATTGCTGGTATTTCACTACAGAAACATAAAAACCAGTTTGATCCAGTAATGTATTATAGTCGTATGACTAGTCAAGAGGAAAAGTTTGACTACTCCTATGAGTTAAAAACACTTGTAATAGAGTAGAATCGATGGAGAAGTTTGAACACATTAGTGCAGAATTCAACGAATCTGGTTGGCTGAGGTTGAATGATTTTCAGAATCTACACCTACTTTCGATAACACACGAAGTTTTGATAACTAAAGCACCTAAATATCTTTCTGCAAAATTCAAAAATTTCTCGACTTTGAACGATCGCAGAACACGCAATAGACAAATTATTGTTATTCCTCCTCACTCCACTGCAACTTTTACAAGATGTTTTTCATATCAATCTGCCAAATTTTACAATCAGTTACCAAATTAATTCAGATCGTATACACTGAGCCATTTCAAAAAGAGTCTAAAACGACTGATGAAAGATAGCCAGCGTGTATTCTCACGTTGACAGATCCCGCCACTCAACCCAGGATTGCCATAAAGAATTATTAACATGAATATCTATTTAAAAAAAAAATGAAATTATTTGATTTTAAATTTGACTTAGCGATTTGTCTATTTATATTCAATTTATTTCTTTCAATTTATATTCATTATTTATTTTGTATTGTTTTATCATGGTCACGTTGAAAAACAGCTATACCTGACACTCCGCCTTTTCGTCATTTGTTTTTTGTCCATATTGCTTTTATCATGTTTTGTATAGATATTCAAATGATGAATAAAGCCGCTTTATTATTATTATTATATTTCTGTCTATTTGTCCGGAATACATTTCTGTATTGCAACAGATTATGATGCAGTACAATCAAACTTTCTCTTAAACGCAATCTGTTGCCACGAGTAGCACGATGGTAGCTCGCTATTCAAGATTTTGATTTCGACATGAAACATAGACGAGGTGATGAAAGGAGACAGTCCAGGATGATACCATTGAAACAATATGTGCCAAACTCAAACAAGAAGACTGGTAAACAAATAAAGAAAACCCACATCATCAAAAATAATCGACATTAAGGAAAAACTGAATCTATTACTGCCTCAATGTTTATATTTATATAGTTTTTCCAGAAGGTCATTTAGATTTCTTTAATATAAAAACCGATATAAAACACAATAAAAATGTTGAGCTCCGGAAAGTGATCTTCAAAAGCTCTAGTGAGCAAAAATGAAGTAAAAAACACTAGTGGGCACGAATAAATGAAGAGGTAATAAAAAATGCTCTATAATTGTATATGGGTACATGTGCATATTATAGGGGTATATATGTATAAGGGAAGTAACTGCATGCTGCAAGTATATGTTAAAAATGAATAATGTTAATGAAAAAACGTCAAATATGATTTTAAATTCAGCAGAAGCCAGAGAAAAAAAAATAAAAAAGTCTCGGGCAGCAATGTCTGTCTGAATGCGCCAAGAGCGCCGAGCTTAAAAACCAAATTAAAAAAGTCTTGGCAGCAATGTCTGTCTGAATGCGCCAAGAGCGCCGAGCTTAAAAACCAAATAAAAAATGATCGGGCAGCAATGTCTGTCTGAATGCGCCAAGAGCGCCGAGCTTAAAAACCAAAAAAAAAAAATGCTTGGGCAGCAACGTCTGTCTGAATGCGCCTAGAGCGCCGAGCTTCAAAACGAATAAAATCGGACTTCATTGTCCGTCCGAATGTGAAAATGTTAACTTATCCGCTTTATTTCTACGTTTCAGACACTGTGACCAGAAGTCATGTGAAAAGAAAACGAGGACGTTTTAGTAATCAGGATGGCCGAGTGTGACAACCATTTCCGATCGGACCGCTATTTATATGGCTATCATTATTAGTTCTATCAATATCATTGTTACCATTACTATTATTATTGTCATCATCCCAATATGTAACTGTAGTGTTGTGTAGAAGCACCTTGTACATGTTAGTTCCAATAGGATAGGCAACGTACCAGTACACTATCTGGGTAACTTGCGTAATTAGATGATAAACGAGTGACTAAAGTATTATTCATGGCTGGAGTCTGACTAGGTGTATTGTAAAAGCCAGAATATAATAAACCGTTGAGCCATTCGCATGTGTTTATTTTCCGGTCGTAACAATGTATTCAAGCATGTTATAGGTCTGTAGTTATTTGGATCAGACAAATCTCCATTTTTGAGGATAAGCACGGTTCGCTCCTCGACGTACCAGTATGGAATCTACTGCTACCATCTAGACATGAGTTGAAAACCCTTATCAGATGATATTGAAAGCTTGGGCATTTTTTCCACCAATAGTCATTTATCCCAACCTCGCACTGTCGAACTTTCTCCGGAGTTATCGGATTTCGCAGATCGTTGTGCTCAGGCTGACAAAGCCTCCTGCAGAAAGATTTGGCTGCACTAGGGCAGGAGTTGTTGTGGATACTTATAGGGCCGCATTCATAGTCATTTGCCAGCGCAGAGACTCCCCAGAGGTGCACCGTTTGCTACACAAATTATATTGCGAACGGCGCACATCTGTAGAGTCGCCGCGCTGGCGAATGACTATGCATGCGGCCGATAGATGTTCTTCCAGAAGGTTTTCACCCGATCAGTGGCCGGCGGGTTATCCACAACACGTAGAAGCTCTTAAAATAAGCGATATTTTTGGGCGATACTTCTCGTCCGCTTCCCTATTGACTTTTTGGAAGCCATTAGCATTCGTCATCACGCCTTAATTCAATGTATGGTGAGCTCATCTCGATTTAGCAACAATTTTTCGCACTTCGCGGACATGAAAGGCATATTGGCCGCCACGTAGTATACCACACACTGGAAGCGAGACTAGTGTTGTATCGCCGACTTGATTTTATCTTCTATCTCGTGTATGCGTCGCTCATGTCTCCCAACTAGAGGGACGATATTTCTCCTCTCAGTTTGAAATGGGGTCTGAGCGGTGTCATACATGCCAGAGTTGATTTTCTAGAAGTCAGCCTCTTCTGAAAGATTATCGTGAATACTCGCATTCACCTGAGCCAGTTCTTCTGGCTTCAGGGGCTTGTTTTTATAAAGCACCCTGCGGTTTCTATTACTATCCATTGGTGGTATGATGTGAGCCTCTTCTGTGATCGGAACGACACGTGGCATAACTGCCATTTCTTCAAGCGGTTGAGGTGAAGCTCTAACATAGCCTTGTCTCCAAAGATGTGATAGTTGATCATGTATTCTCCCATGTATCTTCTTTAGGCGGGTTCACTGCTCTGGTAGCAATGCAGAAGACCATCCCTCAATTTATCTGTCCACTCCAAGCGTCCTTGTCCATTGCGGTCGTAGTACACCAAGGGGTGAGACTAGAATACCCACGTCCGTCATCATCTCGTCACCTCCCGGGTGCGCTTGAGCTGCTGGTTCGGTTGCCCACATTTCTCGGGAAAGTGGTGTCGCAACTCACTTTGGATGATGGTTGGTCTCCTTGGTTATATATTTTTTATTATTATATTTAAGATATGAAAGGACGAAGAGTGTCAGCAAGTGCAGTATTTCAACCCCACCATTGGAAATGAAGACTTTTTGTTATCAAACTTCAGCATGCGAAATGTCGTTGATTTCTAAAGAAATAATAAATATGAGCTCTTCATTGCTTAATTCCTCTCAATTTATCAATCTTTGTGATTCTTCATTCAGAAGAACACCATGCAGCAGAATTGAATTATTTCTCATATCAAACATACAAATGGAATTTCAACCCTGTCAATTTCATTTAGTGTGATAAAATATTCGTAGGTTGGCATTTGCTTTGTCGCGCACAAATATGAGGTTATGAAAACAAATAAAGTTAACCAATTTCCGTCTCTTCAGAGTCGTGAAACTGCAGAGTAATTTCCGGAATACACGATAAAAACATTCATACAAGCTTGTATGTTGTAACTGCTAGCGTTTGTTTTTGATGTTGATCCATGCGTGAAAGCTCTTAGCTCATCGTTTTGAAGCAACCGCTTCCAGCAAATAGACAAATAGAGGTAAATTCCTTTGATTCGAACTTCTCCCTAATCCGCTTCCTTTTTCGATGGATATACGTCAGTTAATACATTAACGAACAGAGGGCCAGAGGGCTCTTTATCAGCTCTTGTGGATTTTTATGAACTATGGAAAGTTGGGAATGATGATAAGGTCAATTCACAATGAAAGTATCTCAATGATTTTTAAACATATACAGGATTTGTCGATTCTAATTCCTTGGATTTTTTTGTAAGCGATACTGTTGAGTACCAGTTTAATTTCTTCATCATCCTCTATATTAAAAAAATATGATTTTCGTTGTTATGAAACTATATACACAAATTTTGTACTTTTTCTGACGTTGTCAATATATCTCAAAAGTAAAGTTATTTGCCCTCATTTCTACTTTAGAGTCCTTTCTTCAGTCTAAAATAATAAATATCCAACATAAGTATCCTATTTACAACATTTGGCGACCGTGACAGGACAGCAGATGGACAATTTCAAGAAACTGAAGAAAGAGAGGGACCAGCTCAGAGGAAACTTCAATAAGACTTGCGAAGAATTGAATTCCTTATTGAAAGACAAACACGCTGGAAGAGAAGATATCACAACTACTTTGAATAAGCTAGAGGATAAAAGTGACCGTCTTTTTACCCTGGATCAGAAGGTACACGATGCTATGTTTTTGGTCGGCGTTCCAGACAATGAATTTGAAGATGAATGTGACACCGTTGAAGTTTTCAGAGATAAACTCATTCATTATAAATCTAAATCCTATTATTTTCTGAATGAGTCCAAAACAGCCGCCATTTCTACTGCCAGTTCTTCAGGAGAGGTCAACACAAAGAGAAACTTCAGATTGCCAAAACTGGAATTGAAAAAGTTTGATGGTGACGTTAAAAATTGGATTGGTTTTTGGGGTCAGTTCAGGAAAATTGATGAAGATCGGGATATCGACAAAGAAGATAAATTCCAATACTTAGTACAAGCAACTGTAGTCGGTAGTGCAGCACGAGAATTGGTTGAAAGTTTTCCGCCATCTGGAGATAATTATGAAATTACAGCTGAAAAATAGGTTCGCACGAGATGAATTTTTAATAGAAGTCTATGTGAGGGAGCTTTTGAACCTCGTCTTAAAGCAATCGATGAAAAATAAATCAGGTATGTCATTGTCAACTTTATTTGATAAGTTGGAGACCCAACTCAGAGCTCTAGAATCTTTAGGTGTAACAAGCGATAAGTATGCAGCAATGCTTTACCCTTTAGCCGAATCTGCTCTTCCAGAAGACGTACTCAAAGTGTGGGAGAGATATAGGAGCTCAATTGTTAAAACTCATTTTGATGAAACGAGGGAAAGTAATACTATAGAAAAGCAACCCACTAATTATTTGAATATGTTGTTAGATTTCTTGAGAGCGGAGGTGGAGAGTGAGGAGCGTAACAATCTAGCACGCACGAGCTTCGGACCAGCGAAAGAAACCCAGAGAAATTTTGGACAAGGAAGAGATGCCCAGAGGAGTTTAAGACTAGGAAAAGAAGCCGAAAATGAAAGAGGAACCATGTACAGCACAAATAAGGTGAAATAAAACAATGAACTATACACTGCAGCCACAATTTTCACTTCAGATGAGAAAGATGGTAAGAAAGCATTGAATTGTATTTTCTGTGGAAAGTCTCACTCGAGTCACGATTGTATCGCAGCCCAAAAACTTACATTTGAAGAGAAAAAGAATTTGATATTAAAAAAAAATTGTTGTTTTGGTTGTTTGAAACCCCACCACGGCATCAGAAAATGTAAAAATTTCATCAAATGTCTCATATGTAGCAAGAAGCATTATCCCATTGAAAATGGGATATTGGACGCCTGTGGTGTCACTCAATGAGAACAAAAAGTATTTTACCCCTTCACCACACAAGTAATTTAATTCCTAGATGCGCATTTCGATAACAAAGTTACCTTCATCAGTAGGATTACTAAACTAACTGTAAATAGGCATACCAGTCTTTTTTATATCAAATAATTAATTACCATGGGTTAATCTGTGTACTGGAAGGTACCCTACCTGATGGGTAGGTATAGTCCACCCAATAAACAATACATCATAGGCACTTAATTATTCCTTTACTGGTATCAAGTCCAATAGTTTGGAATTTAATGGACCATTATCATTATTGAGCAAGGGTTTCGAGCCCCTTTTTCGAATAGCGATACTCTCATAGCAATCTAATTTTCTGTAATCATCAACAGGTTTTATTAATTTTAAATTTTGGATATTAATTTTGTGATGAGTTTCTAATAAATGATCCGCAACACTCGATTTATTTTCTCGTGAATATTTAGCATGTGCCAAATGTTCACGGAAACGAACATTCGTAGATCTTTTGGTTTGGCCATAATATACACTATCGCAGTTTTGACAGCTAATTTCATAGATTCCTGATTTCTCCAAAGTTGGAATTTTATCTTTCGGATTACCTAACAACTTTTGGAGATTGTTCGTACTGCTATGTACTAGCTGAAGGTTTGCGTCTCGGAAAATAGAGTTGAGACCTCTCGTAAGCCGTGTATCGTGTGTGATTTTAATGAACTTTTTCCTGTCTTTAGGTTGCTCTAGTGTGGTTATTTGTCTTAAGGACGTTCTGAACTTTATTTTTTATTTATTTTATTAATTTGGAGAGGCTAATTCTGATGTAACTTGTAACGATAACACCGCTATTAGGTTTGGCTTGGAATTTTCGAGATGATTATCTTTCGTGTGATGTTGATTCTTTAATGAAGCTTGAAAATATATCTTTAACCAAAAGGGGATTATTATCAGTTGCTCAAAGAGTTTTTGACCCAGTTGGCTTTACTTGTCCGGTTACTCTGATTCCAAAATTGTTGCTACGAGAAACTTGGAAACTTAAGCTTGGGTGGGATAATGATTTACCTAGTGATATCGCAAACGATTTCAAAAAATGGGTGCAACAGATATCGTGGTTGAATTTTTGTAAAATTCCTAGGTCGTTGTGTGAATTTTCGCTGAAAAATTCTGTGAGTATATCTTTACACGTCTTCTCCGATGCCAGTAAACTTGCGTTTTCTAGTTGTATTTTTATTCGGGCGCAGATGGGGGATAATGTGTCAGTACAATTAATTGAGGCAAAGTCAAGAATTTCACCGATTAAAATCATAACATTACCAAGGCTAGAACTATTAGCAGCGGTTATTGGAGCAAGGTTATGTAACTCTGTGAAAAAAGTGGATATTTTAAGCAAAACAAAAACCTATTTTTGGACAGACTCTATGGTTGTTTTGAGGTGGATAAAAACAAAAGAAAATTGGTCTACCTTTGTAGGAAATAGAGTCAAAGAAATCTGTTCAATTAGCGATCCAGAAGATTGGTATCATGTTCCAGGAAGTCTAAATCCAGCCGACCTTCCTTCTAGAGGATGCAGTGCAAGAAAATTGATGGAGAGTAAATGGTGGCAAGGACCTGAATGGTTGAAGAGTGAACCCGAATTTTGGCCACACTCTGAGTTAAATTTATCTTCTTCTGAAATATATGCAGAGAAAAGAAAAAAGGTCGTTTCTATGGCAACTTCCGCAATGGACAGGGTGAGCTTGATTTTCAATAAATTTTCAAGTTACACTAAAATAATAAGGACAATTGCATGGATTATGAGGTTTTGTTTCAATTCGAAAAATAAAGAAAACAAACTCACAGGAGAATTGAGATGTGAAGAAATAGAAAACAGTGAAATTTGTATTTTGAAAATAATACAGCATGGAAGTTTCGGAAAAATTGATATAGATTCAATCCACAATTTACTGGTTTTTCTAGATAACAAGGGTATCTTGAGAGTTAAAACAAGACTGATTTTGAGAGACGATACAGAAGATTTTAGATACCCAATTTTGCTTCCTTCTTGCCATAAAATAATAGATGATCTCATTTTTGAACAACATCTTATAAAACATCATGCTGGAATCACTATCTTATTAAGTATTTTGAGAGAAAGATACTGGATACTCAAAGGAACAAAGACAGTAAGACGTGCTTTATCAAAATGCATGATCTGTAAACGGCACAATCAGAAAGCTATAGAAACACCATTCGCACCGTTGCCAGAAAATAGAATCAAAGAAGCAGCTGCTTTTGAAGTTTCTGGAGTTGATTATGCTGGACCACTCTATTTGAAATCAGGAGGAAAAGCCTGTATTGTCGCAGGGTTGAAAGTGCGGTCGCTAACGTTCCTCTTAGGGCACTGGGCGACACCCTATTGTATCTAGCCTTACCCGGCCATGCGGGGCTCTGGTCGGGTGGACACACAATTCCCTAGCTACTCGTGGGAACAATATGGATACAGATATTGGACCAAAACAAACTCCAGCTCAAGGGCAGGGGAGTTCCGAAGCTGCAAAGGCGGGAACTCTACCAACGCCGAAAACGAGCTGTAGGGTCAACTCTCTAGAAGAGGTTGACCTAATGACAGACGAAGAGGTCATACAATCCCGACTGTCTGGAGCCTCCAAAAAGAGGCTCAAAGATCTGGTGAAGAAAGGTCATGATTACACACAGGCCAAAAGGTTGGTAATCAAGGACAACTTCACCAAATTTACCAACAGGGAGCAGTCAACTGCTCCAAAACCAAAACCTACGGTCACTAAGGAGGCCAATACCAGCAGCCAACAGAGCAAAGCTGAGGCCCAAAAGAGATCTAGGTCTGAAGGCAGCACACCACCGCTCAGCGCTCAAAGGGCTTTCCTTCAAAGAGGCACTCACCTGCGAGAAGGTGGCCGTGATATGTGCGGGCTACCCAGAAACCCAGATGGAGCCGGAAAAGCTAAAGGCTGTCCAACGCTCCATCATCTTGGCCTATGAGGAAATCCCCTTGGAGGGAACACAGGTGCGCTTAACCAAGTGCACTTTTAGGTCGGGATTCCTCGTCATGGCGTGCGCGGACGGAGCCAGTGCGCGGTGTCTGAGAGGCATCGTACAGACCCTTACGCCTTGGGAGGGAGCAACCCTCAGGACGGTGGGGGAGGACGAGATCCCGAAGTCCTACGCCTGCACTGTCCATGTCAATGACGAGGATGGGAAGAAGCTCGAGGTCGAAAGGATTCTCACCCGCTTACAGGTGGGAAACCACGGCCTGAACACAAAGCTCTGGATGGTATGGGGTAAGACCCCTACAAAGACAGGGCAGATTTGGGTGTTCTCAATGGACAAAAAGTCCTTGGAAGAACTCCAAAAACTGGACATGTGCCCCTTCTTTGGAATAGGGAGAATAAAATTCCGCCTCAAAGACCCGGGGCACAAGACAGTAGAGCAGGACGCGGACAAAGGGGAAACCCCGTCCACATCTAGCTCGCAAAAGGCCAAAAAGGCTCTCTCAAAAGGCCAAAACACCACCGAGAGAGCCCCAGTCAAAAAAGGCGGGAGGATCGTCAAGGCCACATCCGGTAGCGCCCCACCCCTACCTCCAAATGAAGTCAGTCCGCTCCTAAGGCCCACCACCCAAGAGCGGATTGAACCGATGGACGAAGGGGCGGCCACTGGAGGGGCTGAATCTGGCGATTCGAACTCCTAAACGAGCAAATCAAGATCCTGCAGGTGAACCTCCAGCATGCAAAAGCCGATTCGGCTGTGTTATGCAGGAGATTCGAAAAAGAAGGACTCCACGCAGCCCTCCTGCAGGAACCCTGGGTGAGTGGTAAGAGGGTCATTGGCCTCAAACCACAACAAGGCACGGTACTATACACAGAGTCTATAGAAAGACCACGGGCATGCATAGTATACAACAGCAGTAAAGTCAATTGTACACTTATACCGGTGCTATGCACCGCGGATATTGTTACAGCCACGCTTACTGTACCAACGGAAGAAGGAGTGAAGAAATGGGTGATATGTTCCGCCTACTTCCAAGGGGCGGAGAAGAATTTTCCGCCGCAGAAGCTGAGCGACATAATAGCCTACTGTGAGGAGAGGGACCTATACCTAATCATAGGATGTGATGCGAACGCACACCATACCAGCTGGGGGAGCACCAACATCAACAAAAGAGGTGAGTCTTTAATAGAATTTATCTCAAGTGAAGGTTTAGTAGTAGCCAACAAAGGCAAAGAACCAACTTTCGTCACGTCGGTCCGCCGCGAAGTTCTGGATTTGACTCTATGCGCTGGTAAGACAAGTGATATCATAAGTAACTGGCATGTATCGAGTGAGCCATCGTGCTCCGATCACAGGCAGATACGGTTTGACCTTATTACTCCAACTCTTATGGTTACAAAGTCTAGAAACCCAAGAGGAACCAACTGGGAAGGATATCAGGAATCCCTAAGGGAGGCTCTCGAGGGCGGGACAGTCTCCATAAGCGACACAGAAAGTCTCGATCTGGCAGAGGAACAGGTTAACGAAGCCATAATGGCGGCCTACCAGGAACACTGTCCAGAAAAAGAAAGACATCAAAAAGGGAAGTCAGTCTGGTGGAACAAGAACCTCGATAAGCTCAGGGCGGAGGTTCGAAGGCTGTTTAATAAAGCCAAAACCAACCAGGACTGGGACTCTTACAAAATAAAGCTAACGCTATATAACAAAGAGATTCGGAAGGCGAAAAGGTACTCATGGAGGAAATTCTGTGAGGAGGTGAGTGACACACCCACCTGCTCCAGAATCCATAAAGTACTAGCCAAAGATGGATCATCAACAAACATTGAGTTCCTTAAGAAACATGATGAAACCTACACAGAAACATTAGAGGAAAGCCTAGAAATGCTCACGGAAGCACACTTTCCGGGCTCATTGATTCTGAAAGACTGGACAGGAGCCGAAGGCTCCAGGAAGAGGCTTAATCGGCCCACGCAAACAGACTGGAAGCTCGCTACCGAAATAACCAGACCGGATAGAATCAGATGGGCTATAAACAAATTCTCTCCCTTCAAATCACCTGGAGTGGATGGAATTTACCCCGCTCTGTTACAAAAAGGGCAGGATGTACTAATACCACATCTATGCAAAATCCTGAGAGCCTGCTTGGCCTGGGGATATATACCAACTGCGTGGCAGAGAGTGAAGGTCCTATTCTTGCCAAAAGTAGGCAGGATTACAGACTTCACTCCCAAGTCATACTTTACAGACCAATTAGTCTATCGTCCTTCCTGCTCAAAACGCTGGAGAGATTGATAGATAGGTACATCAGAGACGACACTCTCAAGGCTCAACCCCTGAGTGAACGTCAATACGCATACCAACCAGGAAGATCAACCGACTTGGCATTGGATGATCTCACCAGGCTACTTTCAAAGTCACTTGAAGACAAAGAACTAGCAATAGCCACCTTTCTGGATATAGAAGGAGCTTTCAATAACGTATCCACTATATCCTTGACAAATGCACTGACTAGGAGAGGAGTTCCTCCCACAATAAGTCAATGGATCCATGCCAGCCTAGAAAATAGGACCATTACGTCCACCCTGGGCGAGGCAACCATAGAAGCCAAAGTCAATAGAGGATGCCCACAGGGCGGAGTGCTATCGCCGCTAATGTGGGACACTCTAGTAGACGGCCTCATTACAAAACTGTCCGCAGAAGGCCATTACTGCCTAGGATACGCAGACGACCTGGTAATAGTCGAGAGAGGACGATTTCCAAGTATAGTCTCGGAGCGTATGCAAAGCGCTCTAAACATCGTTGACAGGTGGTGCAGAGAAGAGCAACTCTCCATCAATGCACAAAAAACCACAGTGGCAATATTCACAAATAAAAGAACACTGGTAGGCCTGAAACCACCAATGCTGAACGATGTAGAGATCCCGTTTGTTAAAGAGGCCAAGTACCTTGGAGTAACTTTCGACCAAAGACTAACGTGGAACTCTCACGTCCAAAAAATCGCGCATAAAGCCACCATTGCACTCGGAATGTGTGGCAGAATGTGCGGAAAAAACTGGGGGCTCAACCCTAAAATGACCCTATGGTTATACACGATGGTCGTGAGACCTATGATAACCTACGAGTCGGTGGTGTGGTGGACAAAAGCACAGCAGACGGGGATCATTAGTCTATTGAATGGCATCAAAAAGAACTTCAAAGTACTGATACCAGACAGAAAGGACTGGGAGAATGGGCCACCCGTGAATGCAAGATCATTCTGGTATACAGACGGGTCAAAGACAGATAACGGAGTCGGCGCTGGAGTTTACGGGGCAAAGCCAAGGATTAACATCCAGCTTAGCCTTGGAAAATACGCCACAGTGTTTCAGGCAGAGGTAACGGCTATACAACACTGTATCGGAGAAATACTGAGACGAGAGATAAGGAACAAAACAGTGGCCATCTACTCCGACAGTCAAGCTGCGCTCAAGGCAATCGGTTCCCACCAAGTCAAATCAAGACTGGTTTGGGACTGTTTGTGTGATCTGACCGAGCTGGGTAGTCGTAACAGTGTGACCCTAGCTTGGGTGCCAGGCCACGAGGGACACCTGGGCAATGAGCGGGCCGACACAATAGCGAGAGAAGGCTCTTCGGCAGCGCTCATTGGGCCGGAACCCTTCTGCGGCGTAGCAAAATCCACCACAAAAGCCCACACCAAACAGTGGGTACAAAACAAATCTCAAGAGTGGTGGGAAACCCGACCAGGATTGAGACAGGCCAAGGAGTTCATCAAAAGACGCTCGCCAAAATTCACGACGGAACTCCTCAGTTATAAAAGGAGGATCGTCAGACAAGTAGTAGGTCTGCTGACAGGCCATTGTAGGCTTAACAGACATATGAATATTATAGGTCTGGCGGAAGAAGCAATCTGCAGGTTCTGCCAGGAAGAAGAGGAAACCGCAATACATGTAATGTGCCAGTGCGAAGGACTAGCAAGGGTGCGGTTTCTACAACTTGGAGATGAAAAGCCAAGAGCGGAAAGCTATCTCGAAAGGCCATTATCAAATTTGCTCAGTCTGATGAAATGGACGAAGCTAGATGATGTGCTATAAGCAATCGGAGCCTCCACAATAGATCTGAAAAGGTCGCAGTGGATTAGGCCAAGGAGCCAGCTCCCTTGTAACATCTATCTATCTGGATTGTCTTGTTTACTTGTGCTATAGACAGGGCCGTGCATTTAGAACTAGTCACTTCTCTGTCCACGGATGTTTTCATTCTCGCAATAAGAAGATTTATATCCAGAAGAGGAAGGATTTCAACAATTTATTCAGACAATGGAACATGTTTCGTCTGTGCTAACAACTTTCTGAATAAAATTGATTGGGATGAGAAAAAGAAATATTCTACTGTGCACAGAATCAAGTGGATTTTCATTGTTCCCACAGCAATCTGGTGGGGAGGATGGTGGGAGAGAATCGTAAGAACAATTAAGGAGCTCTTAAGACGCAATTTGGGTAAATCGTGTATTAATTATGAAGAACTCTTAACCCTACTATGTGACTGCGAATCAGTTATCCATTCAAGACCTTTAACATATGTGTCTGAAAATGACGATCTTGCACCACTGACACCATCGCATTTTCTACAGAATATCTCTGGTAATGAAGTACTTGATCTTGATATGATCGACAAAAAATACCTGGTTAGAAGACACTGTTACTTGCAAACCATTAGAGAAAATTTACGGAAGAGGTTCAGAAAAGAATATCTTGGAGATGTAGTACATTTTGGAAAGAGAAAAATAGTTAATAATATTCGAGTTGGAGATATCGTACTTATGGGAGCAGACAATGTGAAGAGAATAAATTGGCCAATAGCAAGAGTTTTAGAAGTTTATCAAGGAAAAGATAAAATTGAAAGGGTAGCTCGAATCAAGGTAGCTGGCGCTGGTGAATTGATTCGTCCTCTTCAACGCTTCTATCCATTGGAAATTTCAGCAGCCGATTGTCGAGATTCCTCTTTATTTTTTTCAAGAACTGATCCCAACCAATGTCCCAATAAAAACGAAACGTCAAAGATGTTAGATTCCGATCAAGATTCCACTCCCGAGAAAAAGAAGACTGGAGGAAATCAGCGTGGGCAGTCATCCAAGGAGGCGACAGTAACCAGATCCGGACGTACAGTTAGAGTTCCACAGCGATTCCAGTCCTGAGCAGTTCTATGTGTATTTGGTTTATTAATTTTTTATTTATTTGCAATACACATATTGCAAAGGTGGGAGTATGTTGAGTAAAGCAGTTTAATTTCTTCATCATCCTCTATATTAAAAAAATATGATTTTCGTTGTTATGAAACTATATACACAGATTTTGTACTTTTTCTGACGTTGTCAATATATCTCGAAAGTAAAGTTATTTGCCCTCATTTCTACTTTAGAGTCCTTTCTTCAGTCTAAAATAATAAATATCCAACATAAGTATCCTATTTACAACAGATACAATAAAATTACTAACTATAATCTGTACAGTCTATTAGGAATTGGGTCACTTCAAGAAAACCTGTGAAGATTTGGCTGTATATTCAGTTATTCTTAGGACTGTCGTACTAAATTGTGAATAAGTAGACATAAAAGATGGTAGTTAAGTCATACTCACATTAAATTGTTCGTTTTTTACATTAAAAGGACGATACTCCATATGAATTCAAACTAACATTGAAGCAAATAAAACACGAAACACATTTACTTTAAAATTATCAAATATAAACAACAAAATTCAATTCAATTTCAATTTATTTCTCAGAATTCCATATACAATTGTATTCATCATAAAACTAATAAATAAAATATATTCAGATTACGTACTAAGTATTTGTCACCGTCACGCTAGACTTGAAACCTGTCTTGTGATCTCTGCTGTGTATGATACTCAAAGCTTAAAGTGGTTATTTTAATGTGGCAAATAATAATTGTTCAATATTATTATTTTATGAAATTCATGGTAAGGTAAGGAAGGAAGATTGGACGAAAGTTTTGGCGCTGGTTGATCATAACTTTTTAATGGAATATATAATTGTGGTTATTAAAAAATTCATCGGGGTGGCTCAATATATATTTCTTTGTTTCCTGTTTGGAATTTTTAGAATTTATCATTTCTTTAAGATGTTTTGGGAGGGTATTGTAGATTTTTGGCATTTTTGATATGTTGTAGTCGAAGTCATTCCAAACAAAAAGTCCAATGGGCACAACTTCTTCTTTAGGCTAGTTTTGGCCCTAGAGAATTTGACGAATGTATTGATGTTCCAGGTCTATGGAGGATGAGAGTAAAGTTTCGTCATTGCGAAATACTATTAAATAACAACTCTGGATCAACTACAATGTCAGTTTCTTTGATCGTATTGATATTTTCCCAAATGAAACACCTGTAAATTATTATTATAGAGTTCATTCGACGGTTTTTCATTAGGGTAACGTTTTTTGTTGTTTACCAATAGAAAAAAAATGAGAATTTTCAACGCCCTCCAGCGTCAAAACTAGCCTATAGAAAAACTTATGCCCATTGGACTTTTTGTTTGGAATGACTTGGATTACAACATATCAAAAATTCAGTTGATTCGACAGAGGGCCACTTTCCCTTTAAAGTGTGCGGTGTCCTTTAACTGAATACCATTTTCCATAAGACAACTGCGGGGTCCTTTCATCATTTCATTTTTATTATCAGTCAATCAATCAAATATACTTTATTATCTGAAGATAGATTCATATTATTGACAAAGTCTGGAATCCTAAATTTCAAAAGTTAATAGTGCCTATATACACACATATGTTGAATACAGTTTTTGGACAATACACAAGATAGTCATTCAATATTACAAATAAAAAGTTGAGGTCGATACAGCATTGAAAAAATATATAAATTTACATTGCACAATGTGTGTATTGGGCGTAAAATGTAAATTAAATATAAATGTACCTAAGGTCAGAGAAAATATATTAACAGCTAATGATATAAAATGAAATAGTCACATTAATTAATTATTTAAAAATATATATATAAAATTACTTTATTCAACAGTAAATATAAAGGAAGGCAGTAACAGTGTGAAAGTTACAGTACAGTATAACAGTAACAGTCAATAGTATAGAAGTATCTATATACATATACACAATCACACAGCTATACTTAAAAATGAGAATACACATAGAGTGTAATCTGAAATCTATGTATTGAAATATTCTTCTAATGAATAATAGTTATTTATGATACAAGTGTTAAAAGTGGCATTTTATTTTGTGAGTGGGGAATATTGCGAAACGAGCGTTAGCGAGTGGAGCAACCCCACGAGCAAAATAAAATCACTTTTAACAAATGTATCATACAAAATTTTTTGTTCAACAGTTACTGCTAGTAAGAAAAAAACAAAAAAAAAATAAAACAAGTCAGATGCTCTACGGATCTAGCTACATGGACTTTATAATTGACAACCATATTTTGTATTTCAAATCTAAATTGCAAGCATGACAGGAAGGTAAAAAACAACTGCCTAATAATTGTTGTTTATTAGTTACCACAAATTAATAAATGATCCTATCTTCTTTGTGTTCGTAGCTATTACTGTTGCAAATATAAATATAATGGAAGTTGGAATGGATGATTCAGATGATTTTCTTCCACCAGAAATTCAAGAAGCTGCAAACAGAGCAACTTTAGATCTGTTGCCTGAAAAATCACGGCAACAATATGATATTGCTTATAATGGATTCATCGAATGGAGTCAACTGAAGAAAGTTGAAGGCAAGTTCAGCGAAAGCGTACTTTTAGTTTATTTCGAAGAAAAATCGAAGTTATGGAAATCATCAACACTGTGGTCTAAATTCTCTATGATAAAAGCTGAACTGAAAATCAAGGAAAACGTGGATATAAGTAAATACCATAAATTAGTCGCATTTTTTAAACGAAAAAATGGCGGATACCGTCCGAAAAAATCGAAAATTCTGACAAGGGAACAGATTGACAGATTTTTAAATGAAGCTCCCGATACCAAATATCTTATGATTAAAGTGGCAACCATTTTTGGATTATTTGGAGCGTGCCCTCGTGAAGAACTCTGCAAATTGAGCGTAGATGACATTGAAGAAACTATACAGTCATTACTAATTCATATTTCGGATACCAAAACCAACATTCAAAGAAGTTTTTGCATCGTTGGACACTACGTGAATTATTACCGTGAATATGCTGTATTACGCCCAACTTCTGTTACTCACCGTCGATTTTTCCTGAATTACTCTAACTACAAATGCACTATTCAACCAGTTGGAATAAATACTTTTGGGAAGATGCCTTCCACTATTGCTGAATTTCTGAAATTACCAGATCCGCAGCAGTTTACCGGCCATTGCTTTCGAAGATCTTCAGCATCTCTGTTAGCGAATTCAGGAGCAAATTTGACTACAATAAAACGACATGGCGGGTGGAAGTCCTCAACTGTAGCTGAGGGTTATATCGAGGATTCCATTGAAAATAAAAATAAAATAGCTGATAAAATGTTTCCTGGTATAAGTTCTAGTTCTCTCCCAGCATTATTTGATCATCCCACTTCAATAATAGCACCATCATTGATTGGCGATGAAGCTTCTGCAGTTACTTCGTCAGTTAATATCACAAATTGTACAAATTGCCAAATACATATTTATAAGTAATTTTGATTCTGATTGTTATAATAGTATTAATATCTGATTAAAGTGTTTCTATTAGAGAGATCTATATTACTGAGTATCCATCATCTCATCTGTCATTTTACTTTTAACACTAGTGTTAAAAGTACTTTTAATACTAGTGTTAAAAGTGATTTTGTGAAAACGTCAGTTTTTAGTTCATGTGTCAATGAATTAAAAACGTCATTTTTAATGTCAGTTGTACAAAAAAACATTTTTCGGTCAGGAATTGTTACTGAATATTATTTTCTCCCTTCGGAAGAATAACGTCCATATGCCAACAGATAAGTGGTTGAAAGTGTGAAATATCCAGAGATTATTTTATTTACTAGTCAAATTTTTTTAAAGGGCTAGCACCCTTAAAACTTTCATAAAGTTATATTTTGAGAAGGTATGTATCATACTAGTATCCATAGGTACTTTTTGTTTTAAAATATCTGCCGAAAGCCCATAACATCACATAAGCGCACGATTTTCATATAATAAACCTCTGCCAATGGGTTTATTTTTTTGTTTATGAAACTAATTTACGAAATTCTTGTTCCTAGTTATACCTTGGATACCGAAAGTAATAATAATTCCTGAGTTATTCGTTATTGCCAAAAACTCATTGTCAATTTAATTCATCATATACATTACAGTTGGCACAACAACAATTTGAACTATAAAACTTACCGTAAATGTACAGGGTGTGTATTGTTCCAAATATTAAATATACAGTGTTATAGTTTTGGTAATTTGTTTTTCCTTTTTCCGATTTCCTAGTTCTTTAGGAAGAAGCCAGTATCGAACCTGCTGTGGAAGGGAACTAGGTGGTGCCCACAATTATTTTGTACAGGTAAGGTGAATTTGTTTCTGTTAGTCACCTAAACGCTCACCTGTAGTTTTACCCACGACCATCTCCACTTCGAGCGTAGCCACGAGCATGCAGGGATTTCGAGCGTCGATCCCCGAGACAAACCTTTGTAGTGAACCAGTTAGGGACATATTACTGAGTAACGAGTATATTTCAAATATAATCGGTGTCATGAAAGGCCCATTACAAAATGGCGACCAACGTGTAGGGCCAGTGATGCGAGGTAGGTCACAACGTGTGTTGACACCCACAAGTACATTTTTTTGGTTTTGGTTACTATGTTTTTGAATTTTCGGAATCTGTGAATAGTGTTGTTTTCACGTTTTCTAAAGTGGTTTTTTTGATTTACAATTTTTAATACCTTTGAGAATATCGTGCCTGAATATATGTATGAGGTGTTGTTGCTATGTAGTGATTGTTGAATTTGGTATAAATAGATATTATGTTTAAAATCGGATATTTCTCTGAAATCTGGACAAACATAGGAGAGAAAAAAAAAAGGTGGAAGAGTTTGGAAGATTTTTTTTGGAAAAATTTTGGAGCTTTCGAAGGACATTGGAACGTTGAAATGTGAAGAACTTTTGGACAGAATATTTTGTCGGAACAGGACTTGGACAATTTTCTTCAGTAGGACTTCGAAATTTTTTTTGAGTTTTTTGAATCTAAGCTGATTTTTTTTGAACTTCACTTCTGAAGACTTGTAAATATTTGTGAACTTTGTTGAATATTGTATTTGTAAATAGTGTTAAGTGAATAAAGACTATTTTTGTTTGAGACAGACCTTTGATTGTCCTGAAATAAACACTGAACCTGAGTTTGATTTTTGATATTTGAAATTTATTGTACATATACTGTACCTTTTTAAACTTTGTCTTCGATTTTTTTGTATTACTTTATTCATCACGCCTGGTAAGTTGGTTATTAAATATTTGAAGAAAGATGAATTGAAATATGAACTTAGAATTCGAGGAGTCGGAACGGGAACCGTAGATGACATGAGCATGTAGTCTAGCTGATACTCTTCTTAGTGTTGAGGTTGTTGATCAGCAGAATGCTAAATCAGGTTTGTTGGCTAGGATTTTGACTCTTTCAGACCAGCTACACCAGAAACTGTACCTAGAACCACTTGATCCAATACCACCGGCTTTGAAGATTCTCTCTGGTCTGAACTGAACTTTTCAAGCAGGTTAGGTCAGGTGCATACGTCGTCCCCTGTTCGTTTGGGTTTAGCTAACACTACTGTTGCAGGTACCAGTTCATCGCAAATGATACCACCCTACAAGTGGGGTATTGAAACATTCACAGGTTGACCTAGATCCATATCTTTTTTTGCATTCTTCGAAATGGTTGAATAACTTAGAATAGCTCGCCGTGTTCCCGAAGATGTTTTATTGGAGTCCGTTATCGACTTATTTTCAGAAAAGGCTTACCAATTCTATAAGGATGTTCGCGTTGGAGTTTTTAGTTGGCGTGAGATGGTAGAAGAATTCAGAAGAGAATATCTGTCTGCTCATCATGGAAAAGCACTCTTTAAGGAACTTCGTCATAGAACTCAACATCCTTCAGAATCGATTGGTGTTCATGAATAGTTACTTCAACAGACTGAGATGCCCGATTTCTAAGGAGAATAAAATGATGATTATTTTGAAGAACTTGTATTCTTTTATCAGGATAGGTTACGGGATCCCTTACCAACCACTTTGGAGGATCTCAGAGTTGTTTGTTGACGTATGGAAGAGAGACGAGAGAGTACTCGGAATTATGTGGAGCCGAATGCTAGGAGATACAATGTTCTGAAAGAGGACTTGGCATACATTGAGGTTGATAGTGTTGAGAATAGGAGTGTTGCGGCCTCTACTTCGTCTTCCGATAGAGTAGATAATACTTGGCGACGCAACTCTAACAATGGATGTTTCGGTCAGTCGAATTCAAGAAACAGTCCCTCTGGTGACTCGAATATGAACTCGCTTCATTATAGGTGTAAGCAACCCGGCCACAGGGCGATTGGTTGTTTAGCTCCTAAAGGTATGCATTGTTTCAAATATAAAAAGGAAGGTTTCACAACTAGAAACTGTCCTGATTGTAATCAGGGAAACGGCAGACAGCGCACTTAAGTCGTCGAAACAGTGTCGCTGTAGAGTGTTCGATGAAAGTTCAATCAACACTTGATTTTATTTTAGATCATGCTGTAAATGATAAAAGACCATATTTGAAAGTTAAAATTTTGGGTACTGAAGTATTAGGTTTGTTGGATTCTGGTGCATCTCGAACTATTGTTGGTAGTTTTGGTACAAAGTTACTCGAGAATTTAGGTTTAGTGGTAGATACTTCGAAGAAGTCTGTTTGTCGTGTTGCTAGTGAACTTGTCATGTTTGAGGAGAATGTATGGTACCTTCTTCTGTTAGAGATCGTTTAAGAGTGGTATCCGTTTTAGTTGTTCTTGGGTTACCACATACACTTATTTCAGGGTCAGATTCTTAGAAAATCATGGGAATTGTCCCTGACTCAAGACATAATGAATGGCATTTTTCCGAGTTGCCCGTAGCAATTGGAAGTGTATATCATCTCCAGAGTCAGACTGTGCTGACAGATCTACAAAAGGTGCAGCTAGAAGATGTAATAACGAGGAATAGGGAACTCATGGGTTCTTCTTTGGGATGTACTACTGTCGCTGAGCATGTTATAAACTGAACAGCCGCCCCAATCAAACAGATATATTATCATTGGTAAAGAATTAGACGATATGTTGTCTTTGGGAGTTATCAAAAGGTCTAGCAGTCCTTGGTCTTCGCCGATTTTGATGGTCAGGAAGCAGGACAATTCGTTCAGATTCTGTGTTGACTTTAGGAAGTTGAACGCTGTGACAGAAAGGGATAGTTACCTCCTTCCCTATATCTCTAGTATTTTGGATAAATTGAAGAACGCTCATTATTCATAGACTTTGGAGATTAAGTCTGCGTATTGGCAAGTACCTGTTGCTGAGACATCACGGCTTTCACAGCACCTGGTAGAGGACTCTTTCAGTTCTGTAGGCTTCCATTGGGATTGCACAATAGCCCAGCAACGTGACAGCATTTTATCGATAAGGTCCTAGGTCCGGAGCTTGAACCAAATGTTTTCACTTACTTGGATGATATAGTGGTGATTGCTGACTCATTCAAGGAACACATGAAAATTCTCGATGAGGTTTTCGAACGGTTGAGAAAAGCTAATCTGACTATCAGTTGGGACAAATGACAATTCTGTTGACCAGAAATAAAATACTTAGGTCATGTTGTTGGTAGAAACGGCGTACATGTCGACTCTGATAAGGTTAAGGTTAAGGGCTATGTTGAATATACCTTCCCCAAAGAATGTAAAAGAAGTACGAAGTGTCATTGGAACGTTTGTTTGGTATCGTAGATTCATACCCGATTTTGCTACGTTAATTTCACCGATTACTTCGTTGATGAGGAAAGGTAGAAAATTTGTGTGGACACCTGAGTGTGAGGATTCCTTTCGGAAGATTAAGGAACTTCTGGTGCTGAATTGTCCTGATTACAATTTACCGTTTGTAGTTCAATGTGACAGCAGTGGATTTAGAATTGGCGCGGTACTGTAGAGCAGAGTACTCCTGAAGGTGATCGAGTTATTAGTTATTTGAGTAGGTCTTTGAGCCGGCAGGAACGGAATTATTCGACGACTGAACGGGAATGTTTATCTGTACGGTCCATCGAAAAACTGAGGCCATATCTGGAGGGAATACCATTTACGGTTTTGACGGACCACGCTTCATTGGTCTGGCTCCAGAATCTGAAGGATCCCACAGGTAGACTTGCTCGTTGGTCCATGAGGTTACAACAGTTTAATTTCAAAATTATACATCGAAAAGAAAAGGATAACATTGTTCCTGATCTTTTGTCTCGATCTGTTCCAGTCGTTGATTCTATTGAAACTGGCCCAGTCCAAATTACTGATGGCTGGTATAACAAGATTTGTAAAGGCGTTGACTCCAAACCATTGAAGTTTCTGCCATGGCGTTTGGTTGAGGGAAGATTATTCAAACATGTTGGTTCGAAGAGTGGTTGCTTAGGTGAAGACGAGGATAAGTGGAAAGAAGTTGTTCTGAAAGGTGACCGTAAGAAATTATTGGAAAAATTTCAGGACAATCCTATGGCTGGTCATATGGGTGTCTTGAAGACATTTAAGAGGATCAGTGAGAAGTATTTTTGGCCGAAGATGAAGTTGGATGTTGCTCGTTATATTCGGAATTGTAATCGCTGTGCTGCTCATAAAGTAGAGCAGGGACCCCGAAAAGGTTATTGACTACAAAACCCCGCGCTACACAGCCTTGGGAAGTTATTGCTACCGATTTGACCATTTCCCCGATCAAATAAGGGTTATCGTTTTATCTTGGTTGTCTTAGACACGTTCAGTAAATTTCCGTTAGTGGCTCGTTTTAGATCTTTTAAAGCCCCTTACGTGGAGAAAGTAATTGAAGAAGATGTTTTCCTTTTGTTTGGAGCACCAAGATTATTGCTCTGTGATAACGGTAAACAATTTATTTCCAACATGATGAAAGAGTAAGGGTTCTGTATAATGCTTTTTATCACCCTCAGGCTAATCCATCCGAGCGGTACAACCGGACGCTAAAGACTATGGTGGCGACTTATGTTTCTGATAACCATCGGAAGTGGGATGAAAATTTGGCAAAATTGGCTTGTGCCACTAGAACCGCTTATCATGAGACTATCAAGCAGAACCCATACTTCATAAATTTTGGTAGGAAAATGATTACCGATGGTCAAGAGTTTGCTCGTAAAAAGCTGCTCAGAAGTTTCGAGGACAAAGATCAACCATATGAATCTTTCGAAAATATGGCAAAATTGTTACAGAGTGTATTTGGGGATGTTAGGAAGCGTCTGGACAGAGCTTCTCAGAATACTGAGAGAAGAGTTTCTGCCTCATCAGCTAGTTTGGCGAAGAAACTTCCTCATGCAAAAAATTACTTTGCTAAAAAGTTAGCCCCTCGATGGGTAGGCCCTTTCCTCATCAAGAAGAAAGTATCCCCTTGGATGTATAGTTTGGATGATGAAGGAGGTAAGGACAAAGGAGTTTGGAGCGTGAAGGATCTCAAGTCAGCTCACCGGAGTAAATTTTCTTCAGGTTAGGGGGTGTTGTAACATGTCATTTTCAACTTTACGAGTTTGCATCTGGTTCCTAGCTTTGTCCCGCTCACTCCTATATAAATTCAGCTGCAGACACGCCAGTCAAATAGCTCTTAGCTCGCTTCGCAAGCGACGTGAAGTATTTGGTAGGTTCGTTATCGGTGGGTGGGTGTGTACACTGACAAGGTTCCGATTTGGATGAATATTATTAATGGGTGTTCCGTCCACCCTTTTTTTATTATTAGTTGAGTTATGAGGATTAAAATTTTGTTTGTTTCAATTTCCCCCGTATCATTACTGTATGGGTTCGCAAATGAGTGCTCATGTTTTCGCCGAAATCTGCGCCTGTCCGACTAAGCGAGATGAGCGAGAAGAGAAAAGACAACAGCAAGACAGCGCAGTGTTCCACAAGTTCCAGAAACCGAAAGTGCCGATTCCATCATCGACAGTGCAGTTAGGTAAGAGCATGAAACACTCGCTACCCTTACAGTCCGCTTTACAGTTTTTTGAAAGGTGCAATACAACTGCAATTCAGTTATTCACCCCAACAATGGTTTATCTGTGGATATGATAACTATGACATGTTTTGACCTCAGTTTGTTCTGTTATTGTTTTAAATCCATTTTGTGTAATTTAGTATGTCTGTCTTCAAATTTAATTGTTACAGGGTCTACAGAGTAAGTAAAGTAAAACGTACTTCTGTAGAGTGCTTAGAGTCGGTACATACGTTAGCTACACTGTTTTTGAAGTCAACCAACGGAATTTTGGTAGTGGGACTTCCGTATTAGGGCAGTCTTGATGAAGCTGTTGAGTTAGTAGGAACTTGATGAAAAGGTTACTGTCAAGAGCCGTAGGCTACTGCAACCAAGAAAAATATCTGAGGATATCTAGTGACCGTTGAGTCATCCCATGCCGGGGATTCTTGATCTTGTTGCTGTATGGTAGTTTGAAAGGTGCATCGTTGATTTTGGAGCGTTGTTGGTTGAAACATTGCCGTTTGTGGAAAATCACCTTTTCAAAACCCTTTGGGGGGATCGCAATCACGTAACTCATCTCGTCGTCCTACAACTGTTGTATTTTGTGTGGAACCCTTATTAACAAAGTAATTAATTACTTCACATGCTTCATTTCGTTTTTTATGTGTTAATTTCCATGAGGGCGCTTTTCGCCAAGCCGCCATCTTGTTCCTTTTATATTTAAATGATAATTACTCAGTATTTCGATTTATATGGGGGGTTTTGAATGATTATTAGCATACTTTATCGCAATTCGATTGTTTATTTGTTCGGCAAAGAATTTTCATCGTGAACTCCTAAAATCGCGTACAGGACTGGGGGAAATTAGAAACCTTTTATCTACAAGCTATTCGCTAGAGTAATGCTGGTATTTTGTATCCTAGGTTTCTTGTTGGCGACGTACTCCAGTGCAAGACGTATTCTAGGAGGCCTAAGTGGGAGGCCTACATTTCATGATAGACGCTCATATTCTTGTTGGACCTGTAGAAACTATTTTGGAGTCCTATCAGACTCATCTGGAGGCTGTAAGTAGCTGCTAGAGATTGCGAGTCCATAGAATTTCTGTTTCAGATTCCCGTCGGAAGAATAACGTCTATATGCCAACAGATAAGTGGTTGAAATTTGTGTGAAATATCCAGATTATTTTATTTACTAGTAAAATTTTTTGTGAATGGCAGACGCCCTTAGAACTTTCATAAAGTTATATTTTGAGAAGGTATGTATCATACTGGTATTCATAGTTATTTTTGTAGTAAAATATCTGCGGAAAGCCCATAACATCACATATAAGCGCACGATTTGCATATAATAAACCTCTATCAATGGATCCATTCGCCGACGGCCCTTTATAAATTATAAATTGGTAATCTTCAGAGGGTACACGTTCCGTACGGTATAAGTATCTACTCTCTCGTTAGGAATTTATTCTTTTGTTCAAGAAATTAATTCACGGAATTCTTGTTCCTAGTTATACCTTGAATACCGAAAGTAATAATAATACCTGAGTTATTCGTTATTGCCAAAAACTCATTGTCAATTTAATTCATCATATACATTACAGTTGGCTCAACAACAATTTGAACTATATAACTTACCGTAAATGTACAGGGTGTGTATTGTCCCAAATTTTGAATATACAGGGTTATAGTTTTGGGAATTGGCTTTTCCTTTTTCCCATTTCCTAGTTCTTCAGGAAGAAGCCAGTATCGAACCTGCTGTGGAAGAGAACTAGGTGGTGCCCACAGTTATTTTGTAAAGGTAAGGTGAATTTGTTTCTGTTAGTCACCTAAACCCTCACCTGTAGTTTTACACACGACCATTTCCACTTTGAGCGTAGCCGCGAGCATGCAGGGATTTTGAACGTCGATCCCGAGACAAACCTTTGTAGTGAACCAGTTGGAGACATATTACTGAGTAACGAGTATATGTCAAATATAATCTGTATCATAAAAGGCCCATTACAAGTTGATTTAGCACTTAAAATGATCCCGGAGTTTCGAGGTAATAGGGAAGATCTCCATAAATTTGTATTTTGTTCTGACGTCATATCTGAAACGGCAAGAACAAGGGAGGAAATAACTCAATTATTAAACGTAATCAGGTGTAAACTCTCTGGGCAGGCATATAATTTTATCAAATAAAAGACAATAAATTCTTGGGCCGACCTAAAAACTATTCTACAAAACCAATACTTAGAGAAATGTACAATTGGTCAGTTTCAAACAGAATTATTGAACGCTAGGCAAAATTCATTTGAAGGCGTGAGAGATTTTTCAAACCGAATCGAAAGACTTTCTTTAAATCTAACAGATACCTGCATAGCCAGTGAAGGCAATGAGGCTGCTCCTACAGTTCAAAATTTAAACGCTTTGAAAGCTTTTGTTGAGGGGTTGAGAGGCCCGATCATATTAATCATAAAGGCATCTCGTTTTGATAAGCTCAACGATGTCATAGAAGCGGCATGCGAGGAAGAAATAAATTTGAAATGTCGAACGTTTTCTCAAAAAAGTCAGGTTATTCATATGAAAAAATGTTTCAAGTGTGGAAAATCCCACACATCGGCAACTCGTTTCTCTAATAACACTAATTCACATCGTCCTTCAAATTTCAAGCCTAGTAACAATTTTCAAAGTATCATCAAATTTCAAGCCTAATAACAATTTTCCAAGTAATTCATACATGAAAACTGAACATATGTACCCGCTATCAAATGAATATCGTTATTGTCATAATTTAGGCCATACAATTGATCATGTCGTAAATGTCAATATAACAATTCAAGAAATAAACCTGATCAAGCGTCAGGAAATTTTGCAACAAATTTCCATACTAATTACATTGATCTCTATTGTAATATCGCTGAATCAAATCATTGTTATGAGGAAATAAATGTTTATACTGAAAATAGAAACCATAATTCTTCATGCATTGAATTACCGCTGAACTTGTCGATTACGGGTTTCGCGCGTATGTTAGTCGATACGGGAAGCGACGTCACACTTCTTAAACTAGAACAGACAGACGGAGACGCGTTGTTATACCCAGACAAAAAAGCACGTTTGAAAGGTATTACCGAGCAGTCTGTGCTATCGTACGGAATCTGCTACAGTGAAATCAAACTTTCCGACTAGACTTCTATTTCGCATGATATTCAAATCGTACCGAATAATTTTGCAATTTCATATGATGGAATTTTGGGACAGGATTTCTTAGCGCACTATAAAGCCAACATAGATCATGAAACGTACACAATTTCAATTCCACTTCGCGGCAAATGGTATACATTGAACATCACCCATCCAACCGTGAATCATGATGAATCCAAAAATAAACGTTCTGAACGGCACTGAAAGTAATGTTTACTTAAATTAATCTGACATTGATAATGATACTATGATATTCTCAACTTTTCGAATCTGGAGAATAAAGAGCGGTTAACCCTCCTAGAACAAGCAGCAAGTTCTTAAGATCGGACCATTTAAACTCAGAAGAGAGCGGGCGAGATTGGCTCTGACCTCCCAATCGCATATGCATCCGAACAGTACAATAGAAAGAGAGCTTTTAGCGATTGCATGGAGTTGCCAACATTTCCGGCCATACCTCTATGGCCGAAGATTCAAAATTTTCATTGATCACAAACCTTTCATTTTCCTTTTTTCGATATCGAACCCGTCTAGTAGGCTAATGCGTTTTCGTTTGAAATTAGAAGAATTTGGGTTTAACATAAACCACAAACCCAGTCGTTCTAATACAAATGCAGATGCTCTAAGTAGGATTTACAAAGTTCAGACCCGTTCGAATAAGAAAAATATCTCAGATTCGTCTTACAAAAATAATCAACAATCCGAACTTCGTAGAAACTGACGAAACCTTGGATAGCTGTCCAAAAAAATATAGTATTGTTTATTTTTCATAAGAAACATTTTCTCTACCAAATGATAGCCTATACGAACTGAAGTCTCAGCAGAAGAATTGTACGAAATCGCATATTTACAGTTTGACGACAGATATATATATATGATTTACTCATTACAAAACCCGATATAGTGCATGTTATATGCGATATTATGGCCAGGGACCCGGACCGGAACCGTTTTGAACCAAAAACCGTAACGGAACCGATATTTTTTCGTGGACCGGAACCGAAACCGAACCCATATTTCAAATTCGATTATTTCGTGGTACCGAACCGAAACCTTTAAAAAATATAACGGTTTTTTCGGTTAAATTCGGTTCTATCCGAAGTCAATCATTGATGAAATATGAGATGTCACTCAAGGTACCTTTCCTTCTATATCAACAGAATGACAAGTGACAGGCCGAATCACAGCAAAACAACGCAGAATAAAGTAGGGATGTTCGTTGAAGACTGCTCTAGTTCATTTAGATCACTTTCACATCTGTTCATCTCTCTGTAACATTTGTACTTCATGTGTCTTTCTCTTCTAAAAAATCAACTTAGAGCAAGTAGAGCAGTCAGAGTACGTCTTAACGAACGACACTATAGTTAACTGACTTTTGTCGTAGATTAGAGAATTAAATTAATTAATTAATAGCTAGTTTGGTCGAAAGCCTTTATTTTTTACGTTTTTTGGTTTATGTTTTGGGCGTTTTGGCGCGTTAATTTTAATTAAGGTCACTGTGGTCACTGGTCTTACCTTACCCATTTCCATTGCTGAAGCAGTCTTGTTTGGATATAGGTACATATAATTTGAAAGAATGGGAAGACAAAAAAGAAATCATGCCAGAAATGTATATGCTGGCTCAAGTATTATTGGGGGTACCTACAAAGGCTTTTTTCTGGCCTAAAATTTATATTACCTCCTACAAGATCTAATATAAAGGATACAATTTTGGAAGAACAATTACTTGTCAGAACCAACAGAATATTTGAGAGGAAAGAAGAAAAAGTACTGTGAGTTTTCTCTAAGATTTTTTTAATATTTATGGATTTTCTAGTTTTGCTGTTATAAAACAGAATTCAACAATAATACCACCCCAACCAGGAAGTGAAACTATAGATAAAGGAATCACGGACTCTCCTGGAGATGCAGAACCCCAATTAAAGGGAAAGAGAAGAAAACTGATGGAGCAACAGACAAATAATTTGGAAAGTTATTTTCCAAAAAAATCCAAGAATTGACAATAATAATTATATATTGTTACATGCTATACTATCATTATTTATCCATTTTTTCCATATACCCATCTAAATTAGTATATTATATAACAAGTTTTTTAAGCGTCCTTTTAGTAACGAGTATTTTAAGCACGAGCGAAGGAGCGAGTGTTTGTAAAAATGATTGACTAGAGGAGTTTATTGGCGTGTTATACGCTATTATATATATTTTTTTACGAACTCATTAAGAGCAAGTTGTGCATTACCAACTCTCTCACTCGCTCACATACAAAATATTGCCGTGCAAGGGTTTCGTAGTCCCTAACTTTTAAGGTTTATTATTTTTATTAGTGGATGAAAACATTTGGGCGTGTTGGTAAAAATCTAATCTATGTTCCTGTTTTCTTACTTTTTTAAAATTTGATTTAGTTTTTTCTGAAAAAAATCGCAAATATCCATGTTTTTTTGATGATTTTTCAATTTTTTTTTTGAAAAAGAACCAAATCAAATTTCGAAAAAGTGAGAAAACCGGAACATAAATTAGATCTTTGCCAACACGTCCAAATTTTTTCATCTACTAATAATGAAAAATAAACCTTGAAAGTTAGGGACTACGAAACCCTTGCACGGCAATATTTTGTATGTGAGCGAGTGAGAGAGTTGGTAATGTACAACTTGTTCTTAAAACAACAAAATTGTATTTTTTTTAAGTTGATTTCTCTTCTGCCACCATGAAGTTACAATTGACTGATCAAAATGTACCTATTCTGACAGACGGGATTTTAACCACTGAAGTCACTGAAACAGTAACAATTGTGATGTATTTGAAGAATGTGATTAATCAATCATTTAGAGCCATATACATATGTATGCTATGTTATATGAGTTTAAAAAAATGACATTATAGCTGTATGAGTGGAAAAAATACTATTTTCCGCATATATTACTGAATTCCATACATAGGAAACGGACCGGGTTCACGCCCTTCGAACTTCTTTTTGGTAGAAAAGCAATCTTACCTTCTAGCATAACGAAAATCCGGAAACCCTGTACAACTCCGACGATTATTCTAATGAAATGAAATTGCGATTACACGTATCCCACGAAGCAGCTCGAGAAAATCTCATCAAAAACAAAGAAATTTCGAAAGCATACTATGATAGAAATACCCGCGAACTAAAACAAAAAATTGGAGACAAAATATTACTGCGGAACGAATCAAAGGTCATCGGTAAATTAAAAAAACTGATGCCCCTGTACAACGGGCCGTATGAAGTTATATCAATCGATTCGGGAGTTAATGTCACAATATTGATTAATCGAAAAAAAGTTAAAGTACACATAAATCGTTTGAAAACATTCAACGAATAAACGCGACATTAACGTGAGGCATTTTGTTCGCAGGTGCAGGGATAGTAATGGCTTGTTCGGAAATTGTCTCTCTCATGTTAGGCGTCTTCGTGGCGAAAGCAAGCGAGGGTCACTACCATTTTAGACCACTGGAAACGGGTCCAGGAATTTATTACGAAAAAATAGGTATCATAAACTTGTATAACGATGATTGGAAATTGATCACATATCTTGATTTGCAAAACTATCATGAGGAGCTCGACCTTTTCAGATTTTATGCACATCAGATACAAAGACTATGCTTTTTAAGTCGGAGAAAAAATGTTTCGGCCACTGAATGCGATATTTTTGAGAAAGCTATTCAATACACCCTTGAAGACATCGACACGCAGGACAATTTTGATCTTTGAGCTTTTAGGGATTCGCCGAAATATAAAAACACTAAGAGGTTTGATAGATTGGGTTGGTTCAATATCAAAAACTCTATTTGGTACTCTAGATGCAGATGATGCAATGTATTTCAACTCACAAATAGATAATCTCAAAGGAAATCAAGAACATATTTCAACATTATTGGAAAAACAGACATCAATCATTGAAAATACGGTATATTTGGTAAATTCGTCACTCACAGAGTTAGATAATTTTGGCAACAAAGTTAATAAAGTTGTAGGAGCACTGAATACATTGCGAGAAAATATTTCCAAAAATATTGCAAACTTCAAGAAAAACTCACGATCGAGACGAATGAAGTTGTATCGTTGTTGAACACTGTTCTGACAACCTTCAGGATCAATCAAAACAATCTTATTGAAATAATAAACTACGCCCAAAGAGGACTTCTGCACCTCTTGGTAATGAGCCCAATGAAATTGACAAACGAGTTACCAAAAATACAAAGTTTTATAAACGATCTTACTTTTCCCATTGTTCCTGCCATTCAAAATATGCATGTTCTGTATGATCTGTTGACTGCCAATGTATTTTTCGTCAATAAGAGACTAATATTTCTGATATACATTCCACTCATTGAAAAACGTAGTTATAATATATTTAGGTTATCCAGTTTACCTATGGCCTTAGGGAATAACACTTTTGCTTTTGTCGTGCCTGGAAATAATTTTTTCATGTCAGATGTTATTAAACAATATTTTTTCTTGTTAAGTGACGTAGCTCTAAGGTCCTTTCGACAGACGAATATTTATGCAAACAAATTAAGCCAGTTTATTTAGCGCACTTGCATAAAGGTTGCGAGTCACAATTGTTCATGCATGCCACTACATTCATCCCTGAATCATGCCAAAAATGAATCATGAAAACCGATAAACCAATATTCATTCAATTAGCTGAAAAAAATTCTTGGTTATACGTTTCACCTCATGAAGAATATGTCGATTTGAATTGCAAAGACTTTCCTTCACTTTAAAAAACACTGGAATTCTCAGTATAATTTCAAACTGTGCGGCTTATGCAAAGTCAGTCATTCTTACACCCCATCATGAATTTTCCAGTGAAATAACGATGTCATACCGCTAGACCGCTAGACTTGAAAGAAGAAATTAATTTTGACCCATTGACACATATTTCAAGGTTAAAATCGCTCGACATACCTTTAACGTTGGTTTCGAGTAATTTTGACGAACTAGCCAAAATCAGTAAAAATGTAGAGTTTCTGCATCAGAAAGAGAAAGAACTACGACTGAACAAACCCGACCTACCTCACCATTGGGTATTATATTTCCTGGTAGGACCAATTGTCGTGTTTGCAATTTGTTGCCTTTTACACAGTCGATGCAAACGTTTTCTCAATTTCCAACTGAATAATGATTCAACACCTGTCGAAGAGAAATTCTACAGGGGGAGCACAAAGCTCTGCAGAGGCAGCTAAAACTAAAGAAAATAACCAGGATGATAATGAGTGTAGTAGTATATCACGAATTGGTGAAAATTGCACCGTTCCTAGGTACAATTTTCAAAATTAGCTAGGGTGGTGTTGTGAAGTAGATATTTTCCTCAGATAACATATTAATTTTTTCCTGAATACTGATTATTTTAAAACTATTTCAAAGTACCTGTAATATTGTTTTAAATTTCATATGTACGCGTATATTTAACATTAGTTGCAATAATTACTTGACAAACATGCTCTTGTTTGCGAGGTTCGTTGCCCTGGAAGTAATCACCTTTTTTGCAAATAATCGATTCCCTATTGAATGGGGATATGTCAACGAACAACGCAATGAGGACAGGTTGATTTTGTGCTTGTGAATTGATTTTGGTACAGGGAGTACGTTTTAGAACTTGTTAGAGGACGGTTGAAAGTCGGAGGTGATCTCCAGAAAAAAGTACGCTAAGCAACTCGTTGTTTTAAATCCAAACATCCTAAGGAAACATAGATAAGAGTTCTATATGTTGAAAATTTTCGGATTTTCAAAGTACAAACGAACGCTAGATAATTGATAAACACGTTAGCAGCGTTCACTATTGTATCTATTTAGACATGATGTGCCATGCCATGTCCCGGTAACATTGGAGATTCGGAACTACACCCCAGAGCACAACATCACTTTTTGGTTAGGTATCTTCAATTTTATAATGTTATGTTCGAGATGCAAAATAAACGAAAAAAGAAATGTATAGAAACTATTCAGTGATATCTCTCAAAATAAAGCAAAAATGAGGAATTATCATATTACTCAATCAAGTTCGGTTTATCTTTCAGTGTGTCATAAAAATGTAAGCCACTATCACCTCTTTGTTCTCATTAGCAACCCTTTAAAAAACTTGAATAAAATCAATTGAAAGGTAATATGACAATGTACTATTTTTTCAGATACAAAAATACATTTTAGAGATGGATATCATTTTGAAATTTTTATATATTATTCCCTCTGTATATTTTTCTTGAATGACTTTAATATAGATCACCAGCTGTTACAATACCAAAAATATATCAGTACAAAGTCATATTTCAGTTGGAGTATTACATTTCCCATTTGGAATTTCCCAATGTGGTCGATGGGGGCGAGGTGGAGAGTGATATATGTTGTTCATCAGAACTTGGCGTGTTTTAAGAATTAAACATTTTGTTTTATTTCCTGAGATATCCATGGTGGCTCCTTTTCAAGAAACCAACCAGTAGACTTCCTCATATTCTGTGGCATTCTCAGAATATTTGGTAGATGTTCTCAGAACATTTTCCGTATATTTAGTTAACGTTCATAGGACGTTCATAGAATGTGCATAGGATATGAAAGAAATTTTCTGGAAACATTCTATCGAGCTGCTAAGAATATTCTCAGAAAATTCTTTAGTATATTCCGAGAACGTTTATAGAATGTGAAAATCAGTCCACTTTGGATGTCCATACAATGTGCATAGAATATATAGATTGTGTTGTGGAAATATTCTGAGAACATTCAAACATTCCATCATGTGCTTCTATGAATATTCTGTATGAATATACTTGTGCTGTCTGGAAATGGTTTTTTCACTTATTCGTTTGTTTATCAGTTATCGCGATGTTGGTTGCCAAAATCAATAGTTTGACATTGATATGTTTCTTTTCTTATTCATTAAATTGTCTTGCCGAATTACACACGATGTTTGTATTGATATCGGGTAAATTTGTGTTGTTCAAATTGTAAACTGTTTCCTTGAGCAATTTGACTCGAAAAATTTTCAACCTATAAAAACGCCCCACTTACGCTCCACCTTCGGTGTCGCGTTTTCAGTTTTGAGTTGACAGTTTTTCTCGTCGAACAACTCAAATTTATCTGACAAAATACAAACAACTCCTGCATTTAAAGAGTGATAAAATGTATAATAACGTAAGTAAAATGAGAATTATAATATAGCGATATCATGTAGGAATTAAATTTAATATTTTCTACATTCTCTGAAATATTCCATTATTGTAACCTGCTTGTCTTCAGAATGAGGCATTCTCGACTCTCAACATAGATTGGGAATATTTGTTATTTTCTGATATGCATTGCAAAATTGTCCAAAATCAAATGAAAATAAAAAATACAATGAAAAATAATCATGAATCTCAAGCGCATGTGCAATGGCGTTCATTGTTGACATCGCAAAAAACATATAACGATAACATCATTGCGGCAATGTAATATAAGTGAAATCGCAACTCCAACATCTTAGAAATGGCAAGCCTGCTTCTGTACATCACAGCGATGTCATGTCACATATGTGTTTCCTTCTTTATATCGCAGCGATGCAACGTTCGTCATATCGACTGTTGCCTCATTGCGACATCTCAGAGATGTCCATGTTACAGATGTGTTTGCTGGGATGTATATTTTGACTGAGTTCGAGCTTAACACTATCTACATCGTGTTTTCAGGTGAGTTTAATGTCTCAACTCAGAAAAATTTAGTATTAGTGACTTGATGTATTGATTCATTATTCAATTTCATCTAAAATGAATATTTAGAACTTATGGTGTAAATAAAATTCAAGAAATAAAAGCTACCCAAAACTCTAAAAGTACTCGACGCGCGTTTCAACAAAGTTAGCAGCATCCTCATGAGCTGTAAGCTTTTACTTACTGTAAGTGAGCAAAAACTGAGCATTCTTGCAATATTCAACAAGCCAGTGATAGAACACCACTCAGATATTTGATCTGTGGCATCTTAAGCTTTTTGAACTAATGTGTAAGTTTTTCCACAGAAACTAAAATGTTTGTCAACCTAAAATGCAGTGACTGAAGCTTCTGTTCAGTATTTAGGAAGATCATTGATGAAAATTAGGAAGAGAAGTGGTCCCAAGACTGAGCCTGGTGGTATTCTATTTTTACATCAGAACACTTAGCATTGACACAAAACAACTGTTTTCGATTAATTTAAGAAATACAAGTACTTC